>OY757236.1:89682927-90882927 GCA_963583995.1 Xylota segnis | reverse complement strand
TTTCCCACGTTCCAAATCATCCAGTTTGCGTTCTTTTACTTCTTTTCCTACTGTTTCGCCCACTTAATTAGAAAAAATAAGGGATGGAAGATATGTCACGACAGTGCTTTTCCATCGGATGCAGAGGTTTTCCCCACTCTTTGTTGAGACATATCCTACTTCCTTCCAATTACTTCGCAGCGCTAAACTGAGTTTGCCCTGGTCTAAATCATCTGCTTTGCGTTCTTTTGTATCTAATATTTAACTCAGTTACGCCCGTTCAATTAAACAAATTAAGGGAGAGAAGGTTTTCGCCACTCTTTGTTGAGACATATCTTACTTCCTTCCAAATGCTTAGCAGCGTGAAACTGAATTTCCCACGGTCCAAGTCATCCAGTTCGCGTTCTTTTACTTCTAGTCTTCTACTCAGTTTCGCCCATTTAATTAAAAAAAATAAGAGAGGGAAGATATGTCACGACAGTGTTTTTCCATTTGATGCAGAGGTTTTCCCCACTCTTGGTTGAGACATATCACATTTCCTTCCAAATGCATAGCAACGCAAAATTGAATTTCCAACGGTCCAAATCATCCAGTTCGCGTTCTTATACTTCTAGTCGTCTACTCAGTTTCGCCCATTTAATTAGAAAAAATAAGGGAGGGTAGATATGTACCGACAGTGTTTTTCCATTTGATGCAGAGGTTTTCCCCACTCTTGGTTGAGACATATCTCACTTCCTTCCAAATGCTTATCAGCGCGAAACTGAATTTCCCACGGTCCAAGTCATCCAGTTCGCGTTCTTTTACTTCTTTTCCTACTGTTTCGCCCACTTAATTAGAAAAAATAAGGGATGGAAGATATGTCACGACAGTGTTTTTCCATCGGATGCAGAGGTTTTCCCCACTCTTGGTTGAGACATATCCTACTTCCTTCCAATTACTTCGCAGCGCTAAACTGAGTTTGCCCTGGTCTAAATCATCTACTTTGCGTTCTTTTGTATCTAATATTTAACTTAGTTACGCCCGTTCAATTAAACAAATTAAGGGAGAGAAGGTTTTCGCCACTCTTTGTTGAGACATATCCCACTGAATATCCCACAGTCCAAATAATCCAGTTAGCGTTCTTCTACTTCTAGTCTTCTACTCAGTTTCGCCCATTTAATTAAAAAAATTAGGGGAAGGAAGATATGTCACGACAGTGTTTTTCCATTGGATGCAGATGTTTTCCCCACTCTTAGTTGAGACATATCTCACTACCTTCCAAATGCTTAGCAGCGCGAAACTGAGTTTCCCACAGTCTAAATCATCCAGTTCGCGTTCTTTTACTTCTAGTCTTCTACTCAGTTTCACCCATTTAATTAGAAAAAATAAGGGAGGGAAGATATGTCACGACAGTGCTTTTCCATTGGACGCAGAGGTTTTCCCCACTCTTGGTTGAGACATATCCCACTGAGTTTCCCATAGTCTAAATCATCCTACTTGCGTTCTTTTGCATCTAATCTTTTAGTCAGCTTCGACCGTTTAGACACACAAACGACGGGAGAGAAGATATGTCACGACTGTGCTTTTCGATTGGATGCAGATGTTTTCCCCCCTCTTGGTTGAGACATTTCCCACTTCCTTCCAAATGCTTTGCAGCGAGAAACTGAGTTTCCCACGCTCCAAATCATCCAGTTTGCGTTCTTTTACTTCTTTTCCTACTGTTTCGCCCACTTAATTAGAAAAAATAAGGGATGGAAGATATGTCACGACAGTGTTTTTCCATCGGATGCAGAGGTTTTCCCCACTCTTGGTTGAGACATATCCTACTTCCTTCCAATTACTTCGCAGCGCTAAACTGAGTTTGCCCTGGTCTAAATCATCTACTTTGCGTTCTTTTGTATCAAATATTTAACTTAGTTACGCCCGTTCAATTAAACAAATTAAGGGAGAGAAGGTTTTCGCCACTCTTTGTTGAGACATATCACACTGAATATCCCACAGTCCAAATAATCCAGTTAGCGTTCTTCTACTTCTAGTCTTCTACTCAGTTTCGCCCATTTAATTAAAAAAATTAGGGGAAGGAAGATATGTCACGACAGTGTTTTTCCATTGGATGCAGATGTTTTCCCCACTCTTAGTTGAGACATATCTCACTACCTTCCAAATGCTTAGCAGCGCGAAACTGAGTTTCCCACAGTCTAAATCATCCAGTTCGCGTTCTTTTACTTCTAGTCTTCTACTCAGTTTCACCCATTTAATTAGAAAAAATAAGGGAGGGAAGATATGTCACGACAGTGTTTTTCCATTGGACGCAGCGGTTTTAACCACTCTTGGTTGAGACATATCCCACTGAGTTTCCCACAGTCTAAATCATCCGACTTGCGTTCTTTTGCATCTAATCTTTTACTCAGCTTCGACCGTTTGGATACACAAACGAAGGGAGAGAAGATATGCCACGACAGTGCTTTTCCATTGGATGCAGATGTTTTCCCCACTCTTGGTTGAGACATATCTCACTTGGTTCCAAATGCTTAGCAGTGCGAAACTGAATTTCCCACGGTCCAAGTCATCCAGTTCGCGTTCTTTTACTTCTAGTCTTCTACTCAGTTTCGCCCATTTAAGGGAGAGAAGATATGTACCGACAGTGCTTTTCCATTGGATGCAGATGTTTTCCCCACTCTTGGTTGAGACATATCCCACTGAGTTTCCCACAGTCTAAATCATCCGACTTGCGTTCTTTTGCATCTAATCTTTTACTCAGTTTCGACCGTTTGGATACACAAACGAAGGGAGAGAAGATATGTCACGACAGTGCTTTTCCATTGGACGCAGAGGTTTTCCCCACTCTTGGTTGAGACATATCCCACTGAGTTTCCCATAGTCTAAATCATCCTACTTGCGTTCTTTTGCATCTAATCTTTTAGTCAGCTTCGACCGTTTAGACACACAAACGACGGGAGAGAAGATATGTCACGACTGTGCTTTTCGACTGGATGCAGATGTTTTCCCCCCTCTTGGTTGAGACATATCCCACTTCCTTCCAAATGCTTAGCAGCGAGAAACTGAGTTTCCCACGTTCCAAATCATCCAGTTTGCGTTCTTTACTTCTTTTCCTACTGTTTCGCCCACTTAATTAGAAAAAATAAGGGATGGAAGATATGTCACGACAGTGTTTTTCCATCGGATGCAGAGGTTTTCCCCACTCTTTGTTGAGACATATCCTACTTAATTCCAATTACTTCGCAGCGCTTAACTGAGTTTGCCCTGGTCTAAATCATCTGCTTTGCGTTCTTTTGTATCTAATATTTAACTCAGTTACGCCCGTTCAATTAAACAAATTAAGGGAGAGAAGGTTTTCGCCACTCTTTGTTGAGACATATCACACTGAATATCCCACAGTCCAAATAATCCAGTTAGCGTTCTTCTACTTCTAGTCTTCTACTCAGTTTCGCCCATTTAATTAAAAAAATTAGGGGAAGGAAGATATGTCACGACAGTGTTTTTCCATTGGATGCAGATGTTTTCCCCACTCTTAGTTGAGACATATCTCACTACCTTCCAAATGCTTAGCAGCGCGAAACTGAGTTTCCCACAGTCTAAATCATCCAGTTCGCGTTCTTTTACTTCTAGTCTTCTACTCAGTTTCACCCATTTAATTAGAAAAAATAAGGGAGGGAAGATATGTCACGACAGTGTTTTTCCATTGGACGCAGCGGTTTTAACCACTCTTGGTTGAGACATATCCCACTGAGTTTCCCACAGTCTAAATCATCCGACTTGCGTTCTTTTGCATCTAATCTTTTACTCAGCTTCGACCGTTTGGATACACAAACGAAGGGAGAGAAGATATGCCACGACAGTGCTTTTCCATTGGATGCAGATGTTTTCCCCACTCTTGGTTGAGACATATCTCACTTGGTTCCAAATGCTTAGCAGTGCGAAACTGAATTTCCCACGGTCCAAGTCATCCAGTTCGCGTTCTTTTACTTCTAGTCTTCTACTCAGTTTCGCCCATTTAAGGGAGAGAAGATATGTACCGACAGTGCTTTTCCATTGGATGCAGATGTTTTCCCCACTCTTGGTTGAGACATATCCCACTGAGTTTCCCACAGTCTAAATCATCCGACTTGCGTTCTTTTGCATCTAATCTTTTACTCAGTTTCGACCGTTTGGATACACAAACGAAGGGAGAGAAGATATGTCACGACAGTGCTTTTCCATTGGACGCAGAGGTTTTCCCCACTCTTGGTTGAGACATATCCCACTGAGTTTCCCATAGTCTAAATCATCCTACTTGCGTTCTTTTGCATCTAATCTTTTAGTCAGCTTCGACCGTTTAGACACACAAACGACGGGAGAGAAGATATGTCACGACTGTGCTTTTCGATTGGATGCAGATGTTTTCCCCCCTCTTGGTTGAGACATATCCCACTTCCTTCCAAATGCTTAGCAGCGAGAAACTGAGTTTCCCACGTTCCAAATCATCCAGTTTGCGTTCTTTTACTTCTTTTCCTACTGTTTCGCCCACTTAATTAGAAAAAATAAGGGATGGAAGATATGTCACGACAGTGTTTTTCCATCGGATGCAGAGGTTTTCCCCACTCTTTGTTGAGACATATCCTACTTAATTCCAATTACTTCGCAGCGCTTAACTGAGTTTGCCCTGGTCTAAATCATCTGCTTTGCGTTCTTTTGTATCTAATATTTAACTCAGTTACGCCCGTTCAATTAAACAAATTAAGGGAGAGAAGGTTTTCGCCACTCTTTGTTGAGACATATCACACTGAATATCCCACAGTCCAAATAATCCAGTTAGCGTTCTTCTACTTCTAGTCTTCTACTCAGTTTCGCCCATTTAATTAAAAAAATTAGGGGAAGGAAGATATGTCACGACAGTGTTTTTCCATTGGATGCAGATGTTTTCCCCACTCTTAGTTGAGACATATCTCACTACCTTCCAAATGCTTAGCAGCGCGAAACTGAGTTTCCCACAGTCTAAATCATCCAGTTCGCGTTCTTTTACTTCTAGTCTTCTACTCAGTTTCACCCATTTAATTAGAAAAAATAAGGGAGGGAAGATATGTCACGACAGTGTTTTTCCATTGGACGCAGCGGTTTTAACCACTCTTGGTTGAGACATATCCCACTGAGTTTCCCACAGTCTAAATCATCCGACTTGCGTTCTTTTGCATCTAATCTTTTACTCAGCTTCGACCGTTTGGATACACAAACGAAGGGAGAGAAGATATGCCACGACAGTGCTTTTCCATTGGATGCAGATGTTTTCCCCACTCTTGGTTGAGACATATCTCACTTCCTTCCAAATGCTTAGCAGTGCGAAACTGAATTTCCCACGGTCCAAGTCATCCAGTTCGCGTTCTTTTACTTCTAGTCTTCTACTCAGTTTCGCCCATTTAAGGGAGAGAAGATATGTACCGACAGTGCTTTTCCATTGGATGCAGATGTTTTCCCCACTCTTGGTTGAGACATATCCCACTGAGTTTCCCACAGTCTAAATCATCCGACTTGCGTTCTTTTGCATCTAATCTTTTACTCAGTTTCGACCGTTTGGATACACAAACGAAGGGAGAGAAGATATGTCACGACAGTGCTTTTCCATTGGACGCAGAGGTTTTCCCCACTCTTGGTTGAGACATATCCCACTGAGTTTCCCATAGTCTAAATCATCCTACTTGCGTTCTTTTGCATCTAATCTTTTAGTCAGCTTCGACCGTTTAGACACACAAACGACGGGAGAGAAGATATGTCACGACTGTGCTTTTCGATTGGATGCAGATGTTTTCCCCCCTCTTGGTTGAGACATATCCCACTTCCTTCCAAATGCTTAGCAGCGAGAAACTGAGTTTCCCACGTTCCAAATCATCCAGTTTGCGTTCTTTTACTTCTTTTCCTACTGTTTCGCCCACTTAATTAGAAAAAATAAGGGATGGAAGATATGTCACGACAGTGTTTTTCCATCGGATGCAGAGGTTTTCCCCACTCTTTGTTGAGACATATCCTACTTAATTCCAATTACTTCGCAGCGCTTAACTGAGTTTGCCCTGGTCTAAATCATCTGCTTTGCGTTCTTTTGTATCTAATATTTAACTCAGTTACGCCCGTTCAATTAAACAAATTAAGGGAGAGAAGGTTTTCGCCACTCTTTGTTGAGACATATCACACTGAATATCCCACAGTCCAAATAATCCAGTTAGCGTTCTTTTACTTCTAGTCTTCTACTCAGTTTCACCCATTTAATTAGAAAAAATAAGGGATGGAAGATA
This sequence comes from Xylota segnis, assembly GCA_963583995.1. NCBI lineage: Eukaryota > Metazoa > Arthropoda > Insecta > Diptera > Syrphidae > Xylota > Xylota segnis. The sequence continues at coordinate 90,876,685 of OY757236.1, read as the reverse complement.
TGTCACGACAGTGCTTTTCCATTGGATGCAGATGTTTTCCCCACTCTTGGTTGAGACATATCTCACTTCCTTCCAAATGCTTAGCAGCGTGAAACTGAATTTCCCACGGTCCAAGTCATCCAGTTCGCGTTCTTTTACTTCTAGTCTTCTACTCAGTTTCGCCCATTTAATTAGAAAAAATAAGGGAGAGAAGATATGTATCGGCAGTGCTTTTCCATTGGATGCAGATGTTTTCCCCACTCTTGGTTGAGACATATCTCACTTCCTTCCAAATGCTTAGCAGCGCGAAACTGAGTTTCCCACAGTCTAAATCATCGTCCAAGTCATTAAGTTCGCGTTCTTTTACTTCTAGTCTTCTACTCAGTCTCGCCAATTTAATTAAAAATAATAAGTAAGGGAAGATGTGTCACGACAGTGCTTTTCCATTGGATGCAGATGTTTTCCCCACTCTTGGTTGAGACATATCCAACTTCCTTCCAAATGCTTAGCAGCGCGAAACTGAGTTTCCCACAGTCTAAATCATCGTCCAAGTCATTAAGTTCGCGTTCTTTTACTTCTAGTCTTCTACTCAGTTTCGCCCATTTAATTAGAAAAAATAAGGGAAGGAAGATATGTCACGACAATGCTTTTCCATTTAATGCAGATGTTTACCCCACTCTTGGTTGAGACATATCGCACTTCCTTCCAAATGCTTAGCAGCGCGAAACTGAGTTTCCGACAGTCTAAATCATCGTCCACGTCATTAAGTTCGCGTTCTTTTACTTCTAGTCTTCTACTCAGTTTCGCCCATTTAATTAGAAAAAATAAGGGAGGGAAGATATGTCACGACAATGCTTTTCCATTTAATGCAGATGTTTTCCCCACTCTTGGTTGAGACATATCGCACTTCCTTCCAAATGGTTAGCAGCGCGAAACTGAATTTCCCACGGTCCAAATCATCCAGTTCGCGTTCTTTTACTTCTAGTCTTCTACTCAGTTTCGCCCATTTAACTAGAAAAAATAAGGGAGGGAAGATGTGTCACGACAGTGCTTTTCCATTGGATGCAGATGTTTTCAGCACTCTTGGTTGAGACATATCCAACTTCCTTCCAAATGCTTAGCAGCGCGAAACTGAGTTTCCCACAGTATAAATCATCGTCCAAGTCAATAAGTTCGCGTTCTTTTACTTCTAGTCTTCTACTCAGTTTCGCCCATTTAATTAAAAAACATAAGGGAGGGAAGATATGTCACAACAGTGCTTTTCCATTTAATGCAGATGTTTTCCCCACTCTTGGTTGAGACATATCCCACTTCCTTCCAAATGCTTAGCAGCGCGAAACTGAGTTTCCCACAGTCTAAATCATTGTCCAAGTCATTAAGTTCGCGTTCTTTTACTTCTAGTCTTCTACTCAGTTTCGCCCATTTAATTAGAAAAAATAAGGGAGAGAAGATATGTCACGACAGTGCTTTTCCATTGGATGCAGATGTTTTCCGCACTCTTGGTTGAGACATATCCAACTTCCTTCCAAATGCTTAGCAGCGCGAAACTGTGTTTCCCACAGTATAAATCATCGTCCAAGTCAATAAGTTCGCGTTCTTTTACTTCTAGTCTTCTACTCAGTTTCGCCCATTTAATTAAAAAACATAAGGGAGGGAAGATATGTCACAACAGTGCTTTTCCATTTAATGCAGATGTTTTCCCCACTCTTGGTTGAGACATATCCCACTTCCTTCCAAATGCTTAGCAGCGCGAAACTGAGTTTCCCACAGTCTAAATCATTGTCCAAGTCATTAAGTTCGCGTTCTTTTACTTCTAGTCTTCTACTCAGTTTCGCCCATTTAATTAGAAAAAATAAGGGAGAGAAGATATGTCACGACAGTGCTTTTCCATTGGATGCAGATGTTTTCCGCACTCTTGGTTGAGACATATCCAACTTCCTTCCAAATGCTTAGCAGCGCGAAACTGTGTTTCCCACAGTATAAATCATCGTCCAAGTCAATAAGTTCGCGTTCTTTTACTTCTAGTCTTCGACTCAATTTCGCCCATTTAATTAGAAAAAATAAGGGAGAGAAGATATGCACCGACAGTGCTTTTCCATTGGATGCAGATGTTTTCCCCACTCTTGGTTGAGACATATCCCACTTCCTTCCAAATGCTTAGCAGCGCGAAACTGAGTTTTCCACAGTCTAAATCATCCAGTTTGCGTTCTTTTACTCCTAGTCTTTAACTCAGTTTCGCCCATTTAAATAAAAAAAATAAGGGAGAAAAGATATGTCACGTCAGTGTTTTTCCATTTGATGCAGAGGGTTTCCCCACTCTTGGTTGAGACATAACCCACTGAGTTTCCCACAGTCTATATCATCGTCCTTCTACTCAGTTTCGCCCATTTAATTAGAAAAAATAAGGGAGGGAAGATATGTCACGACAGTGCTTTTCCATTTAAAGCAGATGTTTTCCCCACTCTTGGTTGAGACGTATCGCACTTCCTTCCAAATGGTTAGCAGCGCGAAACTGAATTTCCCACGGTCCAAATCATCCAGTTCGCGTTCTTTTGCTTCTAGTCTTCTACTCAGTTTCGCCCATTTAATTAGAAAAAATAAGGGAGGGAAGATATGTACCGACAGTGCTTTTCCATTGGATGCAGATGTTTTCCCCACTCTTGGTTGAGACATATCCCACTGAGTTTCCCATAGTCTAAATCATCCGAGTTGCGTTCTTTTGCGTCTAATCTTTTACTCAGCTTCGACCGTTTAGACACACAAACGACGGGAGAGAAGATATGTCACGACAGTGCTTTTCCATTGGATGCAGATGTTTTCCCCACTCTTGGTTGAGACGTATCGCACTTCCTTCCAAATGGTTAGCAGCGCGAAACTGAATTTCCCACGGTCCAAATCATCCAGTTCGCGTTCTTTTGCTTCTAGTCTTCTACTCAGTTTCGCCCATTTAATTAGAAAAAATAAAGGAGAGAAGATATGTACCGACGGTGCTTTTCCATTGGATGCAGATGTTTTTTCCACTCTTGGTTGAGACATAACCCACTGAGTTTCCCACAGTCTAAATCATCCGACTTGCGTTCTTTTGCACCTAATCTTTTACTCAGTTTCGACCGTTTGGATACACAAACGAAGGGAGAGAAGATATGTCACGACAGTGCTTTTCCATTGGATGCAGATGTTTTACCCCCACTGAATTTTCCACGGTCCAAGTCATCCAGTTCGCGTTCTTTTACTTCTAGTCTTCTACTAAGTTTCGCCCACTTAATTAGAAGAAATAAAGGAGGGAAGATATGTACCGACAGTGTTTTTCCATTTGATGCAGAGGTTTTCCCCACTCTTGGTTGAGACATATCTCACTTCCTTCCAAATGCTTAGCAGCGCGAAACTGAATTTCTCACGGTCCAAGTCATCCAGCTTGCGTTCTTTTTCTTCTAGTCTTCTACTCAGTTTCGCCCACTTAATTAGAAAAAATAAGGGAGGGAAGATATGTACCGACAGTGTTTTTCCATTTGATGCAGAGGTTTTCCCCACTCTTGGTTTAGACATATCTCACTTCCTTCCAAATGCTTAGCAGCGCGAAACTGAATTTCCCACGGTCCAAGTCATCCAGATCGCGTTCTTTTACTTCTAATCTTCGACTCAATTTCGCCCATTTAATTAGAAAAAATAAGGGAGAGAAAATATGTACCGACGGTGCTTTTCCATTGGATGCAGATGTTTTTTCCACTCTTGGTTGAGACATAACCCACTGAGTTTCCCACAGTCTAAATCATCCGACTTGCGTTCTTTTGCACCTAATCTTTTACTCAGTTTCGACCGTTTCGATACACAAACGAAGGGAGAGAAGATATGTCACGACAGTGCTTTTCCATTGGATGCAGATGATTTACCCCCACTGAATTTTCCACGGTCCAAGTCATCCAGTTCGCGTTCTTTTACTTGTAGTCATCAACTCAGTTTTGCCCATTTAATTAGAAAAAATACGGGAGGGAAGATATGTCACGACAGTGCTTTTCCATTGGATGCAGATGTTTTCCCCACTCTTGGTTGAGACATATCTCACTTCCTTCCAAATGCTTAGCAGCGCGAAACTGAGTTTCCCACGATCCAAGTCATCCGGCTCGCGTTCTTTTACTTCTAGTCTTCTACTCAGTTTCGCCAATTTAATTAGAAAAATTAAGGGGGGTAGATATGTACCGACAGTGCTTTTCCATTGGATGCAGATGTTTTCCCCACTCTTGGTTGAGACATATTAGACTGAGTTTCCCACAGTCTAAATCATCCGACATGCGTTCTTTCGCATCTAATCCTTTACTCAGTTTCGACCGTTTGGATACACAAACGAAGGGAGAGAAGATATGTCACGACAGTGCTTTTCCATTGGACGCAGATGTTTTACCCCCACTGAATTTTCCACGGTCCAAGTCATCCAGTTCGCGTTCTTTTACTTGTAGTCATCAACTCAGTTTCGCCCATTTAATTAGAAAAAATAAGGGAGGGAAGATATGTCACGACAGTGCTTTTCCATTTGATGCAGAGGTTTTCCCCACTCTTGGTTGAGACATATCTCACTTCCTTCCAAATGCTTAGCAGCGCGAAACTGAGTTTCCCATAGTCTAAATCATCCAGTTTGCGTTCTTTTACTCCTAGTCTTCTACTCAGTTTCGCCCATTTAATTAGAAAAAATAAGGGTGGAAGATATGTCACGACAGTGTTTTTCCATTTGATGCAGAGGTTTTCCCCACTCTTGGTTGAGACATATTCCACTGAGTTTCCCACATTCTAAATCATCTGACTTGCGTTCTTTTGCATTTAATCTTTCACTCAGTTTCGACCGTTTAGACACACAAACGACGGGAGAGAAGATATGTCACGACAGTGCTTTTCCATTGGACGTAGATGTTTTACCCCCACTGAATTTTCCACGGTCCAAGTCATCCAGCTTGCGTTCTTTTACTTCTAGTCTTCTACTCAGTTTCGCCCATTTAAGGGAGAGAAGATATGTACCGACAGTGCTTTTCCATTGGATGCAGATGTTTTCCCCACTCTTGGTTGAGACATATCCCACTGAGTTTCCCACAGTCTAAATCATCCGACTTGCGTTCTTTTGCATCTAATCTTTTACTCAGTTTCGACCGTTTGGATACACAAACGAAGGGAGAGAAGATATGTCACGACAGTGCTTTTCCATTGGACGCAGAGGTTTTCCCCACTCTTGGTTGAGACATATCCCACTGAGTTTCCCATAGTCTAAATCATCCTACTTGCGTTCTTTTGCATCTAATCTTTTAGTCAGCTTCGACCGTTTAGACACACAAACGACGGGAGAGAAGATATGTCACGACTGTGCTTTTCGATTGGATGCAGATGTTTTCCCCCCTCTTGGTTGAGACATATCCCACTTCCTTCCAAATGCTTAGCAGCGAGAAACTGAGCTTCCCACGTTCCAAATCATCCAGTTTGCGTTCTTTTACTTCTTTTCCTACTGTTTCGCCCACTTAATTAGTAAAAATAAGGGATGGAAGATATGTCACGACAGTGTTTTTCCATCGGATGCAGAGGTTTTCCCCACTCTTTGTTGAGACATATCCTACTTAATTCCAATTACTTCGCAGCGCTTAACTGAGTTTGCCCTGGTCTAAATCATCTGCTTTGCGTTCTTTTGTATCTAATATTTAACTCAGTTACGCCCGTTCAATTAAACAAATTAAGGGAGAGAAGGTTTTCGCCACTCTTTGTTGAGACATATCACACTGAATATCCCACAGTCCAAATAATCCAGTTAGCGTTCTTCTACTTCTAGTCTTCTACTCAGTTTCGCCCATTTAATTAAAAAAATTAGGGGAAGGAAGATATGTCACGACAGTGTTTTTCCATTAGATGCAGATGTTTTCCCCACTCTTAGTTGAGACATATCTCACTACCTTCCAAATGCTTAGCAGCGCGAAACTGAGTTTCCCACAGTCTAAATCATCCAGTTCGCGTTCTTTTACTTCTAGTCTTCTACTCAGTTTCACCCATTTAATTAGAAAAAATAAGGGAGGGAAGATATGTCACGACAGTGTTTTTCCATTGGACGCAGCGGTTTTAACCACTCTTGGTTGAGACATATCCCAATGAGTTTCCCACAGTCTAAATCATCCGACTTGCGTTCTTTTGCATCTAATCTTTTACTCAGCTTCGACCGTTTGGATACACAAACGAAGGGAGAGAAGATATGCCACGACAGTGCTTTTCCATTGGATGCAGATGTTTTCCCCACTCTTGGTTGAGACATATCTCACTTCCTTCCAAATGCTTAGCAGTGCGAAACTGAATTTCCCACGGTCCAAGTCATCCAGTTCGCGTTCTTTTACTTCTAGTCTTCTACTCAGTTTCGCCCATTTAAGGGAGAGAAGATATGTACCGACAGTGCTTTTCCATTGGATGCAGATGTTTTCCCCACTCTTGGTTGAGACATATCCCACTGAGTTTCCCACAGTCTAAATCATCCGACTTGCGTTCTTTTGCATCTAATCTTTTACTCAGTTTCGACCGTTTGGATACACAAACGAAGGGAGAGAAGATATGTCACGACAGTGCTTTTCCATTGGACGCAGAGGTTTTCCCCACTCTTGGTTGAGACATATCCCACTGAGTTTCCCATAGTCTAAATCATCCTACTTGCGTTCTTTTGCATCTAATCTTTTAGTCAGCTTCGACCGTTTAGACACACAAACGACGGGAGAGAAGATATGTCACGACTGTGCTTTTCGATTGGATGCAGATGTTTTCCCCCCTCTTGGTTGAGACATATCCCACTTCCTTCCAAATGCTTAGCAGCGAGAAACTGAGTTTCCCACGTTCCAAATCATCCAGTTTGCGTTCTTTTACTTCTTTTCCTACTGTTTCGCCCACTTAATTAGAAAAAATAAGGGATGGAAGATATGTCACGACAGTGCTTTTCCATTGGATGCAGATGTTTTCCCCACTCTTGGTTGAGACATATCTCACTTCCTTCCAAATGCTTAGCAGCGTGAAACTGAATTTCCCACGGTCCAAGTCATCCAGTTCGCGTTCTTTTACTTCTAGTCTTCTACTCAGTTTCGCCCATTTAATTAGAAAAAATAAGGGAGAGAAGATATGTATCGACAGTGCTTTTCCATTGGATGCAGATGTTTTCCCCACTCTTGGTTGAGACATATCTCACTTCCTTCCAAATGCTTAGCAGCGCGAAACTGAGTTTCCCACAGTCTAAATCATCGTCCAAGTCATTAAGTTCGCGTTCTTTTACTTCTAGTCTTCTACTCAGTCTCGCCAATTTAATTAAAAATAATAAGTAAGGGAAGATGTGTCACGACAGTGCTTTTCCATTGGATGCAGATGTTTTCCCCACTCTTGGTTGAGACATATCCAACTTCCTTCCAAATGCTTAGCAGCGCGAAACTGAGTTTCCCACAGTCTAAATCATCGTCCAAGTCATTAAGTTCGCGTTCTTTTACTTCTAGTCTTCTACTCAGTTTCGCCCATTTAATTAGAAAAAATAAGGGAAGGAAGATATGTCACGACAATGCTTTTCCATTTAATGCAGATGTTTACCCCACTCTTGGTTGAGACATATCGCACTTCCTTCCAAATGCTTAGCAGCGCGAAACTGAGTTTCCGACAGTCTAAATCATCGTCCACGTCATTAAGTTCGCGTTCTTTTACTTCTAGTCTTCTACTCAGTTTCGCCCATTTAATTAGAAAAAATAAGGGAGGGAAGATATGTCACGACAATGCTTTTCCATTTAATGCAGATGTTTTCCCCACTCTTGGTTGAGACATATCGCACTTCCTTCCAAATGGTTAGCAGCGCGAAACTGAATTTCCCACGGTCCAAATCATCCAGTTCGCGTTCTTTTACTTCTAGTCTTCTACTCAGTTTCGCCCATTTAACTAGAAAAAATAAGGGAGGGAAGATGTGTCACGACAGTGCTTTTCCATTGGATGCAGATGTTTTCAGCACTCTTGGTTGAGACATATCCAACTTCCTTCCAAATGCTTAGCAGCGCGAAACTGAGTTTCCCACAGTATAAATCATCGTCCAAGTCAATAAGTTCGCGTTCTTTTACTTCTAGTCTTCTACTCAGTTTCGCCCATTTAATTAAAAAACATAAGGGAGGGAAGATATGTCACAACAGTGCTTTTCCATTTAATGCAGATGTTTTCCCCACTCTTGGTTGAGACATATCCCACTTCCTTCCAAATGCTTAGCAGCGCGAAACTGAGTTTCCCACAGTCTAAATCATTGTCCAAGTCATTAAGTTCGCGTTCTTTTACTTCTAGTCTTCTACTCAGTTTCGCCCATTTAATTAGAAAAAATAAGGGAGAGAAGATATGTCACGACAGTGCTTTTCCATTGGATGCAGATGTTTTCCGCACTCTTGGTTGAGACATATCCAACTTCCTTCCAAATGCTTAGCAGCGCGAAACTGTGTTTCCCACAGTATAAATCATCGTCCAAGTCAATAAGTTCGCGTTCTTTTACTTCTAGTCTTCTACTCAGTTTCGCCCATTTAATTAAAAAACATAAGGGAGGGAAGATATGTCACAACAGTGCTTTTCCATTTAATGCAGATGTTTTCCCCACTCTTGGTTGAGACATATCCCACTTCCTTCCAAATGCTTAGCAGCGCGAAACTGAGTTTCCCACAGTCTAAATCATTGTCCAAGTCATTAAGTTCGCGTTCTTTTACTTCTAGTCTTCTACTCAGTTTCGCCCATTTAATTAGAAAAAATAAGGGAGAGAAGATATGTCACGACAGTGCTTTTCCATTGGATGCAGATGTTTTCCGCACTCTTGGTTGAGACATATCCAACTTCCTTCCAAATGCTTAGCAGCGCGAAACTGTGTTTCCCACAGTATAAATCATCGTCCAAGTCAATAAGTTCGCGTTCTTTTACTTCTAGTCTTCGACTCAATTTCGCCCATTTAATTAGAAAAAATAAGGGAGAGAAGATATGCACCGACAGTGCTTTTCCATTGGATGCAGATGTTTTCCCCACTCTTGGTTGAGACATATCCCACTTCCTTCCAAATGCTTAGCAGCGCGAAACTGAGTTTTCCACAGTCTAAATCATCCAGTTTGCGTTCTTTTACTCCTAGTCTTTAACTCAGTTTCGCCCATTTAAATAAAAAAAATAAGGGAGAAAAGATATGTCACGTCAGTGTTTTTCCATTTGATGCAGAGGGTTTCCCCACTCTTGATTGAGACATAACCCACTGAGTTTCCCACAGTCTATATCATCGTCCTTCTACTCAGTTTCGCCCATTTAATTAGAAAAAATAAGGGAGGGAAGATATGTCACGACAGTGCTTTTCCATTTAAAGCAGATGTTTTCCCCACTCTTGGTTGAGACGTATCGCACTTCCTTCCAAATGGTTAGCAGCGCGAAACTGAATTTCCCACGGTCCAAATCATCCAGTTCGCGTTCTTTTGCTTCTAGTCTTCTACTCAGTTTCGCCCATTTAATTAGAAAAAATAAGGGAGGGAAGATATGTACCGACAGTGCTTTTCCATTGGATGCAGATGTTTTCCCCACTCTTGGTTGAGACATATCCCACTGAGTTTCCCATAGTCTAAATCATCCGAGTTGCGTTCTTTTGCGTCTAATCTTTTACTCAGCTTCGACCGTTTAGACACACAAACGACGGGAGAGAAGATATGTCACGACAGTGCTTTTCCATTGGATGCAGATGTTTTCCCCACTCTTGGTTGAGACGTATCGCACTTCCTTCCAAATGGTTAGCAGCGCGAAACTGAATTTCCCACGGTCCAAATCATCCAGTTCGCGTTCTTTTGCTTCTAGTCTTCTACTCAGTTTCGCCCATTTAATTAGAAAAAATAAAGGAGAGAAGATATGTACCGACGGTGCTTTTCCATTGGATGCAGATGTTTTTTCCACTCTTGGTTGAGACATAACCCACTGAGTTTCCCACAGTCTAAATCATCCGACTTGCGTTCTTTTGCACCTAATCTTTTACTCAGTTTCGACCGTTTGGATACACAAACGAAGGGAGAGAAGATATGTCACGACAGTGCTTTTCCATTGGATGCAGATGTTTTACCCCCACTGAATTTTCCACGGTCCAAGTCATCCAGTTCGCGTTCTTTTACTTCTAGTCTTCTACTAAGTTTCGCCCACTTAATTAGAAGAAATAAAGGAGGGAAGATATGTACCGACAGTGTTTTTCCATTTGATGCAGAGGTTTTCCCCACTCTTGGTTGAGACATATCTCACTTCCTTCCAAATGCTTAGCAGCGCGAAACTGAATTTCTCACGGTCCAAGTCATCCAGCTTGCGTTCTTTTTCTTCTAGTCTTCTACTCAGTTTCGCCCACTTAATTAGAAAAAATAAGGGAGGGAAGATATGTACCGACAGTGTTTTTCCATTTGATGCAGAGGTTTTCCCCACTCTTGGTTTAGACATATCTCACTTCCTTCCAAATGCTTAGCAGCGCGAAACTGAATTTCCCACGGTCCAAGTCATCCAGATCGCGTTCTTTTACTTCTAATCTTCGACTCAATTTCGCCCATTTAATTAGAAAAAATAAGGGAGAGAAAATATGTACCGACGGTGCTTTTCCATTGGATGCAGATGTTTTTTCCACTCTTGGTTGAGACATAACCCACTGAGTTTCCCACAGTCTAAATCATCCGACTTGCGTTCTTTTGCACCTAATCTTTTACTCAGTTTCGACCGTTTCGATACACAAACGAAGGGAGAGAAGATATGTCACGACAGTGCTTTTCCATTGGATGCAGATGATTTACCCCCACTGAATTTTCCACGGTCCAAGTCATCCAGTTCGCGTTCTTTTACTTGTAGTCATCAACTCAGTTTTGCCCATTTAATTAGAAAAAATACGGGAGGGAAGATATGTCACGACAGTGCTTTTCCATTGGATGCAGATGTTTTCCCCACTCTTGGTTGAGACATATCTCACTTCCTTCCAAATGCTTAGCAGCGCGAAACTGAGTTTCCCACGATCCAAGTCATCCGGCTCGCGTTCTTTTACTTCTAGTCTTCTACTCAGTTTCGCCAATTTAATTAGAAAAATTAAGGGGGGTAGATATGTACCGACAGTGCTTTTCCATTGGATGCAGATGTTTTCCCCACTCTTGGTTGAGACATATTAGACTGAGTTTCCCACAGTCTAAATCATCCGACATGCGTTCTTTCGCATCTAATCCTTTACTCAGTTTCGACCGTTTGGATACACAAACGAAGGGAGAGAAGATATGTCACGACAGTGCTTTTCCATTGGACGCAGATGTTTTACCCCCACTGAATTTTCCACGGTCCAAGTCATCCAGTTCGCGTTCTTTTACTTGTAGTCATCAACTCAGTTTCGCCCATTTAATTAGAAAAAATAAGGGAGGGAAGATATGTCACGACAGTGCTTTTCCATTTGATGCAGAGGTTTTCCCCACTCTTGGTTGAGACATATCTCACTTCCTTCCAAATGCTTAGCAGCGCGAAACTGAGTTTCCCATAGTCTAAATCATCCAGTTTGCGTTCTTTTACTCCTAGTCTTCTACTCAGTTTCGCCCATTTAATTAGAAAAAATAAGGGTGGAAGATATGTCACGACAGTGTTTTTCCATTTGATGCAGAGGTTTTCCCCACTCTTGGTTGAGACATATTCCACTGAGTTTCCCACATTCTAAATCATCTGACTTGCGTTCTTTTGCATTTAATCTTTCACTCAGTTTCGACCGTTTAGACACACAAACGACGGGAGAGAAGATATGTCACGACAGTGCTTTTCCATTGGACGTAGATGTTTTACCCCCACTGAATTTTCCACGGTCCAAGTCATCCAGCTTGCGTTCTTTTACTTCTAGTCTTCTACTCAGTTTCGCCCACTTAATTAGAAAAAATAAGGGAGGGAAGATATGTACCGACAGTGTTTTTCCATTTGATGCAGAGGTTTTCCCCACTCTTGGTTGAGACATATCGCACTTCCTTCCAAATGGTTACCAGCGCGAAACTGAGTTTCCCACGATCCAAGTCATCCGGTTCGCGATCTTTTACTTGTAGTCATCAACTCAGTTTCGCCCATTTAATTAGAAAAAATAAGGGAGGGAAGATATGTCACGACAGTGCTTTTCCATTTGATGCAGAGGTTTTCCCCACTCTTGGTTGAGACATATCTCACTTCCTTCCAAATGCTTAGCAGCGCGAAACTGAGTTTCCCATAGTCTAAATCATCCAGTTTGCGTTCTTTTACTCCTAGTCTTCTACTCAGTTTCGCCCATTTAATTAGAAAAAATAAGGGTGGAAGATATGTCACGACAGTGTTTTTCCATTTGATGCAGAGGTTTTCCCCACTCTTGGTTGAGACATATTCCACTGAGTTTCCCACATTCTAAATCATCTGACTTGCGTTCTTTTGCATTTAATCTTTCACTCAGTTTCGACCGTTTAGACACACAAACGACGGGAGAGAAGATATGTCACGACAGTGCTTTTCCATTGGACGTAGATGTTTTACCCCCACTTAATTTTCCACGGTCCAAGTCATCCAGCTTGCGTTCTTTTACTTCTAGTCTTCTACTCAGTTTCGCCAATTTAAATAGAAAAATTAAGGGAGGGTAGATATGTACCGACAGTGCTTTTCCATTGGATGCAGATGTTTTCCCCACTCTTGGTTGAGACATATTAGACTGAGTTTCCCACAGCCTAAATCATCCGACATGCGTTCTTTCGCATCTAATCCTTTACTCAGTTTCGACCGTTTGGATACACAAACGAAGGGAGAGAAGATATGTCACGACAGTGCTTTTCCATTGGACGTAGATGTTTTACCCCCACTGAATTTTCCACGGTCCAAGTCATCCAGCTTGCGTTCTTTTACTTCTAGTCTTCTACTCAGTTTCGCCCACTTAATTAGAAAAAATAAGGGAGGGAAGATATGTACCGACAGTGTTTTTCCATTTGATGCAGAGGTTTTCCCCACTCTTGGTTGAGACATATCGCACTTCCTTCCAAATGGTTACCAGCGCGAAACTGAGTTTCCCACGATCCAAGTCATCCGGTTCGCGATCTTTTACTTGTAGTCATCAACTCAGTTTCGCCCATTTAATTAGAAAAAATAAGGGAGGGAAGATATGTCACGACAGTGCTTTTCCATTTGATGCAGAGGTTTTCCCCACTCTTGGTTGAGACATATCTCACTTCCTTCCAAATGCTTAGCAGCGCGAAACTGAGTTTCCCATAGTCTAAATCATCCAGTTTGCGTTCTTTTACTCCTAGTCTTCTACTCAGTTTCGCCCATTTAATTAGAAAAAATAAGGGTGGAAGATATGTCACGACAGTGTTTTTCCATTTGATGCAGAGGTTTTCCCCACTCTTGGTTGAGACATATTCCACTGAGTTTCCCACATTCTAAATCATCTGACTTGCGTTCTTTTGCATTTAATCTTTCACTCAGTTTCGACCGTTTAGACACACAAACGACGGGAGAGAAGATATGTCACGACAGTGCTTTTCCATTGGACGTAGATGTTTTACCCCCACTGAATTTTCCACGGTCCAAGTCATCCAGCTTGCGTTCTTTTACTTCTAGTCTTCTACTCAGTTTCGCCAATTTAAATAGAAAAATTAAGGGAGGGTAGATATGTACCGACAGTGCTTTTCCATTGGATGCAGATGTTTTCCCCACTCTTGGTTGAGACATATTAGACTGAGTTTCCCACAGCCTAAATCATCCGACATGCGTTCTTTCGCATCTAATCCTTTACTCAGTTTCGACCGTTTGGATACACAAACGGAGGGAGAGAAGATATGTCACGACAGTGCTTTTCCATTGGACGCAGATGTTTTACCCCCACTGAATTTTCCACGGTCCAAGTCATCCAGCTTGCGTTCTTTTACTTCTAGTCTTCTACTCAGTTTCGCCCACTTAATTAGAAAAAATAAGGGAGGGAAGATATGTACCGACAGTGTTTTTCCATTTGATGCAGAGGTTTTCCCCACTCTTGGTTGAGACATATCTCACTTCCTTCCAAATGCTTAGCAGCGCGAAGCTGAGTTTCCCATAGTCTAAATCATCCAGTTTGCGTTCTTTTACTCCTAGTCTTCTACTCAGTTTCGCCCATTTAATTAGAAAAAATAAGGGTGGAAGATATGTCACGACAGTGTTTTTCCATTTGATGCAGAGGTTTTCCCCACTCTTGGTTGAGACATATTCCACTGAGTTTCCCACATTCTAAATCATCTGACTTGCGTTCTTTTGCATTTAATCTTTCACTCAGTTTCGACCGTTTAGACACACAAACGACGGGAGAGAAGATATGTCACGACAGTGCTTTTCCATTGGACGTAGATGTTTTACCCCCACTTAATTTTCCACGGTCCAAGTCATCCAGCTTGCGTTCTTTTACTTCTAGTCTTCTACTCAGTTTCGCCAATTTAAATAGAAAAATTAAGGGAGGGTAGATATGTACCGACAGTGCTTTTCCATTGGATGCAGATGTTTTCCCCACTCTTGGTTGAGACATATTAGACTGAGTTTCCCACAGCCTAAATCATCCGACATGCGTTCTTTCGCATCTAATCCTTTACTCAGTTTCGACCGTTTGGATACACAAACGAAGGGAGAGAAGATATGTCACGACAGTGCTTTTCCATTGGACGCAGATGTTTTACCCCCACTGAATTTTCCACGGTCCAAGTCATCCAGCTTGCGTTCTTTTACTTCTAGTCTTCTACTCAGTTTCGCCCACTTAATTAGATAAAATAAGGGAGGGAAGATATGTACCGACAGTGTTTTTCCATTTGATGCAGAGGTTTTCCCCACTCTTGGTTGAGACATATCTCACTTCCTTCCAAATGCTTAGCAGCGCGAAACTGAGTTTCCCATAGTCTAAATCATCCAGTTTGCGTTCTTTTACTCCTAGTCTTCTACTCAGTTTCGCCCATTTAATTAGAAAAAATAAGGGTGGAAGATATGTCACGACAGTGTTTTTCCATTTGATGCAGAGGTTTTCCCCACTCTTGGTTGAGACATATTCCACTGAGTTTCCCACATTCTAAATCATCTGACTTGCGTTCTTTTGCATTTAATCTTTCACTCAGTTTCGACCGTTTAGACACACAAACGACGGGAGAGAAGATATGTCACGACAGTGCTTTTCCATTGGACGTAGATGTTTTACCCCCACTGAATTTTCCACGGTCCAAGTCATCCAGCTTGCGTTCTTTTACTTCTAGTCTTCTACTCAGTTTCGCCCACTTAATTAGAAAAAATAAGGGAGGGAAGATATGTACCGACAGTGTTTTTCCATTTGATGCAGAGGTTTTCCCCACTCTTGGTTGAGACATATCGCACTTCCTTCCAAATGGTTACCAGCGCGAAACTGAGTTTCCCACGATCCAAGTCATCCGGTTCGCGATCTTTTACTTGTAGTCATCAACTCAGTTTCGCCCATTTAATTAGAAAAAATAAGGGAGGGAAGATATGTCACGACAGTGCTTTTCCATTTGATGCAGAGGTTTTCCCCACTCTTGGTTGAGACATATCTCACTTCCTTCCAAATGCTTAGCAGCGCGAAACTGAGTTTCCCATAGTCTAAATCATCCAGTTTGCGTTCTTTTACTCCTAGTCTTCTACTCAGTTTCGCCCATTTAATTAGAAAAAATAAGGGTGGAAGATATGTCACGACAGTGTTTTTCCATTTGATGCAGAGGTTTTCCCCACTCTTGGTTGAGACATATTCCACTGAGTTTCCCACATTCTAAATCATCTGACTTGCGTTCTTTTGCATTTAATCTTTCACTCAGTTTCGACCGTTTAGACACACAAACGACGGGAGAGAAGATATGTCACGACAGTGCTTTTCCATTGGACGTAGATGTTTTACCCCCACTGAATTTTCCACGGTCCAAGTCATCCAGCTTGCGTTCTTTTACTTCTAGTCTTCTACTCAGTTTCGCCAATTTAAATAGAAAAATTAAGGGAGGGTAGATATGTACCGACAGTGCTTTTCCATTGGATGCAGATGTTTTCCCCACTCTTGGTTGAGACATATTAGACTGAGTTTCCCACAGCCTAAATCATCCGACATGCGTTCTTTCGCATCTAATCCTTTACTCAGTTTCGACCGTTTGGATACACAAACGGAGGGAGAGAAGATATGTCACGACAGTGCTTTTCCATTGGACGCAGATGTTTTACCCCCACT
This sequence comes from Xylota segnis, assembly GCA_963583995.1. NCBI lineage: Eukaryota > Metazoa > Arthropoda > Insecta > Diptera > Syrphidae > Xylota > Xylota segnis. The sequence goes on along the minus strand of OY757236.1, from coordinate 90,860,496 downwards.
GAATTTTCCACGGTCCAAGTCATCCAGCTTGCGTTCTTTTACTTCTAGTCTTCTACTCAGTTTCGCCCACTTAATTAGAAAAAATAAGGGAGGGAAGATATGTACCGACAGTGTTTTTCCATTTGATGCAGAGGTTTTCCCCACTCTTGGTTGAGACATATCTCACTTCCTTCCAAATGCTTAGCAGCGCGAAACTGAGTTTCCCATAGTCTAAATCATCCAGATTGCGTTCTTTTACTCCTAGTCTTCTACTCAGTTTCGCCCATTTAATTAGAAAAAATAAGGGTGGAAGATATGTCACGACAGTGTTTTTCCATTTGATACAGAGGTTTTCCCCACTCTTGGTTGAGACATATTCCACTGAGTTTCCCACATTCTAAATCATCTGACTTGCGTTCTTTTGCATTTAATCTTTCACTCAGTTTCGACCGTTTAGACACACAAACGACGGGAGAGAAGATATGTCACGACAGTGCTTTTCCATTTAATGCAGATGTTTTCCCCACTCTTGGTTGAGACATATCTCACTTCCTTCCAAATGCTTAGCAACGCGAAACTGAGTCTCCCACGATCCAAGTCATCCAGTTTGCGTACTTTTACTCCTAGTCTTCTACTCAGTTTCGCCCATTTAATTAGAAAAAATAAGGGAGGAAGATATGCCATGACAGTGTTTTTCAATTTGATGCAGAGGTTTTCCCCACTCTTGGTTGAGACATATTCCACTGAGTTTCCCACAGTCTAAATCATCCGACTTGCGTTCTTTTGCATCTAATCTTTTACTCAGTTTCGACCATTTAGACACACAAACGACGGGAGAGAAGATATGTCACAACAGTGCTTTTCCATTGGACGTAGATGTTATACCCCCACTGAATTTCCCACGGTCCAAGTCATCCAGTTCGCATTCTTTTACTTCTAGTCTTCTAATCAGTTTCGCAAATTTAAATAGAACAATTAAGGGAGGGAAGATATGTACCACAGTGCTTTTCCATTGGACGCAGATTTTTTCCCCACTCTTGGTTGAGACATATCCCACTTCCTTCCAAATGCTTAGCAGCGCGAAACTGAGTTTCCCACAGTCTAAATCATCCAGTTTGCGTTCTTTTATTCCTAGTATTTAACTCAGTTTCGCCCATTTAATTAAAAAAAATAAGGGTGGAAGATATGTCATGACAGTGTTTTTCCATTTGATGCAGAGGTTTTCCCCACTCTTGGTTGAGACATATTCCACTGAGTTTCCCACAGTCTAAATCATCTGACTTGCGTTCTTTTGCATTTAATCTTTCACTCAGTTTCGACCGTTTAGACACACAAACGACGGGAGAGAAGATATGTCACGACAGTGCTTTTCCATTGGACGTAGATGTTTTCCCCACTCTTGGTTGAGACATATCCCACTTCCTTCCAAATGCTTAGCAGCGCGAAACTGAGTTTCCCACAGTCTAAATCATCCAGTTTGCGTTCTTTTATTCCTAGTATTTAACTCAGTTTCGCCCATTTAACTAAAAAAAATAAGGGTGGAAGATATGTCATGACAGTGCTTTTCCATTGGATGCAGATGTTTTCCCCACTCTTGGTTGAGACATATCTCACTTCCTTCCAAATGCTTAGCAGCGCGAAACTGAGTCTCCCACGATCCAAGTCATCCAGTTTGCGTTCTTTTACTCCTAGTCTTCTACTCAGTTTCGCCCATTTAATTAGAAAAAATAAGGGAGGAAGATATGTCATGACAGTGTTTTTCAATTTGATGCAGGGGTTTTCACCACTCTTGGTTGAGACATATTCCACTGAGTTTCCCACAGTCTAAATCATCCGACCTGCGTTCTTTTACATCTAATCTTTTACTCAGTTTCGACCATTTGGATACACAAACGAAGGGAAAGAAGATATGTCACGACAGTGCTTTTCCATTGGACGTAGATGTTTTACCCCCACTGAATTTCCCACGGTCCAAGTCATCCAGTTCGCATTCTTTTACTTCTAGTCTTCTACTCATTTTCGCCCATTTAATTAGAACAATTAAGGGAGGGAAGATATGTACCGACAGTGCTTTTCCATTGGACGCAGATTTTTTCCCCACTCTTGGTTGAGACATATCTCACTTCCTTCCAAATGCTTAGCAGCGCGAAACTGAATTTCCCACGGTCCAAATCATCCAGTTCGCGTTCTTTTACTTCTAGTCTTCTACTCAGTTTCGCCCATTTAATTAGAAAAAATAAGGGAGAGAAGATATGTATCGACAGTGCTTTTCCATTGGATGCAGATGTTTTCCCCACTCTTGGTTGAGACATATCTCACTTCCTTCCAAATGCTTAGCAGCGCGAAACTGAGTCTCTCACGATCCAAGTCATCCACTTCGCGTACTTTTACTTCTAGTCTTCTACTTAGTTTCGCCAATTTAATTAGAAAAAATAACGGAGAGAAGATATGTACCGACAGTGCTTTTCCATTGGATGCAGATGTTTTCCCCACTCTTGGTTGAGACATATCCCACTGAGTTTCCCACAGTCTAAATCATCCAACTTGCGTTCTTTTGCATCTAATCTTTTACTCAGTTTCGACCGTTTGGATACACAAACGAAGGGAGAGAAGATATGTCACGACAGTGCTTTTCCATGGGACGCAGATGTTTTACCCCCACTGAATTTTCCACGGTCCAAGTCATCCAGTTCGCGTTCTTTTACTTCTAGACATCAACTCAGTTTCGCCTATTTAATTAAAAAAAATAAGGGAGGGAAGATTTGTCACGACAGTGTTTTACCATTTGATGCAGAGGTTTTCCCCACTCTTGGTTGAGACATATCCCACTTCCTTCCAAATGCTTAGCAGCGCGAAACTGAATTTCCCACGGTCCAAGACATCCAGTTCTCGTTCTTTTACTTGTACTCTTCTACTCAGTTTCGCCCATTTAATTAGAAAAAATAAGAGAGGGAAGATATGCCACGACAGTGCTTTTCCATTGCACGCATATGTTTTCCCGACTCTTGGTTGAGACATATCCCACTTCCTTCCAAATGCTTAGCAGCGCGAAACTGAGTTTCCCATAGTCTAAATCATCCAGTTTGCGTTCTTTTACTCCTAGTCTTCTGCTCAGTTTCGCCCATTTAATTAGAAAAAATAAGGGAGGAAGATATGTCATGACAGTGTTTTTCCATTTGATGCAAAGGTTTTCCCCACTCTTGGTTGAGACATATCTCACTTCCTTCCAAATGCTTAGCAGCGCGAAACTCAGTTTCCCACAGTCTAAATCATCCAGTTTGCGTTCTTTTACTCCTAGTCTTTAACACAGTTTCGCCCATTTAATTAAAAAAAATAAGGGCGAGAAGATATGTCACGACAGTGTTTTTCCATTGGATACAGAGGTTTTCCCCACACTTGGTTGAGACGTATCCCACTTCCTTCCAAATGCTTTGCAGTGCGTAACTGAATTTCCCACAGTCTAAATCATCCAGTTTACGTTCTTCTACTTCTAGTCTTTTAAGCAGTTTCGCCCTTTTAATTAGAAAAATAAAGAAAGTGAAAAATTAAGCGACAGTGATTTGACATTGGATGCAGAGGTTTTCCCCACTCTTGGTTGAGACATATCTCACTTCCTTCCAAATGCTTCGCAGCGCGAAACTGAATTTCCAACAGTCCAAATAAACCAGTTCGCGTTATTTTACTTCTAGTCTTCTACTCAGTTTCGCCCATTTAATTAAACAAATTAAGGGATGGAAGATATGTCACGACAGTGCTTTTCCATTGGATGCAGAAGTTTTCCCCTCTCTTGGTTGAGACATATCCCACTTTCTTCAAATTGCTTCGCAGCGCGAAACTGAGTCTCCAATTATCTGAGTCATCTGCTTTGCGTTCTTTTGTATCTAATATTTAACTCAGTTACGCCCGTTTAATTAAACAATTGAAGGTAGAGAAGGTTTTCACCACTCTTGGTTTATACATATCCCACTTATTTCCAAATGCTTCGCAGCGCAAAACTGAATTTCCCACAGCCCCAATAAACCAGGTCACTTTCTTTTACTTCTAGTCTTCTACTCAGTTTCGCCCATTTAATTAGAAAAACTAAGGAAGTGAAAAAATTACGCGACAGTGCTTTTCCATTGGATGCAGAAGTTTTCCCCTCTCTTGGTTGAGACGTATCCCACTTCCTTCCAAATGCTTCGCAGCGCGAAACTGAATTTCCCACAGTCTAAATCATCCAGTTTACGTTCTTCTACTTCTAGCCTTTTAAGCAGTTTCGCCCTTTTAATTAGAAAAATTAAGGAAGTGAAAAATGACGCGACAGTGCTTTGCCATTGGATGCAGGGGTTTTCCCCACTCTTGGTTGAGACATATCTCACTTCCTTCCAAATGCTTAGCAGCGCGAAACTGAGTTTCCCACAGTCTAAATCATCCAGTTTGCGTTCTTTTACTTCTAGTCTTTAACACAGTTTCGCCCATTTAATTAAAAAAAATAAGGGCGAGAAGATATGTCACGACAGTGTTTTTCCATTGGATACAGAGGTTTTCCCCACTCTTGGTTGAGACGTATCCCACTTCCTTCCAAATGCTTTGCAGCGCGAAACTGAATTTCCCACAGTCTAAATCATCCAGTTTACGTTCTTCTACTTCTAGACTTTTAAGCAGTTTCGCCCTTTTAATTAGAAAAATTAAGGAAGTGAAAAATGACGCGACAGTGCTTTGCCATTGGATGAAGAGGGTTTCCAAACTCTTGGTTGAGACATATCCCACTGAGTTTCCCACAGTCTAAATCATCCGACTTGCGTTCTTTTGCATCTAATCTTTTACTCAGTTTCGACCGTTTGGATACACAAACGAAGGGAGAGAAGATATGTCACGACAGTGCTTTTCCATTGGATGCAGATGTTTTCCCCACTCTTGGTTGAGACATATCTCACTTCCTTCCAAATGCTTAGCAGTGCGAAACTGAGTCTCCCACGATCCAAGTCATCCAGTTCGCGTTCTTTTACTTCTAGTCTTTTACTCAGTTTCGCCAATTTAATTAGAAAAATTAAGGGAAGGAATATATGTACCGACAGTGCTTTTCCATTGGATGCAGATGTTTTTCCCACACTTGGTTGAGGCATATCCCACTGAGTTTCCCACAGTCTAAATCATCCGACTTGCGTTCTTTAAGATCTAATCTTTTACTCAGTTTCGACCGTTTGGATACACACACGAAGGGAGAGAAGATATGTCACGACAGTACTTTTCCATTGGACGCAGATGTTTTACCCCCACTGAATTTCCCACGGTCCAAGTCATCCAATTCGCGTTCTTTTACTTCTAGTCATCAACTCAGTTTCTCCCATTTAATTAAAAAAAACAAGGGAGGGAAGATTTGTCACGACAGTGTTTTTCCATTTGATGCAGAGGTTTTCCCCACTCTTGGTTGAGACATATCCCACTGAGTTTCCCACAGTCTAAATCATCTGACTTGCGTTCTTTTGCATCTAATCTTTTACTCTGTTTCGACCGTTTGGATACACAAACGAAGGTCCAAATCATCCATTTCGCGTTCTTTTACTTCTAGCCTTCTACTCAGTTTCGCTAATTTAATTAGAAAAAATAAGGGAGGGAAGATATGCCACGACAGTGCTTTTCCATTGCATGCAGAATTTTTCCCCACTCTTGGTTGAGACATATCCCACTTCCTTCCAAATGCTTCGCAGCGCGAAACTGAATTTCCCACAGTCCAAATAAACCAGTTCGCGTTATTTAACTTCTAGTCTTCTACTCAGTTTCGCCCATTTAATTAAAAAAATTAAGGGATGGAAGATATGTCACGACAGTATTTTTCCATTGGATACAGAGGTTTTCCCCACTCTTGGTTGAGACATATCTCACTTCCTTCCAAATGCTTAGCAGCGCGAAACTGAGTTTCCCACGGTCCAAGTCATCCAGTTCGCGTTCTTTTACTTCTAGTCTTCTACTCAGTTTCGCCCATTTAATTAGAAAAAATAAGGGACAGAAGATATGTACCGACAGTGCTTTTCCATTGGATGCAGATGTTTTCCCCACTCTTGGTTGAGACATATCCCACTTCCTTCCAAATGCTTAGCAGCGCGAAACTGAGTTTCCCACAGTCTAAGTCATCCAGTTTGCGTTCTTTTACTCCTAGTCTTTAACTCAGTTTCGCCCATTTAAATAAAAAAAATAAGGGAGAAAAGATATGTCACGACAGTGTTTTTCCATTTGATGCAGAGGGTTTCCCCACTCTTGGTTAAGACATAACCCACTGAGTTTCTCACAGTCTAAATCATCCGACTTGCGTTCTTTTGCACCTAATCTTTTACTCAGTTTCGACCGTTTGGATACACAAACGAAGGGAGAGAAGATATGTCACGACAATGCTTTTCCATTGGACGCAGAGGTTTTCCCCACTCTTGGTTGAGACATATCTCACTTCCCTCCAAATGCTTAGCAGCGCGAAGCTGAATTTCCCACGGTCCAAGTCATCCAGTTCGCGTTCTTTTACTTCTAGTCTTCTACTCAGTTTCGCCCATTTAATTAGAAAAAATAAGGGAGAGAAGATATGTCACGACAGTGTTTTTCCATTTGATGCAGAGGTTTTCCCCACTCTTGGTTGAGACATATCCCACTGAGTTTCCCACAGTCTAAATTATACGACTTGCTTTCTATTGCATCTAATCTTTTACTCAGTTTGGACCATTTAGACACACAAACGAAGGGAGAGAAGATATGTCACGACAGTGCTTTTCCATTGGACGCAGAGGTTTTCCCCACTCTTGGTTGAGACATATCCCACTTCCTTCCAAATGCTTAGCAGCGTGAAACTGAGTTTCCCACGATCCAAGTCATCCAGTTTGCGTTCTTTTACTCCTAGTCTTTAACACAGTTTCGCCCATTTAATTAAAAAAAATAAGGGCGAGAAGATATGTCACGACAGTGTTTTTCCATTTGATGCAGAGGTTTTCCCCACTCTTGGTTGAGACATATCCCACTGAGTTTCCCACAGTCTAAATCATCCGACTTGCGTTCTTTTGGATATAATCTTTTACTCTGTTTCGACCGTTTGGGTACACAAACGAAGGTCCAAATCATCCAGTTCGCGTTCTTTTACTTCTAGTCTTCTACTCAGTTTCGCTCATTTAATTAGAAAATTTAAGGGAGGGAAGATACGTACCGACAGTGCTTTTCCATTGGATGCAGATGTTTTCCCCACTCTTGGTTGAGACATATCCCACTGAGTTTCCCACAGTCTAAATTATACGACTTGCTTTCTATTGCATCTAATCTTTTACTCAGTTTGGACCATTTAGATACACAAACGAAGGGAGAGAAGATATGTCACGACAGTGCTTTTCCATAGGACGCAGAGGTTTTCCCCACTCTTGGTTGAGACATATCCCACTTCCTTCCAAATGCTTAGCAGCGTGAAACTGAGTTTCCCACGATCCAAGTCATCCAGTTTGCGTTCTTTTACTCCTAGTCTTTAACACAGTTTCGCCCATTTAATTAAAATAAAGTGCACGACTGGGTCGTACGTACTTGCACCGTAATGCTATAAGTGTATAATTTTATCAGGATTAAAGTCCAAGTCTTGCTCTTCCCAGTAAAGTAGGCGTGGCATTCCGCGTTTCGATGGAATAATAGTCATAACATTGTAGGAGTTTACTCAATGTTTTGTTTTTATAAAAATGCCCATAAAAAGTGGGCGTGGCCAGATAGGGTGTTTGAGTGAATTATAGAGAATTTTAAGGCCTATTACTTTGCTTAAATAATTTTTTCTCAATTTCTAGTAAAAATTTTGAAAAAAAATAAGTTTTCTAAAAGTGGGCGTGGCATTCCAAAATTTGGTATGCCATTATTACTTGCACCTATACCTATAGGGCAAGTATTGCAATCGTGAAAAAAATCGAACTCGAGATTTTAATCAAACTTGACATTACTATGATGGAAGTCCAAAAAAGTAGGTCCGGCAATTCCGTCTGTCTGTCTGTCTGTCTGTCTGTCTGTCTGTCTGTCAATCTGTCTGTCTGTCAGTCTGTCTGTCTGTCTGTATATTCGACTGCAGCCTAAACGGCTGGGTGGATTTGCTTCAAACTTCATATATAGGGTCTGTGGGATATTCCCCAGAGGCGAAATTTGAATTTTCATTCTAACCTCAAAATTAAGGGTAGTTTACTTAAGGCCGATTTCAGTTAAAATGGATTTTCTCGAAAACGGCTCTAACGATTGCGATAAAATTTGATGTGTGGGTTATTTTGGACATATGCTATGAGGTGGCATACCACGTTTTTCACGAAAAATTCGAATAACGGTAATATTGAAAATCAGCTGTTTCTCGGGTATTTGTGCTGCGATTGGGCTAAAAATTATTATTCATAGGTTATAAGACAAGTGCAAAATAATGGCATACCAAATATTGGAATGCCACGCCCACTTTTATAAAACTTATTTTTTTTCAAAATTTTTACTAGAAATTGAGAAAAAAATATTTAAGCAAAGTAATAGGCCTTAAAATTCTCTATAATTCACTCAAACACCCTATCTGGCCACGCCCACTTTTTATGGGCATTTTTATAAAAACAAAACATTGAGTAAACTCCTACAATGTTATGACTATTATTCCATCGAAACGCGGAATGCCACACCTACTTTACTGGGAAGAGCAAGACTTGGACTTTAATCCTGATAAAATTATACACTTATAGCATTACGGTGCAAGTACGTACGACCCAGTCGTGCACTTTATTTCTAATTAAATTGGCGAAACTAAGTAGAAGACTAGAAGTAAAAGAACGCGAAGTGGATGACTTGGATCGTGAGAGACTCAGTTTCGCGCTGCTAAGCATTTGGAAGGAAGTGAGATATGTCTCAACCAAGAGTGGGGAAAACATCTGCATCCAATGGAAAAACACTGTCGTGACATATCTTCTCTCCCTTATTTTTTCTAATTAAATGGGCGAAACTGAGTAGAAGACTAGAAGTAAAAGAACGCGAACTGGATGACTTGGACCGTGGGAAATTCAGCTTCGCGCTGCTAAGCATTTGGAGGGAAGTGAGATATGTCTCAACCAAGAGTGGGGAAAACCTCTGCGTCCAATGGAAAAGCATTGTCGTGACATATCTTCTCTCCCTTCGTTTGTGTACCTAAACGGTCGAAACTGAGTAAAAGATTAGATACAAAAGAACGCAAGTCATATGATTTAGACTGTGGGAAACTCAGTGGGATATGTCTCAACAAAGAGTATGGAAAACCTCTGCATCAAACGAAATAACACTGTCGTGATATATCTTCACTCCGTTAATTTTTTTAATTAAATAGGCAAAATTGAGTAAAAGACTAGAAGTAAAAGAACGCAACCCGAATAATTTGGACTGTGGAAAATTCAGTTTCGCACTGCGAAGTATTTGGAAGGCAGTGCTATATATGTCTCAAACAAGAGTGGGGAAAACTTCTGCATCCAATGGAAAAGCACTGTCGTGACTGAGTAAAAGATTAGATACAAAAGAACGCAAGTCATATGATTCAGACGGTGGGTAACTCAGTTTCGCGTTGCGAAGCATTTGGAAGGTAGTGGGATATGTCTCAACCAAGAGTGGGGAAAACTTCTGCATCCAATGGAAAAGCACTGTCGTGACATGTCTTCTCTCCCTCCGTTTGTGTATCTATACGGTCGAAACTGAGTAAGAGATTAGATACAAAAGAACGCAAGTCATATGATTTAGACTGTAGGAAACTCAGTGAGATATGTCTCAACAAAGAGTGGGGAAAACCTCTGCGTCCAATGGAAAAACACTGTCGTGATATATCTTCACTCCCTTAATTTTTTAATTAAAATGGGCAAAACTGAGTAAAAGAGTAGACGTAAAAGAACGCAACTTGAATGATTTCGACTGTGGGAAATTCAGTTTAGCACTGCGAAGTATTTGGAAGGAAGTGGGATATGTATAAACCAAGAGTGGGGAAAACCTTCTCTACCTTAATTTGTTTAATTTAACGGTCGTTACTGAGTTAAATATTAGATACAAAGAACGCAAAGCAGATGATTTATACTAGGGGAAACTCAGTTTCTCGCTGCGGAGCATTTGGAAGGAAGTGGGATGTCTCAACGAAGAGTGGGAAAAACCTCCGCATCCAATGGAAAAGCACTGTCGCGACATATCTTCACTTCTTTGTTTTTTTTTAATTAGATGGGCGAAACTTTGCGAAAGGCTAGAAGTAAAAGATAAGAAGTAAAAGAACGCAACCTGAATGATTTGGACTGTGGGAAATTCAGTTTCTCGCTGCGAAGCATTTGGAAGGAAGTGGGATATGCCTCAACCAAGAGTGGGGAAAACCTTTTCTCTCTTAATCTGTTTAATTGAACGGGCGTAACTGAGTTAAATATTAGATACAAAGCTCTGCATCCAATGGAAAAGCACTGTCGTGACATATTTTCCCTCCTTTGTTTTTTTTTATTAGATGGGCGAAACTTAGTGAATGGCTAGAAGTAAAAGAATGCAACCTGGATGATATGGACTGTGGGAAATTCAGTATCGCGCTGCGAAGCATTTGGAAGCAGTGGGATATGTATAAACCAAGAGTTTGGAAAACCTTCTCTCCCTTAATTTGTTTAATTTAACGGTCGTTACTGAGTTAAATATTAGATACAAAGAACGCAAAGCAGATGATTTATACTAGGGGAAACTCAGTTTCTCGCTGCGGAGCATTTGGAAGGAAGTGGGATGTCTCAACGAAGAGTGGGAAAAACCTCCGCATCCAATGGAAAAGCACTGTCGCGACATATCTTCCCTCCTTTGTTTTTTTTTAATTAGATGGGCGAAACTTTGTGAAAGGCTAGAAGTAAAAGATAAGAAGTAAAAGAACGCAACCTGAATGATTTGGACTGTGGGAAATTCAGTTTCTCGCTGCGAAGCATTTGGAAGGAAGTGGGATATGCCTCAACCAAGAGTGGGGAAAACCTTTTCTCTCTTAATCTGTTTAATTGAACGGGCGTAACTGAGTTAAATATTAGATACAAAGCTCTGCATCCAATGGAAAAGCACTGTCGTGACATATTTTCCCTCCTTTGTTTTTTTTTATTAGATGGACGAAACTTAGTGAATGGCTAGAAGTAAAAGAATGCAACCTGGATGATATGGACTGTGGGAAATTCAGTATCGCGCTGCGAAGCATTTGGAAGCAGTGGGATATGTATAAACCAAGAGTTTGGAAAACCTTCTCTCCCTTAATTTGTTTAATTTAACGGTCGTTACTGAGTTAAATATTAGATACAAAGAACGCAAAGCAGATGATTTATACTAGGGGAAACTCAGTTTCTCGCTGCGGAGCATTTGGAAGGAAGTGGGATGTCTCAACGAAGAGTGGGAAAAACCTCCGCATCCAATGGAAAAGCACTGTCGTGAAATATCTTCCCTCCTTTGTTTTTTTTAATTAGATGGGCGAAACTTTGTAAAGGCTAGAAGTAACAGAACGCAACCTGGATGATTTGGACTGTGGGAAATTCAGTATCGCGCTGCGAAGCATTTGGAAGGATGTGGGATATGTATCAACCAATAGTGGGGAAAACCTTCTCTACCTTAATTTGTTTAATTGAACGGACGTAACTGAGTTAAATATTAGATAAAAAAGAACGCAAAGCAGATGATTTAGACTGTGGGAAACTCAGTGGGATATGTCTCAACAAAGAGTATGGAAAACCTCTGCATCAAACGAAATAACACTGTCGTGATATACCTTCACTCCGTTAATTTTTTTAATTAAATAAGCAAAACTGAGTAAAAGACTAGAAGTAAAAGAACGCAACCCGAATAATTTGGACTGTGGAAAATTCAGTTTCGCACTGCGAAGTATTTGGAAGGCAGTGCTATATATGTCTCAAACAAGAGTGGGGAAAACTTCTGCATCCAATGGAAAAGCACTGTCGTGACTGAGTAAAAGATTAGATACAAAAGAACGCAAGTCATATGATTCAGACGGTGGGTAACTCAGTTTCGCGCTGCGAAGCATTTGGAAGGTAGTGGGATATGTCTCAACCAAGAGTGGGGAAAACTTCTGCATCCAATGGAAAAGCACTGTCGTGACATGTCTTCTCTCCCTCCGTTTGTGTATCTATACGGTCGAAACTGAGTAAGAGATTAGATACAAAAGAACGCAAGTCATATGATTTAGACTGTAGGAAACTCAGTGAGATATGTCTCAACAAAGAGTGGGGAAAACCTCTGCGTCCAATGGAAAAACACTGTCGTGATATATCTTCACTCCCTTAATTTTTTAATTAAAATGGGCAAAACTGAGTAAAAGAGTAGACGTAAAAGAACGCAACTTGAATGATTTCGACTGTGGGAAATTCAGTTTAGCACTGCGAAGTATTTGGAAGGAAGTGGGATATGTATAAACCAAGAGTGGGGAAAACCTTCTCTACCTTAATTTGTTTAATTGAACGGGCGTAACTGAGTTAAATATTAGATACAAAGCTCTGCATCCAATGGAAAAGCACTGTCGTGACATATTTTCCCTCCTTTGTTTTTTTTTATTAGATGGGCGAAACTTAGTGAATGGCTAGAAGTAAAAGAATGCAACCTGGATGATATGGACTGTGGGAAATTCAGTATCGCGCTGCGAAGCATTTGGAAGCAGTGGGATATGTATAAACCAAGAGTTTGGAAAACCTTCTCTCCCTTAATTTGTTTAATTTAACGGTCGTTACTGAGTTAAATATTAGATACAAAGAACGCAAAGCAGATGATTTATACTAGGGGAAACTCAGTTTCTCGCTGCGGAGCATTTGGAAGGAAGTGGGATGTCTCAACGAAGAGTGGGAAAAACCTTCGCATCCAATGGAAAAGCACTGTCGCGACATATCTTCCCTCCTTTGTTTTTTTTTAATTAGATGGGCGAAACTTTGTGAAAGGCTAGAAGTAAAAGATAAGAAGTAAAAGAACGCAACCTGAATGATTTGGACTGTGGGAAATTCAGTTTCTCGCTGCGAAGCATTTGGAAGGAAGTGGGATATGCCTCAACCAAGAGTGGGGAAAACCTTTTCTCTCTTAATCTGTTTAATTGAACGGGCGTAACTGAGTTAAATATTAGATACAAAGCTCTGCATCCAATGGAAAAGCACTGTCGTGACATATTTTCCCTCCTTTGTTTTTTTTATTAGATGGGCGAAACTTAGTGAATGGCTAGAAGTAAAAGAATGCAACCTGGATGATATGGACTGTGGGAAATTCAGTATCGCGCTGCGAAGCATTTGGAAGCAGTGGGATATGTATAAACCAAGAGTTTGGAAAACCTTCTCTCCCTTAATTTGTTTAATTTAACGGTCGTTACTGAGCTAAATATTAGATACAAAGAACGCAAAGCAGATGATTTATACTAGGGGAAACTCAGTTTCTCGCTGCGGAGCATTTGGAAGGAAGTGGGATGTCTCAACGAAGAGTGGGAAAAACCTCCGCATCCTATGGAAAAGCACTGTCGTGAAATATCTTCCCTCCTTTGTTTTTTTTAATTAGATGGGCGAAACTTTGTAAAGGCTAGAAGTAACAGAACGCAACCTGGATGATTTGGACTGTGGGAAATTCAGTATCGCGCTGCGAAGCATTTGGAAGGATGTGGGATATGTATCAACCAATAGTGGGGAAAACCTTCTCTACCTTAATTTGTTTAATTGAACGGACGTAACTGAGTTAAATATTAGATAAAAAAGAACGCAAAGCAGATGATCTATACTAGGGGAAACTCAGTTTCTCGCTGCGGAGCACTTGGAAGGAAGTGGGATGTCTCAACCAAGAGTGAGAAAAACCTCCGCATCCAATGGAAAAGCACTGTCGTGACATATCTTCCCGCCTTTGTTTTTTTTATGGGCGAAACTTTGTGAAAGTCTAGAAGTAAAAGAACGCAACCTGGATGATTTGGACTGTGGGAAATTCAGTATCGCGCTGCGAAGCATTTGGAAGGAAGTGGGATATGTCTCAACAAAGAGTGGGGAAAACCTCTGCGTCCAATGGAAAAGCACCTTCGTGACATATCTTCTCTGCCTTCGTTTGTGTACCTAAACAGTCGAAACTGAGTAAAAGATTAGATACAAAAGAACTCAAGTCATATGATTTAGACTGTGGGAAACTCAGTGGGATATGTCTCAACAAAGAGTGGGAAAATCTCTGCATCAAATGGAAAAACACTGTCGTGATATATCTTCACTCCCTTAAGTTTTTTAATTAAAATGGGCAAAACTGAGTAAAATGTATAAACCAAGAGTGGGGAAAAACCTTCTCTACCTTAATTTGTTTAATTGAACGGGCGTAACTGAGTTAAATATTAAATACAAAGCTCTGCATCCAATGGAAAAGCACTGTCGTGACATATTTTCCCTCCTTTGTTTTTTTTTTATTAGATGGGCGAAACTTAGTGAATGGCTAGAAGTAAAAGAATGCAACCTGGATGATATGGACTGTGGGGAATTCAGTATCGCGCTGTGAAGCATTTGGAAGCAGTGGGATATGTATAAACCAAGAGTGGGGAAAACTTCTGCATCCAATGGAAAAGCACTATCGTGACATGTCTTCCCGCCTTTGTTTTTTTTATGGGCGAAACTTTGTGAAAGTCTAGAAGTAAAAGAACGCAACCTGGATGATTTGGACTGTGGGAAATTCAGTATCGCGCTGCGAAGCATTTGGAAGGAAGTGGGATATGTCTCAACAAAGAGTGGGGAAAACCTCTGCGTCCAATGGAAAAGCACCTTCGTGACATATCTTCTCTGCCTTCGTTTGTGTACCTAAACAGTCGAAACTGAGTAAAAGATTAGATACAAAAGAACTCAAGTCATATGATTTAGACTGTGGGAAACTCAGTGGGATATGTCTCAACAAAGAGTGGGAAAATCTCTGCATCAAATGGAAAAACACTGTCGTGATATATCTTCACTCCCTTAAGTTTTTTAATTAAAATGGGCAAAACTGAGTAAAATGTATAAACCAAGAGTGGGGAAAAACCTTCTCTCCCTTAATTTGTTTAATTTAACGGTCGTTACTGAGTTAAATATTAGATACAAAGAACGCAAAGCAGATGATTTATACTATAGGAAACTCAGTTTCTCGTGCGGAGCATTTGGAAGGAAGTGGGATGTCTCAACCAAGAGTGGGCAAAACCTCCGCATCCAATGGAAAAGCACTGTCGTGACATATCTTCCCTCCCTTAATTTTTTTTTATTAAAAAGGCAAAACTGAGTAAAAGATTAGAAGTAAAAGAACGCAACCTGAATGATTTGGACTGTAGGAAATTCAGTTTCTCGCTGCGAAGCATTTGGAAGGAAGTGGGATATGCCTCAACCAAGAGTGGGGAAAACCTTCTCTCTCTTTATCTGTTTAATTGAACGGGCGTAACTGAGTTAGATATTAGATACAAAGAACGCAAAGCGAATGATTTGTACTAGGGGAAACTCAGTTTCTCGCTGCGAAGCATTTGGAAGAAAGTGGGATATGTCTCAACCAAGAGTGGGGAAAACTTCTGCATCCAATGGAAAAGCACTATCGTGACATGTCTTCTCTCCCTCCGTTTGTGTATCTATACGGTCGAAACTGAGTAAGAGATTAGATACAAAAGAACGCAAGTCATATGATTTAGACTGTGGGAAACTCAGTGAGATATGTCTCAACAAAGAGTGGGGAAAACCTCTGCATCCAATGGAAAAGCACTGTCGTGATATATCTTCACTCCCTTAATTTTTTTAATTAAATAGGCAAAACTGAGTAAAAGTGTAGAAGTAAAAGAACGCAACCTGAATGATTTGGACTGTGGGAAATTCAGTTTCGCACTGCGAAGTATTTGGAAGGAAGTGGTATATGTCTCAACCAAGAGTGGGGAAAACTTCTGCATCCAATGGAAAAGCACTGTCGTGACATGTCTTCTCTCCCTCCGTTTGTGTATCTATACGGTCGAAACTGAGTAAAAGATTAGATACAAAAGAACGCAAGTCATATGATTTAGACTGTGGGAAACTCAGTTTAATATGTCTCAACAAAGAGTGGGAAAACCTCTGCATCAAATGGAAAAACACTGTCGTGATATATCTTCACTCCCTTAATTTTTTTAATTAAATAGGCAAAACTGAGCAAAAGAGTAGACGTAAAAGAACGCAACCTGAATGATTTGGACTGTGGGAAATTCAGTTTCGCACTGCGAAGTATTTGGAAGGACGTGGGATATGTATAAACCAAGAGTGGGGAAAACCTTCTCTACCTTAATTTGTTTAATTGAACGGGCGTAACTGAGTTAAATATTAGATACAAAGCTCTGCATCCAATGGAAAAGCACTGTCGTGACATACTTTCCCTCCTTTGTTTTTTTTTTATTAGATGGGCTATACTTAGTGACTGGCTAGAAGTAAAAGAATCCAACCTGGATGATATAGGCTGTGGGAAATTCAGTATCGCGCTGCGAAGCATTTGGAAGGAAGTGGGATATGTATCAACCAAGAGTGGGGAAAACCTTCTCTACCTTAATTTGTTTAATTGAACGGGCGTAACTGAGTTAAATATAATATACAAAATAACGCAAAGCAGATGTTTTGGCCGAATGGAAACTCAGTTTCTAGCTGCGAAGCATTTGGAAGGAAGTGGGATATGCCTCAACCAAGAGTGGGGAAAATCTTCTCTCCCTTAATCTGTTTAATTGAACGGGCGTAACTGAGTTAAATATTAGATACAAAAGAACGCAAAGCAGATGATTTATACTAGGGGAAACTCAGTTTCTCGCTGCGAAGCATTTGGAAGGAAGTGGGATATATCTCAACCAAGAGTGGGGAAACTTCTGCATCCAATGGAAAAGCACTGTCGTGACATATCTTCTCTCCCTTCGTTTGTGTACCTAAGCGGTCGAATCTGAGTAAAAGATTAGATTCAAAGAACGCAAGTCATATGATTTAGACTGTGATAAACTCAGTGGGATATGTCTCAACAAAGAGTATGGAAAACCTCTTCATCAAATGAAAACACACTGTCGTGATATATCTTCACTCCGTTAATTTTTTTAATTAAATAGGCAAAACTGAGTAAAAGAATAGAAGTAAAAGAACGCAACCCGAATGATTTGGACTGTGGGAAATTCAGTTTCGCGCTGCGAAGCATTTGGAAGGAAGTGGGATATGTATAAACCAAGAGTTTGGAAAACCTTCTCTCCCTTAATTTGTTTAATTTAACGGGCGTAACTGAGTTAAATATTAGATACAAAGAACGCAAAGCAGATGATTTATACTAGGGGAAACTCAGTTTCTCGCTGCGGAGCATTTGGAAGGAAGTGGGATATGTCTCAACCAAGAGTGGGGAAAACCTCTGCGTCCAATGGAAAAGCACCTTCGTGACATATCTTCTCTGCCTTCGTTTGTGTACCTAAACAGTCGAAACTGAGTTAAAGATTAGATACAAAAGAACTCAAGTCATATGATTTAGACTGTGGGAAACTCAGTGGGATATGTCTCAACAAAGAGTGGGAAAACCTCTACCTTAATTTGTTTAATTGAACGGGCGTAACTGAGTTAAATATTAGATACAAAGCTCTGCATCCAATGGAAAAGCACTGTCGTGACATATTTTCCCTCCTTTGTGTTTTTTTTATTAGATGGGCGAAACTTAGTGAATGGCTAGAAGTAAAAGAATGCAACCTGGATGATATGGACTGTGGGAAATTCAGTATCGCGCTGCGAAGCATTTGGAAGGAAGTGGTATATGTCTCAACCAAGAGTGATGAAAACTTCTGCATCCAATGGAAAAGCACTGTCGTGACATGTCTTCTCTCCCTCCGTTTGTGTATCTATACGGTCGAAACTGAGTAAAAGATTAGATACAAAAGAACGCAAGTCATATGATTTAGACTGTGGGAAACTCAGTTTAATATGTCTCAACAAAGAGTGGGAAAACCTCTGCATCAAATGGAAAAACACTGTCGTGATATATCTTCACTCCCTTAATTTTTTTAATTAAATAGGCAAAACTGAGCAAAAGAGTAGACGTAAAAGAACGCAACCTGAATGATTTGGACTGTGGGAAATTCAGTTTCGCACTGCGAAGTATTTGGAAGGACGTGGGATATGTATAAACCAAGAGTGGGGAAAACCTTCTCTACCTTAATTTGTTTAATTGAACGGGCGTAACTGAGTTAAATATTAGATACAAAGCTCTGCATCCAATGGAAAAGCACTGTCGTGACATACTTTCCCTCCTTTGTTTTTTTTTTATTAGATGGGCTATACTTAGTGACTGGCTAGAAGTAAAAGAATCCAACCTGGATGATATAGGCTGTGGGAAATTCAGTATCGCGCTGCGAAGCATTTGGAAGGAAGTGGGATATGTATCAACCAAGAGTGGGGAAAACCTTCTCTACCTTAATTTGTTTAATTGAACGGGCGTAACTGAGTTAAATATAATATACAAAATAACGCAAAGCAGATGTTTTGGCCGAATGGAAACTCAGTTTCTAGCTGCGAAGCATTTGGAAGGAAGTGGGATATGCCTCAACCAAGAGTGGGGAAAATCTTCTCTCCCTTAATCTGTTTAATTGAACGGGCGTAACTGAGTTAAATATTAGATACAAAAGAACGCAAAGCAGATGATTTATACTAGGGGAAACTCAGTTTCTCGCTGCGAAGCATTTGGAAGGAAGTGGGATATATCTCAACCAAGAGTGGGGAAAACTTCTGCATCCAATGGAAAAGCACTGTCGTGACATATCTTCTCTCCCTTCGTTTGTGTACCTAAGCGGTCGAATCTGAGTAAAAGATTAGATTCAAAGAACGCAAGTCATATGATTTAGACTGTGGGAAACTCAGTGGGATATGTCTCAACAAAGAGTATGGAAAACCTCTTCATCAAATGAAAACACACTGTCGTGATATATCTTCACTCCGTTAATTTTTTTAATTAAATAGGCAAAACTGAGTAAAAGAATAGAAGTAAAAGAACGCAACCCGAATGATTTGGACTGTGGGAAATTCAGTTTCGCGCTGCGAAGCATTTGGAAGGAAGTGGGATATGTATAAACCAAGAGTTTGGAAAACCTTCTCTCCCTTAATTTGTTTAATTTAACGGGCGTAACTGAGTTAAATATTAGATACAAAGAACGCAAAGCAGATGATTTATACTAGGGGAAACTCAGTTTCTCGCTGCGGAGCATTTGGAAGGAAGTGGGATATGTCTCAACCAAGAGTGGGGAAAACCTCTGCGTCCAATGGAAAAGCACCTTCGTGACATATCTTCTCTGCCTTCGTTTGTGTACCTAAACAGTCGAAACTGAGTTAAAGATTAGATACAAAAGAACTCAAGTCATATGATTTAGACTGTGGGAAACTCAGTGGGATATGTCTCAACAAAGAGTGGGAAAACCTCTACCTTAATTTGTTTAATTGAACGGGCGTAACTGAGTTAAATATTAGATACAAAGCTCTGCATCCAATGGAAAAGCACTGTCGTGACATATTTTCCCTCCTTTGTTTTTTTTTTATTAGATGGGCGAAACTTAGTGAATGGCTAGAAGTAAAAGAATGCAACCTGGATGATATGGACTGTGGGAAATTCAGTATCGCGCTGCGAAGCATTTGGAAGCAGTGGGATATGTATAAACCAAGAGTTTGGAAAACCTTCTCTCCCTTAATTTGTTTAATTTAACGGTCGTTACTGAGTTAAATATTAGATACAAAGAACGCAAAGCAGATGATTTATACTAGGGGAAACTCAGT
This sequence comes from Xylota segnis, assembly GCA_963583995.1. Taxonomy (NCBI): domain Eukaryota; kingdom Metazoa; phylum Arthropoda; class Insecta; order Diptera; family Syrphidae; genus Xylota; species Xylota segnis. The sequence continues at coordinate 90,840,799 of OY757236.1, read as the reverse complement.
TTCTCGCTGCGGAGCATTTGGAAGGAAGTGGGATGTCTCAACGAAGAGTGGGAAAAACCTCCGCATCCAATGGAAAAGCACTGTCGTGAAATATCTTCCCTCCTTTGTTTTTTTTAATTAGATGGGCGAAACTTTGTAAAGGCTAGAAGTAACAGAACGCAACCTGGATGATTTGGACTGTGGGAAATTCAGTATCGCGCTGCGAAGCATTTGGAAGGATGTGGGATATGTATAAACCAAGAGTGGTGAAATCCTTCTCTACCTTCATTTGTTTAATTAAACGGGCGTAACTGAGTTAAATATTAGATACAAAAGAACGCAAAGCAGATGACTCAGATAATTGGAAACTCAGTTTGGCGCTGCGAAGCAATTTGAAGGAAGTGGGATATGTCTCAACCAAGAGTGGGAAAAACCTCTGCATCCAATGGAAAAGCACTGTCGCGTAATTTTTTCACTTCCTTAGTTTTTTTAATTAAATGGGCGAAACTGTGGGAAATTCAGTTTTGCGCTGCGAAGCATTTGGAAATAAGTGGGATATGTCTCAACCAAGTGTGGTGAAAACCTTCTCTACCTTAATTTGTTTAATTAAACGGGCGTAACTGAGTTAAATATTAGATGCAAAAGAACGCAAAGCAGATGACTTAGATGAGGGGATACTCAGTTTTGCGCTGCGAAGCAATTGGAAGGAAGTGGGATGTGTCTCAACCAAGAGTGGGGAAAACCTCTGCATCCAATGGAAAAGCACTGTCGTGACATATCTTCCTTAATTTTTTTAATTAAATGGGCGAAACTGCTTAAAAGACTAGAAGTAGAACAACGTAAACTGGATGATTTAGACTGTGGGAAATTCATTTTCGCGCTGCGAAGCAATTGGAAGGAAGTGAAATGTGTCTCAACCAAGAGTGGGGAAAACCTCTGCATCCAGTGGAAAAACACTGTCGTGCCATATCTTCCTTCCCTTAATTTTTTTAATTAAGTGGGCGAAATTGAGTAGAAGACTAGAAGCAGAAGAACGCAAACTGGATTATCTGGACTGTGGGAAATTCAGTTTCGCGCTGCGAAGCATTTGGAAGAAAGTGGGATATATATCAACCAAGAGCGGGGAAAACCTCTGCATCCAATGGGAAAGCACTGTCGTGACATATATTCCTTCCCATAATTTTTTTAATTAAATGGGCGAAACTGAGTAGAAGACTAGAAGTAAAAGAAAGTGACCTGGTTTATTTGGGCTGTGGGAAATTCAGTTTTGCGCTGCGAAGCATTTGGAAATAAGTGGGATATGTATAAACCAAGAGTGGTGAAAACCTTCTCTACCTTCATTTGTTTAATTAAACGGGCGTAACTGAGTTAAATATTAGATACAAAAGAACGCAAAGCAGATGACTCAGATAATTGGAAACTCAGTTTCGCGCTGCGAAGCAATTTGAAGGAAGTGGGATATGTCTCAACCAAGAGTGGGAAAAACCTCTGCATCCAATGGAAAAGCACTGTCGCGTAATTTGTTCACTTCCTTAGTTTTTTACTTGCACCTATACCTATAGGGCAAGTATTGTATTCGTGCAAAATTTGGAACTCGAGATTTTAATCAAACTTGACATTACTATAATGGAGAAGTCCAAAAAAGTAGGTCCGCCAATTCCGTCTGTCTGTCTGTCTGTCTGTCTGTCTGTCTGTCTGTCTGTCTGTCTGTATATTCGACTACAGCCTAAACGGCTGAACGGATTTACTTCAAACTTCATATGTAGGGTCTGTGGAATATTCCCTAGAGGCGAAATTTGAATTTTCATTCTAACCTCAAAATTAAGGGTAGTTTACTTAAGGCCGATTTCAGTTAAAATGGATTTTCTCGAAAAAGGCCTAAACGATTTCGATAAAATTTGATGTGTGGGTTAGATTGGGTATATGCTATGAGGTGGCATACCACGTTTTTCACGAAAAATTCGAATAACGGTAATATTGAAAATCAGCTGTTTCTCGGGTATTTGTGTGGCGATTGGGCTAAAAATTATTATTTGTAGGTTATCAGACAAGTGCAAAATAATGGCATACCAAATTTTGGAATGCCACGCCCACTTTTATAAAACGTATTTTTTTCCAAAATTTTTACTAGAAATTGAGAAAAAATTATTTAACCAAAGTAACAGGCCTTAAAATTCTCTATAATTCACTCAAACACCCTATCTGACCACGCCCACTTTTTATGGGCATTTTTATAAAAACAAAACATTGAGTAAACTTCTACAATGTTATGACTATTATTCCATCGAAACGCGGAATGCCACGCCTACTTTACTGGGAAGAGCAAGACTTGGACTTTAATCCTGATAAAATTATACACTTATAGCATTACGGTGCAAGTACGTACGACCCAGTCGTGCACTTTATTTAATTAAATGGGCGAAACTGAGTAGAAGACTAGAAGTAAAAGAACGCGATCTGGATTATTTGGACTGTGGGAAATTCAGTTTTGCGCTGCGAAGCATTTGGAAGGAAGTGGGATATGTATAAACCAAGAGTGGGGAAAACCACTGCATCCAATGGCAAAGCACTGTCGCGTCATTTTTCACTTCCTTAATTTTTCTAATTAAAAGGGCGAAACTGCTTAAAAGACTAGAAGTAGAAGAACGTAAACTGGATGATTTAGACTGCGGGAAATTCAGTTTCGCGCTGCGAAGCATTTGGAAGGAAGTGAGATATGTCTCAACCAAGAGTTGGAAAAACCTCTGCATCCATGGAAAAGCAATGTCGCGTCATTTTTTCACTTCCTTAATTTTTCTAATTAAATCTGCGAAACTGAGTAGAAGACTAGAAGTAAAAGAACGCGAACTGGCTTATTTGGACTGTGGGAAATTCAGTTTCGCGCTGCAAAGCATTTGGAAGGAAGTGGGATACGTCTCAACCAAGAGTGGGGGAAACATCTGCATCCAATGGAAAAGCACTGTCGCGTCATTTTTTCACTTCTTTAGTTTTTCTAATTAAATGGGCGAAACTAAGTAGATGACTAGAAATAAAAGAACGTGAACTGGTTTATTTGGACTGTGGGAAATTCAGTTTTGCGCTGCGAAGCATTTGGAAGGAAGTGGGATATGTATAAACCAAGAGTGGGGAAAACCTTCTCTGCCTTAATTTGTTTTATTAAACGGGCGTAACTGAGTTAAATATTAGACACAAAAGAACGCAAAGCAGATGACTCAGATAATTTTAAACTCAGTTTCGCGCTGCGAAGCAATTTGAACTAAGTGGGATATGTCTCAACCAAGAGTGGGAAAAACCTCTGCATCCAATGGAAAAGCACTGTCGTAACATATCTTCCCTCCTTTGTTTTTATTTAATTAGATTGCCGAAACTGAGTGAAAGGCTTGAAGTAAGAGAATGAAAACTGGATGATTTGGACTGTAGGAAATTCAGCTTCGCGCTGCGAAGCAATTGGAAGGAAGTGGGATGTGTCTCAACCAAGAGTGGGGAAAACCTCTGCATCCAATGGAAAAGCACTGTCGCGTAATTTTTTCACTTCCTTAGTTTTTTTAATTAAATGGGCGAAACTGAGTAGAAGACTAGAAGTAAAAGAACGCGATCTGGATTATTTGGACTGTGGGAAATTCAGTTTTGCGCTGCGAAGCATTTGGAAATAAGTGGGATATGTCTCAACCAAGTGTGGTGAAAACCTTCTCTACCTTAATTTGTTTAATTAAACGGGCGTAACTGAGTTAAATATTAGATGCAAAAGAACGCAAAGCAGATGACTTAGATGAGGGGATACTCAGTTTTGCGCTGCGAAGCAATTGGAAGGAAGTGGGATGTGTCTCAACCAAGAGTGGGGAAAACCTCTGCATCCAATGGAAAAGCACTGTCGTGACATATCTTCCTTCCCTTAATTTTTTTAATTAAATGGGCGAAACTGCTTAAAAGACTAGAAGTAGAACAACGTAATCTGGATGATTTAGACTGTGGGAAATTCATTTTCGCGCTGCGAAGCAATTGGAAGGAAGTGGGATGTGTCTCAACCAAGAGTGGGGAAAACCTCTGCATCCAGTGGAAAAACACTGTCGTGCCATATCTTCCTTCCCTTAATTTTTTTAATTAAATGGGCGAAATTGAGTAGAAGACTAGAAGCAGAAGAACGCAAACTGGATTATCTGGACTGTGGGAAATTCAGTTTCGCGCTGCGAAGCATTTGGAAGAAAGTGGGATATATATCAACCAAGAGCGGGGAAAACCTCTGCATCCAATGGGAAAGCACTGTCGTGACATATATTCCTTCCCATAATTTTTTTAATTAAATGGGCGAAACTGAGTAGAAGACTAGAAGTAAAAGAAAGTGACCTGGTTTATTTGGGCTGTGGAAAATTCAGTTTTGCGCTGCGAAGCATTTGGAAATAAGTGGGATATGTATAAACCAAGAGTGGTGAAATCCTTCTCTACCTTCATTTGTTTAATTAAACGGGCGTAACTGAGTTAAATATTAGATACAAAAGAACGCAAAGCAGATGACTCAGATAATTGGAAACTCAGTTTCGCGCTGCGAAGCAATTTGAAGGAAGTGGGATATGTCTCAACCAAGAGTGGGAAAAACCTCTGCATCCAATGGAAAAGCACTGTCGCGTAATTTTTTCACTTCCTTAGTTTTTTACTTGCACCTATACCTATAGGGCAAGTATTGTACTCGTGCAAAATTTGGAACTCGAGATTTTAATCAAACTTGACATTACTATAATGGAGAAGTCCAAAAAAGTAGGTCCGCCAATTCCATCTGTCTGTCTGTCTGTCTGTCTGTCTGTCTGTCTGTCTGTCTGTCTGTCTGTCTGTCTGTATATTCGACTACAGCCTAAACGGCTGAACGGATTTACTTCAAACTTCATATATAGGGTCTGTGGGATATTCCCTAGAGGCGAAATTTGAATTTTCATTCTAACCTCAAAATTAAGGGTAGTTTACTGAAGGCCGATTTCAGTTAAAATGGATTTTCTCGAAAACGGCTTTAACGATTTCGATAAAATTTGATGTGTGGGTTAGTTTGGGTATATGCTATGAGGTGGCATACCACGTTTTTCACGAAAAAATCGAATAACGGTAATATTGAAAATCAGCTGTTTCTCGGGTATTTGTGTGGCGATTGGGCTAAAAATTATTATTTGTAGGTTATAAGACAAGTGCAAAATAATGGCGTACCAAATTTTGGAATGCCATGCCCACTTTTATAAAACGTATTTTTTTCCAAAATTTTTACTAGAAATTGAGAAAAAATTATTTAACCAAAGTAAAAGGCCTTAAAATTCTCTATAATTCACTCAAACACCCTATCTGGCCACGTCCACTTTTTATGGGCATTTTTATAAAAACAAACCATTGAGTAAACTCCTACAATGTTATGACTATTATTCCATCGAAACGCGGAATGCCACGCCTACTTTACTGGGAAGAGCAAGACTTGGACTTTAATCCAGATAAAATAATACACTTATAGCATTACGGTGCAAGTACGTACGACCCAGTCGTGCACTTTATTTAATTAAATGGGCGAAACTGAGTAGAAGACTAGAAGTAAAAGAACGCGATCTGGATTATTTGGACTGTGGGAAATTCAGTTTTGCGCTGCGAAGCATTTGGAAGGAAGTGGGATATGTATAAACCAAGAGTGGGGAAAACCACTGCATCCAATGGCAAAGCACTGTCGCGTCATTTTTCACTTCCTTAATTTTTCTAATTAAAAGGGCGAAACTGCTTAAAAGACTAGAAGTAGAAGAACGTAAACTGGATGATTTAGACTGCGGGAAATTCAGTTTCGCGCTGCGAAGCATTTGGAAGGAAGTGAGATATGTCTCAACCAAGAGTTGGAAAAACCTCTGCATCCATGGAAAAGCAATGTCGCGTCATTTTTTCACTTCCTTAATTTTTCTAATTAAATCTGCGAAACTGAGTAGAAGACTAGAAGTAAAAGAACGCGAACTGGCTTATTTGGACTGTGGGAAATTCAGTTTCGCGCTGCAAAGCATTTGGAAGGAAGTGGGATACGTCTCAACCAAGAGTGGGGGAAACCTCTGCATCCAATGGAAAAGCACTGTCGCGTCATTTTTTCACTTCCTTAGTTTTTCTAATTAAATGGGCGAAACTGAGTAGATGACTAGAAATAAAAGAACGTGAAGTGGTTTATTTGGACAAGAGTGGGGAAAACCTTCTCTGCCTTAATTTGTTTTATTAAACAGGCGTAACTGAGTTAAATATTAGATGCAAAAGAACGCAAAGCAGATGACTTAGATGAGGGGAAACTCAGTTTCGCGCTGCGAAGCAATTGGAAGGAAGTGGAATGTGTCTCAACCAAGAGTGGGGAAAACCTCTGCATCCAATGGAAAAACACTGTCGTGACATATCTTCCTTCCCTTAATTTTTTTAATTAAATGGGCGAAATTGAGTAGACGACTAGAAGCAGAAGAACGCAAACTGGATTATCTGGACTGTGGGAAATTCAGTTTCGCGCTGCGAAGCATTTGGAAGAAAGTGGGATATATATCAACCAAGAGCGGGGAAAACCTCTGCATCCAATGGGAAAGCACTGTCGTGACATATATTCCTTCCCATAATTTTTTTAATTAAATGGACGAAACTGAGTAGAAGACTAGAAGTAAAAGAAAGTGACCTGGTTTATTTGGGCTGTGGGAAATTCAGTTTTGCGCTGCGAAGCATTTGGAAATAAGTGGGATATGTATAAACCAAGAGTGGTGAAAACCTTCTCTACCTTCATTTGTTTAATTAAACGGGCGTAACTGAGTTAAATATTAGATACAAAAGAACGCAAAGCAGATGACTCAGATAATTGGAAACTCAGTTTCGCGCTGCGAAGCAATTTGAAGGAAGTGGGATATGCCTCAACCAAGAGTGGGAAAAACCTCTGCATCCAATGGAAAAGCACTGTCGCGTAATTTTTTCACTTCCTTAGTTTTTTTAATTAAATGGGCGAAACTGAGTAGAAGACTAGAAGTAAAAGAACGCGATCAGGATTATTTGGACTGTGGGAAAAACAGTTTCGCGCTGCGAAGAAATTGGAAGGAAGTGGGATGTGTCTCAACCAAGAGTGGGGAAAACCTCTGTATCCAATGGAAAAACACTGTCGTGACATATCTTCCCTCCTTTGTTTTTATTTTATTAGATTGCCGAAACTGAGTGAAGGGCTTGAAGTAAAAGAACGAAAACTGGATTATTTGGACTGTGGGAAAAACAGTTTCGCGCTGCGAAGCAATTGGAAGGAAGTGGAATGTGTCTCAACCAAGAGTGTGGAAGACCTCTGCATCCAATGGAAAAACACTGTCGTGACATATCTTCCTTCCCTTAATTTTTTTAATTAAATGGGCGAAATTGAGAAGAAGACTAGAAGCAGAAGAACGCAAACTGGATTATCTGGACTGTGGGAAATTCAGTTTCGCGCTGCGAAGCATTTGGAAGAAAGTGGGATATGTATAAACCAAGAGTGGTGAAAACCTTCTCTACCTTCATTTGTTTAATTAAACGGGCGTAACTGAGTTAAATATTAGATACAAAAGAACGCAAAGCAGATGACTCAGATAATTGGAAACTCAGTTTCGCACTGCGAAGCAATTTGAAGGAAGTGGGATATGCCTCAACCAAGAGTGGGAAAAACCTCTGCATCCAATGGAAAAGCACTGTCGGTTAATTTTTTCACTTCCTTAGTTTTTTTAATTAAATGGGCGAAACTGAGTAGAAGACTAGAAGTAAAAGAACGCGAACTGGCTTATTTGGACTGTGGGAAATTCAGTTTCGCGCTGCAAAGCATTTGGAAGTTAGTGGGATACGTCTCAACCAAGAGTGGGGGAAACCTCTGCATCCAATGGAAAAGCACTGTCGCGTCATTTTTTCACTTCCTTAGTTTTTCTAATTAAATGGGCGAAACTGAGTAGATGACTAGAAATAAAAGAACGTGAAGTGGTTTATTTGGACAAGAGTGGGGAAAACCTTCTCTGCCTTAATTTGTTTTATTAAACAGGCGTAACTGAGTTAAATATTAGATGCAAAAGAACGCAAAGCAGATGACTTAGATGAGGGGAAACTCAGTTTCGCGCTGCGAAGCAATTGGAAGGAAGTGGAATGTGTCTCAACCAAGAGTGGGGAAAACCTCTACATCCAATGGAAAAACACTGTCGTGACATATCTTCCTTCCCTTAATTTTTTTAATTAAATGGGCGAAATTGAGTAGAAGACTAGAAGCAGAAGAACGCAAACTGGATTATCTGGACTGTGGGAAATTCAGTTTCGCGCTGCGAAGCATTTGGAAGAAAGTGTGATATATATCAACCAAGAGCGGGGAAAACCTCTGCATCCAATGGGAAAGCACTGTCGTGACATATATTCCTTCCCATAATTTTTTTAATTAAATGGACGAAACTGAGTAGAAGACTAGAAGTAAAAGAAAGTGACCTGGTTTATTTGGGCTGTGGGAAATTCAGTTTTGCGCTGCGAAGCATTTGGAAATAAGTGGGATATGTATAAACCAAGAGTGGTGAAAACCTTCTCTACCTTCATTTGTTTAATTAAACGGGCGTAACTGAGTTAAATATTAGATACAAAAGAACGCAAAAGCAGATGACTCATATAATTGGAAACTCAGTTTCGCGCTGCGAAGCAATTTGAAGGAAGTGGGATATGCCTCAACCAAGAGTGGGAAAAACCTCTGCATCCAATGGAAAAGCACTGTCGCGTAATTTTTTCACTTCCTTAGTTTTTTTAATTAAATGGGCGAAACTGAGTAGAAGACTAGAAGTAAAAGAACGCGATCAGGATTATTTGGACTGTGGGAAAAACAGTTTCGCGCTGCGAAGAAATTGGAAGGAAGTGGGATGTGTCTCAACCAAGAGTGGGGAAAACCTCTGTATCCAATGGAAAAACACTGTCGCGACATATCTTCCCTCCTTTGTTTTTATTTAATTAGATTGCCGAAACTGAGTGAAGGGCTTGAAGTAAAAGAACGAAAACTGGATGATTTGGACTGCAGGAAATTCAGCTTCGCGCTGCGAAGCCATTGGAAGGAAGTGGGATATGTATCAACCAAGTGTGGTGAAAACCTTCTCTACCTTAATTTGTTTAATTAAACGGGCGTAACTGAGTTACATATTAGATGCAAAAGAACGCAAAGCGGATGACTTAGATGAGGGGAAACTCAGTTTCGCGCTGCGAAGCAATTGGAAGGAAGTGGAATGTGTCTCAACCAAGAGTGGGGAAGACCTCTGCATCCAATGGAAAAACACTGTCGTGACATATCTTCCTTCCCTTAATTTTTTTAATTAAATGGGCGAAATTGAGTAGAAGACTAGAAGCAGAAGAACGCAAACTGGATTATCTGGACTGTGGGAAATTCAGTTTCGCGCTGCGAAGCATTTGGAAGAAAGTGGGATATGTATAAACCAAGAGTGGTGAAAACCTTCTCTACCTTCATTTGTTTAATTAAACGGGCGTAACTGAGTTAAATATTAGATACAAAAGAACGCAAAGCAGATGACTCAGATAATTGGAAACTCAGTTTCGCACTGCGAAGCAATTTGAAGGAAGTGGAATGTGTCTCAACCAAGAGTGGGGAAAACCTCTGCATCCAATGGAAAAACACTGTCGTGACATATCTTCCTTCCCTTAATTTTTTTAATTAAATGGGCGAAATTGAGTAGAAGACTAGAAGCAGAAGAACGCAAACTGGATTATCTGGACTGTGGGAAATTCAGTTTCGCGCTGCGAAGCATTTGGAAGAAAGTGGGATATGTATAAACCAAGAGTGGTGAAAACCTTCTCTACCTTCATTTGTTTAATTAAACGGGCGTAACTGAGTTAAATATTAGATACAAAAGAACGCAAAGCAGATGACTCAGATAATTGGAAACTCAGTTTCGCACTGCGAAGCAATTTGAAGGAAGTGGGATATGCCTCAACCAAGAGTGGGAAAAACCTCTGCATCCAATGGAAAAGCACTGTCGCGTAATTTTTTCACTTCCTTAGTTTTTTTAATTAAATGGGCGAAACTGAGTAGAAGACTAGAAGTAAAAGAACGCGATCAGGATTATTTGGACTGTGGGAAATTCAGTTTTGCGCTGCGAAGCATTTGGAAATAAGTGGGATATGTATAAACCAAGAGTGGTGAAAACCTTCTCTACCTTAATTTGTTTAATTAAACGGGCGTAACTGAGGTAAATATTAGATACAAAAGAACGCAAAGCAGATGATTTAGATGAGGGAAAACTCAGTTTCGCGCTGCGAAGAAATTGGAAGGAAGTGGGATGTGTCTCAACCAAGAGTGGGGAAAACCTCTGTATCCAATGGAAAAACACTGTCGTGACATATCTTCCCTCCTTTATTTTTATTTAATTAGATTGCCGAAACTGAGTGAAGGGCTTGAAGTAAAAGATCGAAAACTGGATGATTTGGACTGTAGGAAATTCAGCTTCGCGCCGCGAAGCCATTGGAAGGAAGTGGGATATGTCTCAACCAAGTGTGGTGAAAACCTTCTCTACCTTAATTTGTTTAATTAAACGGGCGTAACTGAGTTAAATATTAGATGCAAAAGAACGCAAAGCAGATGACTTAGATGAGGGAAAACTCAGTTTCGCGCTGCGAAGAAATTGGAAGGAAGTGGGATGTGTCTCAACCAAGAGTGGGGAAAACCTCTGTATCCAATGGAAAAACACTGTCGTGACATATCTTCCCTCCTTTATTTTTATTTAATTAGATTGCCGAAACTGAGTGAAGGGCTTGAAGTAAAAGATCGAAAACTGGATGATTTGGACTGTAGGAAATTCAGCTTCGCGCTGCGAAGCAATTGGAAGGAAGTGGGATGTGTCTCAACCAAGAGTGGGGAAAACCTCTGCATCCAATGGAAAAGCACTGTCGCGTAATTTTTTCACTTCCTTAGTTTTTTTAATTAAATGGGCGAAACTGAGTAGAAGACTAGAAGTAAAAGAACGCGATCTGGTAAATTTGGACTGTGGGAAATTCAGTTTTGCGCTGCGAAGCATTTGGAAATAAGTGGGATATGTATAAACCAAGAGTGGTGAAAACCTTCTCTACCTTAATTTGTTTAATTAAACAGGCGTAACTGAGTTCAATATTAGATACACAAGAACGCAAAGCAGATGATTTAGATGAGGGAAAACTCAGTTTCGCGCTGCGAAGAAATTGGAAGGAAGTGGGATGTGTCTCAACCAAGAGTGGGGAAAACCTCTGTATCCAATGGAAAAACACTGTCGTGACATATCTTCCCTCCTTTGTTTTTATTTAATTAGATTGCCGAAACTGAGTGAAAGGCTTGAAGTAAAAGAATGAAAACTGGATGATTTGGACTGTAGGAAATTCAGCTTCGCGCTGCGAAGCCATTGGAAGGAAGTGGGATATGTCTCAACCAAGTGTGGTGAAAACCTTCTCTACCTTAATTTGTTTAATTAAACGGGCGTAACTGAGTTAAATATTAGATGCAAAAGAACGCAAAGCAGATGACTTAGATGAGGGGAAACTCAGTTTTGCGCTGCGAAGAAATTGGAAGGAAGTGGGATGTGTCTCAACCAAGAGTGGGGAAAACCTCTGTATCCAATGGAAAAACACTGTCGTGACATATCTTCCCTCCTTTGTTTTTATTTAATTAGATTGCCGAAACTGAGTGAAGGGCTTGAAGTAAAAGAACGAAAACTGGATGATTTGGACTGTAGGAAATTCAGCTTCGCGCTGCGAAGCCATTGGAAGGAAGTGGGATATGTATCAACCAAGTGTGGTGAAAACCTTCTCTACCTTAATTTGTTTAATTAAACGGGCGTAACTGAGTTAAATATTAGATGCAAAAGAACGCAAAGCAGATGACTTAGATGAGGGGAAACTCAGTTTCGCGCCGCGAAGCAATTGGAAGGAAGTGGAATGTGTCTCAACCAAGAGTGGGGAAGACCTCTGCATCCAATGGAAAAACACTGTCGTGACATATCTTCCTTCCCTTAATTTTTTTAATTAAATGGGCGAAATTGAGTAGAAGACTAGAAGCAGAAGAACGCAAACTGGATTATCTGGACTGTGGGAAATTCAGTTTCGCGCTGCGAAGCATTTGGAAGAAAGTGGGATATGTATAAACCAAGAGTGGTGAAAACCTTCTCTACCTTCATTTGTTTAATTAAACGGGCGTAACTGAGTTAAATATTAGATACAAAAGAACGCAAAGCAGATTACTCAGACAATTGGAAACTCAGTTTCGCACTGCGAAGCAATTTGAAGGAAGTGGGATATGCCTCAACCAAGAGTGGGAAAAACCTCTGCATCCAATGGAAAAGCACTGTCGCGTAATTTTTTCACTTCCTTAGTTTTTTTAATTAAATGGGCGAAACTGAGTAGAAGACTAGAAGTAAAAGAACGCGATCAGGATTATTTGGACTGTGGGAAATTCAGTTTTGCGCTGCGAAGCTTTTGGAAATAAGTGGGATATGTATAAACCAAGAGTGGTGAAAACCTTCTCTACCTTAATTTGTTTAATTAAACGGGCGTAACTGAGTTAAATATTAGATACAAAACAACGCAAAGCAGATGATTTAGATGAGGGAAAACTCAGTTTTGCGCTGCGAAGAAATTGGAAGGAAGTGGGATGTGTCTCATCCAAGAGTGGGGAAAACCTCTGTATCCAATGGAAAAACACTGTCGTGACATATCTTCCCTCCTTTGTTTTTATTTAATTAGATTGCCGAAACTGAGTGAAGGGCTTGAAGTAAAAGAACGAAAACTGGATGATTTGGACTGTAGGAAATTCAGCTTCGCGCCGCGAAGCCATTGGAAGGAAGTGGGATATGTCTCAACCAAGTGTGGTGAAAAACTTCTCTACCTTAATTTGTTTAATTAAACGGGCGTAACTGAGTCAAATATTAGATACAAAAGAACGCAAAGCAGATGATTTAGATGAGGGAAAACTCAGTTTCGCGCTGCGAAGAAATTGGAAGGAAGTCGGATGTGTCTCAACCAAGAGTGGGGAAAACCTCTGCATCCAATGGAAAAACACTGTCGTGACATATCTTCCTTCCCTTAATTTTTTTAATTAAATGGGCGAAACTGAGTAGAAGATTAGAAGTAGAAGAACGCAAACTGGTTTATCTGGACTGTGGGAAATTCAGTTTCGCGCTGCTAAGCATTTGGAAGGAAGTGGAATGTGTCTCAACCAAGAGTAGGGAAAACCTCTGCATCCAATGGGAAAGCACTGTCGTGACATATCTTCCTTCCCATATTTTTTTTAATTAAATGGGCTGAGTAGAAGACTAGAAGTAGAAGAACGCAAACTGGATTATTTGGACTGTGGGAAACTCAGTTTCGCGCTGCTAAGCATTTGGAAGGAAGTGAGATATGTCTCAACCAAGAGCGGGGAAAACCTCTGCATCCAATGGGAAAGCACTGTCGTGACATATCTTCCTTCCCATATTTTTTTTAAAAAAATGGGCTGAGTAGAAGACTAGAAGTAGAAGAACGCAAACTGGATTATTTGGACTGTGGGAAACTCAGTTTCGCGCTGATAAGCATTTGGAAGGAAGTGAGATATGTCTCAACCAAGAGTGGGGAAAACCTCTGCATCCAATGGCAAAGCACTGTCGCGTCATTTTTCACTTCCTTAATTTTTCTAATTAAAAGGGCGAAACTGCTTAAAAGACTAGAAGTAGAAGAACGCAAACTGGATTATCTGGACTGTGTGAAATTCAGTTTCGCGCTGCGAAGCATTTGGAAGAAAGTGGGATATATATCAACCAAGAGCGGGGAAAACCTCTGCATCCAATGGGAAAGCACTGTCGTGACATATCTTCCTTCCCATATTTTTTTTAATTAAATGGGCTGAGTAGAAGACTAGAAGTAGAAGAACGCAAACTGGATTATTTGGACTGTGGGAAATTCAGTTTTGCGCTGCGAAGCATTTGGAAATAAGTGGGATATGTATAAACCAAGAGTGGTGAAAACCTTCTCTACCTTAATTTGTTTAATTAAACGGGCGTAACTGAGTCAAATATTAGATACAAAAGAACGCAAAGCAGATGATTTAGATGAGGGAAAACTCAGTTTCGCGCTGCGAAGAAATTGGAAGGAAGTCTAATGTGTCTCAACCAAGAGTGGGGAAAACCTCTGTATCCAATGGAAAAACACTGTCGTGACATATCTTCCTTCCCTTAATTTTTTTAATTAAATGGGCGAAACTGAGTAGAAGACTAGAAGTAAAAGAACGCGAACTGGTTTATTTGGACTGTGGGAAATTCAGTTTGCGCTGCGAAGCATTTGGAAGGAAGTGGGATACGTCTCAACCAAGAGAGGGGAAAACCTCTGCATCCAATGGAAAAGCACTGTCGTGACATATCTTACTTCCCTTAATTTTTTTAATTAAATGGGCGAAACTGAGTAGAAGACTAGAAGTAAAAGAACGCGAACTGGTTTATTTGGACTGTGGTAAATTCAGTTTGCGCTGCGAAGCATTTGGAAGGAAGTGGAATGTGTCTCAACCAAGAGTAGGGAAAACATCTGCATCCAATGGAAAAACACTGTCGTGACATATCTTCCTTCCCTTAATTTTTTTAATTAAATGGGCGAAATTGAGTAGAAGACTAGAAGCAGAAGAACGCAAACTGGATTATCTGGACTGTGGGAAATTCAGTTTCGCGCTGCGAAGTATTTGGAAGAAAGTGGGATATATATCAACCAAGAGCGGGGAAAACCTCTGCATCCAACGGGAAAGCACTGTCGTGACATATATTCCTTCCCATAATTTTTTTAATTAAATGGGCGAAACTGAGTAGAAGACTAGAAGTAAAAGAAAGTGACCTGGTTTATTTGGGCTGTGGGAAATTCAGTTTTGCGCTGCGAAGCATTTGGAAATAAGTGGGATATGTATAAACCAAGAGTGGTGAAAACCTTCTCTACCTTAATTTGTTTAATTAAACGGGCGTAACTGAGTTAAACATTAGATACAAAAGAACGCAAAGCAGATGACTCAGATAATTGGAAACTCAGTTTCGCGCTGCGAAGCAATTTGTAGGAAGTGGGATATGTCTCAACCAAGAGTGATAAAAACCTCTGCATCCAATGGAAAGGCACTGTCGCGTAATTTTTTCACTTCCTTAGTTTTTTTTAATTAAATGGGCGAAACTGAGTAGAAGACTAGAAGTAAAAGAACGCGATCTGGATTATTTGGACTGTGAGAAATTCAGTTTTGCGCTGCGAAGCATTTGGAAATAAGTGGGATATGTATAAACCAAGAGTGGTGAAAACCTTCTCTACCTTAATTTGTTTAATTAAACGGGCGTAACTGAGTTAACCATTAGATACAAAAGAACGCAAAGCAGATGATTTAGATGAGGGAAAACTCAGTTTCGCGCTGCGAAGAAATTGGAAAGAAGTGGGATGTGTCTCAACCAAGAGTGGGGAAAACCTCTGTATCCAATGGAAAAACACTGTCGTGACATATCTTCCATCCCTTAATTTTTTTAATTAAATGGGCGAAACTGAGTAGAAGACTAGAAGTAAAAGAAAGTGACCTGGTTAATTTGGGCTGTGGGGAATTCAGTTTTGCGCTGCGAAGCATTTGGAAATAAGTGGGATATGTATAAACCAAGAGTGGTGAAAACCTTCTCTACCTTAATTTGTTTAATTAAACGGGCGTAACTGAGTCAAATATTAGATGCAAAAGAACGCAAAGCAGATGACTTAGATGAGGGGAAACTCAGTTTCGCGCTGCGAAGCAATCGGAAGGAAGTGGGATGTGTCTCAACCAAGAGTGGGGAAAACCTCTGCATCCAATGGAAAAGCACTGTCGCGTAATTTTTTCACTTCCTTAGTTTTTCTAATTAAATGGGCGAAACTGAGTAGAATACTAGAAGAACAAGAACGTGAACTGGTTTATTTGGACTGTGGGAAATTCAGTTTTGCGCTGCGAATCTTTTGGAAGGAAGTGGGATATGTATAAACCAAGAGTGGTGAAAACCTTCCCTACCTTCATTTGTTTAATTAAACGGGCGTAACTGAGTTAAATATTAGATACAAAGGAACACAAAGCAGATGACTTAGATAATTGGAAACTCAGTTTCGCGCTGCGAAGCAATTTGAAGGAAGTGGGATATGTCTCAACCAAGAGTGGGAAAAACCTCTGCATCCAATGGAAAAGCACTGTCGTGACATATCTTCCCTCCTTTGTTTTATTTAATTAGATAGCCGAAACTGAGTGAAAGGCTTGAAGTAAAGATCGAAAACTGGATGATTTGGACTGTAGGAAATTCATCTTCGCGCTGCGAAGCAATTGGAAAGAAGTGGGATATGTCTCAACCAAGGGTGGTGAAAACCTTCTCTACCTTAATTTGTTTAATTAAACTGGCGTAACTAAGTTAAATATTAGATACAAAGGAACACAAAGCAGATGACTTAGACGAGGGGAAGCTCTGTTTCGCGATGCGAAGCAATTGGAAGGTAGTGGCATATGTCTCAGCCAAGAGCGGGAAAAACCTCTGCATTAAATGGAAAAACACTGTCGTGATATATCTTCCATCCCTTAATTTTTTTAATTAAATGGGCGAAACTGAGTAGATGACTAGAAGTAGAAGAACGCAAACTGGATTATTTGGAGTATGGGAAATTCAGTTTCGCGCTGCGAAGAAATTGGAAGGAAGTCTAATGTGTCTCAACCAAGAGTGGGGAAAACCTCTGTATCCAATGGAAAAACACTGTCGTGACATATCTTCCTTCCCTTAATTTTTTTAATTAAATGGGCGAAACTGAGTAGAAGACTAGAAGTAAAAGAACGCGAACTGGTTTATTTGGACTGTGGGAAATTCAGTTTGCGCTGCGAAGCATTTGGAAGGAAGTGGGATACGTCTCAACCAAGAGAGGGGAAAACCTCTGCATCCAATGGAAAAGCACTGTCGTGACATATCTTACTTCCCTTAATTTTTTTAATTAAATGGGCGAAACTGAGTAGAAGACTAGAAGTAAAAGAACGCGAACTGGTTTATTTGGACTGTGGTAAATTCAGTTTGCGCTGCGAAGCATTTGGAAGGAAGTGGAATGTGTCTCAACCAAGAGTAGGGAAAACATCTGCATCCAATGGAAAAACACTGTCGTGACATATCTTCCTTCCCTTAATTTTTTTAATTAAATGGGCGAAATTGAGTAGAAGACTAGAAGCAGAAGAACGCAAACTGGATTATCTGGACTGTGGGAAATTCAGTTTCGCGCTGCGAAGTATTTGGAAGAAAGTGGGATATATATCAACCAAGAGCGGGGAAAACCTCTGCATCCAACGGGAAAGCACTGTCGTGACATATATTCCTTCCCATAATTTTTTTAATTAAATGGGCGAAACTGAGTAGAAGACTAGAAGTAAAAGAAAGTGACCTGGTTTATTTGGGCTGTGGGAAATTCAGTTTTGCGCTGCGAAGCATTTGGAAATAAGTGGGATATGTATAAACCAAGAGTGGTGAAAACCTTCTCTACCTTAATTTGTTTAATTAAACGGGCGTAACTGAGTTAAACATTAGATACAAAAGAACGCAAAGCAGATGACTCAGATAATTGGAAACTCAGTTTCGCGCTGCGAAGCAATTTGAAGGAAGTGGGATATGTCTCAACCAAGAGTGATAAAAACCTCTGCATCCAATGGAAAGGCACTGTCGCGTAATTTTTTCACTTCCTTAGTTTTTTTTAATTAAATGGGCGAAACTGAGTAGAAGACTAGAAGTAAAAGAACGCGATCTGGATTATTTGGACTGTGAGAAATTCAGTTTTGCGCTGCGAAGCATTTGGAAATAAGTGGGATATGTATAAACCAAGAGTGGTGAAAACCTTCTCTACCTTAATTTGTTTAATTAAACGGGCGTAACTGAGTTAAACATTAGATACAAAAGAACGCAAAGCAGATGATTTAGATGAGGGAAAACTCAGTTTCGCGCTGCGAAGAAATTGGAAGGAAGTGGGATGTGTCTCAACCAAGAGTGGGGAAAACCTCTGTATCCAATGGAAAAACACTGTCGTGACATATCTTCCATCCCTTAATTTTTTTAATTAAATGGGCGAAACTGAGTAGAAGACTAGAAGTAAAAGAAAGTGACCTGGTTAATTTGGGCTGTGGGGAATTCAGTTTTGCGCTGCGAAGCATTTGGAAATAAGTGGGATATGTATAAACCAAGAGTGGTGAAAACCTTCTCTACCTTAATTTGTTTAATTAAACGGGCGTAACTGAGTGAAATATTAGATGCAAAAGAACGCAAAGCAGATGACTTAGATGAGGGGAAACTCAGTTTCGCGCTGCGAAGCAATTGGAAGGAAGTGGGATGTGTCTCAACCAAGAGTGGGGAAAACCTCTGCATCCAATGGAAAAGCACTGTCGCGTAATTTTTTCACTTCCTTAGTTTTTCTAATTAAATGGGCGAAACTGAGTAGAATACTAGAAGAACAAGAACGTGAACTGGTTTATTTGGACTGTGGGAAATTCAGTTTTGCGCTGCGAATCTTTTGGAAGGAAGTGGGATATGTATAAACCAAGAGTGGTGAAAACCTTCTCTACCTTAATTTGTTTTATTAAACGGTCGTAACTGAGTTAAATATTAGATGCAAAAGAACGCAAAGCAGATGACTTAGATGAGGGGAAACTCAGTTTCGCGCTGCGAAGCAATTGGAAGGAAGTGGAATGTGTCTCAACCAAGAGTAGGGAAAACCTCTGCATCCAATGGAAAAACACTGTCGTGACATATCTTCCTTCCCTTAATTTTTTTAATTAAATGGGCGAAACTGAGTAGAAGACTAGAAGTAAAAGAACGCGATCTGGATTATTTGGACTGTGGCAAATTCAGTTACACGCTGCAAAGCATGTGGAAGGAAGTGGGATACGTCTCAACCAAGAGTGGGGAAAACCTCTGCATCCAATGGAAAAGCACTGTCGCCTAATTTTTTCACTTCCCTAGTTTTTCTAATTAAATGGGCGAAACTGAGTAGAAGACTTGAAGTAAAAGAAAGCGAACTGGTTTATTTGGGCTGTGGGAAATTCAGTTTTGCGCTGCGAAGCATTTGGAAATAAGTGGGATATGTATAAACCAAGAGTGGTGAAAACCTTCCCTACCTTCATTTGTTTAATTAAACGGGCGTAACTGAGTTAAATATTAGATACAAAGGAACACAAAGCAGATGACTTAGATAATTGGAAACTCAGTTTCGCGCTGCGAAGCAATTTGAAGGAAGTGGGATATGTCTCAACCAAGAGTGGGAAAAACCTCTGCATCCAATGGAAAAGCACTGTCGTGACATATCTTCCCTCCTTTGTTTTATTTAATTAGATAGCCGAAACTGAGTGAAAGGCTTGAAGTAAAGATCGAAAACTGGATGATTTGGACTGTAGGAAATTCAACTTCGCGCTGCGAAGCAATTGGAAAGAAGTGGGATATGTCTCAACCAAGGGTGGTGAAAACCTTCTCTACCTTAATTTGTTTAATTAAACTGGCGTAACTAAGTTAAATATTAGATACAAAGGAACACAAAGCAGATGACTTAGACGAGGGGAAGCTCTGTTTCGCGATGCGAAGCAATTGGAAGGTAGTGGCATATGTCTCAGCCAAGAGCGGGAAAAACCTCTGCATTAAATGGAAAAACACTGTCGTGATATATCTTCCATCCCTTAATTTTTTTAATTAAATGGGCGAAACTGAGTAGATGACTAGAAGTAGAAGAACGCAAACTGGATTATTTGGAGTATGGGAAATTCAGTTTCGCGCTGCGAAGCATTTGGAAGAAAGTGGGATATATATCAACCAAGAGTGGGGAAAACCTCTGCATCCAATGGAAAAGCATTGTCGGTACATATTTTATCTCCCTTAATTTTTCTAATTAAATTGGCGAAACTGAGTAGAAGACTAGAAGTAAAGGAACGCGAACTGGATGACTTGGATCGTGGGAAACTCAGTTTCGCGCTGCTAAGCATTTGGAAGGAAGTGAGATATGTCTCAACCAAGAGTGGGGAAAACCTCTGCATCAAATGGAAAAACACTGTCGTGACATATCTTCTCGCCCTTATTTTTTTTAATTAAATGGGCGAAACTGTGTTAAAGACTAAGAGTAAAAGAACGCAAACTGGATGATTTAGACTGTGGGAAACTCAGTTTCGCGCTGCTAAGCATTTGGAAGGAAGTGAGATATGTCTCAACCAAGAGTGGGGAAAACCTCTGCATCCAATGGCAAAGCACTGTCGCGTCAGTTTTCACTTCCTTAATTCTTCTAATTAAAAGGGCGGAACTGCTTAAAAGACTAGAAGTAAAAGAACGTAGACTGGATGATTTAGACTGTGTTAAATTCAGTTTCGCTCTGCAAAGCATTTGGAAGGAAGTGGGATACGTCTCAACCAAGAGTGGAAAAAACCTCTGCATCCAATGGAAAAGCACTGTCGCGTCATTTTTTCACTTCCTTAGTTTTTCTAATTAAATGGGCGAAACTGAGTAGATGACTAGAAGTAAAAGAACGTGAACTGGTTTATTTCGACTGTGGGAAATTCAGTTTTGCGCTGCTAAGCATTTGGAAGGAAGTGAGATATGTCTCAACCAAGAGTGGGGAAAACCTCTGTATCCAATGGAAAAACACTGTCGTGACATATCTTCCATCCCTTAATTTTTTTAATTAAATGGGCGAAACTGAGTAGAAGACTAGAAGTAAAATAACGCGAACTGGTTTATTTGGACTGTGGGAAATTCAGTTTCGCGCTGCGAAGCATTTGGAAGGAAGTGGGATACGTCTCAACCAAGAGAGGGGAAATCTTCTGCATCCAATGGAAAAGCACTGTCGCGTCATTTTTTCACTGCCTTAGTTTTTCTAATTAAATGGGCGAAACTGAGTAGAAGACTAGAAGTAAAAGAAAGTGACCTGGTTTATTTGGGCTATGGGAAATTCAGTTTTGCGCTGCGAAGCATTTGGAAATAAGTGGGATATGTATAATCCAAGAGTGGTGAAAACCTTCTCTACCTTCATTTGTTTAATTAAACGGGCGTAACTGAGTTAAAGATTAGATACAAAAGAACGCAAAGCAGATGACTCAGATAATTGGAAACTCAGTTCCGCGCTGCGAAGCCATTGGAAGGAAGTGGGATATGTCTCAACCAAGTGTGGTGAAAACCTTCTCTACCTTAATTTGTTTAATTAAACTTGCGTAACTGAGTTAAATATTAGATGCAAAAGAACGCAAAGCAGATGACTTAGATGAGGGGAAACTCAGTTTCGCGCTGCGAAGCAATTGGAAGGAAGTGGGATGTGTCTCAACCAAGAGTGGGGAAAACCTCTGCATCCAATGGAAAAGCACTGTCGCGTCATTTTTTCACTTCCTTAGTTTTTCTAATTAAATGGGCGAAACTGAGTAGATGACTAGAAGTAAAAGAACGTGAACTGGTTTATTTGGACTGTGGGAAATTCAGTTTTGCGCTGCTAAGCATTTGGAAGGAAATGAGATATGTCTCAACCAAGAGTGGGGAAAAATTCTGCATGCAATGGAAAAGCACTGTCGGTACATATCTTCCCTCCCTTAATTTTTCTAATTAAATGAGCGAAACTGAGTAGAAGGCTAGAAGCAAAAGAACGTGAACTGGATGATTTGGACCCTCGTTTGTGTATCCAAACGGTCGAAACAGAGTAAAAGATTAGATGTAAAAGAATGCAAGTCAGATGATTTAGAGTGTGGGAAACTCAGTGGGATATGTCTCAACCGAGAGTGGGGAAAACCTCTGCATCAAATGGAAAAACACTGTCGTGACAAATCTTCCCTCCCTTATTTTTTTTAATTAAATGGGCGAAACTGAGTTGATGACTAGAAGTAAAAGAACGCGAATTGGATGACTTGGAAATTCAGTGGGGGTAAAACATCTGCATCCAATGGAAAAGCACTGTCGTGACATATCTTCCCTCCTTTGTTTTTATTTAATTAGATTGCCGAAACTGAGTGAAAGGCTTGAAGTAAAGAACGAAAACTTTATGAATTGGACTGTAGAAAATTCAGCTTCGCGCTGCGAAGCCATTGGAAGGAAGTGGGATATGTCTCAACCAAGTGTGGTGAAAACCTTCTCTACCTTAATTTGTTTAATTAAACTTGCGTAACTGAGTTAAATATTAGATGCAAAAGAACGCAAAGCAGATGACTTAGATGAGGGGAAACTCAGTTTCGCGCTGCGAAGCAATTGGAAGGAAGTGGGATGTGTCTCAACCAAGAGTGGGCAAAACCTCTGCATCCAATGGAAAAGCACTGTCGCGTCATTTTTTCACTTCCTTAGTTTTTCTAATTAAATGGGCGAAACTGAGTAGATGACTAGAAGTAAAAGAACGTGAACTGGTTTATTTGGACTGTGGGAAATTCAGTTTTGCGCTGCTAAGCATTTGGAAGGAAATGAGATATGTCTCAACCAAGAGTGGGGAAAAATTCTGCATGCAATGGAAAAGCACTGTCGGTACATATCTTCCCTCCCTTAATTTTTCTAATTAAATGAGCGAAACTGAGTAGAAGGCTAGAAGCAAAAGAACGTGAACTGGATGATTTGGACCCTCGTTTGTGTATCCAAACGGTCGAAACAGAGTAAAAGATTAGATGTAAAAGAATGCAAGTCAGATGATTTAGAGTGTGGGAAACTCAGTGGGATATGTCTCAACCGAGAGTGGGGAAAAATTCTGCATGCAATGGAAAAGCACTGTCGGTACATATCTTCCCTCCCTTAATTTTTCTAATTAAATGAGCGAAACTGAGTAGAAGGCTAGAAGCAAAAGAACGTGAACTGGATGATTTGGACCCTCGTTTGTGTATCCAAACGGTCGAAACTGAGTAAAAGATTAGATCCAAAAGAACGCAAGTCGGATGATTTAGACTGTGGGAAACTCAGTGTGATATGCCTCAACCAAGTGTGGGGAAAACATCTGCATCCAATGGAAAATCACTGTCGGTACATATCTTCCCTCCTTTAATTTTTCTAATTAAATTGGCGAAACTGAGTAGAAGACTAGAAGTAAAGGAACGCGAACTGGATGACTTGGATCGTGGGAAACTCAGTTTCGCGCTGCTATGCATTTGGAAGGAAGTGAGATATGTCTCAACCAAGAGTGGAGAAAACATCTGCATCCAATGGGAAAGCACTGTCGTGACATATCTTCTCTCCTTTCGTTTGTGTATCCAAACGGTCGAAACTAAGTAAAAGGTTAGATGCAAAAGAACGCAAGTCGGATGATTTAGACTGTGGGAAACTCAGTGGGATATGTCTCAACCAAGAGTGGGGAAACCCTCTGCATCAAATGGAAAAACACTGTCGTGACATATCTTCTCGCCCTTATTTTTTTTAATTAAATTGGCGAAACTGTGTTAAAGACTAGGAGTAAAAGAACGCAAACTGGATGATCCAGACTGTGGGAAATTCAGTTTCGCGCTGCAAAGCATTTGGAAGGAAGTGGGATACGTCTCAACCAAGAGTGGAAAAAAAATCTGCATCCAATGGAAAAGCACTGTCGCGTCATTTTTTCACTTCCTTAGTTTTTCTAATTAAATGGGCGAAACTGAGTAGATGACTAGAAGTAAAAGAACGTGAACTGGTTTATTTGGACTGTGGGAAATTCAGTTTTGCGCTGCTAAGCATTTGGAAGGAAGTGAGATATGTCTCAACCAAGAGTGGGGAAAACCTCTGTATCCAATGGAAAAACACTGTCGTGACATATCTTCCATCCCTTAATTTTTTTAATTAAATGGGCGAAACTGAGTAGAAGACTAGAAGTAAAGGAACGCGAACTGGATGACTTGGATCGTGGGAAACTCAGTTTCGCGCTGCTATGCATTTGGAAGGAAGTGAGATATGTCTCAACCAAGAGTGGGGAAAACATCTGCATCCAATGGGAAAGCACTGTCGTGACATATCTTCTCTCCTTTCGTTTGTGTATCCAAACGGTCGAAACTAAGTAAAAGGTTAGATGCAAAAGAACGCAAGTCGGATGATTTAGACTGTGGGAAACTCAGTGGGATATGTCTCAACCAAGAGTGGGGAAACCCTCTGCATCAAATGGAAAAACACTGTCGTGACATATCTTCTCGCCCTTATTTTTTTTAATTAAATTGGCGAAACTGTGTTAAAGACTAGGAGTAAAAGAACGCAAACTGGATGATCCAGACTGTGGGAAATTCAGTTTCGCGCTGCAAAGCATTTGGAAGGAAGTGGGATACGTCTCAACCAAGAGTGGAAAAAACCTCTGCATCCAATGGAAAAGCACTGTCGCGTCATTTTTTCACTTCCTTAGTTTTTCTAATTAAATGGGCGAAACTGAGTAGATGACTAGAAGTAAAAGAACGTGAACTGGTTTATTTGGACTGTGGGAAATTCAGATTTGCGCTGCTAAGCATTTGGAAGGAAGTGAGATATGTCTCAACCAAGAGTGGGGAAAACCTCTGTATCCAATGGAAAAACACTGTCGTGACATATCTTCCTTCCCTTAATTTTTTTAATTAAATGGGCGAAACTGAGTAGAAGACTAGAAGTAAAATAACGCGAACTGGTTTATTTGGACTGTGGGAAACTCAGTTTCGCGCTGCGAAGCATTTGGATGGAAGTGGGATACGTCTCAACCAAGAGAGGGGAAAACTTCTGCATCCAATGGAAAAGCACTGTCGCGTAATTTTTTCACTGCCTTAGTTTTTTTAATTAAATGGGCGAAACTGAGTAGAAGACTAGAAGTAAAAGAAAGTGACCTGGTTTATTTAGGCTGTGGGAAATTCAGTTTTGCGCTGCGAAGCATTTGGAAATAAGTGGGATATGTATAAACCAAGAGTGCTGAAAACCTTCTCCACCTTCATTTGTTTAATTAAACGGACGTAACTGAGTTAAATATTAGATACAAAAGAACGCAAAGCAGATGACTCAGATAATTGGAAACTCAGTTTCGCGCTGCGAAGGATTTGGAAGAAAGTGGGATATATATCAACCAAGAGCGGGGAAAACCTCTGCATCCAATGGGAAAGCACTGTCGTGGCATATCTTCCTTCCCATAATTTTTTTAATTAAATGGGCGAAACTGAGTAGAAGTCTAGAAGTAAAAGAACGCGATCTGGTTTATTTGGACTGTGGGAAATTCAGTTTGCGAAGCGAAGCATTTGGAAGGAAGTGGGATATGTATAAGCCAAGAGTGGGGAAAACCTTCTCTGCCTTAATTTGTTTTATTAAACGGGCGTAACTGAGTTAAATATTAGATGCAAAAGAACGCAAAGCAGATGATTTAGATGAGGGGAAACTCAGTTTCGCGCTGCGAAGCATTTGGATGAGAGTGGAATGTGTCTCAAATAAGAGTGGGGAAAACCTCTGCATCCAATGGGAAAACACTGTCGTGACATATCTTCCTTCCCTTAATTTTTTTAATTAAATGGGCGAAACTGAGTAGAAGACTAGAAGTAAAAGAACGCGAACTGGTTTATTTGGACTGTGGGAAATTGAGTTTGCGCTGCGAAGCGTTTGGAAGGAAGTGGGATATGTATAAACTAAGAGTGGGAAAAACCTTCTCTGCCTTAATTTGTTTTATTAAACGGACGTAACTGAGTTAAATATTAGATGCAAAAGAACGCAACGCAGATGATTTAGATGAGGGGAAACTCAGTTTCGCGCTGCGAAGCGATTGGAAGGAAGTGGAATGTGTCTCAAATAAGAGTGGTTAAAACCTCTGGATCCAATGGGAAAACACTGTCGTGACATATCTTCCTTTCCTTAATATTTTTAATTAAATGGGCGAAACTGAGTAGAAGACTAGAAGTAAAAGAACGCGAACTGGTTTATTTGGACTGTGGGAAATTCAGTTTGCGCTGCGAAGTATTTGGAAGGAAGTGGGATATATATCAACCAAGAGCGGGGAAAACCTCTGCATCCAATGGGAAAGCACTGTCGTGGCATATCTTCCTTCCCATAATTTTTTTAATTAAATGGGCGAAACTGAGTAGAAGTCTAGAAGTAAAAGAACGCGATCTGGTTTATTTGGACTGTGGGAAATTCAGTTTGCGAAGCGAAGCATTTGGAAGGAAGTGGGATATGTATAAGCCAAGAGTGGGGAAAACCTTCTCTGCCTTAATTTGTTTTATTAAACGGGCGTAACTGAGTTAAATATTAGATGCAAAAGAACGCAAAGCAGATGATTTAGATGAGGGGAAACCCAGTTTCGCGCTGCGAAGCATTTGGATGAGAGTGGAATGTGTCTCAAATAAGAGTGGGGAAAACCTCTGCATCCAATGGGAAAACACTGTCGTGACATATCTTCCTTCCCTTAATTTTTTTAATTAAATGGGCGAAACTGAGTAGAAGACTAGAAGTAAAAGAACGCGAACTGGTTTATTTGGACTGTGGGAAATTGAGTTTGCGCTGCGAAGCGTTTGGAAGGAAGTGGGATATGTATAAACTAAGAGTGGGAAAAACCTTCTCTGCCTTAATTTGTTTTATTAAACGGACGTAACTGAGTTAAATATTAGATGCAAAAGAACGCAACGCAGATGATTTAGATGAGGGGAAACTCAGTTTCGCGCTGCGAAGCGATTGGAAGGAAGTGGAATGTGTCTCAAATAAGAGTGGGGAAAACCTCTGGATCCAATGGGAAAACACTGTCGTGACATATCTTCCTTTCCTTAATATTTTTAATTAAATGGGCGAAACTGAGTAGAAGACTAGAAGTAAAAGAACGCGAACTGGTTTATTTGGACTGTGGGAAATTCAGTTTTCGCTGCGAAGTATTTGGAAGGAAGTGGGATATATATCAACCAAGAGTGGGGAAAACCTCTGCATCCAATGGGAAAGCACTGTCGTGACATATCTTCCGTCCCATAATTTTTTTAATTAAATGGGCGAAACTGAGTGGAAGACTAGAAGTAAAAGAACGCGAACTGGTTTATTTGGCCTGTGGGAAATTCAGTTTGCGCTGCGAAGCATTTGGAAGGAAGTGGGATATATATCAACCAAGAGTGGGGAAAACCTCTGCATCCAATGGGAAAACACTATCGTGACATATCTTCCTTCCCTTAATTTTTTTAATTAAATGGGCGAAACTGAGTAGAAGACTAGAAGTAAAAGAACGCAAACTGGTTTATTTGGACTGTGGGAAATTCAGTTTGCGCTGCGAAGCATTTGGAAGGAAGTGGGATATATATCAACCAAGAGTGGAGAAAACCTCTGCATCCAATGGGAAAACACTATCGTGACATATCTTCCTTCCTTAATTTTTTTAATGAAATGGGCGAAACTGAGTAGAAGACTAGAAGCAAAAGAACGCGAACTGGTTTATTTGGACTGTGGGAAATTCAGTTTGCGCTGCGAAGCATTTGGAAGGAAGTGGGATATGTATAAACCAAGAGTGGGGAAAACCTTCTCTGCCTTAATTTGTTTTATTAAACGGACGTAACTGAGTTAAATATTAGATGCAAAAGAACTCAAAGCAGATGATTTAGATGAGGGGAAACTCAGTTTAGCGCTGCGAAGCGATTGGAAGGAAGTGGAATGTGTCTCAAATAAGAGTGGGGAAAACCTCTGCATCCAATGGGAAAACACTGTCGTGACATATCTTCCTTCCCTTAATTTTTTTAATTAAATGGGCGAAACTGAGTAGAAGACTAGAAGCAGAAGAACGCAAACTGGATTATCTGGACTGTGGGAAATTCAGTTTCGCGCTGCGAAGCATTTGGAAGAGAGTGGGATACGTCTCAACCAAGAGTGGGGAAAACCTCTGCATCCAATGGAAAAGCACTGTCGCGTCATTTTTTCACTTCCTTAGTTTTTCTAATTAAATGGGCGAAAGTGAGTAGATGACTAGAAATAAAAGAACGTGAACTAGTTTATTTGGACTGTGGGAAATTCAGTTTTGCGCTGCGAAGCATTTGGAAGGAAGTGGGATATGTATAAGCCAAGAGTGGGGAAAACCTTCTCTGCCTTAATTTGTTTTATTAAACGATCGCAACTGAGTTAAATATTAGATGCAAAAGAACTCAAAGCAGATGATTTAGATGAGGGGAAACTCAGTTTCGCGCTGCGAAGCATTTGGAAGAAAGTGGGATATATATCAACCAAGAGCGGGGAAAACCTCTGCATCCAATGGGAAAACACTGTCTGAAATTCAGTTTGCGCTGCGAAGCATTTGGAAGGAAGTGGGATATATATCAACCAAGAGTGGGGAAAACCTCTGCATCCAATGGGAAAACACTATCGTGACATATCTTCCTTCCCTTAATTTTTTTAATTAAATGGGCGAAACTGAGTAGAAGACTAGAAGTAAAAGAACGCGAACTGGTTTATTTGGACTGTGGGAAATTCAGTTTGCGCTGCGAAGCATTTGGAAGGAAGTGGGATATGTATAAACCAAGAGTGGGGAAAACCTCTGCATCCAATGGGAAAACACTGTCGTGACATATCTTCCTTCCCTTAATTTTTTTAATTAAATGGGCGAAACTGAGTAGAAGACTAGAAGTAAAAGAACGCGAACTGGTTTATTTGGACTGTGGGAAATTCAGTTTGAGCTGCGAAGCATTTGGAAGGAAGTGGGATATATATCAACCAAGAGTGGGGAAAACCTCTGCATCCAATGGGAAAGCACTGTCGTGACATATCTTCCTTCCCTTAATTTTTTTAATTAAATGGGCGAAACTGAGTAGAAGACTAGAAGTAAAAGAACGCGAACTGGTTTATTTGGACTGTGGGAAATTC
The DNA here is from genome assembly GCA_963583995.1 of Xylota segnis. Lineage (NCBI taxonomy): Eukaryota > Metazoa > Arthropoda > Insecta > Diptera > Syrphidae > Xylota > Xylota segnis. The sequence continues at coordinate 90,812,108 of OY757236.1, read as the reverse complement.
AGTTTGCGCTGCGAAGCATTTGGAAGGAAGTGGGATATATATCAACCAAGAGTGGGGAAAACCTCTGCATCCAATGGGAAAACACTATCGTGACATATCTTCCTTCCCTTAATTTTTTTAATTAAATGGGCGAAACTGAGTAGAAGACTAGAAGTAAAAGAACGCAAACTGGTTTATTTGGACTGTGGGAAATTCAGTTTGCGCTGCGAAGCATTTGGAAGGAAGTGGGATATATATCAACCAAGAGTGGAGAAAACCTCTGCATCCAATGGGAAAACACTATCGTGACATATCTTCCTTCCTTAATTTTTTTAATGAAATGGGCGAAACTGAGTAGAAGACTAGAAGCAAAAGAACGCGAACTGGTTTATTTGGACTGTGGGAAATTCAGTTTGCGCTGCGAAGCATTTGGAAGGAAGTGGGATATGTATAAACCAAGAGTGGGGAAAACCTTCTCTGCCTTAATTTGTTTTATTAAACGGACGTAACTGAGTTAAATATTAGATGCAAAAGAACTCAAAGCAGATGATTTAGATGAGGGGAAACTCAGTTTCGCCCTGCGAAGCATTTGGAAGAAAGTGGGATATATATCAACCAAGAGCGGGGAAAACCTCTGCATCCAATGGGAAAACACTGTCTGAAATTCAGTTTGCGCTGCGAAGCATTTGGAAGGAAGTGGGATATATATCAACCAAGAGTGGGGAAAACCTCTGCATCCAATGGGAAAACACTATCGTGACATATCTTCCTTCCCTTAATTTTTTTAATTAAATGGGCGAAACTGAGTAGAAGACTAGAAGTAAAAGAACGCGAACTGGTTTATTTGGACTGTGGGAAATTCAGTTTGCGCTGCGAAGCATTTGGAAGGAAGTGGGATATGTATAAACCAAGAGTGGGGAAAACCTCTGCATCCAATGGGAAAACACTGTCGTGACATATCTTCCTTCCCTTAATTTTTTTAATTAAATGGGCGAAACTGAGTAGAAGACTAGAAGTAAAAGAACGCGAACTGGTTTATTTGGACTGTGGGAAATTCAGTTTGAGCTGCGAAGCATTTGGAAGGAAGTGGGATATATATCAACCAAGAGTGGGGAAAACCTCTGCATCCAATGGGAAAGCACTGTCGTGACATATCTTCCTTCCCTTAATTTTTTTAATTAAATGGGCGAAACTGAGTAGAAGACTAGAAGTAAAAGAACGCGAACTGGTTTATTTGGACTGTGGGAAATTCAGTTTGCGCTGCGAAGCATTTGGAAGGAAGTGGGATATATATCAACCAAGAGTGGGGAAAACCTCTGCATCCAATGGGAAAGCACTGTCGTGACATATCTTCCTTCCCATAATTTTTTTAATTAAATGGGCGAAACTGAGTGGAAGACTAAAAGTAAAAGAACGCGAACTGGTTTATTTGGCCTGTGGGAAATTCAGTTTGCGCTGCGAAGCATTTGGAAGGAAGTGGGATATATATCAACCAAGAGTGGGGAAAACCTCTGCATCCAATGGGAAAACACTATCGTGACATATCTTCCTTCCCTTAATTTTTTTAATTAAATGGGCGAAACTGAGTAGAAGACTAGAAGTAAAAGAACGCGAACTGGTTTATTTGGACTGTGGGAAATTCAGTTTGCGCTGCGAAGCATTTGGAAGGAAGTGGGATATGTATAAACCAAGAGTGGGGAAAACCTCTGCATCCAATGGGAAAACACTGTCGTGACATATCTTCCTTCCCTTAATTTTTTTAATTAAATGGGCGAAACTGAGTAGAAGACTAGAAGTAAAAGAACGCGAACTGGTTTATTTGGACTGTGGGAAATTCAGTTTGAGCTGCGAAGCATTTGGAAGGAAGTGGGATATATATCAACCTAGAGTGGGGAAAACCTCTGCATCCAATGGGAAAGCACTGTCGCGACATATCTTCCTTCCCTTAATTTTTTTAATTAAATGGGCGAAACTGAGTAGAAGACTAGAAGTAAAAGAACGCGAACTGGTTTATTTGGACTGTGGGAAATTCAGTTTGCGCTGCGAAGCATTTGGAAGGAAGTGGAATATATATCAACCAAGAGTGGGGAAAATCTCTGCATCCAATGGGAAAGAACTGTCGTGACATATCTTCCTTCCCATAGTTTTTTTAATTTAATGGGCGAAACTGAGTGGAAGACTAGAAGTAAAAGAACGCGAACTGGTTTATTTGGCCTGTGGGAAATTCAGTTTGCGCTGCGAAGCATTTGGAAGGAAGTGGGATATATATCAACCAAGAGTGGGGAAAACCTCTGCATCCAATGGGAAAGCACTGTCGTGACATATCTTCCTTCCCATAATTTTTTTAATTAAATGGGCGAAACTGAGTAGAAGACTAGAAGTAAAAGAACGCGAACTGGTTTATTTTGACTGTGGGAAGTTCAGTTTGCGCTGCGAAGCATTTGGAAGGAAGTGGGATATATATCAACCAAGAGTGGGGAAAACCTCTGCATCCAATGGAAAAGCACTATCGTGACATATCTTCCTTCCCTTAATTTTTTTTAATTAAATGGGCGAAACTGAGTAGAAGACTTGAAGCAAGAGAACGCGAACTGGTTTATTTGGACTGTGGGAAATTCAGTTTGCGCTGCGAAGCATTTGGAAGGAAGTGGGATATGTATAAACCAAGAGTGGGGAAAACCTTCTCTGCCTTAATTTGTTTTATTAAACGGACGTAACTGAGTTAAATATTAGATGCAAAAGAACGCAAAGCAGATGATTTAGATGAGGGGAAACTCTGTTTCGCGCTGCGAAGCATTTGGAAGAAAGTGGGATATATATCCACCAAGAGCGGGGAAAACCTCTGCATCCAATGGGAAAACACTGTCGTGACATATCTTCCTTCCAATAATTTTTTTAGTTAAATGGGCGAAACTGAGTAGAAGACTAGAAGTAAAAGAACGCGAACTGGTTTATTTGGACTGTGGGAAATTCAGTTTGCGAAGCGAAGCATTTGGAACGAAGTGGGATATGTATAAGCCAAGAGTGGGGAAAACGTTCTCTGCCTTAATTTGTTTTATTAAACGGGCGTAACTGAGTTAAATATTAGATGCAAAAGTACGCAAAGCAGATGATTTAGATGAGGGGAAACTCAGTTTAGCGCTGCGAAGCGATTGGAAGGAAGTGGAATGTGTCTCAAATAAGAGTGGGGAAAACCTCTGCATCCAATGGGAAAACACTGTCGTGACATATCTTCCTTCCCTTAATTTTTTTAATTAAATGGGCGAAACTGAGTAGAAGACTAGAAGCAGAAGAACGCAAACTGGATTATCTGGACTGTGGGAAATTCAGTTTCGCGCTGCGAAGCATTTGGAAGAGAGTGGGATACGTCTCAACCAAGAGTGGGGAAAACCTCTGCATCCAATGGAAAAGCACTGTCGCGTCATTTTTTCACTTCCTTAGTTTTTCTAATTAAATGGGCGAAACTGAGTAGATGACTAGAAATAAAAGAACGTGAACTGGTTTATTTGGACTGTGGGAAATTCAGTTTTGCGCTGCGAAGCATTTGGAAGGAAGTGGGATATGTATAAGCCAAGAGTGGGGAAAACCTTCTCTGCCTTAATTTGTTTTATTAAACGATCGCAACTGAGTTAAATATTAGATGCAAAGGAACGCAAAGCAGATGATTTAGATGAGGAGAAACTCAGTTTCGCGCTGCGAAGCATTTGGAAGAAAGTGGGATATATATCAACCAAGAGCGGGGAAAACCTCTGCATCCAATGGGAAAACACTGTCTGAAATTCAGTTTGCGCTGCGAAGCATTTGGAAGGAAGTGGGATATATATCAACCAAGAGTGGGGAAAACCTCTGCATCCAATGGGAAAACACTATCGTGACATATATTCCTTCCCTTAATTTTTTTAATTAATTGGGCGAAACTGAGTGGAAGACTAGAAGTAAAAGAACGCGAACTGGTTTATTTGGCCTGTGGGAAATTCAGTTTGCGCTGCGAAGCATTTGGAAGGAAGTGGGATATATATCAACCAAGAGTGGGGAAAACCTCTGCATCCAATGGGAAAGCACTGTCGTGACATATCTTCCTTCCCATAATTTTTTTAATTAAATGGGCGAAACTGAGTAGAAGACTAGAAGTAAAAGAACGCGAACTGGTTTATTTTGACTGTGGGAAGTTCAGTTTGCGCTGCGAAGCATTTGGAAGGAAGTGGGATATATATCAACCAAGAGTGGGGAAAACCTCTGCATCCAATGGGAAAACACTGTCTGAAACTCAGTTTCGCGCTGCGAAGCATTTGGAAGAAAGTGGGATATATATCAACCAAGAGCGGGGAAAACCTCTGCATCCAATGGGAAAACACTGTCTGAAACTCAGTTTCGCGCTGCGAAGCATTTGGAAGAAAGTGGGATATATATCAACCAAGAGCGGGGAAAACCTCTGCATCCAATGGGAAAACACTGTCTGAAATTCAGTTTGCGCTGCGAAGCATTTGGAAGGAAGTGGGATATATATCAACCAAGAGCGGGGAAAACCTCTGCATCCAATGGGAAAACACTGTCTGAAATTCAGTTTGCGCTGCGAAGCATTTGGAAGGAAGTGGGATATGTATAAACCAAGAGTGGGGAAAACCTCTGCATCCAATGGGAAAACACTGTCGTGACATATCTTCCTTCCCTTAATTTTTTTAATTAAATGGGCGAAACTGAGTAGAAGACTAGAAGTAAAAGAACGCGAACTGGTTTATTTGGACTGTGGGAAATATAGTTTGAGCTGCGAAGCATTTGGAAGGAAGTGGGATATATATCAACCAAGAGTGGGGAAAACCTCTGCATCCAATGGGAAAGCACTGTCGTGACATATCTTCCTTCCCTTAATTTTTTTAATTAAATGGGCGAAACTGAGTAGAAGACTAGAAGTAAAAGAACGCGAACTGGTTTATTTGGACTGTGGGAAATTCAGTTTGCGCTGCGAAGCATTTGGAAGGAAGTGGAATATATATCAACCAAGAGTGGGGAAAACCTCTGCATCCAATGGGAAAGTACTGTCGTGACATATCTTCCTTCCCATAGTTTTTTTAATTTAATGGGCGAAACTGAGTGGAAGACTAGAAGTAAAAGAACGCGAACTGGTTTATTTGGCCTGTGGGAAATTCAGTTTGCGCTGCGAAGCATTTGGAAGGAAGTGGGATATATATCAACCAAGAGTGGGGAAAACCTCTGCATCCAATGGGAAAGCACTGTCGTGACATATCTTCCTTCCCATAATTTTTTTAATTAAATGGGCGAAACTGAGTAGAAGACTAGAAGTAAAAGAACGCGAACTGGTTTATTTTGACTGTGGGAAATTTAGTTTGCGCTGCGAAGCATTTGGAAGGAAGTGGGATATATATCAACCAAGAGTGGGGAAAACCTCTGCATCCAATGGAAAAGCACTATCGTGACATATCTTCCTTCCCTTAATTTTTTTAATTAAATGGGCGAAACTGAGTAGAAGACTAGAAGCAGAAGAACGCAAACTGGATTATCTGGACTGTGGGAAATTCAGTTTCGCGCTGCTAAGCATTTGGAAGGAAGTTGGATATGTCTCAACCAAGAGTGGGGAAAACCTCTGCATCCAATGGGAAAACACTGTCGTGACATATCTTCCTTCCCTTAATTTTTTTAATTAAATGGGCGAAACTGAGTAGAAGACTAGAAGCAGAAGAACGCAAACTGGATTATCTGGACTGTGGGAAATTCAGTTTCGCGCTGCTAAGCATTTGGAAGGAAGTTGGATATGTCTCAACCAAGAGTGGGGAAAACATCTGCATCCAATGGAAAAGCACTGTCTTGACACATCTTCCCTTACTTATTATTTTTAATTAAATGGGCGAGACTGAGTAGAAGACTAGAAGTAAAAGAACGCGAACTTAATGACTTGGACGATGATTTAGACTGTGGGAAACTCAGTTTCGCGCTGCTAAGCATTTGGAAGGAAGTTGGATATGTCTCAACCAAGAGTGGGGAAAACCTCTGCATCCAATGGAAAAGCACTGTCGCGTCATTTTTTCACTTCCTTAGTTTTTCTAATTAAATGGGCGAAACTGAGTAGATGACTAGAAATAAAAGAACGTGAACTGGTTTATTTGGACTGTGGGAAATTCAGTTTTGCGCTGCGAAGCATTTGGAAGGAAGTGGGATATGTATAAGCCAAGAGTGGGGAAAACCTTCTCTGCCTTAATTTGTTTTATTAAACGATCGCAACTGAGTTAAATATTAGATGCAAAAGAACGCAAAGCAGATGATTTAGATGAGGGGAAACTCAGTTTCGAGCTGCGAAGCATTTGGAAGAAAGTGGGATATATATCAACCAAGAGCGGGGAAAACCTCTGCATCCAATGGGAAAACACTGTCTGAAATTCAGTTTGCGCTGCGAAGCATTTGGAAGGAAGTGGGATATATATCAACCAAGAGTGGGGAAAACCTCTGCATCCAATGGGAAAACACTATCGTGACATATCTTCCTTCCCTTAATTTTTTTAATTAAATGGGCGAAACTGAGTAGAAGACTAGAAGTAAAAGAACGCGAACTGGTTTATTTGGACTGTGGGAAATTCAGTTTGCGCTGCGAAGCATTTGGAAGGAAGTGGGATATGTATAAACCAAGAGTGGGGAAAACCTCTGCATCCAATGGGAAAACACTGTCGTGACATATCTTCCTTCCCTTATGTTTTTTAATTAAATGGGCGAAACTGAGTAGAAGACTAGAAGTAAAAGAACGCGAACTTATTGACTTGGACGATGATTTATACTGTGGGAAACTCAGTTTCGCGCTGCTAAGCATTTGGAAGGAAGTTGGATATGTCTCAACCAAGAGTGCGGAAAACATCTGCATCCAATGGAAAAGCACTGTCGTGACACATCTTCCCTCCCTTATTTTTTCTAGTTAAATGTGCGAAACTGAGTAGAAGACTAGAAATAAAAGAACGCAAACTGGATGATTTGGACCGTGGGAAATTCAGTTTCGCGCTGCTAAGCATTTGGAAGGAAGTTGGATATGTCTCAACCAAGAGTGGGGAAAACATCTGCATCCAATGGAAAAGCACTGTCGTGACACATCTTCCCTTACCTATTTTTTTTTAATTAAATGGGCGAAACTGAGTAGAAGACTAGAAGTAAAAGAACGCGAACTGGTTTATTTTGACTGTGGGAAATTCAGTTTGCGCTGCGAAGCATTTGGAAGGAAGTGGGATATATATCAACCAAGAGTGGGGAAAACCTCTGCATCCAATGGGAAAGCACTGTCGTGACACATCTTCCCTCCCTTAATTTTTTTAATTAAATGGGCGAAACTGAGTAGAAGACTAGAAGTAAAAGAACGCGAACTGGTTTATTTGGACTGTGGGAAATTCAGTTTGCGCTGCGAAGCATTTGGAAGGAAGTGGGATATGTATAAACCAAGAGTGGGGAAAACACTGTCGTGACATATCTTCCTTCCCTTAATTTTTTTAATTAAATGGGCGAAACTGAGTAGAAGACTAGAAGTAAAAGAACGCGAACTGGTTTATTTGGACTGTGGGAAATTCAGTTTGAGCTGCGAAGCATTTGGAAGGAAGTGGGATATATATCAACCAAGAGTGGGGAAAACCTCTGCATCCAATGGGAAAGCACTGTCGTGACATATCTTCCTTCCCTTAATTTTTTTAATTAAATGGGCGAAACTGAGTAGAAGACTAGAAGTAAAAGAACGCGAACTGGTTTATTTGGACTGTGGGAAATTCAGTTTGCGCTGCGAAGCATTTGGAAGGAAGTGGGATATGTATAAACCAAGAGTGGGGAAAACCTCTGCATCCAATGGGAAAACACTGTCGTGACATATCTTCCTTCCCTTATGTTTTTTAATTAAATGGGCGAAACTGAGTAGAAGACTAGAAGTAAAAGAACGCGAACTTATTGACTTGGACGATGATTTATACTGTGGGAAACTCAGTTTCGCGCTGCTAAGCATTTGGAAGGAAGTTGGATATGTCTCAACCAAGAGTGCGGAAAACATCTGCATCCAATGGAAAAGCACTGTCGTGACACATCTTCCCTCCCTTATTTTTTCTAGTTAAATGTGCGAAACTGAGTAGAAGACTAGAAATAAAAGAACGCAAACTGGATGATTTGGACCGTGGGAAATTCAGTTTCGCGCTGCTAAGCATTTGGAAGGAAGTTGGATATGTCTCAACCAAGAGTGGGGAAAACATCTGCATCCAATGGAAAAGCACTGTCGTGACACATCTTCCCTTACCTATTTTTTTTTAATTAAATGGGCGAAACTGAGTAGAAGACTAGAAGTAAAAGAACGCGAACTGGTTTATTTTGACTGTGGGAAATTCAGTTTGCGCTGCGAAGCATTTGGAAGGAAGTGGGATATATATCAACCAAGAGTGGGGAAAACCTCTGCATCCAATGGGAAAGCACTGTCGTGACACATCTTCCCTCCCTTAATTTTTTTAATTAAATGGGCGAAACTGAGTAGAAGACTAGAAGTAAAAGAACGCGAACTGGTTTATTTGGACTGTGGGAAATTCAGTTTGCGCTGCGAAGCATTTGGAAGGAAGTGGGATATGTATAAACCAAGAGTGGGGAAAACACTGTCGTGACATATCTTCCTTCCCTTAATTTTTTTAATTAAATGGGCGAAACTGAGTAGAAGACTAGAAGTAAAAGAACGCGAACTGGTTTATTTGGACTGTGGGAAATTCAGTTTGAGCTGCGAAGCATTTGGAAGGAAGTGGGATATATATCAACCAAGAGTGGGGAAAACCTCTGCATCCAATGGGAAAGCACTGTCGTGACATATCTTCCTTCCCTTAATTTTTTTAATTAAATGGGCGAAACTGAGTAGAAGACTAGAAGTAAAAGAACGCGAACTGGTTTATTTGGACTGTGGGAAATTCAGTTTGCGCTGCGAAGCATTTGGAAGGAAGTGGGATATATATCAACCAAGAGTGGGGAAAACCTCTGCATCCAATTTGAAAGCACTGTCGTGACATATCTTCCTTCCCATAATTTTTTTAATTAAATGGGCGAAACTGAGTGGAAGACTAAAAGTAAAAGAACGCGAACTGGTTTATTTGGCCTGTGGGAAATTCAGTTTGCGCTGCGAAGCATTTGGAAGGAAGTGGGATATATATCAACCAAGAGTGGGGAAAAATTCTGCATCCAATGGGAAAGCGCTGTCGTGACATATCTTCCTTCCCATAATTTTTTTAATTAAATGGGCGAAACTGAGTAGAAGACTAGAAGTAAAGGAACGCGAACTGGTTTATTTGGACTGTGGGAAATTCAGTTTGCGCTGCGAAGCATTTGGAAGGAAGTGGGATATATATCAACCAAGAGTGGGGAAAACCTCTGCATCCAATGGGAAAACACTATCGTGACATATCTTCCTTCCCTTAATTTTTTTAATTAAATGGGCGAAACTGAGTAGAAGACTTGAAGCAAAAGAACGCGAACTGGTTTATTTGGACTGTGGGAAATTCAGTTTGCGCTGCGAAGCATTTGGAAGGAAGTGGGATATGTATAAACCAAGAGTGGGGAAAACCTTCTCTGCCTTAATTTGTTTTATTAAACGGACGTAACTGAGTTAAATATTAGATGCAAAAGAACGCAAAGCAGATGATTTAGATGAGGGGAAACTCAGTTTAGCGCTGCGAAGCGATTGGAAGGAAGTGGAATGTGTCTCAAATAAGAGTGTTGAAAACCTCTGCATCCAATGGGAAAACACTGTCGTGACATATCTTCCTTCCCTTAATTTTTTTAATTAAATGGGCGAAACTGAGTAGAACACTAGAAGCAGAAGAACGCAAACTGGATTATCTGGACTGTGGGAAATTCAGTTTCGCGCTGCGAAGCATTTGGAAGAGAGTGGGATACGTCTCAACCAAGAGTGGGGAAAACCTCTGCATCCAATGGAAAAGCACTGTCGCGTCATTTTTTCACTTCCTTAGTTTTTCTAATTAAATGGGCGAAACTGAGTAGATGACTAGAAATAAAAGAACGTGAACTGGTTTATTTGGACTGTGGGAAATTCAGTTTTGCGCTGCGAAGCATTTGGAAGGAAGTGGGATATGTATAAGCCAAGAGTGGGGAAAACCTTCTCTGCCTTAATTTGTTTTATTAAACGATCGCAACTGAGTTAAATATAAGATGCAAAAGAACGCAAAGCAGATGATTTAGATGAGGGGAAACTCAGTTTCGCGCTGCGAAGCATTTGGAAGAAAGTGGGATATATATCAACCAAGAGCGGGGAAAACCTCTGCATCCAATGGGAAAACACTGTCTGAAATTCAGTTTGCGCTGCGAAGCATTTGGAAGGAAGTGGGATATATATCAACCAAGAGTGGGGAAAACCTCTGCATCCAATGGGAAAACACTATCGTGACATATCTTCCTTCCCTTAATTTTTTTAATTAAATGGGCGAAACTGAGTAGAAGACTAGAAGTAAAAGAACGCGAACTGGTTTATTTGGACTGTGGGAAATTCAGTTTGCGCTGCGAAGCATTTGGAAGGAAGTGGGATATGTATAAACCAAGAGTGGGGAAAACACTGTCGTGACATATCTTCCTTCCCTTAATTTTTTTAATTAAATGGGCGAAACTGAGTAGAAGACTAGAAGTAAAAGAACGCGAACTGGTTTATTTGGACTGTGGGAAATTCAGTTTGAGCTGCGAAGCATTTGGAAGGAAGTGGGATATATATCAACCAAGAGTGGGGAAAACCTCTGCATCCAATGGGAAAGCACTGTCGTGACATATCTTCCTTCCCTTAATTTTTTTAATTAAATGGGCGAAACTGAGTAGAAGACTAGAAGTAAAAGAACGCGAACTGGTTTATTTGGACTGTGGGAAATTCAGTTTGCGCTGCGAAGCATTTGGAAGGAAGTGGGATATATATCAACCAACAGTGGGGAAAACCTCTGCATCCAATGGGAAAGCACTGTCGTGACATATCTTCCTTCCCATAATTTTTTTAATTAAATGGGCGAAACTGAGTGGAAGACTAAAAGTAAAAGAACGCGAACTGGTTTATTTGGCCTGTGGGAAATTCAGTTTGCGCTGCGAAGCATTTGGAAGGAAGTGGGATATATATCAACCAAGAGTGGGGAAAAATTCTGCATCCAATGGGAAAGCACTGTCGTGACATATCTTCCTTCCCATAATTTTTTTAATTAAATGGGCGAAACTGAGTAGAAGACTAGAAGTAAAGGAATGCGAACTGGTTTATTTGGACTGTGGGAAATTCAGTTTGCGCAGCGAAGCATTTGGAAGGAAGTGGGATTTATATCAACCAAGAATGGGGAAAACCTCTGCATCCAATGGGAAAACACTATCGTGACATATCTTCCTTCCCTTAATTTTTTTAATTAAATGGGCGAAACTGAGTAGAAGACTTGAAGCAAAAGAACGCGAACTGGTTTATTTGGACTGTGGGAAATTCAGTTTGCGCTGCGAAGCATTTGGAAGGAAGTGGGATATGTATAAACCAAGAGTGGGGAAAACCTTCTCTGCCTTAATTTGTTTTATTAAACGGACGTAACTGAGTTAAATATTAGATGCAAAAGAACGCAAAGCAGATGATTTAGATGAGGGGAAACTCAGTTTAGCGCTGCGAAGCGATTGGAAGGAAGTGGAATGTGTCTCAAATAAGAGTGGGGAAAACCTCTGCATCCAATGGGAAAACACTGTCGTGACATATCTTCCTTCCCTTAATTTTTTTAATTAAATAGGCGAAACTGAGTAGAAGACTAGAAGCAGAAGAACGCAAACTGGATTATCTGGACTGTGGGAAATTCAGTTTCGCGCTGCGAAGCATTTGGAAGAGAGTGGGATACGTCTCAACCAAGAGTGGGGAAAACCTCTGCATCCAATGGAAAAGCACTGTCGCGTCATTTTTTCACTTCCTTAGTTTTTCTAATTAAATGGGCGAAACTGAGTAGATGACTAGAAATAAAAGAACGTGAACTGGTTTATTTGGACTGTGGGAAATTCAGTTTTGCGCTGCGAAGCATTTGGAAGGAAGTGGGATATGTATAAGCCAAGAGTGGGGAAAACCTTCTCTGCCTTAATTTGTTTTATTAAACGATCGCAACTGAGTTAAATATTAGATGCAAAAGAACGCAAAGCAGATGATTTAGATGAGGGGAAACTCAGTTTCGCGCTGCGAAGAATTTAAAGAAAGTGGGATATATATCAACCAAGAGCGGGGAAAACCTCTGCATCCAATGGGAAAACACTGTCTGAAATTCAGTTTGCGCTGCGAAGCATTTGGAAGGAAGTGGGATATATATCAACCAAGAGTGGGGAAAACCTCTGCATCCAATGGGAAAACACTATCGTGACATATCTTCCTTCCCTTAATTTTTTTAATTAAATGGGCGAAACTGAGTAGAAGACTAGAAGTAAAAGAACGCGAACTGGTTTATTTGGACTGTGGGAAATTCAGTTTGCGCTGCGAAGCATTTGGAAGGAAGTGGGATATGTATAAACCAAGAGTGGGGAAAACCTCTGAATCCAATGGGAAAACACTGTCGTGACATATCTTCCTTCCCTTATGTTTTTTAATTAAATGGGCGAAACTGAGTAGAAGACTAGAAGTAAAAGAACGCGAACTTATTGACTTGGACGATGATTTATACTGTGGGAAACTCAGTTTCGCGCTGCTAAGCATTTGGAAGGAAGTTGGATATGTCTCAACCAAGAGTGCGGAAAACATCTGCATCCAATGGAAAAGCACTGTCGTGACACATCTTCCCTCCCTTATTTTTTCTAGTTAAATGGGCGAAACTGAGTAGAAGACTAGAAGTAAAAGAACGCGAACTGGATGATTTGGACCGTGGCAAATTCCGTTTCGCGCTGCTAAGCATTTGGAAGGAAGTGGGATATGTCTCAACCAAGAGTGGGGAAAACATCTGCATCCAATGGAAAAGCACTGTCGTGACACATCTTCCCTCCCTTATTTTTTTTAATTAAATGGGCGAAACTGAGTAGAAGACTAGAAGTAAAAGAACGCGAACTGGTTTATTTTGACTGTGGGAAATTCAGTTTGCGCTGCGAAGCATTTGGAAAAAAGTGGGATATATATCAACCAAGAGTAGGGAAAACCTCTGCATCCAATGGGAAAACACTATCGTGACATATCTTCCTTCCCTTATTTTTTTAATTAAATGGGCGAAACTGAGTAGAAGACTAGAAGTAAAAGAACGCGAACTGGTTTATTTGGACTGTGGGAAATTCAGTTTGCGCTGCGAAGCATTTGGAAGGAAGTGGGATATATATCAACCAAGTGATAAAAGGGCGAAACTGAGTAGAAGACTAGAAGTAAAAGAACGCGAACTGGTTTATTTGGACTGTGGGAAATTCAGTTTGAGCTGCGAAGCATTTGGAAGGAAGTGGGATATATATCAACCAAGAGTGGGGAAAACCTCTGCATCCAATGGGAAATCACTGTCGTGACATATCTTCCTTCCCATAATTTTTTTAATTAAATGGGCGAAACTGAGTAGAAGACTAGAAGTAAAGGAACGCGAACTGGTTTATTTGGACTGTGGGAAATTCAGTTTGCGCTGCGAAGCATTTGGAAGGAAGTGGGATATATATCAACCAAGAGTGGGGAAAACCTCTGCATCCAATGGGAAAACACTATCGTGACATATCTTCCTTCCCTTAATTTTTTTAATTAAATGGGCGAAACTGAGTAGAAGACTTGAAGCAAAAGAACGCGAACTGGTTTATTTGGACTGTGGGAAATTCAGTTTGCGCTGCGAAGCATTTGGAAGGAAGTGGGATATATATCAACCAAGAGTGGGGAAAACCTCTGCATCCAATGGGAAAACACTATCGTGACATATCTTCCTTCCCTTAATTTTTTTAATTAAATGGGCGAAACTGAGTAGAAGACTAGAAGTAAAAGAACGCGAACTGGATGATTTGGACCGTGGCAAATTCCGTTTCGCGCTGCTAAGCATTTGGAAGGAAGTTGGATATGTCTCAACCAAGAGTGGGGAAAACATCTGCATCCAATGGAAAAGCACTGTCGTGACACATCTTCCCTCCCTTATTTTTTTTAATTAAATGGGCGAAACTGAGTAAAAGACTAGAAGTAAAAGAACGCGAACTGGTTTATTTTGACTGTGGGAAATTCAGTTTGCGCTGCGAAGCATTTGGAAGGAAGTGGGATATATATCAACCAAGAGTGGGGAAAACCTCTGCATCCAATGGGAAATCACTGTCGTGACATATCTTCCTTCCCATAATTTTTTTAATTAAATGGGCGAAACTGAGTGGAAGACTAAAAGTAAAAGAACGCGAACTGGTTTATTTGGCCTGTGGGAAATTCAGTTTGCGCTGCGAAGCATTTGGAAGGAAGTGGGATATATATCAACCAAGAGTGGGGAAAAATTCTGCATCCAATGGGAAAGCACTGTCGTGACATATCTTCCTTCCCATAATTTTTTTAATTAAATGGGCGAAACTGAGTAGAAGACTAGAAGTAAAGGAACGCGAACTGGTTTATTTGGACTGTGGGAAATTCAGTTTGCGCTGCGAAGCATTTGGAAGGAAGTGGGATATATATCAACCAAGAGTGGGGAAAACCTCTGCATCCAATGGGAAAACACTATCGTGACATATCTTCCTTCCCTTAATTTTTTTAATTAAATGGGCGAAACTGAGTAGAAGACTTGAAGCAAAAGAACGCGAACTGGTTTATTTGGACTGTGGGAAATTCAGTTTGCGCTGCGAAGCATTTGGAAGGAAGTGGGATATGTATAAACCAAGAGTGGGGAAAACCTTCTCTGCCTTAATTTGTTTTATTAAACGGACGTAACTGAGTTAAATATTAGATGCAAAAGAACGCAAAGCAGATGATTTAGATGAGGGGAAACTCAGTTTAGCGCTGCGAAGCGATTGGAAGGAAGTGGAATGTGTCTCAAATAAGAGTGGGGAAAACCTCTGCATCCAATGGGAAAACACTGTCTTGACATATCTTCCTTCCCTTGATTTTTTTAATTAAATGGGCGAAACTGAGTAGAAGACTAGAAGCAGAAGAACGCAAACTGGATTATCTGGACTGTGGGAAATTCAGTTTCGCGCTGCGAAGCATTTGGAAGAGAGTGGGATACGTCTCAACCAAGAGTGGGGAAAACCTCTGCATCCAATGGAAAAGCACTGTCGCGTCATTTTTTCACTTCCTTAGTTTTTCTAATTAAATGGGCGAAACTGAGTAGATGACTAGAAATAAAAGAACGTGAACTGGTTTATTTGGACTGTGGGAAATTCAGTTTTGCGCTGCGAAGCATTTTTAAGGAAGTGGGATATGTATAAGCCAAGAGTGGGGAAAACCTTCTCTGCCTTAATTTGTTTTATTAAACGATCGTAACTGAGTTAAATATTAGATGCAAAAGAACGCAAAGCAGATGATTTAGATGAGGGGAAACTCAGTTTCGCGCTGCGAAGCATTTGGAAGAAAGTGGGATATATATCAACCAAGAGCGGGGAAAACCTCTGCATCCAATGGGAAAGCACTGTCGTGACATATCTTCCTTCCAATAATTTTTTTAATTAAATGGGCGAAACTGAGTAGAAGACTAGAAGTAAAAGAACGCGAACTGGTTTATTTGGACTGTGGGAAATTCAGTTTGCGAAGCGAAGCATTTGGAAGGAAGTGGGATATGTATAAGCCAAGAGTGGGGAAAACCTTCTCTGCCTTAATTTGTTTTATTAAACGGGCATAACTGAGTTAAATATTAGATGCAAAAGAAAGCAAAGCAGATGATTTAGATGAGGGGAAACTCAGTTTCGCGCTGCGAAGCATTTGGAAGAAAGTGGGATATATATCAACCAAGAGCGGGGAAAACCTATGCATCCAATGGGAAAACACTGTCGTGACATATCTTCCTTCCCTTAATTTTTTTAATTAAATGGGCGAAACTGAGTAAAAGACTAGAAGCAGAACAACGCAAACTGGATTATCTGGACTGTGGGAAATTCAGTTTCGCGCTGCGAAGCATTTGGAAGAAAGTGGGATACGTCTCAACCAAGAGTGGGGAAAACCTCTGCATCCAATGGAAAAGCACTGTCGTGACATATCTTCCTTCCCTTAATTTTTTTAATTAAATGGTCGAAACTGAGTAGAAGACTAGAAGCAGAAGAACGCAAACTGGATTATCTGGACTGTGGGAAATTCAGTTTCGCGCTGCGAAGCATTTGGAAGAAAGTGGGATATATATCAACCAAGAGCGGGGAAAACCTCTGCATCCAATGGGAAAGCACTGTCGTGACATATCTTACTTCCCATAATTTTTTTAATTAAATGGGCGAAACTGAGTAGAAGACTAGAAGTAGAAGAACGCAAATTGGATTATCTGGACTGTGGGAAATTCAGTTTCGCGCTGCGAAGCATTTGGAAGAAAGTGGGATATATATCAACCAAGAGCGGGTAAAACCTCTGCATTCAATGGGAAAGCACTGTCGTGACATATCTTCCTTCCCATAATTTTTTTAATTAAATGCGCGAAACTGAGTAGAAGACTAGAAGTAAAAGAACGCGAACTGGTTTATTTGGACTGTGGGATATTCAGTTTGCGCTGCGAAGCATTTGGAAGGAAGTGGGATATGTATAAACCAAGAGTGGGGAAAACCACTGCATCCAATGGCAAAGCACTGTCGCGTCATTTTTCACTTAGTTAATTTTTCTAATTAAAAGGGCGAAACTGCTTAAAAGACTAGAAGTAGAGGAACGTAAACTGGATGACTTAGACTGTGGGAAACTCAGTTTCGCGCTGCGAAGCAATTGGAAGGAAGTGGAATGTGTCTCAACCAAGAGTGGGGAAAACCTCTGCATCCAATGGAAAAACACTGTCGTGACATATCTTCTCGCCCTTATTTTTTTTTATTAAATGGGCGAAACTGTGTTAAAGACTAGGGGTAAAAGAACGCAAACTGGATGATTTAGACTGTGTGAAACTCAGTTTCGCGCTGCTAAGCATTTGGAAGGAAGTGAGATATGTCTCAACCAAGAGTGGGGAAAACATCTGCGTCCAATGGAAAAGCACTGTCGTGACATATATTCTCGCCCTTATTTTTTTTAATTAAATGGGCGAAACTGTGTTAAAGACTAGGAGTAAAAGAACGCAAACTGGATGATTTAGACTGTGGGAAACTCAGTTTCGCGCTGCTAGGCATTTGGAAGGAAGTGAGATATGTATATACCAAGAGTGGGTAAACCTTCTCTGCCTTAATTTGTTTTATTAAACGGGCGTAACTGAGTTAAATATTAGATGCAAAAGAACGCAAAGCAGATGATTTAGATGAGGGGAAACTCAGTTTCACGCTTGGAAGCAATTGGACGGAAGTGGAATGTGTCTCAACCAAGAGTGGGGAAAACCTCTGCATCCAATGGAAAAACGCTGTCGTGACATATCTTCCTTCCCATAATTTTTTTAATTACATGGGCGAAACTGAGTAGAAGACTAGGAGTAAAAGAGCGCAAACTGGATGATTTAGACAATGGGAAACTCAGTTTCGAGCTGCTAAGCATTTGGAAGGAAGTGTGATATGTCTCAACCAAGAGTGGGGAAAAATTCTGCATGCAATGGAAATGCACTGTCGTGGCATATCTTCCCTCCCTTATTTTTTCTAATTAAATGGGCGAAACTGAGTAGAAGACTAGAAGTAAAAGAACGCGAACTGGATGACTTGGACCGTGGAAAATTCAGTGGGGGTAAAACATCTGCGTCCCATGGAAAAGCACTGTCGTGACATATCTTCTCTCCCTTCGTTTGTGTATCCAAACGGTCGAAACTGAGTAAAAGATTAGATGCAAAAGAACGCAAGTCGGATAATTTAGACTGTGGGAAACTCAGTGGGATATGTCTCAACCAAGAGTGGGGAAAACATTTGCATCCAATGGAAAAGCACTGTCGGTACATATCTTCCCTCCCTTAATTTTTACTTGCACCTATACCTATAGGGCAAGTATTGTATTCGTGCAAAATTTGGAACTCGAGATTTTAATCAAACTTGACATTACTATAATGGAGAAGTCCAAAAAAGTAGGTCCGCCAATGCCGTCTGTCTGTCTGTCTGTCTGTCTGTCTGTCTGTATATTCGACTACAGCCTAAACGGCTGAACGGATTTACTTCAAACTTCATATGTAGGGTCTGTGGGATATTCCCTAGAGGCGAAATTTGAATTTTCATTCTAACCTCAAAATTAAGGGTAGTTTACTTAAGGCCGATTTCAGTTAAAATGGATTTTCTCGAAAACGGCTCTAACGATTTCGATAAAATTTGATGTGTGGGTTAGTTTGGGTATATGCTATGAGGTGGCATACCACGTTTTTCACGAAAAATTCGAATAACGGTAATATTGAAAATCAGCTGTTTCTCGGGTATTTGTGTGGCGATTGGGCTAAAAATTATTATTTATAGGTTATAAGACAAGTGCAAAATAATGGCATACCAAATTCTGGAATGCCGCTCCCACTTTTATAAAACGTATTTTTTTCCAAAATTTTTACTAGAAATTGAGAAAAAATTATTTGACCAAAGTAATAGGCCTTAAAATTCTCTATAATTCACTCAAACACCCTATCTGACCACGCCCACTTTTTATGGGCATTTTTATAAAAACAAAACATTGAGTAAACTTCTACAATGTTATGACTATTATTCCATCGAAACGCGGAATGCCACGCCTACTTTACTGGGAAGAGCAAGACTTGGACTTTAATCCTGATAAAATTATACACTTATAGCATTACGGTGCAAGTACGTACGACCCAGTCGTGCACTTTATTCTAATTAAATGAGCGAAACTGAGTAGAAGACTAGAAGTAAAAGAACGCGAACTGGATGATTTGGACATTCGTTGGTGTATCCAAACGGTCGAAACAGAGTAAAAGATTAGATGCAAAAGAACGCAAGTCAGATGATTTAGACTGTGGGAAACTCAGTGTGATATGTCTCAACCAAGAGTGGGGAAAATCTCTGCATCAAATGGGAAACACTGTCGTGACAAATCTTCCCTCCCTTATTTTTACTTGCACCTATACCTATAGGGCAAGTATTGTATTCGTGCAAAATTTGGAACTCGAGATTTTAATCAAACTTGACATTACTATAATGGAGAAGTCCAAAAAGTAGGTCCGCCAATGCCGTCTGTCTGTCTGTCTGTCTGTCTGTCTGTCTGTCTGTCTGTCAGTCTGTCAGTCTGTCTGTCTGTCTGTATATTCGACTACAGCCTAAACGGCTGAACGGATTTACTTCAAACTTCATATATAGGGTCTGTGGGATATTCCCTAGAGGCGAAATTTGAGTTTTCATTCTAACCTCAAAATTAAGGGTAGTTTACTTAAGGCCGATTTCAGTTAAAATGGATTTTCTCGAAAACGGCTCTAACGATTTCGATAAAATTTGATGTGTGGGTTAGTTTGGGTATATGCTATGAGGTGGCATACCACGTTTTTCACGAAAAATTCGAATAACGGTAATATTGAAAATCAGCTGTTTCTCGGGTATTTGTGCAGCGATTGGCCTAAAAATTATTATTTGTAGGTTATAAGACAAGTGCAAAATAATGGCATACCAAATTTTTGAATGCCACGCCCACTTTTATAAAACTTATTTTTTTCAAAATTTTTACTAGAAATTGAGAAAAAATTATTTAAGCAAAGTAATAGGCCTTAAAATTCTCTATAATTCACTCAAACACCCTATCTGGCCACGCCCACTTTTTATGGGCATTTTTATAAAAACAAAACATTGAGTAAACTCCAACAATGTTATGACTATTATTCCATCGAAACGCGGAATGCCACGCCTACTTTACTGGTAAGAGCAAGACTTGGACTTTAATGCTGATAAAATTATACACTTATAGCATTACGGTGCAAGTACGTACGACCCAGTCGTGCACTTTATTTTTAATTAAATGGGCGAAACTGAGTTGATGACTAGAAGTAAAAGAACGCGAACTGGATGTATTGGACCGTTTGAAATTCAGTTTCGCGCTGCTAAGCATTTGGAAGGAAGTGGGATATGTCTCAACGAAGAGTGGGGAAAACCTCTGCGTCCAATGGAAAAGCACTGTCGTGACATATCTTCTCTCCCTTCGTTTGTGTATCTAAATGGTCCAAATTGAGTAAAAGATTAGATGCAATAGAACGCAAGTCGGATAATTTAGACTGTGGGAAACTCAGTGGGATATGTCTCAACCAAGAGTGGGGAAAACATCTGCATCCAATGGAAAAGCACTGTCGGTACATATCTTCCCTCCCTTAATTTTTCTAATTAAATGAGCGAAACTGAGTAGAAGACTAGAAGTAAAAGAACGCGAACTGGATGATTTGGACCTTCGTTTGTGTATCCAAACGGTCGAAACAGAGTAAAAGATTAGATGCAAAAGAACGCAAGTCAGATGATTTAGACTGTGGGAAACTCAGTGGGATATGTCTTAACCAAGAGTGGGGAAAACCTCTGCCTCTTCTCGCCCTTATTTTTTTTAATTAAATGGGCGAAACTGTGTTAAAGACTAATCGTAAAAGAACGCAAACTGGATGATTTAGACTGTAGGAAACTCAGTTTCGCGCTGCTAAGCATTTGGAAGGAAGTGGGATATGTCTCAACCAAGAGTGGGGAAAACCTCTGCGTCCAATGGAAAAGCACTGTCGTGACATATCTTCTCTCCCTTCGTTTGTGTATCTAAATGGTCGAAACTGAGTAAAAGATTAGATGCAAAAGAACGCAAGTCGGATGATTTAGACTGTGGGAAACTCAGTGGGATATGTCTCAACCAAGAGTTTAGTTACCCTCTGCATCAAATGGAAAAACACTGTCGTGACATATCTTCTCGCCCTTATTTTTACTTGCACCTATACCTATAGGGCAAGTATTGCAATCGTGAAAAAAATCGAACTCGAGGTTTTAATCAAACTTGACATTACTATGATGGAGAAGTCCAAAAAAGTAGGTCCTGCAATTCCGTCTGTCTGTCTGTCTGTCTGTATATTCGACTGCAGCCTAAACGGCTGGACGGATTTGCTTCAAACTTCATATATAGGGTTTGTGGGATATTCCCTAGAGGCGAAATTTGAATTTCCATTCTAACCTCAAAATTAAGCGTAGCAAGGCCGATTTCAGTTAAAATGGATTTTCTCGAAAACGGCTCTAACGATTTCGATAAAATTTGATGTGTGAGTTAGTTTGGGCATATGCTATGAGGTGGCGTACCACGTTTTTCACGAAAAATTCGAATAACGGTAATATAGAAAATCAGCTGTTTCTCAAGCATTTGTTCGGCGATTGGGCTAAAAATTTACATTTGTAGGTTATAGGACAAGTGCAAAATAATGGCGTACCAAATTTTGGAATTGCCACGCCCACTTTTATAAAACTTTTTTTTTCAAAATTTTTACTAGAAATTGAGAAAAAATTATTTAAGCAAAGTAATAGGCGTTAGAATTTTCTATAACTCACTCAAACACCTTATCTGGCCACGCCCACTTTTTAAAGGTGTTTTTTAAAAAAAAAAAAAACACATTGAGTAAACTCCTACAATGTTATGACTATTATTCCATCGAAACGCGGAATGCCACGCCTACTTTACTGGGATAAGCAAGACTTGGACTTTAATCCTGATAAAATTATGCACTTATAGCATTACGGTGCAAGTACGTACGACCCAGTCGTGCACTTTATTTTACTTGCACCTATACCTATAGGGCAAGTATTGTATTCGTGCAAAATTTGGAACTCGAGATTTTAATCAAACTTGACATTACTATAATGGAGAAGTCCAAAAAAGTAGGTCCGCCAATGCCGTCTGTCTGTCTGTCTGTCAGTCTGTCAGTCTGTCTGTCTGTCTGTCTGTCTATCTGTCTGTCTGTATATTCGACTACAGCCTAAACGGCTGAACGGATTTGCTTCAAACTTCATATATAGGGTCTGTGGGATATTCCCTAGAGGCGAAATTTGAATTTTCATTCTAACCTCAAAATTAAGGGTAGTTTACTGAAGGCCGATTTCAGTTAAAATGGATTTTCTCGAAAACGGCTTTAACGATTTCGATAAAATTTGATGTGTGGGTTAGTTTGGGTATATGCTATGAGGTGGCATACCACGTTTTTCACGAAAAAATCGAATAACGGTAATATTGAAAATCAGCTGTTTCTCGGGTATTTGTGTGGCGATTGGGCTAAGAAGTATTATTTGTAGGTTATAAGACAAGTGCAAAATAATGGCATACCAAATTTTGGAATGCCACGCCCACTTTTATAAAACGTATTTTTTTCCAAAATTTTTACTAGAAATTGAGAAAAAATTATTTAACCAAAGTAAAAGGCCTTAAAATTCTCTATAATTCACTCAAACACCCTATCTGGCCACGCCCACTTTTTATGGGCATTTTTATAAAAACAAAACATTGAGTAAACTCCTACAATGTTATGACTATTATTCCATCGAAACGCGGAATGCCACGCCTACTTTACTGGGAAGAGCAAGACTTGGACTTTAATCCAGATAAAATAGTACACTTATAGCATTACGGTGCAAGTACGTACGACCCAGTCGTGCACTTTATTTAATTAAATGGGCGAAACTGTGTTAAAGACTAGGAGTAAAAGAACGCAAACTGGATGATTTAGACTGTGGGAAACTCAGTTTCACGCTGCTAAGCATTTGGAAGGAAGTGGGATATGTCTCAACCAAGAGTGGGGAAAACATCTGCATCCAATGGAAAAGCACTGTCGGTACATATCTTCCCTCCCTTAATTTTTCTAATTAAATGAGCGAAACTGAGTAGAAGACTAGAAGTAAAAGAACGCGAACTGGATGATTTGGACCTTCGTTTGTGTATCCAAACGGTCGAAACAGAGTAAAAGATTAGATGCAAAAGAACGCAAGTCAGATGATTTAGACTGTGGGAAACTCAGTGGGATATGTCTCAACCAAGAGTGGGGAAAACCTCTGCATCAAATGGAAAAACACTGTCGTGACATATCTTCTCGCCCTTATTTTTTACTTGCACCTATACCTATAGGGCAAGTATTGTATTCGTGCAAAATTTGGAACTCGAGATTTTAATCAAACTTGACATTACTATAATGGAGAAGTCCAAAAAAGTAGGTCCGCCAATGCCGTCTGTCTGTCTGTCTGTCTGTCTGTATATTCGACTGCAGCCTAAACGGCTGGACGGATTTGCTTCAAACTTCATATATAGGGTTTGTGGGATATTCTAACCTCAAAATTAAGCGTAGTAAGGCCGATTTCAGTTAAAATGGATTTTCTCGAAAACGGCTCTAACGATTTCGATAAAATTTGATGTGTGAGTTAGTTTGGGCATTTGCTATGAGGTGGCGTACCACGTTTTTCACGAAAAATTCGAATAACGGTAATATAGAAAATCAGCTGTTTCTCAAGCATTTGTTCGGCGATTGGGCTAAAAATTTACATTTGTAGGTTATAGGACAAGTGCAAAATAATGGCGTACCAAATTTTGGAATTGCCACGCCCACTTTTATAAAACTTTTTTTTTTCAAAATTTTTACTAGAAATTGAGAAAAAATTATTTAAGCAAAGTAATAGGCGTTAGAATTTTCTATAACTCACTCAAACACCTTATCTGGCCACGCCCACTTTTTAAAGGTGTTTTTTAAAAAAAAAAAAACACATTGGGTAAACTCCTACAATGTTATGACTATTATTCCATCGAAACGCGGAATGCCACGCCTACTTTACTGGGATAAGCAAGACTTGGACTTTAATCCTGATAAAATTATGCACTTATAGCATTACGGTGCAAGTACGTACGACCCAGTCGTGCACTTTATTTTACTTGCACCTATACCTATAGGGCAAGTATTGTATTCGTGCAAAATTTGGAACTCGAGATTTTAATCAAACTTGACATTACTATAATGGAGAAGTCCAAAAAAGTAGGTCCGCCAATGCCGTCTGTCTGTCTGTCTGTCAGTCTGTCAGTCTGTCTGTCTGTCTGTCTGTCTATCTGTCTGTCTGTATATTCGACTACAGCCTAAACGGCTGAACGGATTTACTTCAAACTTCATATATAGGGTCTGTGGGATATTCCCTAGAGGCGAAATTTGAATTTTCATTCTAACCTCAAAATTAAGGGTAGTTTACTGAAGGCCGATTTCAGTTAAAATGGATTTTCTCGAAAACGGCTTTAACGATTTCGATAAAATTTGATGTGTGGGTTAGTTTGGGTATATGCTATGAGGTGGCATACCACGTTTTTCACGAAAAAATCGAATAACGGTAATATTGAAAATCAGCTGTTTCTCGGGTATTTGTGTGGCGATTGGGCTAAAAATTATTATTTGTAGGTTATAAGACAAGTGCAAAATAATGGCATACCAAATTTTGGAATGCCACGCCCACTTTTATAAAACGTATTTTTTTCCAAAATTTTTACTAGAAATTGAGAAAAAATTATTTAACCAAAGTAAAAGGCCTTAAAATTCTCTATAATTCACTCAAACACCCTATCTGGCCACGCCCACTTTTTATGGGCATTTTTATAAAAACAAAACATTGAGTAAACTCCTACAATGTTATGACTATTATTCCATCGAAACGCGGAATGCCACGCCTACTTTACTGGGAAGAGCAAGACTTGGACTTTAATCCAGATAAAATAATACACTTATAGCATTACGGTGCAAGTACGTACGACCCAGTCGTGCACTTTATTTAATTAAATGGGCGAAACTGTGTTAAAGACTAGGAGTAAAAGAACGCAAACTGGATGATTTAGACTGTGGGAAACTCAGTTTCACGCTGCTAAGCATTTGGAAGGAAGTGGGATATGTCTCAACCAAGAGTGGGGAAAACATCTGCATCCAATGGAAAAGCACTGTCGGTACATATCTTCCCTCCCTTAATTTTTCTAATTAAATGAGCGAAACTGAGTAGAAGACTAGAAGTAAAAGAACGCGAACTGGATGATTTGGACCTTCGTTTGTGTATCCAAACGGTCGAAACAGAGTAAAAGATTAGATGCAAAAGAACGCAAGTCAGATGATTTAGACTGTGGGAAACTCAGTGGGATATGTCTCAACCAAGAGTGGGGAAAACCTCTGCATCAAATGGAAAAACACTGTCGTGACATATCTTCTCGCCCTTATTTTTTACTTGCACCTATACCTATAGGGCAAGTATTGTATTCGTGCAAAATTTGGAACTCGAGATTTTAATCAAACTTGACATTACTATAATGGAGAAGTCCAAAAAAGTAGGTCCGCCAATGCCGTCTGTCTGTCTGTCTGTCTGTCTGTATATTCGACTACAGCCTAAACGGCTGAACGGATTTACTTCAAACTTCATATGTAGGGTCTGTGGGATATTCCCCAGAGGCGAAATTTGAATTTTCATTCTAACCTCAAAATTAAGGGTAGTTTACTGAAGGCCGATTTCAGTTAAAATGGATTTTCTCGAAAACGGCTTTAACGATTTCGATAAAATTTGATGTGTGGGTTAGTTTGGGTATATGCTATGAGGTGGCATACCACGTTTTTCACGAAAAAATCGAATAACGGTAATATTGAAAATCAGCTGTTTCTCGGGTATTTGTGTGGCGATTGGGCTAAAAATTATTATTTGTAGGTTATAAGACAAGTGCAAAATAATGGCATACCAAATTTTGGAATGCCACGCCCACTTTTATAAAACGTATTTTTTTCCAAAATTTTTACTAGAAATTGAGAAAAAATTATTTAACCAAAGTAAAAGGCCTTAAAATTCTCTATAATTCACTCAAACACCCTATCTGGCCACGCCCACTTTTTATGGGCATTTTTATAAAAACAAAACATTGAGTAAACTCCTACAATGTTATGACTATTATTCCATCGAAACGCGGAATGCCACGCCTACTTTACTGGGAAGAGCAAGACTTGGACTTTAATCCAGATAAAATAATACACTTATAGCATTACGGTGCAAGTACGTACGACCCAGTCGTGCACTTTATTTAATTAAATGGGCGAAACTGTGTTAAAGACTAGGAGTAAAAGAACGCAAACTGGATGATTTAGACTGTGGGAAACTCAGTTTCACGCTGCTAAGCATTTGGAAGGAAGTGGGATATGTCTCAACCAAGAGTGGGGAAAACATCTGCATCCAATGGAAAAGCACTGTCGGTACATATCTTCCCTCCCTTAATTTTTCTAATTAAATGAGCGAAACTGAGTAGAAGACTAGAAGTAAAAGAACGCGAACTGGATGATTTGGACCTTCGTTTGTGTATCCACACGGTCGAAACAGAGTAAAAGACTAGATGCAAAAGAACGCAAGTCAGATGATTTAGACTGTGGGAAACTCAGTGGGATATGTCTCAACCAAGAGTGGGGAAAACCTCTGCATCAAATGGAAAAGCACTGTCGTGACATATCTTAACTCCCTTATTTTTTCTAATTAAATTATCGAAACTGAGTAGAAGACTAGAAGTAAAAGAACGCGAACTGGATGACTTGGATCGTGGGAAACTCAGTTTCGCGCTGCTAAGCATTTGGAAGGAAGTGGGATATGTCTCAACCAAGAGTGGGGAAAACATCTGCGTCCAATGGAAAAGCACTGTCGTGACATATATTCTCTCCCTTCGTTTGTGTATCTAAATGGTCGAAACTGAGTAAAAGATTAGATGCAAAGGAACGCAAGTCGGATGATTTAGACTGTGGGAAACTCAGTGGGATATGTCTCAACCAAGAGTTTGGAAACCCTCTGCATCAAATGGAAAAACACTGTCGTGACATATCTTCTCGCCCTTATTTTTACTTGCACCTATACCTATAGGGCAAGTATTGTATTCGTGCAAAATTTGGAACTCGAGATTTTAATCAAACGTGACATTACTATAATGGAGAAGTCCAAAAAAGTAGGTCCGCCAAAACCGTCTGTCTGTCTGTCTGTCAGTCTGTCAGTCTGTCAGTCTGTCAGTCTGTCAGTCTGTCAGTCTGTCTGTCTATCTGTATATTCGACTACAGCCTAAACGGCTGAACGGATTTACTTCAAACTTCATATATAGGGTCTGTGGGATATTCCCTAGAGGCGAAATTTGAATTTTCATTCTAACCTCAAAATTAAGGGTAGTTTACTTAAGGCCGATTTCAGTTAAAAGGGATTTTCTCAAAAACGGCTATAACGATTTCGATAAAATTTGATGTGTGGGTTAGTTTGGGCATATGCTATGAGGTGGCGTACCACGTTTTTCACGAGAAATTCGAATAACGGTAATATTGAAAATCAGCTATTTCTCGGGTATTTGTTCGGCGATTGGGCTAAAAATTATTATTTGTAGGTTATAAGACAAGTGCAAAATAATGGCATACCAAATTTTGCAATGCCACGCCCACTTTTATAAAACTTATTTTTTTTCAAAATTTTTACTAGAAATTGAGAAAAAATTATTTAAGCAAAGTAATATGCCTTAAAATTCTCTATAATTCACTCAAACACCTTATCTGGCCACGCCCACTTTTTATGGGCATTTTTATAAAAACAAAACATTGAGTAAACTTCTACAATGTTATGACTATTATTCCATCGAAACGCGGAATGCCACGCCTACTTTACTGGGAAGAGCAAGACTTGGACTTTAATTCTGATAAAATTATACACTTATAGCATTACGGTGCAAGTACGTACGACCCAGTCGTGCACTTTATTTTACTTGCACCTATACCTATAGGGCAAGTATTGTATTCGTGCAAAATTTGGAACTCGAGATTTTAATCAAACGTGACATTACTATAATGGAGAAGTCCAAAAAAGTAGGTCCGCCAAAACCGTCTGTCTGTCTGTCTGTCTGTCTGTCAGTCTGTCAGTCTGTCAGTCTGTCAGTCTGTCAGTCTGTCTGTCTGTCTGTCTGTATATTCGACTACAGCCTAAACGGCTGAACGGATTTACTTCAAACTTCATATATAGGGTCTGTGGGATATTCCCTAGAGGCGAAATTTGAATTTTCATTCTAACCTCAAAATTAAGGGTAGTTTACTTAAGGCTGATTTCAGTTAAAATGGATTTTCTCGAAAACGGCTTTAACGATTTCGATAAAATTTGATGTGTGGGTTAGTTTGGGTATATGCTATGAGGTGGCATACCACGTTTTTCACGAAAAAATCGAATAACGGTAATATTGAAAATCAGCTGTTTCTCGGGTATTTGTGTGGCGATTGGGCTAAAAATTATTATTTGTAGGTTATAAGACAAGTGCAAAATAATGGCGTACCAAATTTTGGAATGCCATGCCCACTTTTATAAAACGTATTTTTTTCCAAAATTTTTACTAGAAATTGAGAAAAAATTATTTAACCAAAGTAAAAGGCCTTAAAATTCTCTATAATTCACTCAAACACCCTATCTGGCCACGCCCACTTTTTATGGGCATTTTTATAAAAACAAAACATTGAGTAAACTCCTACAATGTTATGACTATTATTCCATCGAAACGCGGAATGTCACGCCTACTTTACTGGGAAGAGCAAGACTTGGACTTTAATCCAGATAAAATAATACACTTATAGCATTACGGTGCAAGTACGTACGACCCAGTCGTGCACTTTATTTAATTAAATGGGCGAAACTGTGTTAAAGACTAGGAGTAAAAGAACGCAAACTGGATGATTTAGACTGTGGGAAACTCAGTTTCACGCTGCTAAGCATTTGGAAGGAAGTGGGATATGTCTCAACCAAGAGTGGGGAAAACATCTGCATCCAATGGAAAAGCACTGTCGGTACATATCTTCCCTCCCTTAATTTTTCTAATTAAATGAGCGAAACTGAGTAGAAGACTAGAAGTAAAAGAACGCGAACTGGATGATTTGGACCTTCGTTTGTGTATCCAAACGGTCGAAACAGAGTAAAAGATTAGATGCAAAAGAACGCAAGTCAGATGATTTAGACTGTGGGAAACTCAGTGGGATATGTCTCAACCAAGAGTGGGGAAAACCTCTGCATCAAATGGAAAAGCACTGTCGTGACATATCTTAACTCCCTTATTTTTTCTAATTAAATTGGCGAAACTGAGTAGAAGACTAGAAGTAAAAGAACGCGAACTGGATGACTTGGATCGTGGGAAACTCAGTTTCGCGCTGCTAAGCATTTGGAAGGAAGTGGGATATGTCTCAACCAAGAGTGGGGAAAACATCTGCGTCCAATGGAAAAGCACTGTCGTGACATATATTCTCTCCCTTCGTTTGTGTATCTAAATGGTCGAAACTGAGTAAAAGATTAGATGCAAAGGAACGCAAGTCGGATGATTTAGACTGTGGGAAACTCAGTGGGATATGTCTCAACCAAGAGTTTGGAAACCCTCTGCATCAAATGGAAAAACACTGTCGTGACATATCTTCTCGCCCTTATTTTTACTTGCACCTATACCTATAGTGCAAGTATTGTATTCGTGCAAAATTTGGAACTCGAGATTTTAATCAAACTTGACATTACTATAATGGAGAAGTCCAAAAAAGTAGGTCCGCCAATACCGTCTGTCTGTCTGTCTGTCTGTCTGTCAGTCTGTCAGTCTGTCTGTCTATCTGTATATTCGACTACAGCCTAAACGGCTGAACGGATTTACTTCAAACTTCATATATAGGGTCTGTGGGATATTCCCTAGAGGCGAAATTTGAATTTTCATTCTAACCTCAAAATTAAGGGTAGTTTACTTAAGGCCGATTTCAGTTAAAATGGATTTTCTCGAAAACGGCTCTAACGATGTCGATAAAATTTGATGTGTGGGTTAGTTTGGGTATATGTTATGAGGTGGCGTACCACGTTTTTCACGAGAAATTCGAATAACGGTAATATTGAAAATCAGCTGTTTCTCGGGTATTTGTGTGGCGATTGGGCTAAAAATTATTATTTGTAGGTTATAAGACAAGTGCAAAATAATGGCATACCAAATTTTGGAATGCCGCTCCCACTTTTATAAAACGTATTTTTTTCCAAAATTTTTACTAGAAATTGAGAAAAAATTATTTAACCAAAGTAATAGGCCTTAAAATTCTCTATAATTCACTCAAACATCCTATCTGACCACGCCCACTTTTTATGGGCATTTTTATAAAAACAAAACATTGAGTAAACTTCTACAATGTTATGACTATTATTCCATCGAAACGCGGAATGCCACGCCTACTTTACTGGGAAGAGCAAGACTTGGACTTTAATCCTGATAAAATTATACACTTATAGCATTACGGTGCAAGTACGTACGACCCAGTCGTGCACTTTATTTTAATTAAATGGGCGAAACTGTGTTAAAGACTAGGAGTAAAAGAACGCAAACTGGATGACTTGGATCGTGGGAAACTCAGTTTCACGCTGCTAAGCATTTGGAAGGAAGTGGGATATGTCTCAACCAAGAGTGGGGAAAACCTCTGCGTCCTATGGAAAAGCACTGTCGTGACATATCTTCTCTCCCTTCGTTTGTGTATCTAAATGGTCCAAACTGAGTAAAAGATTAGATGCAATAGAAAGCAAGTCGTATAATTTAGACTGTGGGAAACTCAGTGGGATATGTCTCAACCAAGAGTGGGGAAAACATCTGCATCCAATGGAAAAGCACTGTCGGTACGTATCTTCCCTCCCTTAAATTTTCTAATTAAATGAGCGAAACTGAGTAGAAGACTAGAAGTAAAAGAACGCGAACTGGATGATTTGGACCTTCGTTTGTGTACCCAAACGGTCGAAACAGAGTAAAAGATTATATCCAAAAGAACGCAAGTCGGATGATTTAGACTGTGGGAAACTCAGTGGGATATGTCTCAACCAAGAGTGGGGAAAACCTCTGCATCAAATGGAAAAACACTGTCGTGACATATCTTCTCGCCCTTATTTTTTTTAATTAAATGGGCGAAACTGTGTTAAAGACTAGGAGTAAAAGAACGCAAACTGGATGACTTGGATCGTGGGAAACTCAGTTTCACGCTGCTAAGCATTTGGAAGGAAGTGGGATATGTCTCAACCAAGAGTGGGGAAAACCTCTGCGTCCAATGGAAAAGCACTGTCGTGACATATCTTCTCTCCCTTCGTTTGTGTGTCTAAATGGTCCAAACTGAGTAAAAGATTAGATGCAATAGAAAGCAAGTCGTATAATTTAGACTGTGGGAAACTCAGTGGGATATGTCTCAACCAAGAGTGGGGAAAACATCTGCATCCAATGGAAAAGCACTGTCGGTACATATCTTCCCTCCCTTAATTTTTCTAATTAAATGAGCGAAACTGAGTAGAAGACTAGAAGTAAAAGAACGCGAACTGGATGATTTGGACCTTCGTTTGTGTACCC
Organism: Xylota segnis; assembly: GCA_963583995.1. Taxonomy (NCBI): domain Eukaryota; kingdom Metazoa; phylum Arthropoda; class Insecta; order Diptera; family Syrphidae; genus Xylota; species Xylota segnis. The sequence continues at coordinate 90,780,802 of OY757236.1, read as the reverse complement.
AAACGGTCGAAACAGAGTAAAAGATTATATCCAAAAGAACGCAAGTCGGATGATTTAGACTGTGGGAAACTCAGTGGGATATGCCTCAACCAAGTGTGGGGAAAACATCTGCATCCAATGGAAAAGCACTGTCGGTACATATCTTCTCTCCCTTAATTTTTCTAATTAAATTGGCGAAACTGAGTAGAAGACTAGAAGAAAAAGAACGCGAACTGGATGACTTGGATCGTGGGAAACTCAGTTTCACGCTGCTAAGCATTTGGAAGGATGTGGGATATGTCTCAACCAAGAGTGGGGAAAACCTCTGCGTCCAATGGAGAAGCACTGTCGTGACATATATTCTCTCCCTTCGTTTGTGTATCTAAATGGTCGAAACTGAGTAAAAGATTAGATGCAAAGGAACGCAAGTCGGATGATTTAGACTGTGGGAAACTCAGTGGGATATGTCTCAACCAAGAGTTTGGAAACCCTCTGCATCAAATGGAAAAACACTGTCGTGACATATCTTCTCGCCCTTATTTTTACTTGCACCTATACCTATAGGGCAAGTATTGTATTCGTGCAAAATTTGGAACTCGAGATTTTAATCAAACTTGACATTACTATAATGGAGAAGTCCAAAAAAGTAGGTCCGCCAATACCGTCTGTCTGTCTGTCTGTCTGTCTGTCAGTCTGTCAGTCTGTCAGTCTGTCAGTCTGTCAGTCTGTCTGTCTATCTGTATATTCGACTACAGCCTAAACGGCTGAACGGATTTACTTCAAACTTCATATATAGGGTCTGTGGGATATTCCCTAGAGGCGAAATTTGAATTTTCATTCTAACCTCAAAATTAAGGGTAGTTTACTTAAGGCCGATTTCAGTTAAAAGGGATTTTCTCAAAAACGGCTATAACGATTTCGATAAAATTTGATGTGTGGGTTAGTTTGGGCATATGCTATGAGGTGGCGTACCACGTTTTTCACGAGAAATTCGAATAACGGTAATATTGAAAATCAGCTATTTCTCGGGTATTTGTTCTGCGATTGGGCTAAAAATTATTATTTGTAGGTTATAAGACAAGTGCAAAATAATGGCATACCAAATTTTGCAATGCCACGCCCACTTTTATAAAACTTATTTTTTTTCAAAATTTTTACTAGAAATTGAGAAAAAATTATTTAAGCAAAGTAATATGCCTTAAAATTCTCTATAATTCACTCAAACACCTTATCTGGCCACGCCCACTTTTTATGGGCATTTTTATAAAAACAAAACATTGAGTAAACTTCTACAATGTTATGACTATTATTCCATCGAAACGCGGAATGCCACGCCTACTTTACTGGGAAGAGCAAGACTTGGACTTTAATTCTGATAAAATTATACACTTATAGCATTACGGTGCAAGTACGTACGACCCAGTCGTGCACTTTATTTTACTTGCACCTATACCTATAGGGCAAGTATTGTATTCGTGCAAAATTTGGAACTCGAGATTTTAATCAAACGTGACATTACTATAATGGAGAAGTCCAAAAAAGTAGGTCCGCCAAAACCGTCTGTCTGTCTGTCTGTCTGTCTGTCAGTCTGTCAGTCTGTCAGTCTGTCAGTCTGTCAGTCTGTCTGTCTATCTGTATATTCGACTACAGCCTAAACGGCTGAACGGATTTACTTCAAACTTCATATATAGGGTCTGTGGGATATTCCCTAGAGGCGAAATTTGAATTTTCATTCTAACCTCAAAATTAAGGGTAGTTTACTTAAGGCCGATTACAGTTAAAATGGATTTTCTCGAAAACGGCTCTAACGATTTCGATAAAATTTGATGTGTGGGTTAGTTTGGGCATATGCTATGAGGTGGCGTACCACGTTTTTCACGAGAAATTCGAATAACGGTAATATTGAAAATCAGCTGTTTCTCGGGTATTTGTGTGGCGATTGGGCTAAAAATTATTATTTGTAGGTTATAAGACAAGTGCAAAATAATGGCATACCAAATTTTGGAATGCCGCTCCCACTTTTATAAAACGTATTTTTTTCCAAAATTTTTACTAGAAATTGAGAAAAAATTATTTAACCAAAGTAATAGGCCTTAAAATTCTCTATAATTCACTCAAACACCCTATCTGACCACGCCCACTTTTTATGGGCATTTTTATAAAAACAAAACATTGAGTAAACTTCTACAATGTTATGACTATTATTCCATCGAAACGCGGAATGCCACGCCTACTTTACTGGGAAGAGCAAGACTTGGACTTTAATCCTGATAAAATTATACACTTATAGCATGACGGTGCAAGTACGTACGACCCAGTCGTGCACTTTATTTTAATTAAATGGGCGAAACTGTGTTAAAGACTAGGAGTAAAAGAACGCAAACTGGATGACTTGGATCGTGGGAAACTCAGTTTCACGCTGCTAAGCATTTGGAAGGAAGTGGGATATGTCTCAACCAAGAGTGGGGAAAACCTCTGCGTCCTATGGAAAAGCACTGTCGTGACATATCTTCTCTCCCTTCGTTTGTGTATCTAAATGGTCCAAACTGAGTAAAAGATTAGATGCAATAGAAAGCAAGTCGTATAATTTAGACTGTGGGAAACTCAGTGGGATATGTCTCAACCAAGAGTGGGGAAAACATCTGCATCCAATGGAAAAGCACTGTCGGTACGTATCTTCCCTCCCTTAAATTTTCTAATTAAATGAGCGAAACTGAGTAGAAGACTAGAAGTAAAAGAACGCGAACTGGATGATTTGGACCTTCGTTTGTGTACCCAAACGGTCGAAACAGAGTAAAAGATTATATCCAAAAGAACGCAAGTCGGATGATTTAGACTGTGGGAAACTCAGTGGGATATGTCTCAACCAAGAGTGGGGAAAACCTCTGCATCAAATGGAAAAACACTGTCGTGACATATCTTCTCGCCCTTATTTTTTTTAATTAAATGGGCGAAACTGTGTTAAAGACTAGGAGTAAAAGAACGCAAACTGGATGACTTGGATCGTGGGAAACTCAGTTTCACGCTGCTAAGCATTTGGAAGGAAGTGGGATATGTCTCAACCAAGAGTGGGGAAAACCTCTGCGTCCAATGGAAAAGCACTGTCGTGACATATCTTCTCTCCCTTCGTTTGTGTGTCTAAATGGTCCAAACTGAGTAAAAGATTAGATGCAATAGAAAGCAAGTCGTATAATTTAGACTGTGGGAAACTCAGTGGGATATGTCTCAACCAAGAGTGGGGAAAACATCTGCATCCAATGGAAAAGCACTGTCGGTACATATCTTCCCTCCCTTAATTTTTCTAATTAAATGAGCGAAACTGAGTAGAAGACTAGAAGTAAAAGAACGCGAACTGGATGATTTGGACCTTCGTTTGTGTACCCAAACGGTCGAAACAGAGTAAAAGATTATATCCAAAAGAACGCAAGTCGGATGATTTAGACTGTGGGAAACTCAGTGGGATATGCCTCAACCAAGTGTGGGGAAAACATCTGCATCCAATGGAAAAGCACTGTCGGTACATATCTTCTCTCCCTTAATTTTTCTAATTAAATTGGCGAAACTGAGTAGAAGACTAGAAGAAAAAGAACGCGAACTGGATGACTTGGATCGTGGGAAACTCAGTTTCACGCTGCTAAGCATTTGGAAGGATGTGGGATATGTCTCAACCAAGAGTGGGGAAAACCTCTGCGTCCAATGGAGAAGCACTGTCGTGACATATATTCTCTCCCTTCGTTTGTGTATCTAAATGGTCGAAACTGAGTAAAAGATTAGATGCAAAGGAACGCAAGTCGGATGATTTAGACTGTGGGAAACTCAGTGGGATATGTCTCAACCAAGAGTTTGGAAACCCTCTGCATCAAATGGAAAAACACTGTCGTGACATATCTTCTCGCCCTTATTTTTACTTGCACCTATACCTATAGGGCAAGTATTGTATTCGTGCAAAATTTGGAACTCGAGATTTTAATCAAACTTGACATTACTATAATGGAGAAGTCCAAAAAAGTAGGTCCGCCAATACCGTCTGTCTGTCTGTCTGTCTGTCTGTCAGTCTGTCAGTCTGTCAGTCTGTCAGTCTGTCTGTCTATCTGTATATTCGACTACAGCCTAAACGGCTGAACGGATTTACTTCAAACTTCATATATAGGGTCTGTGGGATATTCCCTAGAGGCGAAATTTGAATTTTCATTCTAACCTCAAAATTAAGGGTAGTTTACTTAAGGCCGATTTCAGTTAAAAGGGATTTTCTCAAAAACGGCTATAACGATTTCGATAAAATTTGATGTGTGGGTTAGTTTGGGCATATGCTATGAGGTGGCGTACCACGTTTTTCACGAGAAATTCGAATAACGGTAATATTGAAAATCAGCTATTTCTCGGGTATTTGTTCGGCGATTGGGCTAAAAATTATTATTTGTAGGTTATAAGACAAGTGCAAAATAATGGCATACCAAATTTTGCAATGCCACGCCCACTTTTATAAAACTTATTTTTTTTCAAAATTTTTACTAGAAATTGAGAAAAAATTATTTAAGCAAAGTAATATGCCTTAAAATTCTCTATAATTCACTCAAACACCTTATCTGGCCACGCCCACTTTTTATGGGCATTTTTATAAAAACAAAACATTGAGTAAACTTCTACAATGTTATGACTATTATTCCATCGAAACGCGGAATGCCACGCCTACTTTACTGGGAAGAGCAAGACTTGGACTTTAATTCTGATAAAATTATACACTTATAGCATTACGGTGCAAGTACGTACGACCCAGTCGTGCACTTTATTTTAATTAAATGGGCGAAACTGTGTTAAAGACTAGGAGTAAAAGAACGCAAACTGGATGACTTGGATCGTGGGAAACTCAGTTTCACGCTGCTAAGCATTTGGAAGGAAGTGGGATATGTCTCAACCAAGAGTGGGGAAAACCTCTGCGTCCAATGGAAAAGCACTGTCGTGACATATCTTCTCTCCCTTCGTTTGTGTATCTAAATGGTCCAAACTGAGTAAAAGATTAGATGCAATAGAAAGCAAGTCGTATAATTTAGACTGTGGGAAACTCAGTGGGATATGTCTCAACCAAGAGTGGGGAAAACATCTGCATCCAATGGAAAAGCACTGTCGGTACATATCTTCCCTCCCTTAAATTTTCTAATTAAATGAGCGAAACTGAGTAGAAGACTAGAAGTAAAAGAACGCGAACTGGATGATTTGGACCTTCGTTTGTGTACCCAAACGGTCGAAACAGAGTAAAAGATTATATCCAAAAGAACGCAAGTCGGATGATTTAGACTGTGGGAAACTCAGTGGGATATGTCTCAACCAAGAGTGGGGAAAACCTCTGCATCAAATGGAAAAACACTGTCGTGACATATCTTCTCGCCCTTATTTTTTTTAATTAAATGGGCGAAACTGTGTTAAAGACTAGGAGTAAAAGAACGCAAACTGGATGACTTGGATCGTGGGAAACTCAGTTTCACGCTGCTAAGCATTTGGAAGGAAGTGGGATATGTCTCAACCAAGAGTGGGGAAAACCTCTGCGTCCAATGGAAAAGCACTGTCGTGACATATCTTCTCTCCCTTCGTTTGTGTATCTAAATGGTAAAAACTGAGTAAAAGATTAGATGCAATAGAAAGCAAGTCGTATAATTTAGACTGTGGGAAACTCAGTGGGATATGTCTCAACCAAGAGTGAGGAAAACATCTGCATCCAATGGAAAAGCACTGTCGGTACATATCTTCCCTCCCTTAATTTTTCTAATTAAATGAGCGAAACTGAGTAGAAGACTAGAAGTAAAAGAACGCGAACTGGATGATTTGGACCTTCGTTTGTGTACGCAAACGGTCGAAACAGAGTAAAAGATTATATCCAAAAGAACGCAAGTCGGATGATTTAGACTGTGGGAAACTCAGTGGGATATGCCTCAACCAAGTGTGGGGAAAACATCTGCATCCAATGGAAAAGCACTGTCGGTACATATCTTCTCTCCCTTAATTTTTCTAATTAAATTGGCGAAACTGAGTAGAAGACTAAAAGAAAAAGAACGCGAACTGGATGACTTGGATCGTGGGAAACTCAGTTTCACGCTGCTAAGCATTTGGAAGGATGTGGGATATGTCTCAACCAAGAGTGGGGAAAACCTCTGCGTCCAATGGAAAAGCACTGTCGTGACATATATTCTCTCCCTTCGTTTGTGTATCTAAATGGTCGAAACTGAGTAAAAGATTAGATGCAAAGGAACGCAAGTCGGATGATTTAGACTGTGGGAAACTCAGTGGGATATGTCTCAACCAAGAGTTTGGAAACCCTCTGCATCAAATGGAAAAACTCTGTCGTGACATATCTTCTCGCCCTTATTTTTACTTGCACCTATACCTATAGGGCAAGTATTGTATTCGTGCAAAATTTGGAACTCGAGATTTTAATCAAACTTGACATTACTATAATGGAGAAGTCCAAAAAAGTAGGTCCGCCAATACCGTCTGTCTGTCTGTCTGTCAGTCTGTCAGTCTGTCTGTCTATCTGTATATTCGACTACAGCCTAAACGGCTGAACGGATTTACTTCAAACTTCATATATAGGGTCTGTGGGATATTCCCTAGAGGCGAAATTTGAATTTTCATTCTAACCTCAAAATTAAGGGTAGTTTACTTAAGGCCGATTTCAGTTAAAAGGGATTTTCTCAAAAACGGCTCTAACGATTTCGATAAAATTTGATGTGTGGGTTAGTTTGGGCATATGCTATGAGGTGGCGTACCACGTTTTTCACGAGAAATTCGAATAACGGTAATATTGAAAATCAGCTATTTCTCGGGTATTTGTTCGGCGATTGGGCTAAAAATTATTATTTGTAGGTTATAAGACAAGTGCAAAATAATGGCATACCAAATTTTGCAATGCCACGCCCACTTTTATAAAACTTATTTTTTTTCAAAATTTTTACTAGAAATTGAGAAAAAATTATTTAAGCAAAGTAATATGCCCTAAAATTCTCTATAATTCACTCAAACACCTTATCTGGTCACGCCCACTTTTTATGGGCATTTTTATAAAAACAAAACATTGAGTAAACTTCTGCAATGTTATGACTATTATTCCATCGAAACGCGGAATGCCACGCCTACTTTACTGGGAAGAGCAAGACTTGGACTTTAATTCTGATAAAATTATACACTTATAGCATTACGGTGCAAGTACGTACGACCCAGTCGTGCACTTTATTTTACTTGCACCTATACCTATAGGGCAAGTATTGTATTCGTGCAAAATTTGGAACTCGAGATTTTAATCAAACTTGACATTACTATAATGGAGAAGTCCAAAAAAGTAGGTCCGCCAATGCCGTCTGTCTGTCTGTCTGTCTGTCTGTCTGTCTGTCTGTCTGTCTGTCTGTCTGTCTGTCTGTCTGTATATTCGACTACAGCCTAAACGGCTGAACGGATTTACTTCAAACTTCATATATAGGGTCTGTGGGATATTCCCTAGAAGCGAAATTTGAATTTTCATTCTAACCTCAAAATTAAGGGTAGTTTACTGAAGGCCGATTTCAGTTAAAATGGATTTTCTCGAAAACGGCTTTAACGATTTCGATAAAATTTGATGTGTGGGTTAGTTTGGGTATATGCTATGAGGTGGCATACCACGTTTTTCACGAAAAAATCGAATAACGGTAATATTGAAAATCAGCTGTTTCTCGGGTATTTGTGTGGCGATTGGGCTAAAAATTATTATTTGTAGGTTATAAGACAAGTGCAAAATAATGGCATACCAAATTTTGGAATGCCACGCCCACTTTTATAAAACGTATTTTTTTCCAAAATTTTTACTAGAAATTGAGAAAATATTATTTAACCAAAGTAAAAGGCCTTAAAATTCTCTATAATTCACTTAAACACCCTATCTGGCCACGCCCACTTTTTATGGGCATTTGTATAAAAACAAAACATTGAGTAAACTCCTACAATGTTATGACTATTATTCCATCGAAACGCGGAATGCCACGCCTACTTTACTGGGAAGAGCAAGACTTGGACTTTAATCCAGATAAAATTATACACTTATAGCATTACGGTGCAAGTACGTACGACCCAGTCGTGCACTTTATTTAATTAAATGGTCGAAACTGTGTTAAAGACTAGGAGTAAAAGAACGCAAACTGGATGATTTAGACTGTGGGAAACTCAGTTTCGCGCTGCTAAGCATTTGGAAGGAAGTGAGATATGCCTCAACCAAGAGTGGGGAAAACATCTGCGTCCAATGGAAAAGCACTGTCGGTACATATCTTCCCTCTCTTAATTTTTCTAATTAAATGAGCGAAACTGAATAGCGGACTAGAAGTAAAAGAACGCGAACTGGATGATTTTTACCTTCGTTTGTGTATCCAAACGGTCGAAACAGAGTAAAAGATTAGATGCAAAAGAACGCAAGTCAGATGATTTAGACTGTGCGAATCTCAGTGGGATATGTCTTAACCAAGAGTGGGGAAAACCTCTGCATCAAATGGAAAAACACTGTCGTGACATATCTTCCCTCCCTTATTTTTTCTAATTAATTTGGCGAAACTGAGTAGAAGACTAGAAGTAAAAGAACGCGAACTGGATGACCAGGATCGTGGGAAACTCAGTTTCGCGCTGCTAAGCATTTGGAAGGAAGTGGGATATGTCTCAACCAAGAGTGGGGAAAACCTCTGCGTCCAATGGAAAAGCACTGTCGGTACATATCTTCCCTCTCTTAATTTTTCTAATTAAATGAGCGAAACTGAGTAAAAGATTAGATGCAATAGAACGCAAGTCGGATAATTTAGACTGTGGGAAACTCAGTGGGATATGTCTCAACCAAGAGTGGGGAAAACATCTGCATCCAATGGAAAAGCACTGTCGGTACATATCTTCTCTCCCTTAATTTTTCTAATTAATTTGGCGAAACTGAGTAGAAGACTAGAAGTAAAAGAACGCGAACTGGATGACCAGGATCGTGGGAAACTCAGTTTCGCGCTGCTAAGCATTTGGAAGGAAGTGAGATATGTCTCAACCAAGAGTTTGGAAACCCTCTGCATCAAATGGAAAAACACTGTCGTGACATATCTTCTCGCCCTTATTTTTACTTGCACCTATACCTATAGGGCAAGTATTGTATTCGTGCAAAATTTGGAACTCGAGATTTTAATTAAACTTGACATTACTATAATGGAGAAGTCCAAAAAAGTTGGTCCGCCAATGCCGTCTGTCTGTCTGTCTGTCTGTCAGTCTGTCAGTCTGTCAGTCTGTCAGTCTGTCAGTCTGTCAGTCTGTCAGTCTGTCAGTCTGTCAGTCTGTCTGTCTATCTGTATATTCGACTACAGCCTAAACGGCTGGACGGATTTGCTTCAAACTTCATATATAGGGTCTGTGGGATATTCCCTAGAGGCGAAATTTGAATTTTCATTCTAACCTCAAAATTAAGGGTAGTTTACTTAAGGCCGATTTCAGTTAAAACGGATTTTCTCGAAAACGGCTCTAACGATTTCGATAAAATTTGATGTGTGGGTTAGTTTGGGTATATGCTATGAGGTGGCATACCACGTTTTTCACGAAAAATTCGAATAACGGTAATATTGAAAATCAGCTGTTTCTCGGGTATTTGTGCGGCGATTGGGCTAAAAATTATTATTTGTAGGTTATAAGACAAGTGCAAAATAATGGCGTACCAAATTTTGCAATGCCACGCCCACTTTTATAAAACTTATTTTTTTTCAAAATTTTTACTAGAAATTGAGAAAAAATTATTTTAATTTTTATAAAAACAAAATATTGAGTAAACTCCTACAATGTTATGACTATTATTCCATCGAAACGCGGAATGCCACGCCTACTTTACTGGGAAGAGCAAGACTTGGACTTTAATCCTGATCAAATTATACACTTATAGCATTACGGTGCAAGTACGTACGACCCAGTCGTGCACTTTATTTCAAATTAAATTGGCGAAACTGAGTAGAAGACTAGAAGTAAAAGAATGCGAACTGGATGACTTGGATCGTGGGAAACTCAGTTTCGCGCTGCTAAGTATTTGGAGGGAAGTGAGATATGTCTCAACCAAGAGTGGGGAAAACATCTTCATCCAATGGAAAAGCACTGTCGTGACACATCTTCCCTCCCTTATTTTTTCTAGTTAAATGGGCGAAACTGAGTAGAAGACTAGAAGTAAAAGAATGCGAACTGGATGATTTGGACCGTGGGAAATTCAGTTTCGCACTGCTAACCATTTGGAAGGAAGTGCGATGCGTCTCAACCAAGAGTGGGGAAAACCTCTGCATCAAATGGAAAAACACTGTCGTGACATATCTTCCCTCCCTTATTTTTTTTAATTAAGGGGGCGAAACTGAGTTGAAGACTAGAAGTAAAAGAACGCGAATTGGATGGCTTGGACCTTGGGAAATTCAGTGGGGGTAAAACATCTGCGTCCAATGGAAAAGCACTGTCGTGACATATCTTCTCTCCCGTCGTTTGTGTACCCAAACGGTCGAAACAGAGTAAAAGATTAGATGCAAAATAACGCAAGTCAGATGATTTAGACTGTGGGAAACTCAGTGGGATATGTCTCAACCAAGAGTGGGGAAAACCTCTGCATCAAATGGAAAAACACTGTCGGTACATATCTTCTCTCCCTTATTTTTTCTAATTAAATTGGCGAAACTGAGTAGAAGACTAGAAGTAAAAGAACGCAAACTGGATGATTTGGCACGTGGGAAACTCAGTTTCGCGCTGCTAAGCATTTGGAAGGAAGTGGGATATGTCTCAACAAAGAGTGGAAAAAACATCTGCATCCAATGGAAAAGCACTGTCGGTACATATCTTCTCTCCCTTATTTTTTCTAATTAAATGGGCGAAACTGAGTAGAAGACTAGAAGTAAAAGAACGCGAACTAGATGATTTGGACCGTGGGAAATTCAGTTTCGCGCTGCTAAGCATTTGGAAGGAAGTGAGATATGTCTCAACCAAGAGTGGGGAAAACCTCTGCGTCCATAGCAGAGAAAAGCACTGGCGTGACATATCTTCTCTCCCTTCGTTTGTGTATCTTAATGGTCGAAACTGAGTAAAAGATTAGATGCAAAGGAACGCAAGTCGGATGATTTAGACTGTGGGAAACTCAGTGGAATATGTCTCAACCAAGAGTTTGGAAACCCTCTGCATCAAATGGAAAAACACTGTCGTGACATATCTTCTCGCCCTTATTTTTACTTGCACCTATACCTATAGGGCAAGTATTGTATTCGTGCAAAATTTGGAACTCGAGATTTTAATCAAACTTGACATTACTATAATGGAGAAGTCCAAAAAAGTAGTTCCGCCAATGCCGTCTGTCTGTCTGTCTGTCTGTATATTCGACTATAGCCTAAACGGCTGAACGGATTTACTTCAAACTTCATATATAGGGTCTGTGGGATATTCCCTAGAGGAGAAATTTGAATTTTCATTCTAACCTCAAAATTAAGGGTAGTTTACTTAAGGCCGATTTCAGTTAAAATGGATTTTCTCGAAAACGGCTCTAACGATTTCGATAAAATTTGATGTGTGGGTTAGTTTGGGCATATGCTATGAGGTGGCATACCACGTTTTTCACGAAAAATTCGAATAACGGTAATATTGAAAATCAGCTGTTTCTCGGGTATTTGTGTGGCGATTGGGCTAAAAATTATTATTTGTAGGTTATAAGACAAGTGCAAAATAATGGCGTACCAAATTTTGCAATGCCACGCCCACTTTTATAAAACTTATTTTTTTTCAAAATTTTTACTAGAAATTGAGAAAAAATTATTTTAATTTTTATAAAAACAAAACATTGAGTAAACTTCTACAATGTTATGACTATTATTCCATCGAAACGCGGAATGCCACGCCTACTTTACTGGGAAGAGCAAGACTTGGACTTTAATCCTGATAAAATTATACACTTATAGCATTACGGTGCAAGTACGTACGACCCAGTCGTGCACTTTATTTCTAATTAAATTGGCGAAACTGAGTAGAAGACTAGAAGTAAAAGAATGCGAACTGGATGACTTGGATCGTGGGAAACTCAGTTTCGCGCTGCTAAGCATTTGGAAGGAAGTGAGATATGCCTCAACCAAGAGTGGGGAAAACATCTGCGTCCAATGGAAAAGCACTGTCGTGACATATCTTCTCTCCCTTCGTTTGTGTATCTAAATGGTCGAAACTGAGTAAAAGATTAGATGCAATAGAACGCAAGTCGGATAATTTAGACTGTGGGAAACTCAGTGGGATATGTCTCAACCAAGAGTGGGGAAAACATCTGCATCCAATGGAAAAGCACTGTCGGTACATATCTTCCCTCCCTTAATTTTTCTAATTAAATGAGCGAAACTGAGTAGAAGACTAGAAGTAAAAGAACGCGAACTGGATGATTTTTACCTTCGTTTGTGTATCCAAACGGTCGAAACTGAGTAAAAGATTAGATGCAAAGGAACGCAAGTCGGATGATTTAGACTGTGGGAAACTCAGTGGAATATGTCTCAACCAAGAGTTTGGAAACCCTCTGCATCAAATGGAAAAACACTGTCGTGACATATCTTCTCGCCCTTATTTTTTACTTGCACCTATACCTATAGGGCAAGTATTGTATTCGTGCAAAATTTGGAACTCGAGATTTTAATTAAACTTGACATTACTATAATGGAGAAGTCCAAAAAAGTTGGTCCGCCAATGCCGTCTGTCTGTCTGTCTGTCTGTCTGTCTGTCAGTCTGTCAGTCTGTCAGTCTGTCAGTCTGTCAGTCTGTCAGTCTGTCAGTCTGTCAGTCTGTCTGTCTATCTGTCTATCTGTATATTCGACTACAGCCTAAACGGCTGGACGGATTTGCTTCAAACTTCATATATAGGGTCTGTGGGATATTCCCTAGAGGCGAAATTTGAATTTTCATTCTAACCTCAAAATTAAGGGTAGTTTACTTAAGGCCGATTTCAGTTAAAAGGGATTTTCTCAAAAACGGCTCTAACGATTTCGATAAAATGTGACGTGTGGGTTAGTTTGGGCATATGCTATGAGGTGGCATACCACGTTTTTCACGAAAAATTCGAATAACGGTAATATTGAAGATCAGCTCTTTCTCGGGTATTTGTGTGGCGATTGGGCTAAAAATTATTATTTGTAGGTTATAACACAAGTGCAAAATAATGGCGTACCAAATTTTGCAATGCCACGCCCACTTTTATAAAACTTATTTTTTTTCAAAATTTTTACTAGAAATTGAGAAAAAATTATTTAAGCAAAGTAATATGCCTTAAAATTCTCTATAATTCACTCAAACACCTTATCTGGTCACGCCCACTTTTTATGGGCATTTTTATAAAAACAAAACATTGAGTAAACTTCTACAATGTTATGACTATTATTCCATCGAAACGCGGAATGCCACGCCTACTTTACTGGGAAGAGCAAGACTTGGACTTTAATTCTGATAAAATTATACACTTATAGCATTACGGTGCAAGTACGTACGACCCAGTCGTGCACTTTATTTTACTTGCACCTATACCTATAGGGCAAGTATTGTATTCGTGCAAAATTTGGAACTCGAGATTTTAATCAAACTTGACATTACTATAATGGAGAAGTCCGAAAAAGTAGGTCCGCCAATGCCGTCTGTCTGTCTGTCTGTCAGTCTGTCTGTCTGTCTGTCTGTCTGTCTGTCTGTCTGTCTGTCTGTCTGTATATTCGACTACAGCCTAAACGGCTGAACGGATTTACTTCAAACTTCATATATAGGGTCTGTGGGATATTCCCTAGAGGCGAAATTTGAATTTTCATTCTAACCTCAAAATTAAGGGTAGTTTACTGAAGGCCGATTTCAGTTAAAATGGATTTTCTCGAAAACGGCTTCAACGATTTCGATAGAATTTGATGTGTGGGTTAGTTTGGGTATATGCTATGAGGTGGCATACCACGTTTTTCACGAAAAATTCGAATAACGGTAATATTGAAAATCAGCTGTTTCTCGGGTATTTGTGTGGCGATTGGGCTAAAAATTATTATTTGTAGGTTATAAGACAAGTGCAAAATAATGGCGTACCAAATTTTGCAATGCCACGCCCACTTTTATAAAACTTATTTTTTTTCAAAATTTTTACTAGAAATTGAGAAAAAATTATTTTAATTTTTATAAAAACAAAACATTGAGTAAACTTCTACAATGTTATGACTATTATTCCATCGAAACGCGGAATGCCACGCCTACTTTACTGGGAAGAGCAAGACTTGGACTTTAATCCTGATAAAATTATACACTTATAGCATTACGGTGCAAGTACGTACGACCCAGTCGTGCACTTTATTTCTAATTAAATTGGCGAAACTGAGTAGAAGACTAGAAGTAAAAGAATGCGAACTGGATGACTTGGATCGTGGGAAACTCAGTTTCGCGCTGCTAAGCATTTGGAAGGAAGTGAGATATGCCTCAACCAAGAGTGGGGAAAACATCTGCGTCCAATGGAAAAGCACTGTCGTGACATATCTTCTCTCCCTTCGTTTGTGTATCTAAATGGTCGAAACTGAGTAAAAGATTAGATGCAATAGAACGCAAGTCGGATAATTTAGACTGTGGGAAACTCAGTGGGATATGTCTCAACCAAGAGTGGGGAAAACATCTGCATCCAATGGAAAAGCACTGTCGGTACATATCTTCCCTCCCTTAATTTTTCTAATTAAATGAGCGAAACTGAGTAGAAGACTAGAAGTAAAAGAACGCGAACTGGATGATTTGGACCTTCGTTTGTGTATCCAAACGGTCGAAACAGAGTAAAAGATTAGATGCAAAAGAACGCAAGTCAGATGATTTAGACTGTGCGAATCTCAGTGGGATACGTCTTAACCAAGAGTGGGGAAAACCTCTGCATCAAATGGAAAAACACTGTCGTGACATATCTTCCCTCCCTTATTTTTTCTAATTAAATTGGCGAAACTGAGTAGAAGACTAGAAGTAAAAGAACGCGAACTGGATGACCAGGATCGTGGGAAACTCAGTTTCGCGCTGCTAAGCATTTGGAAGGAAGTGGTGTATGTCTCAACCAAGAGTGGGGAAAACCTCTGCGTCCAATGGAAAAGCACCTTCGTGACATATCTTCTCTGCCTTCGTTTGTGCATCCACTTAGTACAAGACTTAGTAAAAGATCAGACACAAAAGAACGCAAGTCAGATGATTTATACTGTGGGAAACTCAGTGGGATATGTCTCAACCAAGAGTGGGGAGAACCTCTGCATCAAATGGAAAAACACTGTCGTGACATATCTTCCCTCCCTTAATTTTCTAATTAAATTGGCGAAACTGAGTAGAAGACTAGAAGTAAAAGAACGCGAACTGGATGACTTGGATCGTGGGAAACTCAGTTTCGCGCTGCTAAGCATTTGGAAGGAAGTGAGATATGTCTCAACCAAGAGTGGGAAAACCTCTGCATCAAATGGAAAAACACTGTCGCGACATATCTTCCCTCCCTTATTTTTACTTGCACCTATACCTATAGGGCAAGTATTGTATTCGTGCAAAATTTGGAACTCGAGATTTTAATTAAACTTGACATTACTATAATGGAGAAGTCCAAAAAAGTTGGTCCGCCAATGCCGTCTGTCTGTCTGTCTGTCTGTCTGTCTGTCAGTCTGTCAGTCTGTCAGTCTGTCAGTCTGTCAGTCTGTCAGTCTGTCAGTCTGTCAGTCTGTCAGTCTGTCTGTCTATCTGTCTATCTGTATATTCGACTACAGCCTAAACGGCTGGACGGATTTGCTTCAAACTTCATATATAGGGTCTGTGGGATATTCCCTAGAGGCGAAATTTGAATTTTCATTCTAACCTCAAAATTAAGGGTAGTTTACTTAAGGCCGATTTCAGTTAAAACGGATTTTCTCGAAAACGGCTCTAACGATTTCGATAAAATTTGATAGTGGGTTAGTTTGGGTATATGCTATGAGGTGGCATACCACGTTTTTCACGAAAAATTCGAATAACGATAATATTGAAAATCAGCTGTTTCTCGGGTATTTGTGTGGCGATTGGGCTAAAAATTATTATTTGTAGGTTATAAGACAAGTGCAAAATAATGGCATACCAAATTTTGGAATGCCGCGCCCACTTATATAAAACGTATTTTTTTCCAAAATTTTTACTAAAAATTGAGAAAAAATTATTTAACCAAAGTAATAGGCCTTAAAATTCTCTATAATTCACTCAAACACCCTATATGACCACGCCCACTTTTTATGGGCATTTTTATAAAAACAAAACATTGAGTAAACTTCTACAATGTTATGACTATTATTCCATCGAAACGCGGAATGCCACGCCTACTTTACTGGGAAGAGCAAGACTTGGACTTTAATCCTGATAAAATTATACACTTATGGCATTACGGTGCAAGTACGTACTACCCAGTCGTGCACTTTATTTTAATTAAATGGGCGAAACTGTGTTAAAGACTAGGAGTAAAAGAACGCAAACTGGATGACTTGGATCGTGGGAAACTCAGTTTCACGCTACTAAGCATTTCGAAGGAAGTGAGATATGTCTCAACCAAGAGTGGGGAAAACATCTGCATCCAATGGAAAAGCACTGTCGTGACATATCTTCTCTCCCTTCGTTTGTGTATCCAAACGGTCGAAACTGAGTAAAAGATTAGATGCAAAAGAACGCAAGTCGGATGATTTAGACTGTGGGAAACTCAGTGTGATATGTCTCAACCAAGAGTTTGGAAACCCTCTGCATCAAATGGAAAAACATTGTCGTGACATATCTTCTCGCCCTTAATTTGTTTAATTAAACGGGCGTAACTGAGTTAAATATTAGATGCAAAAGAACGCAAAGCAGATGACTTAGATGAGGGGATACTCAGTTTTGCGCTGCGAAGCAATTGGAAGGAAGTGGGATGTGTCTCAACCAAGAGTGGGGAAAACCTCTGCATCCAATGGAAAAGCACTGTCGTGACATATCTTCCTTCCCTTAATTTTTTTAATTAAATGGGCGAAACTGCTTAAAAGACTAGAAGTAGAAGAACGTAAACTGGATGATTTAGACTGTGGGAAATTCATTTTCGCGCTGCGAAGCAATTGGAAGGAAGTGAAATGTGTCTCAACCAAGAGTGGGGAAAACCTCTGCATCCAGTGGAAAAGCACTGTCGTGCCATATCTTCCTTCCCTTAATTTTTTTAATTAAATGGGCGAAATTGAGTAGAAGACTAGAAGCAGAAGAACGCAAACTGGATTATCTGGACTGTGGAAGAAAGTGGGATATATATCAACCAAGAGCGGGGAAAACCTCTGCATCCAATGGGAAAGCACTGTCGTGACATATATTCCTTCCCATAATTTTGTTAATTAAATGGGCGAAACTGAGTAGAAGACTAGAAGTAAAAGAAAGTGACCTGGTTTATTTGGGCTGTGGGAAATTCAGTTTTGCGCTGCGAAGCATTTGGAAATAAGTGGGATATGTATAAACCAAGAGTGGTGAAATGTTATGATGTTATGACTATTATTCCATCGAAACGCGGAATGCCACGCCTACTTTACTGGGAAGAGCAAGACTTGGACTTTAATTCTGATAAAATTATACACTTATAGCATTACAGTGCAAGTACGTACGACCCAGTCGTGCACTTTATTTTACTTGCACCTATACCTATAGGGCAAGTATTGTATTCGTGCAAAATTTGGAACTCGAGATTTTAATCAAACTTGACATTACTATAATGGAGAAGTCCGAAAAAGTAGGTCCGCCAATGCCGTCTGTCTGTCTGTCTGTCAGTCTGTCTGTCTGTCTGTCTGTCTGTCTGTCTGTATATTCGACTACAGCCTAAACGGCTGAACGGATTTACTTCAAACTTCATATATAGGGTCTGTGGGATATTCCCTAGAGGCGAAATTTGAATTTTCATTCTAACCTCAAAATTAAGGGTAGTTTACTGAAGGCCGATTTCAGTTAAAATGGATTTTCTCGAAAACGGCTTTAACGATTTCGATAGAATTTGATGTGTGGGTTAGTTTGGGTATATGCTATGAGGTGGCATACCACGTTTTTCACGAAAAATTCGAATAACGGTAATATTGAAAATCAGCTGTTTCTCGGGTATTTGTGTGGCGATTGGGCTAAAAATTATTATTTGTAGGTTATAAGACAAGTGCAAAATAATGGCGTACCAAATTTTGCAATGCCACGCCCACTTTTATAAAACTTATTTTTTTTCAAAATTTTTACTAGAAATTGATAAAAAATTATTTTAATTTTTATAAAAACAAAACATTGAGTAAACTCCTACAATGTTATGACTATTATTCCATCGAAACGCGGAATGCCACGCCTACTTTACTGGGAAGAGCAAGACTTGGACTTTAATCCTGATAAAATTATACACTTATAGCATTACGGTGCAAGTACGTACGACCCAGTCGTGCACTTTATTTCTAATTAAATTGGCGAAACTGAGTAGAAGACTAGAAGTAAAAGAATGCTAACTGGATGACTTGGATCGTGGGAAACTCAGTTTCGCGCTGCTAAGCATTTGGAAGGAAGTGAGATATGCCTCAACCAAGAGTGGGGAAAACATCTGCGTCCAATGGAAAAGCACTGTCGTGACATATCTTCTCTCCCTTCGTTTGTGTATCTAAATGGTCGAAACTTAGTAAAAGATTAGATGCAATAGAACGCAAGTCGGATAATTTAGACTGTGGGAAACTCAGTGGGATATGTCTCAACCAAGAGTGGGGAAAACATCTGCATCCAATGGAAAAGCACTGTCGGTACATATCTTCCCTCCCTTAATTTTTCTAATTAAATGAGCGAAACTGAGTAGAAGACTAGAAGTAAAAGAACGCGAACTGGATGATTTGGACCTTCGTTTGTGTATCCAAACGGTCGAAACAGAGTAAAAGATTAGATGCAAAAGAACGCAAGTCAGATGATTTAGACTGTGCGAATCTCAGTGGGATACGTCTTAACCAAGAGTGGGGAAAACCTCTGCATCAAATGGAAAAACACTGTCGTGACATATCTTCCTTCCCTTATTTTTTCTAATTAAATTGGCGAAACTGAGTAGAAGACTAGAAGTAAAAGAACGCGAACTGGATGACTTGGATCGTGGGAAACTCAGTTTCGCGCTGCTAAGCATTTGGAAGGAAGTGAGATATGTCTCAACCAAGAGTGGGAAAACCTCTGCATCAAATGGAAAAACACTGTCGCGACATATCTTCCCTCCCTTATTTTTACTTGCACCTATACCTATAGGGCAAGTATTGTATTCGTGCAAAATTTGGAACTCGAGATTTTAATTAAACTTGACATTACTATAATGGAGAAGTCCAAAAAAGTTGGTCCGCCAATGCCGTCTGTCTGTCTGTCTGTCTGTCTGTCTGTCTGTCAGTCTGTCAGTCTGTCAGTCTGTCAGTCTGTCTGTCTATCTGTCTATCTGTATATTCGACTACAGCCTAAACGGCTGGACGGATTTGCTTCAAACTTCATATATAGGGTCTGTGGGATATTCCCTAGAGGCGAAATTTGAATTTTCATTCTAACCTCAAAATTAAGGGTAGTTTACTTAAGGCCGATTTCAGTTAAAACGGATTTTCTCGAAAACGGCTCTAACGATTTCGATAAAATTTGATAGTGGGTTAGTTTGGGTATATGCTATGAGGTGGCATACCACGTTTTTCACGAAAAATTCGAATAACGATAATATTGAAAATCAGCTGTTTCTCGGGTATTTGTGTGGCGATTGGGCTAAAAATTATTATTTGTAGGTTATAAGACAAGTGCAAAATAATGGCATACCAAATTTTGGAATGCCGCGCCCACTTATATAAAACGTATTTTTTTCCAAAATTTTTACTAAAAATTGAGAAAAAATTATTTAACCAAAGTAATAGGCCTTAAAATTCTCTATAATTCACTCAAACACCCTATATGACCACGCCCACTTTTTATGGGCATTTTTATAAAAACAAAACATTGAGTAAACTTCTACAATGTTATGACTATTATTCCATCGAAACGCGGAATGCCACGCCTACTTTACTGGGAAGAGCAAGACTTGGACTTTAATCCTGATAAAATTATACACTTATGGCATTACGGTGCAAGTACGTACTACCCAGTCGTGCACTTTATTTTAATTAAATGGGCGAAACTGTGTTAAAGACTAGGAGTAAAAGAACGCAAACTGGATGACTTGGATCGTGGGAAACTCAGTTTCACGCTACTAAGCATTTCGAAGGAAGTGAGATATGTCTCAACCAAGAGTGGGGAAAACATCTGCATCCAATGGAAAAGCACTGTCGTGACATATCTTCTCTCCCTTCGTTTGTGTATCCAAACGGTCGAAACTGAGTAAAAGATTAGATGCAAAAGAACGCAAGTCGGATGATTTAGACTGTGGGAAACTCAGTGTGATATGTCTCAACCAAGAGTTTGGAAACCCTCTGCATCAAATGGAAAAACATTGTCGTGACATATCTTCTCGCCCTTAATTTGTTTAATTAAACGGGCGTAACTGAGTTAAATATTAGATGCAAAAGAACGCAAAGCAGATGACTTAGATGAGGGGATACTCAGTTTTGCGCTGCGAAGCAATTGGAAGGAAGTGGGATGTGTCTCAACCAAGAGTGGGGAAAACCTCTGCATCCAATGGAAAAGCACTGTCGTGACATATCTTCCTTCCCTTAATTTTTTTAATTAAATGGGCGAAACTGCTTAAAAGACTAGAAGTAGAAGAACGTAAACTGGATGATTTAGACTGTGGGAAATTCATTTTCGCGCTGCGAAGCAATTGGAAGGAAGTGAAATGTGTCTCAACCAAGAGTGGGGAAAACCTCTGCATCCAGTGGAAAAGCACTGTCGTGCCATATCTTCCTTCCCTTAATTTTTTTAATTAAATGGGCGAAATTGAGTAGAAAACTAGAAGCAGAAGAACGCAAACTGGATTATCTGGACTGTGGAAGAAAGTGGGATATATATCAACCAAGAGCGGGGAAAACCTCTGCATCCAATGGGAAAGCACTGTCGTGACATATATTCCTTCCCATAATTTTGTTAATTAAATGGGCGAAACTGAGTAGAAGACTAGAAGTAAAAGAAAGTGACCTGGTTTATTTGGGCTGTGGGAAATTCAGTTTTGCGCTGCGAAGCATTTGGAAATAAGTGGGATATGTATAAACCAAGAGTGGTGAAATGTTATGATGTTATGACTATTATTCCATCGAAACGCGGAATGCCACGCCTACTTTACTGGGAAGAGCAAGACTTGGACTTTAATTCTGATAAAATTATACACTTATAGCATTACAGTGCAAGTACGTACGACCCAGTCGTGCACTTTATTTTACTTGCACCTATACCTATAGGGCAAGTATTGTATTCGTGCAAAATTTGGAACTCGAGATTTTAATCAAACTTGACATTACTATAATGGAGAAGTCCGAAAAAGTAGGTCCGCCAATGCCGTCTGTCTGTCTGTCTGTCAGTCTGTCTGTCTGTCTGTCTGTCTGTCTGTCTGTCTGTATATTCGACTACAGCCTAAACGGCTGAACGGATTTACTTCAAACTTCATATATAGGGTCTGTGGGATATTCCCTAGAGGCGAAATTTGAATTTTCATTCTAACCTCAAAATTAAGGGTAGTTTACTGAAGGCCGATTTCAGTTAAAATGGATTTTCTCGAAAACGGCTTTAACGATTTCGATAGAATTTGATGTGTGGGTTAGTTTGGGTATATGCTATGAGGTGGCATACCACGTTTTTCACGAAAAATTCGAATAACGGTAATATTGAAAATCAGCTGTTTCTCGGGTATTTGTGTGGCGATTGGGCTAAAAATTATTATTTGTAGGTTATAAGACAAGTGCAAAATAATGGCGTACCAAATTTTGCAATGCCACGCCCACTTTTATAAAACTTATTTTTTTTCAAAATTTTTACTAGAAATTGAGAAAAAATTATTTTAATTTTTATAAAAACAAAACATTGAGTAAACTCCTACAATGTTATGACTATTATTCCATCGAAACGCGGAATGCCACGCCTACTTTACTGGGAAGAGCAAGACTTGGACTTTAATCCTGATAAAATTATACACTTATAGCATTACGGTGCAAGTACGTACGACCCAGTCGTGCACTTTATTTCTAATTAAATTGGCGAAACTGAGTAGAAGACTAGAAGTAAAAGAATGCTAACTGGATGACTTGGATCGTGGGAAACTCAGTTTCGCGCTGCTAAGCATTTGGAAGGAAGTGAGATATGCCTCAACCAAGAGTGGGGAAAACATCTGCGTCCAATGGCAAAGCACTGTCGTGACATATCTTCTCTCCCTTCGTTTGTGTATCTAAATGGTCGAAACTTAGTAAAAGATTAGATGCAATAGAACGCAAGTCGGATAATTTAGACTGTGGGAAACTCAGTGGGATATGTCTCAACCAAGAGTGGGGAAAACATCTGCATCCAATGGAAAAGCACTGTCGGTACATATCTTCCCTCCCTTAATTTTTCTAATTAAATGAGCGAAACTGAGTAGAAGACTAGAAGTAAAAGAACGCGAACTGGATGATTTGGACCTTCGTTTGTGTATCCAAACGGTCGAAACAGAGTAAAAGATTAGATGCAAAAGAACGCAAGTCAGATGATTTAGACTGTGCGAATCTCAGTGGGATACGTCTTAACCAAGAGTGGGGAAAACCTCGGCATCAAATGGAAAAACACTGTCGTGACATATCTTCCCTCCCTTATTTTTTCTAATTAAATTGGCGAAACTGAGTAGAAGACTAGAAGTAAAAGAACGCGAACTGGATGACTTGGATCGTGGGAAACTCAGTTTCGCGCTGCTAAGCATTTGGAAGGAAGTGAGATATGTCTCAACCAAGAGTGGGAAAACCTCTGCATCAAATGGAAAAACACTGTCGCGACATATCTTCCCTCCCTTATTTTTACTTGCACCTATACCTATAGGGCAAGTATTGTATTCGTGCAAAATTTGGAACTCGAGATTTTAATTAAACTTGACATTACTATAATGGAGAAGTCCAAAAAAGTTGGTCCGCCAATGCCGTCTGTCTGTCTGTCTGTCTGTCTGTCTGTCAGTCTGTCAGTCTGTCAGTCTGTCAGTCTGTCTGTCTATCTGTCTATCTGTATATTCGACTACAGCCTAAACGGCTGGACGGATTTGCTTCAAACTTCATATATAGGGTCTGTGGGATATTCCCTAGAGGCGAAATTTGAATTTTCATTCTAACCTCAAAATTAAGGGTAGTTTACTTAAGGCCGATTTCAGTTAAAACGGATTTTCTCGAAAACGGCTCTAACGATTTCGATAAAATTTGATAGTGGGTTAGTTTGGGTATATGCTATGAGGTGGCATACCACGTTTTTCACGAAAAATTCGAATAACGATAATATTGAAAATCAGCTGTTTCTCGGGTATTTGTGTGGCGATTGGGCTAAAAATTATTATTTGTAGGTTATAAGACAAGTGCAAAATAATGGCATACCAAATTTTGGAATGCCGCGCCCACTTATATAAAACGTATTTTTTTCCAAAATTTTTACTAAAAATTGAGAAAAAATTATTTAACCAAAGTAATAGGCCTTAAAATTCTCTATAATTCACTCAAACACCCTATCTGACCACGCCCACTTTTTATGGGCATTTTTATAAAAACAAAACATTGAGTAAACTTCTACAATGTTATGACTATTATTCCATCGAAACGCGGAATGCCACGCCTACTTTACTGGGAAGAGCAAGACTTGGACTTTAATCCTGATAAAATTATACACTTATAGCATTACGGTGCAAGTACGTACTACCCAGTCGTGAACTTTATTTTAATTAAATGGGCGAAACTGTGTTAAAGACTAGGAGTAAAAGAACGCAAACTGGATGACTTGGATCGTGGGAAACTCAGTTTCACGCTACTAAGCATTTCGAAGGAAGTGAGATATGTCTCAACCAAGAGTGGGGAAAACATCTGCATCCAATGGAAAAGCACTGTCGTGACATATCTTCTCTCCCTTCGTTTGTGTATCCAAACGGTCGAAACTGAGTAAAAGATTAGATGCAAAAGAACGCAAGTCGGATGATTTAGACTGTGGGAAACTCAGTGTGATATGTCTCAACCAAGAGTTTGGAAACCCTCTGCATCAAATGGAAAAACATTGTCGTGACATATCTTCTCGCCCTTAATTTGTTTAATTAAACGGGCGTAACTGAGTTAAATATTAGATGCAAAAGAACGCAAAGCAGATGACTTAGATGAGGGGATACTCAGTTTTGCGCTGCGAAGCAATTGGAAGGAAGTGGGATGTGTCTCAACCAAGAGTGGGGAAAACCTCTGCATCCAATGGAAAAGCACTGTCGTGACATATCTTCCTTCCCTTAATTTTTTTAATTAAATGGGCGAAACTGCTTAAAAGACTAGAAGTAGAAGAACGTAAACTGGATGATTTAGACTGTGGGAAATTCATTTTCGCGCTGCGAAGCAATTGGAAGGAAGTGAAATGTGTCTCAACCAAGAGTGGGGAAAACCTCTGCATCCAGTGGAAAAGCACTGTCGTGCCATATCTTCCTTCCCTTAATTTTTTTAATTAAATGGGCGAAATTGAGTAGAAGACTAGAAGCAGAAGAACGCAAACTGGATTATCTGGACTGTGGAAGAAAGTGGGATATATATCAACCAAGAGCGGGGAAAACCTCTGCATCCAATGGGAAAGCACTGTCGTGACATATATTCCTTCCCATAATTTTTTTAATTAAATGGGCGAAACTGAGTAGAAGACTAGAAGTAAAAGAAAGTGACCTGGTTTATTTGGGCTGTGGGAAATTCAGTTTTGCGCTGCGAAGCATTTGGAAATAAGTGGGATATGTATAAACCAAGAGTGGTGAAAACCTTCTCTACCTTCATTTGTTTAATTAAACGGGCGTAACTGAGTTAAATATTAGATACAAAAGAACGCAAAGCAGATGACTCAGATAATTGGAAACTCAGTTTCGCGCTGCGAAGCAATTTGAAGGAAGTGGGATATGTCTCAACCAAGAGTGGGAAAAACCTCTGCATCCAATGGAAAAGCACTGTCGCGTAATTTTTTCACTTCCTTAGTTTTTTACTTGCACCTATACCTATAGGGCAAGTATTGTATTCGTGCAAAATTTGGAACTCGAGATTTTAATCAAACTTGACATTACTATAATGGAGAAGTCCAAAAAAGTAGGTCCGCCAATGCCGTCTGTCTATCTGTCTGTCAGTCTGTCTGTCTGTCTGTCTGTCTGTCTGTATATTCGACTACAGCCTAAACGGCTGAACGGATTTACTTCAAACTTCATATATAGGGTCTGTGGGATATTCCCTAGAGGCGAAATTTGAATTTTCATTCTAACCTCAAAATTAAGGGTAGTTTACTTAAGGCCGATTTCAGTTAAAATGGATTTTCTCGAAAACGGCTTTAACGATTTCGATAGAATTTGATGTGTGGGTTAGTTTGGTATGAGGTGGCATACCACGTTTTTCACGAAAAATTCGAATAACGGTAATATTGAAAAACAGCTGTTTCTCGGGTATTTGTGTGGCGATTGGGCTAAAAATTATTATTTGTAGGTTATAAGACAAGTGCAAAATAATGGCGTACCAAATTTTGCAATGCCACGCCCACTTTTATAAAACTTATTTTTTTTCAAAATTTTTACTAGAAATTGAGAAAAAATTATTTTAATTTTTATAAAAACAAAACATTGAGTAAACTCCTACAATGTTATGACTATTATTCCATCGAAACGCGGAATGCCACGCCTACTTTACTGGGAAGAGCAAGACTTGGACTTTAATCCTGATAAAATTATACACTTATAGCATTACGGTGCAAGTACGTACGACCCAGTCGTGCACTTTATTTCTTATTAAATTGGCGAGACTGAGTAGAAGACTAGAAGTAAAAGAATGCGAACTGGATGACTTGGATCGTGGGAAACTCAGTTTCGCGCTGCTAAGCATTTGGAGGGAAGTGAGATATGTCTCAACCAAGAGTGGGGAAAACATCTTCATCCAATGGAAAAGCACTGTCGTGACATATCTTCTCTCCCGTCGTTTGTGTGTCTAAACGGTCGAAACTGAGTGAAAGATTAAATGCAAAATAACGCAAGTCAGATGATTTAGACTGTGGGAAACTCAGTGGGATATGTCTCAACCAAGAGTGGAGAAAACCTCTGCATCAAATGGAAAAACACTGTCGTGACAAATCTTCCCTCCCTTATTTTTTTTAATTAAGTGGGCGAAACTGAATTGATGACTAGAAGTAAAAGAACGCGAATTGGATGACTTGGACCGTGGGAAATTCAGTGGGTGAAAACATCTGCGTCCAATGGAAAAGCACTGTCGTGACATATCTTCTCTCCCTTCGTTTGTGTATCCAAACGGTCGAAACTGAGTAAAAGATTAGACACAAAAGAACGCAAGTCAGATGATTTATACTGTGGGAAACTCAGTGGGATATGTCTCAACCAAGAGTGGGGAAAACCTCTGCATCAAATGGAAAAACACTGTCGTGACATATCTTCCCTCCCTTATTTTTTTTAATTAAATGGGCGAAACTGAGTTGATGACTAGAAGTAAAAGAACGCGAATTGGATGACTTGGACCGTGGGAAATTCAGTGGGGGTAAAACATCTGCGTCCAATGGAAAAGCACTGTCGTGACATATCTTCTCTCCCTTCGTTTGTGTATCCAAACGGTCGAAACTGAGTAAAAGATTAGATCCAAAAGAATGCAAGTCGGATGATTTAGATTGTGGGAAACTCAGTGGGATATGCCTAAACCAAGTGTGGGGAAAACATCTGCATCCAATGGAAAAGCACTGTCGTGACATATCTTCTTTCCCTTCGTTTGTGTATCCAAACGGTCGAAACTGAGTAAAAGATTAGATGCAAAAGAACGCAAGTCGTATGATTTAGACTGTGGGAAACTCAGTGGGATATGTCTCAACCAAGAGTTTGGAAACCCTCTGCATCAAATGGAAAAACACTGTCGTGATATATCTTCTCGCCCTTATTTTTTCTAATTAAATTGGCGAAACTGGGTAGAAGACTAGAAGTAAAAGAACGCGAACTGGATGACTTGGATCGTGGGAAACTCAGTTTCACGCTACTAAGCATTTCGAAGGAAGTGAGATATGTCTCAACCAAGAGTGGGGAAAACATCTGCATCCAATGGAAAAGCACTGTCGTGACATATCTTCTCTCCCTTCGTTTGTGTATCCAAACGGTCGAAACTGAGTAAAAGATTAGATGCAAAAGAACGCAAGTCGGATGATTTAGACTGTGGGAAACTCAGTGTGATATGTCTCAACCAAGAGTTTGGAAACCCTCTGCATCAAATGGAAAAACACTGTCGTGACATATCTTCCCGCCCTTATTTTTTCTAATTAAATTGGCGAAACTGAGTAGAAGACTAGAAGTAAAAGAACGCGAACTGGATTACTTGGATCGTGGGAAACTCAGTTTCACGCTACTAAGCATTTCGAAGTAAGTGAGATATGTCTCAACCAAGAGTGGGGAAAACATCTGCATCCAATGGAAAAGCACTGTCGTGACATATCTTCTCTCCCTTCGTTTGTGTATCCAAACGGTCGAAACTGAGTAAAAGATAAGATGCAAAAGAACGCAAGTCGGATGATTTAGACTGTGGGAAACTCAGTGTGATATGTCTCAACCAAGAGTTTGGAAACCCTCTGCATCAAATGGAAAAACACTGTCGTGACATATCTTCTCGCCCTTATTTTTTCTAATTAAATTGGCGAAACTGAGTAGAAGACTAGAAGTAAAAGAACGCGAACTGGATGACTTGGATCGTGGGAAACTCAGTTTCACGCTACTAAGCATTTCGAAGGAAGTGTGATATGTCTTAACCAAGAGTGGGGAAAACATCTGCATCCAATGGAAAAGCACTGTCGTGACATATCTTCTCTCCCTTCGTTTGTGTATCCAAACGGTCGAAACTGAGTAAAAGATTAGACGCAAAAGAACGCAAGTCGGATGATTTAGACTGTGGGAAACTCAGTGTGAAATGTCTCAACCAAGAGTTTGGAAACCCTCTGCATCAAATGGAAAAACACTGTCGTGACATATCTTCTCGCCCTTATTTTTTCTAATTAAATTGGCGAAACTGAGTAGAAGACTAGAAGTAAAAGAACGCGAACTGGATGACTAGGATCGTGGGAAACTCAGTTTCGCGCTGCTAAGCATTTGGAAGGAAGTGGGATATGTCTCAACCAAGAGTGGGGAAAACCTCTGCGTCCAATGGAAAAGCACCTTCGTGACATATCTTCTCTGCCTTCGTTTGTGTATCCAAACGGTCGAAACTTAGTAAAAGATTAGATACAAAAGAACGCAAGTCAGATGATTTATACTGTGTTAAACTCAGTGGGATATGTCTCAACCAAGAGTTTGGAAACCCTCTGCATCAAATGGAAAAACACTGTCGTGACATATCTTCTCGCCCTTATTTTTTCTAATTAAATTGGCGAAACTGAGTAGAAGACTAGAAGTAAAAGAACGCGAACTGGATGACTTGGATCGTGGGAAACTCAGTTTCGCGCTGCTAAGCATTTGGAAGGAAGTGAGATATGTCTCAACCAAGAGTGGGGAAAACCTCTGCATCAAATGGAAAAACACTGTCGCGACATATCTTCCCTCCCTCAAATTTTTTAATTAAATTGGCGAAACTGAGTAGAAGACTAGAAGTAAAAGAACGCGAACTGGATGACTTGGATCGTGGGAAACTCAGTTTCGCGCTGCTAAGCATTTGGAGGGAAGTGAGATATGTCTCAACCAAGAGTGGGGAAAACATCTACATCCAATGGAAAAGCACTGTCGTGACATATCTTCTCTCCCGTCGTTTGTGTGTCTAAACGGTCGAAACTGAGTGAAAGATTAGATGCAAAATAACGCAAGTCAGATGATTTAGACTGTGGGAAACTCAGTGGGATATGTCTCAACCAAGAGTGGGGAAAACCTCTGCATCAAATGGAAAAACATTGTCGTGACATATCTTCCCTCCCTTATTTTTTACTTGCACCTATACCTATACTGCAAGTATTGTAATCGTGCAAAATTTGGAACTCGAGATTTTAATCAAACTTGACATTACTATAATGGAGAAGTCCAAAAAAATAGGTCCGCCAATGCCGTCTGTCTGTCTGTCTGTCTGTCTGTATGTCTGTCTGTTCACGAGGCTACAGCCTAAACGAGCGGATAGATTTAGATCAAACTTCATATATAGGGTCTGTGTGATAATCCCTAGAGGCGAAATCGGAATTTTCATTCTAACCTCAAAATTAAGGGTAGTTTACTTGAGGCCGATTTCAGTTAAAATGGATTTTCTCGAAAACGGCTCTAACGATTTTGATTAAACTTCATATTTCAATTAGTCTAGTCAATTGCAATCAGATGATGTATCGTGCTGCTTACCAAAATTGGCAACAATGGTACTTTACTTAAAGCCAATTTGACAAATAGTCGATTTGTAGGAAAACGGCTCCAATGATTTAATTCAAATTTAATATTCGTACTAGTACGAAGTAATGCAACACGATGGCGTACCACGTTTTGGTCTAAGTATGATACAACGGTACTTAGGACCAAGGTGACTAAAAGCCGATTTGCTTGAATTTTCGCCTTCAACGATTTTATTAAAATTTTCACATAAGATTAAACGTCTCAAATCCTATCAGGAACTGTATCACATTTTTGGCCAAAAGTTAGTATAACGGTATTTTTCGCGAAATCGAGCAGTTGGAGCCAATTTATTCGAAAACGGCTCCAACGATTTTTATTAAATTTTATATTAAAATAAGCCTTTTCAAACCCTATGAGATGGCATACAACGTTTTTGACCAAAACTGTTTTGAAAGGTACTTTACTTATAGCCATCTTCATAAAAAGACGCTTTTCTCGAAAACTTTTCTCGATCATTACTGTTTTATTTTCATATCTAGGCGATGGCATACCACGTTTTTGGTTAAAACTGCCTAAAGTTCCACTTTCCTTACAACCAGCTTAACAAAAACACGATTTTCATATCATATTAATAGGCAAACATGAATTTTATCCCTACTTCTTCCTACTGAACCGATTTTAAAAATAGCAAAAGCTTTTCCACACAGATGCTCCTTATTTTATAGTTTGAGGCCAAATTGATAACAATGGTACAATAGATTTCTAAAGATAAGTCAATCCATGTGCATTTACGGAAGTACACGCACACTATAGTGAACCAAAAAATATGTCTGTATTGTACTTGACTTCTTGCACCATCTCACCGCAGTGTTGCTGCCAAGGTTTGAGAAAAAAATTTCACCAGATAGGAAAAACGTACCTAAAGTATCAAAATACAAATTCTGTATAATATTGCCATTATTACTAACAAAATTTATCCCAATGGTAGTGGAACTATGTTGCAGAATCAAAAAGTTGGAAATTGTTATAAAGATGCTCTTTTATGGCATCTGTAGTCGAAACTGAAACTATCAACATAGCCATTTTTAAGAAATCGAAGCATCTCTAGATTAAAATCTAAATTAATAATCACTTCTGATACGTATCTATTACTTGGCAACACTCTAGAACACAGCTGTTGGTATGGAAACGTTTTTTTTTCTTACGATACAGGTTTTGATTGGTGCGCACGTGCTACTGGATTTGTTTGAATGTCATTTTCATTGGTTAAAACACAGAGAGAGAGAAAGAAAATATTTTTACATTTTTAGGGACTTATTTTGGGTTTTCGCATATTCACTGGAGTTCAAAGGCAATTGATTTATGAGTGAAATTGAATGATGCTTAATTTTCAAGAGCTTTATAAAATCCTACAGATGATATATGACGTTTTTGGCCAATCTGCTTAGAACGATGGTTTACTTATGGTCAACTTACATATGCTTACCTACTTATGTATATACTCATTTATTTATTTTTACCTCAAATACACAAAGTATTTTGAGATATAGGTGCAAGTTTGTACGGCCCAGTCGTGCACTTTATTCTAATTAAATGGGCGAAACTGAGTAGAAGACTATGAGTAAAAGAACGCAAACTGGATGATTTAGACTATGGGAAACTCAGTTTCGCGCTGCTAAGCATTTGGAAGGTAGTGGGATATGTCTCAACCAAGAGTGGGGAAAACATCTGCATGCAATGGAAAAGCACTGTCGTGGCATAACTTCCCTCCCTTATTTTTTCTAATTAAATGGGCGAAACTGAGTAGAAGACTACAAGTAAAAGAACGCAAACTGGATGATTTAGACTGTGGGAAACTCAGTTTCGCGCTGCTAAGCATTTGGAAGGAAGTGAGATATGTCTCAACCAACAGTGGGGAAAACATCTGCGTCCAATGGAAAAGCACTGTCGTGACATATCTTCCCTCCCTTATTTTTTTTAATTAAATGGGCGAAAATGAGTTAAACACTAGGAGTAAAAGAACGCAAACTGGATGATTTAGACTGTGGGAAACTCAGTGTGATATGTCTCAACCAAGAGTTTGGAAACCCTCTGCATCAAATGGAAAAACACTGTCGTGACATATCTTCCCTCCCTTATTTTTACTTGCACCTATACCTATAGGGCAAGTATTGTATTCGTGCAAAATTTGGAACTCGAGATTTTAATCAAACTTGACATTACTATAATAGAGAAGTCCAAAAAAGTAGGTCCGCCAATGCCGTCTGTCTGTCTGTCTGTCTGTCTGTATGTCTGTCTGTTCACGAGGCTACAGCCTAAACGAGCGGATAGATTTAGATGAAACTTCGTATATAGGGTCTGTGTGATAATCTCTAGAGGCGAAATCGGAATTTTCATTCTAACCTCAAAATTAAGGGTAGTTTACTTGAGGCCGATTTCAGTTAAAATGGATTTTCTCGAAAACGGCTCTAACGATTTTGATTAAACTTCATATTTCAATTAGTCTAGTCAATTGCAATCAGATGATGTATCGTGCTGCTTACCAAAATTGGCAACAATGGTACTTTACTTAAAGCCAATTTGACAAATAGTCGATTTGTAGGAAAACGGCTCCAATGATTTAATTCAAATTTAATATTCGTACTAGTACGAAGTAATGCAACACGATGGCGTACCACGTTTTGGTCTAAGTATGATACAACGGTACTTAGGACCAAGGTGACTAAAAGCCGATTTGCTTGAAAACGCCTTCAACGATTTTATTAAAATTTGCACATAAGATTAAACGTCTCAAATCCTATCAGGAACTGTATCACACATTTGGCCAAAAGTTAGTATAACGGTATTCTTCGCGAAATCGAGCAGTTGGAGCCAATTTATTCGAAAACGGCTCCAACGATTTTTATTAAATTTTGTATTAAAATAAGCCTTTTCAAACCCTATGAGATGGCATACAACGTTTTTGACCAAAACTGTTTTGAAAGGTACTTTACTTATAGCCATCTTCATAAAAATACGCTTTTCTCGAAAACTTTTCTCGATCATTACTGTTTTATTTTCATATCTAGGCTTCATTTACAAAACTCTATAAGATGGCATACCACGTTTTTGGTTAAAACTGCCTAAAATTCCACTTTCCTTACAACCAGCTTAACAAAAATACGATTTTCATATCATATTAATAGGCAAACATGAATTTTATCCCTACTTCTTCCTACTGAACCGATTTTAAAAATAGCAAAAGCTTTTCCACACAGATGCTCCTTATTTTATAGTTTGAGGCCAAATTGATAACAATGGTACAATAGATTTCTAAAGATAAGTCAATCCATGTGCATTTACGGAAGTACACGCACACTATAGTGAACCAAAAAATATGTCTGTATTGTACTTGACTTCTTGCACCATCTCACCGCAGTGTTGCTGCCAAGGTTTGAGAAAAAAATTTCACCAGATAGGAAAAACGTACCTAAAGTATCAAAAAACAAATTCTGTATAATATTGCCATTATTACTAACAAAATTTATCCCAATGGTATTGGAACTATGTTGCAGAATCAAAAAGTTGGAAATTGTTATAAAGATGCTCTTTTATGGCATCTGTAGTCGAAACTGAAACTATCAACATAGCCATTTTTAAGAAATCGAAGCATCTCTAGATTAAAATCTAAATTAATAATCACTTCTGATACGTATCTATTACTTGGCAACACTCTAGAACACAGCTGTTGGTATGGAAAAGTTTTTTTTTCTTACGATACAGGTTTTGATTGGTGCGCACGTGCTACTGGATTTGTTTGAATGTCATTTTCATTGGTTAAAACACAGAGAGAGAGAAAGAAAATATTTTTACATTTTTAGGGACTTATTTTGGGTTTTCGCATATTCACTGGAGTTCAAAGGCAATTGATTTATGAGTGAAATTGAATGATGCTTAATTTTCAAGAGCTTTATAAAATCCTACAGATGATATATGACGTTTTTGGCCAATCTGCTTAGAACGATGGTTTACTTATGGTCAACTTACATATGCTTACCTACTTATGTATATATTCATTTATTTATTTTTACCTCAAATACACAAAGTATTTTGAGATATAGGTGCAAGTTTGTACGGCCCAGTCGTGCACTTTATTCTAATTAAATGGGCGAAACTGAGTAGAAGACTATGAGTAAAAGAACGCAAACTGGATAATTTAGACTATGGGAAACTCAGTTTCGCGCTGCTAAGCATTTGGAAGGTAGTGGGATATGTCTCAACCAAGAGTGGGGAAAACATCTGCATGCAATGGAAAAGCACTGTCGTGGCATAACTTCCCTCCCTTATTTTTTCTAATTAAATGGGCGAAACTGAGTAGAAGACTACAAGTAAAAGAACGCAAACTGGATGATTTAGACTGTGGGAAACTCAGTTTCGCGCTGCTAAGCATTTGGAAGGAAGTGAGATATGTCTCAACCAACAGTGGGGAAAACATCTGCGTCCAATGGAAAAGCACTGTCGTGACATATCTTCCCTCCCTTATTTTTTTTAATTAAATGGGCGAAACTGAGTTAAAGACTAGGAGTAAAAGAACGCAAACTGGATGATTTAGACTGTGGGAAACTCAGTTTCGCGCTGCTAAGCATTTGGAAGGAAAAGCACTGTCGTGACATATCTTCTCTCCCTTCGTTTGTGTATCTAAATGGTCGAAACTGAGTAAAAGATTAGATGCAATAGAACGCAAGTCGTATAATTTAGACTGTGGGAAACTCAGTGGGATATGTCTCAACCAAGAGTGGGGAAAACATCTGCATCCAATGGAAAAGCACTGTCGGTACATATCTTCCCTCCCTTAATTTTTCTAATTAAATGAGCGAAACTGAGTAGAAGACTAGAAGTAAAAGAATGCGAACTGGATGATTTGGACCTTCGTTTGTGTATCCAAACTTTCGAAACAGAGTAAAAGATTAGATGCAAAAGAACGCAAGTCAGATGATTTAGACTGTGCGAAACTCAGTGGGATATGTCTCAACCAAGAGTGGGGAAAACCTCTGCATCAAATGGAAAAACACTGTCGTGACATATCTTCTCTCCCTTATTTTTTTTAATTAAATGGGCGAAACTGAGTTAAAGACTAGGAGTAAAAGAACGCAAACTGGATGATTTAGACTGTGGGAAACTCAGTTTCGCGCTGCTAAGCATTTGGAAGGAAGTGAGATATGTCTCAACCAACAGTGGGGAAAACATCTGCGTCCAATGGAAAAGCACTGTCGTGACATATCTTCTCTCCCTTAATTTTTCTAATTAAATGATCGAAACTGAGTAGAAGACTAGAAGTAAAAGAATGCGAACTGGATGTCTTGGACCGTGGGAAATTCAGTTTCGCGCTGCTAAGTATTTGGAAGGAAGTGGGATATGTCTCAATCAAGAGTGGGGAAAACTTCTGCATCAAATGGAAAAACACTGTCGTGACATATCTTCTCTCCCTTATTTTTTTTAATTAAATGGGCGAAACTGAGTTAAAGACTAGGAGTAAAAGAACGCAAACTCGATGATTTAGACTGTGGGAAACTCAGTTTCGCGCTGCTAAGCATTTGGAAGGAAGTGAGATATGTCTCAACCAACAGTGGGGAAAACATCTGCGTCCAATGGAAAAGCACTGTGGTGACATATCTTCTCTCCCTTCGTTTGTGTATCTAAATGGTCGAAACTGAGTAAAAGATTAGATGCAATAGATCGCAAGTCGGATAATTTAGACTGTGGGAAACTCAGTGGGATATGTCTCAACCAAGAGTGGGGAAAACATCTGCATCCAATGGAAAAGCACTGTCGGTACATATCTTCCCTCCCTTAATTTTTCTAATTAAATGAGCGAAACTGAGTAGAAGACTAGAAGTAAAAGAACGCGAACTGGATGATTTGGACCTTCGTTTGTGTATCCAAACGGTCGAAACAGAGTAAAAGATTAGATGCAAAAGAACGCAAGTCAGATGATTTAGACTGTGGGAAACTCAGTGGGATACGTCTCAACCAAGAGTGGGGAAAACCTCTGCATCAAATGGAAAAACACTGTCGTGACATATCTTCCCTCCCTTATTTTTTCTAATTAAATTGGCGAAACTGAGTAGAAGACTAGAAACAAAAGAACGCGAACTGGATGACTAGGATCGTGAGAAACTCAATTTCGCGCTGCTAAGCATTTGGAAGGAAGTGGGATATGTCTCAACCAAGAGTGGGTAAAACCTCTGCGTCCAATGGAAAAGCACTGTCGTGACATATCTTCTCTCCCTTCGTTTGTGTATCTAAATGGTCGAAACTGAGTAAAAGATTAGATGCAATAGATCGCAAGTCGGATAATTTAGACTGTGGGAAACTCAGTGGGATATGTCTCAACCAAGAGTGGGGAAAACATCTGCATCCAATGGAAAAGCACTGTCGGTACATATCTTCCCTCCCTTAATTTTTCTAATTAAATGAGCGAAACTGAGTAGAAGACTAGAAGTAAAAGAATGCGAACTGGATGATTTGGACCTTCGTTTGTGTATCCAAACGGTCGAAACAGAGTAAAAGATTAGATGCAAAAGAACGCAAGTCAGATGATTTAGACTGTGCGAAACTCAGTGGGATATGTCTCAACCAAGAGTGGGGAAAACCTCTGCATCAAATGGAAAAACACTGTCGTGACATATCTTCTCTCCCTTATTTTTTTTAATTAAATGGGCGAAACTGAGTTAAAGACTAGGAGTAAAAGAACGCAAACTGGATGATTTAGACTGTGGGAAACTCAGTTTCGCGCTGCTAAGCATTTGGAAGGAAGTGAGATATGTCTCAACCAACAGTGGGGAAAACATCTGCGTCCAATGGAAAAGCACTGTCGTGACATATCTTCTCTCCCTTAATTTTTCTAATTAAATGAGCGAAACTGAGTAGAAGACTAGAAGTAAAAGAACGCGAACTGGATGATTTGGACCTTCGTTTGTGTATCCAAACGGTCGAAACAGAGTAAAAGATTAGATGCAATAGATCGCAAGTCGGATAATTTAGATTGTGGGAAACTCAGTGGGATACGTCTCAACCAAGAGTGGGGAAAACCTCTGCATCAAATGGAAAAACACTGTCGTGACATATCTTCTCTCCCTTATTTTTTTTAATTAAATGGGCGAAACTGAGTTAAAGACTAGGAGTAAAAGAACGCAAACTGGATGATTTAGACTGTGGGAAACTCAGTTTCGCGCTGCTAAGCATTTGGAAGGAAGTGGGATATGTCTCAATCAAGAGTGGGGAAAACCTCTGCATCAAATGGAAAAACACTGTCATGACATATCTTTTCTCCCTTATTTTTTTTAATTAAATGGGCGAAACTGAGTTAAAGACTAGGAGTAAAAGAACGCAAACTGGATGATTTAGACTGTGGGAAACTCAGTTTCGCGCTGCTAAGCATTTGGAAGGAAGTGAGATATGTCTCAACCAACAGTGGGGAAAACATCTGCGTCCAATGGAAAAGCACTGTCGTGACATATCTTCTCTCCCTTCGTTTGTGTATCTAAATGGTCGAAACTGAGTACAAGATTAGATGCAATAGATCGCAAGTCGGATAATTTAGACTGTGGGAAACTCAGTGGGATATGTCTCAACCAAGAGTGGGGAAAACATCTGCATCCAATGGAAAAGCACTGTCGGTACATATCTTCCCTCCCTTAATTTTTCTAATTAAATGAGCGAAACTGAGTAGAAGACTAGAAGTAAAAGAACGCGAACTGGATGATTTGGACCTTCGTTTGTGTATCCAAACGGTCGAAACAGAGTAAAAGATTAGATGCAATAGATCGCAAGTCGGATAATTTAGACTGTGGGAAACTCAGTGGGATACGTCTCAACCAAGAGTGGGGAAAACCTCTGCATCAAATGGAAAAACACTGTCGTGACATATCTTCCCTCCCTTATTTTTTCTAATTAAATTGGCGAAACTGAGTAGAAGACTAGAAACAAAAGAACGCGAACTGGATGACTAGGATCGTGAGAAACTCAATTTCGCGCTGCTAAGCATTTGGAAGGAAGTGGGATATGTCTCAACCAAGAGTGGGTAAAACCTCTGCGTCCAATGGAAAAGCACCTTCGTGACATATCTTCTCTGCCTTCGTTTGTGTATCCAAACGGTCGAAACTTAGTAAAAGATTAGACACAAAAGAACGCAAGTCAGATGATTTATACTGTGTTAAACTCAGTGGGATATGTCTCAACCAAGAGTGGGGAAAACCTCTGCATCAAATGGAAAAACACTGTCGTGACATATCTTCCCTCCCTTAATTTTTCTAATTAAATGAGCGAAACTGAGTAGAAGACTATAAGTAAAAGAACGCGAACTGGATGACTTGGATCGTGGGAAACTCAGTTTCGCGCTGCTAAGCATTTGGAAGGAAGTGAGATATGTCTCAACCAAGAGTGGGGAAAACCTCTGCATCAAATGGAAAAACACTGTCGTCACATATCTTCCCTCCCTTATTTTTTCTAATTAAATTGGCGAAACTGAGTAGAAGACTAGAAGTAAAAGAACGCGAACTGGATGACTTGGACCGTGGGAAATTCAGTTTCGCGCTGCTAAGCATTTGGAAGGAAGTGAGATATGTCTCAACCAAGAGTGGGGAAAACCTCTGCGTCCAATGGAAAAGCACTGTCGTGACATATCTTCTCTCCCGTCGTTTGTATGTCCAAACGGTCGAAACTGAGTGAAAGATTAGATGCAAAATAACGCAAGTCAGATGATTTAGACTGTGGGAAACTCAGTGGGATATGTCTCAACCAAGAGTGGGGAAAACCTCTGCATCAAATGGAAAAACACTGTCGTGACATATCTTCCCTCCCTTATGCAATGGAAAAGCACTGTCGTGGCATATCTTCCCTCCCTTATTTTTTCTAATTAAATGGGCGAAACTGAGTGGAAGACTACAAGTAAAAGAACGCGAACTGGATGTCTTGGACCGTGGGAAATTCAGTTTCGCGCTGCTAAGCATTTGGAAGGAAGTGGGATATGTCTCAACCAAGAGTGGGGAAAACCTCTGCGTCCAATGGAAAAGCACTGTCGAAACTGAGTAAAAGACTAGACACAAAAGAACGCAAGTCAGATGATTTATACTGTGGGAAACTCAGTGGGATATGTCTCAACCAAGAGTGGGGAAAACCTCTGTATCAAATGGAAAAACACTGTCGTGACATATCTTCTCGCCCTTATTTTTTTTAATTAAATGGGCGAAACTGAGCTAAATACTAGGTGTTAGCGGCGCCTCAAACAATAAATTTCTTAACTTGGCAGCACATAAATTAACGACATACAAACTTAACGACTCACTATTTAACGACATTGAAAATTTTAAAACCTAGATTCATTCGGAGCTAACGGTGCGCAAGGAGCAGACGACGAACAGACGAGGACTAAAAAACTATAATTTTTAAAAGCCTATTTCACTTTGTTCAATAAAGGAAAGAAAACTAAATAAATATAGTTGTACTAAATAAAGTCCGCGATCCTCGTCAACAAATACAACAAGAATACTACGTCGCAGAAAAGAAGCAACTCTTGTGGAAAATGCCTAGAGCTGGATACATCCGACATGGTCCAATGTGACAAATGTGATAAATTGTATCACAACCATTGCGTGAATGTCACCAACGATGTCGCAAATATAAATTTGAGTTGTGAAGCATGTCAAGAAGGAGAAAAAGCTTTAATTTCCAATTCAAGAAACAAATCTTTGGCGTCCAGTACTTCCAGACGCTCGAGGACAAAATGGATTCAACTCGACTTGCAACGCCTAGAAGAAGAGCGAAAACTCAATGAAGAATACATCAAGAGAAAGTATCAATTGCTACAACAGCTTGATGACGACGAAACAACAAATTTAGAAGAGGAGACTAATACACGCATTCATACATGGTTGAATGCGAAAGTCGTAGATCCACGAACTGATGAACCAGCAGAAACCCAACAAACGTCCCAGGACCAGACAGAAACAGACAAGCACAATCATGCTGACCGACGCTGTCCGCCACCGACACAAAAGTGTATACTGCAGCCATCTGGAGTCATCAATGATGTCGTTGGATTGATTCCTGCTCATCGACCGCAGCAATTTCAAAATCCAACCACAATAATGCCTTCCAACACCGGCATCTATCATCAGCACCAAGAACTTGAACCAACACCAACAAATGCTACGAACTGCAAAACTCAGCCTTCTGCTTATAATACTACTGCTCCACGTCGACTCAGTTCTGACCAGATCGCTGCTAGACAGGTTATGTCGAAAGATCTTCGCCCATTTAGTGGAAGACTGGAGGAGTGGCCGAGTTTTATAGGAACATATGAAAGTACCACCAACATTTGTGGGTACTCAAACGGAGAAAACATGGACCGACTGCAAAGATGTCTCAGAGGACCTGCGCTGGATATAGTAAGATATAGGTTGAATAATCCAGCTGGCGTACCAGGTGCCATTGAAGCTCTGCGACAAATTTATGGACGTCCGGATCTATTAATAGATGATCTCATTGATCGAATAAAGTACGAACAGCCTCCGAAGATTGAGAAGTTGGAAACAATCGTTCACTTCGCACAGTCGGTTCAAAATGTAACTGCCTTGATGGTGAGCTCTGGACTACACGATCATCTTCGAAATCTTAGCCTGCTAAAAGAACTTTTTTCTAAGTTGCCATCACAAATGAAACTTGATTGGGTGAGGTATAAAAACAACGTGCCATCACCAACAATCTCATCATTCAGTGATTGGATAGCGCAAATAGGAAAAGATGGTAGCGAAGTCACCCCGCCACCTGTAGACCCCAAGATGAATTCAAGAAATCGAAGCATGGTAAACATTCATACCGAGCACTCGGGAGCAGCACAACAGGAAAGAGGAAAACGATGTCCCATCTGCCACAAAGACTGCAGCGAAGTCAAACACTGCAGGAAGTTTAAAGAATTACCCCGCCCACAATGATGGCTAGAAGTGACAAGGAACAACTTGTGACGCACATGCTTACGTTTTCATGGACGAAACACATGCAATTCCACTGAGACCTGTCGTGTTAATAATTGTAATCGAAGACACCATCCATTGTTGCACAATGCCAACACAGAGGACCGAGTCATCTCTAACCAATTATCCAGAGCTTCGATAGTGAATCAGCACTCAAGGCAAGATAGTAACTCGTATGTTCTCTTTCGTGTAATACCGGTTGTGCTCCAAAACGGAAATTAAAAAATTCAAACATTTGCGTTCCTTGACGAGGGCTCCTCTCTAACATTGATGGATGAGAGCATCGCTGAACAGCTGCAGCTTACTGGCGAGCCGCAGCCCATCTGTCTTAAGTGGACTGGGAACACACAGCGACAAGAAAAGGAATCTAGAAAGGTGACATTGCAAATTTCTGGAATTGAGAAACAAAGTCGGCAATTTACTATCTTAAATGTGCACACCGTAAGTGACCTAAGCTTACCAATTCAAAACATCGATGCTGAAAATCTGTCAAGAAGATTCCATCACCTGAAAGGCATTCCTGTAAGCTCGTACAACAAAAGGAACCCAAGAATTCTTATTGGACTAAACAACTGGTGTCTAGCATTACCACTCAAGTCAAAAGAGGGAAGGAGAGATGAACCGATTGCTTCGAAAACAAGACTTGGTTGGATGATCTATGGGCCCTGCAGAGAAGAATTGTTTGTAAACGTAGCAAATCAGTACCATCTCCACTTATGTGAGTGTGCACAAGAAAACGGTCAAACTTTACATCAACTGGTCAAGAGCTACTTTACGATAGAAAATATGGGCATCGAAAAGTCAGGGAACATGAATATCTCCAGAGATGAGCAGCAAGCAATGGAAATCCTTCAAGCAACAACACAGCGTAAAGGATGTCGCTACGAAACAGGATTGTTGTGGAAGTACCCCTCAATTAATCTACCGGACAGCAGTGCGATGGCTACAAGACGACTTCTCTGTTTAGAAAAAAAGCTATCTAGAGATCCAGATTTAAGAAAATTTATGCAGCAACGAATATCAGACCATATCGATAAGAAATACATCAGAAGATTAAGTGGCAATGAATTAAGTGTACTACACACTCGAAAATGGTACCTTCCTATCTTTCCTGTATCAAATCCCAATAAGCCTGGGAAAATCCGCATCGTGTGGGATGCTGCAGCGAAAGTGAATGGTGTGTCACTCAATGATATGTTGCTGAAAGGTCCTGACCAGCTGTCATCATTGATTTCTATTCTTCTGCGATTTCGACAAAGACTTGTTGGTGTCTGTGGAGATATCTGAGAGATGTTTCATCAGTGTATGATCAGAGAAGAAGACCAGCATTCGCAGCGTTTCTTGTGGCGAACAAATGAGAACGATGAAGAGCCGGATATTTACGTTATGCAGGTCATGACATTCGGAGCCACATGTTTTCCCAGCAGTGCCCAGTATATCAAAAATTTAAACGCAAACAATTTTAAAGATAAATTTCCAAGAGCAGCAGAAGCGATAGTCAACAACCATTACGTTGATGATCTCCTCGACAGTGTGGATACGGAAGCCGAAGCAATTCAACTTGCTGATGAAGTG
This sequence comes from Xylota segnis, assembly GCA_963583995.1. Classification (NCBI taxonomy): domain Eukaryota; kingdom Metazoa; phylum Arthropoda; class Insecta; order Diptera; family Syrphidae; genus Xylota; species Xylota segnis. The sequence continues at coordinate 90,738,772 of OY757236.1, read as the reverse complement.
CGATATATCCACAGACAAGGAGGATTTGAGATGCATAACTGGTTGTCTAATTCGAAAACGTTTTTGGAAAAATTTAACGACCCAGAAATTCATGCGAAGGACCTGAGTATTGTGTCTGAACAACGGGCTGAAAAAGTACTGGGCATGTGGTGGTCTACAAAAAGTGACACCTTTACTTTCACCATCGCATTCAACGGAAAAAACAAGGAAATTCTAACTGGCCAGAAAACACCAACCAAAAGAGAAGTTCTCCGAGTACTGATGTCCATCTATGATCCTCTTGGCTTACTTGCCCATTTTTTAATATATGCCTCAGATCATTCCATCTGGAGATCAAACATTGACTGGGACGACATATTTCAGGAAGAACAAAGAGTGAAGTGGAAACGTTGGCTACAACTGCTGCCGGAAGTACAAAACCTTCACATACCTCGATGTTTTGTTCAAGATACCCCAACAAAACAAACCAACATACAACTGCATATATTTGTAGACGCTAGCGATAGCGCCTATGCCGCGGTAGCCTATCTTCGGATCGAAACTAACACTAAAATTGAATGCAGTCTCATCGCAGCCAAGACCAGGGTAGCGCCCCTCAAGATTCTGTCAATACCAAGGATGGAGTTAGAAGCTGCATTGCTGGGAACACGTTTGGCCACTTCGATTCGAAATTCACTGACATTTAAAATAGCTTCAAAATATTTCTGGACAGACTCAAAGGTGGTAATCGCATGGCTACAGTCGGATCAACGGAAATATCGCCAGTACGTTGCATTTCGTGTTGGTGACATCTTGGAAGCCTCAGATATCGAAGAGTGGCAATGGCTACCATCAAAGCTTAACGCAGCAGATGTTGCCACAAAGTGGAAGCCACCCCCAGACCTTCAATCAAGAAGCCAATGGTACACAGGACCCGAATTTTTGTATCTTCCTAAATATCAATGGCCCAATCAACCACCGGAAACTGAAACAACGGAAGAGCTAAAGACAAGTGTCATGCATATAAGTAAAATTTCGAATATGGAAATGATACAGGCTGAAAGATTCTCTGACTGGAAAAAGATGGCCAACACCTGTGCTCTAGTATATAGGTATTTAAACAACCTAAAAATCGTTTGAAAAAACTTCCGGGATTGAGTGGTAATTTGGCATCAGAAGATTATAAAAAATCAAAAAAAAAAGTCTTCTGTACCGCCAAGCGCAAAGTGACTGTTATGCGGATGAAATACTAAGCCTCAAGCCGTTAGGTCCTCTGAGCGCACTATATCGCCTTAGTCCATACTTAGATGAGAATCAAATTCTTCGAATCCGAGGACGAATAGATGCCGCGACAGCCGTTCTTCAGGATACAAAAAGACCCATAATACTTCCATTTGGCAACAGGATTACAACACTTCTCATTGGATGGTATCACATTAAGTATTGTCACTTGAATCAAGAGACGATCATTAATGAAATGCATCAACGTTTTTACATCCCGAAATTAAGAACTGCTGTGAAAATGGTGAAAAAATCCTGTCAATACTGCAGAAACCTAAACGCAGTTCCTATTCCACCTGAGATGTCGTCATTACCACCATCACGACTAGCTTCTTTCACCCGACCGTTTTCTTACATAGGAATTGATTACTTCGGCCCGATGAGAATCAAAATAGGAAGACGAGAAGAAAAACGATGGGGCGTTTTGATAACTTGCCTAACAACTAGGGCCATTCATCTGGAACTCGCAGCTTCGCTTCCAACAGATTCATGCATTCTTAGTTTAAGAAGATTTATCGCTCGAAGAGGAACGCCACTAGAAATATACAGCGATAATGGGACTAACTTCCGCGGTGCTAGCAGAGAACTGAGAGAAGCCTACCGAACGATAAAACAGGATAAGATCGCACGTCATTTCGTAAACTCCTCAACAGAATGGAAATTTATCCCACCGGCGTTACCACATATGGGAGGATCCTGGGAGCGTCTTGTTCGCTCCGTAAAGACAGTTCTCTCAGAGGTACTGAAATCAAGAATATCTGCGGAAGAAGAACTACATAGTGCGCTATTGGAGGTAGAAGCAATAGTGAACTCTCGTCCTTTGACATACATACCTCTTGACTCGAAAGAAGATGAAGTTCTAACCCCCAACCATTTCTTGTGGGGTTCATCAGATGGATCAAAACCGATCGGAAAGTTGACCGACGAAGGCATCATACTTCGGAAAAGTTGGAACAGCTGACTCGTTTTGGAAGCGTTGGATTCTAGAATACCTACCTACTCTTACTAGGAGAACAAAATGGTTCCAACCTGGACGACCAATAGAACAAGGAGATATAGTCATCATCATCGACAGAAATCTACTTCGAAATAGTTGGCCAAAGGGAATAGTATTGGACACACTTGTCAGCAAAGACAATCAAGTTCGTCAAGTGACTGTTCGAACATCAACTGGAGTCTATACGAGACCTGCAGTTAAAGTAGCAGTTTTGGATGTCAAACATGCCGCTTTTGTAAGTCAGACTGAATATCTGTCTTACCAGGGGGAGTGTTAGCGGCGCCTCAAACAATAAATTTCTTAACTTGGCAGCACATAAATTAACGACATACAAACTTAACGACTCACTATTTAACGACATTGAAAATTTTAAAACCTAGATTCATTCGGAGCTAACGGTGCGCAAGGAGCAGACGACGAACAGACGAGGACTAAAAAACTATAATTTTTAAAAGCCTATTTCACTTTGTTCAATAAAGGAAAGAAAACTAAATAAATATAGTTGTACTAAATAAAGTCCGCGATCCTCGTCAACACTAGGAGTAAAAGAACGCAAACTGGATGATTTAGACTGTGGGAAACTCAGTTTCGCGCTGCTAAGCATTTGGAAGGAAGTGGGATATGTCTCAACCAAGAGTGGGGAAAAAATCTGCGTCCAATGGAAAAGCACTGTCGGTACATATCTTCCCTCCCTTAATTTTACTAATTAAATGGGCGAAACTGAGTAGAAGACTAGAAGTAAAAGAACGCGAACTGGATGACTTGGACCGTGGGAAATTCAGTGGGGGTTAAACATCTACGTCCAATGGAAAAGCACTGTCGTGACATATCTTCTCTCCCTTCGTTTGTGTATCCAAATGGTCGAAACTGAGAAAAGGATTAGATGCAAAAGAACGCAAGTCGGATGATTAAGACTGTGGCAAACTCAGTAGGATATGTCTCAACCAAGAGTGGGGAAAACATCTGCATCCAATGGAAAAGCACTGTCAGTACATATCTTCCCTCCCTTATTTTTTCTAATTAAATTGGCGAAATTAAGTAGAAGACTAGAAGTAAAAGAACGCGAACTGGATGGCTTGAATCGTGGGAGACTCAGTTTCGCGCTGCTAAGCATTTGGAAGGAAGTGAGATATGTCTCAACCAAGTGTGGGGAAAACATCTGCATCCAATGGAAAAGCACTGTCGTGACATATCTTCTCTCCCGTCGTTTGTGTGTCTAAACGGTCGAAACTGAGTGAAAGATTAAATGTAAAAGAACGCAAGTCAGGTGATGTAGACTGTGGGAAACTCAGTGGAATATGTATGTCTCAACCAAGAGTGGGGAAAACCTCTGCATCAAATGGAAAAACACTGTCGTGACATATCTTCCTCCCTTATTTTTTCTAATTAAATGGGCGAAACTGAGTAGAAGACTACAAGTAAACGAACGCGAACTGGATGATTTGGAACGTGGGAAACTCAGTTTCGCGCTGCTAAGCATTTGGAAGGAAGTGGGATATGTCTCAACCAAGAGTGGGGAAACCCTCTGCATCAAATGGAAAAACACTGTCGTGACATATCTTCCTCCCTTATTTTTTCTAATTAAATGGGCGAAACTGAGTAGAAGACTAGAAGTAAAAGAACGCAAACTGGATGATTTGGAACGTGGGAAACTCAGTTTCGCGCTGCTAAGCATTTGGAAGGAAGTGGGATATGTCTCAACCAAGAGTGGGGAAACCCTCTGCATCAAGTGGAAAAACACTGTCGTGACATATCTTCCCTTCCTTATTTTTTCTAATTAAGTGGGCGAAACTGAGTAGAAGACTAGAAGTAAAAGAACGCAAACTGGATGATTTGGAACGTGGGAAACTCAGTTTCGCGCTGCTAAGCATTTGGAAGGAAGTGAGATATGTCTCAACCAAGAGTGGGGAAAACATCTGCATCCAATGGAAAAGCACTGTCGTGACATATCTTCTCTCCCTTATTTTTTCCGATTAAATGGGCGAAACTGAGTAGAAGACTAGAAGTAAAAGAAAGCGAACTGGATGACTTGGACCGTGGGAAATTCAGTGGGGGTAAAACATCTACGTCCAATGGAAAAGCACTGTCGTGACATATCTTCTTTCCCTTCGTTTGTGTATCCAAATGGTCGAAACTGAGTAAAAGATTAGATGCAAAAGAACGCAAGTCGGATGATTTAGACTGTGGGAAACTCAGTGGGATATGTCTCAACCAAGAGTGGGGAAAACATCTGCATCCAATGGAAAAGCACTGTCGTGACATATCTTCTCTCCCGTCGTTTGTGTGTCTAAACGGTCGAAACTGAGTGAAAGATTAAATGCAAAAGAACGCAAGTCAGATGATTTAGACTGTGGGAAACTCAGTGGGATATGTCTCAACCAAGAGTGGGGAAAACATCTGCATCCAATGGAAAAGCACTGTCGGTACATATCTTCCCTCCCTTATTTTTTCTAATTAAATGGGCGAAACTGAGTAGAAGACTAGAAGTAAAAGAACGCGAACTGGATGACTTGGACCGTGGGAAATTCAGTGGGGGTAAAGCATCTACGTCCAATGGAAAAGCACTGTCGTGACATATCTTCTCTCCCTTCGTTTGCGTATCCAAATGGTCGAAACTGAGTAAAAGATAATATGCAAAAGAACGCAAGTCGGATGATTTAGACTGTGGGAAACTCAGTGGGATATGTCTCAACCAAGAGTGGGGAAAACATCTGCATCCAATGGAAAAGCACTGTCGTGACATATCTTCTCTCCCGTCGTTTGTGTGTCTAAACGGTCGAAACTGAATGAAAGATTAAATGCAAAAGAACGCAAGTCAGATGATTTAGACTGTGGGAAACTCAGTGGGATATGTCTCAACCAAGAGTGGGGAAAACATCTGCATCCAATGGAAAAGCACTGTCGGTACATATCTTCCCTCCCTTATTTTTTCTAATTAAATGGGCGAAACTGAGTAGAAGACTAGAAGTAAAAGAACGCGAACTGGATGATTTGGAACGTGGGAAACTCAGTTTCGCGCTGCTAAGCATTTGGAAGGAAGTGGGATATGTCTCAACCAAGAGTGGGGAAACCCTCTGCATCAAATGGAAAAACACTGTCGTGACATATCTTCCTCCCTTATTTTTTCTAATTAAATGGGCGAAACTGAGTAGAAGATTAGAAGTAAAAGAACGCAAACTGGATGATTTGGAACGTGGGAAACTCAGTTTCGCGCTGCTAAGCATTTGGAAGGAAGTGGGATATGTCTCAACCAAGAGTGGGGAAACCCTCTGCATCAAGTGGAAAAACACTGTCGTGACATATCTTCCCTTCCTTATTTTTTCTAATTAAGTGGGCGAAACTGAGTAGAAGACTAGAAGTAAAAGAACGCAAACTGGATGATTTGGAACGTGGGAAACTCAGTTTCGCGCTGCTAAGCATTTGGAAGGAAGTGGGATATGTCTCAACCAAGAGGGGGGAAAACATCTGCATCCAATGGAAAAGCACTGTCGTGACATATCTTCTCTCCCTTAATTTTTCTAATTAATTGGGCGAAACTGAGTAGAAGACTAGAAGTAAAAGAAAGCGAACTGGATGACTTGGACCGTGGGAAATTCAGTGGGGGTAAAACATCTACGTCCAATGGAAAAGCACTGTCGTGACATATCTTCTTTCCCTTCGTTTGTGTATCCAAATGGTCGAAACTGAGTAAAAGATTAGATGCAAAAGAACGCAAGTCGGATGATTTAGACTGTGGGAAACTCAGTGGGATATGTCTCAACCAAGAGTGGGGAAAACATCTGCATCCAATGGAAAAGCACTGTCGTGACATATCTTCTCTCCCGTCGTTTGTGTGTCTAAACGGTCGAAACTGAGTGAAAGATTAAATGCAAAAGAACGCAAGTCAGATGATTTAGACTGTGGGAAACTCAGTGGGATATGTCTCAACCAAGAGTGGGGAAAACATCTGCATCCAATGGAAAAGCACTGTCGGTACATATCTTCCCTCCCTTATTTTTTCTAATTAAATGGGCGAAACTGAGTAGAAGACTAGAAGTAAAAGAACGCGAACTGGATGACTTGGACCGTGGGAAATTCAGTGGGGGTAAAGCATCTACGTCCAATGGAAAAGCACTGTCGTGACATATCTTCTCTCCCTTCGTTTGCGTATCCAAATGGTCGAAACTGAGTAAAAGATTAGCTGCAAAAGAACGCAAGTCGGATGATTAAGACTGTGGTAAACTCAGTGGGATATGTCTCAACCAAGAGTGGGGAAAACATCTGCATCCAATGGTAAAGCACTGTCGTGACATATCTTCTCTCCCGTCGTTTGTGTGTCTAAACGGTCGAAACTGAGTGAAAGATTAAATGCAAAAGAACGCAAGTCAGATGATTTAGACTGTGGGAAACTCAGTGGAATATGTCTCAACCAAGAGTGGGGAAAACCTCTGCATCAAATGGAAAAACACTATCATGACATATCTTCCTCCCTTATTTTTTCTAATTAAATGGGCGAAACTGAGTAGAAGACTAGGAGTAAAAGAACGCAAACTGGATGATTTATACTATGGGAGACTCAGTTTCGCGCTGCTAAGCATTTGGAAGGAAGTGGGATATGTCTCAACCAAGAGTGGGGAAAAAATCTGCGTCCAATGGAAAAGCACTGTCGGTATATATCTTCCCTCCCTTAATTTTACTAATTAAATAGGCGAGCCGAGTAGAAGACTAGAAGTAAAAGAACGCGAACTGGATGACTTGGACCGTGGGAAATTCAGTGGGGGTAAAACATCTACGTCCAATGGAAAAGCACTGTCGTGACATATCTTCTCCCCTTCGTTTGTGTATCCAAATGGTCGAAACTGAGTAAAAGATTAGATGCAAAAGAACGCAAGTCGGATGATTTAGACTGTGGCAAACTCAGTAGGATATGTCTCAACCAAGAGTGGGGAAAACATCTGCATCCAATGGAATAGCACTGTCAGTACATATCTTCCCTCCCTTATTTTTTCTAATTAAATTGGCGAAACTAAGTAGAAGACTAGAAGTAAAAGAACGCGAACTGGATGACTTGAATCGTGGGAGACTTAGTTTCGCGCTGCTAAGCATTTGGAAGGAAGTGAGATATGTCTCAACCAAGTGTGGGGAAAACATCTGCATCCAATGGAAAAGCACTGTCGTGACATATCTTCTCTCCCGTCGTTTGTGTGTCTAAACGGTCGAAACTGAGTGAAAGATTAAATGTAAAAGAACGCACGTCAGGTGATGTAGACTGTGGGAAACTCAGTGGAATATGTATGTCTCAACCAAGAGTGGGGAGAACCTCTGCATCAAATGGAAAAACACTGTCGTGACATATCTTCCTCCCTTATTTTTTCTAATTAAATGGGCGAAACTGAGTAGAAGACTAGAAGTAAAAGAACGCAAACTGGATGATTTGGAACGTGGGAAACTCAGTTTCGCGCTGCTAAGCATTTGGAAGGAAGTGGGATATGTCTTAACCAAGAGTGGGGAAACCCTCTGCATCAAGTGGAAAAACACTGTCGTGACATATCTTCCCTCCCTTATTTTTTCTAATTAAGTGGGCGAAACTGAGTAGAAGACTAGAAGTAAAAGAACGCAAACTGGATGATTTGGAACGTGGGAAACTCAGTTTCGCGGTGCTAAGCATTTGGAAGGAAGTGAGATATGTCTCAACCAAGAGTGGGGAAAACATCTGCATCCAATGGAAAAGCACTGTCGTGACATATCTTCTCTCCCTTATTTTTTCTAATTAAATGGGCGAAACTGAGTAGAAGACTAGAAGTAAAAGAACGCGAACTGGATGACTTGGACCGTGGGAAATTCAGTGGGGGTAAAGCATCTACGTCCAATGGAAAAGCACTATCGTGACATATCTTCTCTCCCTTCGTTTGCGTATCCAAATGGTCGACACTGAGTAAAGGATTAGATGCAAAAGAACGCAAGTCGGATGATTAAGACTGTGGGAAACTCAGTGGGATATGTCTCAACCAAGAGTGGGGAAAACATCTGCATCCAATGGAAAAGCACTGTCGTGACATATCTTCTCTCCCGTCGTTTGTGTGTCTAAACGGTCGAAACTGAGTGAAAGATTAAATGCAAAAGAACGCAAGTCAGATGATTTAGACTGTGGGAAACTCAGTGGGATATGTCTCAACCAAGAGTGGGGAAAACATCTGCATCCAATGGAAAAGCACTGTCGGTACATATCTTCCCTCCCTTATTTTTTCTAATTAAATGGGCGAAACTGAGTAGAAGACTAGAAGTAAAAGAACGCGAACTGGATGACTTGGACCGTGGGAAATTCAGTGGGGGTAAAGCATCTACGTCCAATGGAAAAGCACTGTCGTGACATATCTTCTCTCCCTTCGTTTGCGTATCCAAATGGTCGAAACTGAATAAAAGATTAGATGCAAAAGAACGCAAGTCGGATGATTTACACTGTGGGAAACTCAGTGGGATATGTCTCAACCAAGAGTGGGGAAAACATCTGCATAATATGGAAAAGCACTGTCGGTACATATCTTCCCTCCCTTATTTTTTCTAACTAAATGGGCGAAACTGAGTAGAAGACTAGAAGTAAAAGAACGCGAACTGGATGACTTGGACCGTGGGAAATTCAGTGGGGGTAAAGCATCTACGTCCAATGGAAAAGCACTATCGTGACATATCTTCTCTCCCTTCGTTTGCGTATCCAAATGGTCGAAACTGAGTAAAGGATTAGATGCAAAAGAACGCAAGTCGGATGATTAAGACTGTGGGAAACTCAGTGGGATATGTCTCAACCAAGAGTGGGGAAAACATCTGCATCCAATGGAAAAGCACTGTCGTGACATATCTTCTCTCCCGTCGTTTGTGTGTCTAAACGGTCGAAACTGAGTGAAAGATTAAATGCAAAAGAACGCAAGTCAGATGATTTAGACTGTGGGAAACTCAGTGGAATATGTCTCAACCAAGAGTGGGGAAAACCTCTGCATCAAATGGAAAAACACTATCATGATAACACTCCCTTATTTTTTCTAATTAAATGGGCGAAACTGAGTAGAAGACTAGGAGTAAAAGAACGCAAACTGGATGATTTAGACTATGGGAGACTCAGTTTCGCGCTGCTAAGCATTTGGAAGGAAGTGGGATATGTCTCAACCAAGAGTGGGGAAAAAATCTGCGTCCAATGGAAAAGCACTGTCGGTATATATCTTCCCTCCCTTAATTTTACTAATTAAATAGGCGAGCCGAGTAGAAGACTAGAAGTAAAAGAACGCGAACTGGATGACTTGGACCGTGGGAAATTCAGTGGGGGTAAAACATCTACGTCCAATGGAAAAGCACTGTCGTGACATATCTTCTCCCCTTCGTTTGTGTATCCAAATGGTCGAAACTGAGTAAAAGATTAGATGCAAAAGAACGCAAGTCGGATGATTTAGACTGTGGCAAACTCAGTAGGATATGTCTCAACCAAGAGTGGGGAAAACATCTGCATCCAATGGAAAAGCACTGTCAGTACATATCTTCCCTCCCTTATTTTTTCTAATTAAATTGGCGAAACTAAGTAGAAGACTAGAAGTAAAAGAACGCGAACTGGATGACTTGAATCGTGGGAGACTTAGTTTCGCGCTGCTAAGCATTTGGAAGGAAGTGAGATATGTCTCAACCAAGTGTGGGGAAAACATCTGCATCCAATGGAAAAGCACTGTCGTGACATATCTTCTCTCCCGTCGTTTGTGTGTCTAAACGGTCGAAACTGTGTGAAAGATTAAATGTAAAAGAACGCACGTCAGGTGATGTAGACTGTGGGAGACTCAGTGGAATATGTATGTCTCAACCAAGAGTGGGGAGAACCTCTGCATCAAATGGAAAAACACTGTCGTGACATATCTTCCTCCCTTATTTTTTCTAATTAAATGGGCGAAACTGAGTAGAAGACTAGAAGTAAAAGAACGCAAACTGGATGATTTGGAACGTGGGAAACTCAGTTTCGCGCTGCTAAGCATTTGGAAGGAAGTGGGATATGTCTTAACCAAGAGTGGGGAAACCCTCTGCATCAACTGGAAAAACACTGTCGTGACATATCTTCCCTCCCTTATTTTTTCTAATTAAGTGGGCGAAACTGAGTAGAAGACTAGAAGTAAAAGAACGCAAACTGGATGATTTGGAACGTGGGAAACTCAGTTTCGCGCTGCTAAGCATTTGGAAGGAAGTGAGATATGTCTCAACCAAGAGTGGGGAAAACATCTGCATCCAATGGAAAAGCACTGTCGTGACATATCTTCTCTCCCTTATTTTTTCTAATTAAATGGGCGAAACTGAGTAGAAGACTAGAAGTAAAAGAACGCGAACTGGATGACTTGGACCGTGGGAAATTCAGTGGGGGTAAAGCATCTACGTCCAATGGAAAAGCACTATCGTGACATATCTTCTCTCCCTTCGTTTGCGTATCCAAATGGTCGAAACTGAGTAAAGGATTAGATGCAAAAGAACGCAAGTCGGATGATTAAGACTGTGGGAAACTCAGTGGGATATGTCTCAACCAAGAGTGGGGAAAACATCTGCATCCAATGGAAAAGCACTGTCGTGACATATCTTCTCTCCCGTCGTTTGTGTGTCTAAACGGTCGAAACTGAGTGAAAGATTAAATGCAAAAGAACGCAAGTCAGATGATTTAGACTGTGGGAAACTCAGTGGAATATGTCTCAACCAAGAGTGGGGAAAACCTCTGCATCAAATGGAAAAACACTATCATGATAACACTCCCTTATTTTTTCTAATTAAATGGGCGAAACTGAGTAGAAGACTAGGAGTAAAAGAACGCAAACTGGATGATTTAGACTATGGGAGACTCAGTTTCGCGCTGCTAAGCATTTGGAAGGAAGTGGGATATGTCTCAACCAAGAGTGGGGAAAAAATCTGCGTCCAATGGAAAAGCACTGTCGTGACATATCTTCTCTCCCGTCGTTTGTGTGTCTAAACGGTCGAAACTGTGTGAAAGATTAAATGTAAAAGAACGCACGTCAGGTGATGTAGACTGTGGGAGACTCAGTGGAATATGTATGTCTCAACCAAGAGTGGGGAGAACCTCTGCATCAAATGGAAAAACACTATCATGATAACACTCCCTTATTTTTTCTAATTAAATGGGCGAAACTGAGTAGAAGACTAGGAGTAAAAGAACGCAAACTGGATGATTTAGACTATGGGAGACTCAGTTTCGCGCTGCTAAGCATTTGGAAGGAAGTGGGATATGTCTCAACCAAGAGTGGGGAAAACATCTGCATCCAATGGAAAAGCACTGTCGTGACATATCTTCTCTCCCGTCGTTTGTGTGTCTAAACGGTCGAAACTGTGTGAAAGATTAAATGTAAAAGAACGCACGTCAGGTGATGTAGACTGTGGGAGACTCAGTGGAATATGTATGTCTCAACCAAGAGTGGGGAGAACCTCTGCATCAAATGGAAAAACACTATCATGATAACACTCCCTTATTTTTTCTAATTAAATGGGCGAAACTGAGTAGAAGACTAGGAGTAAAAGAACGCAAACTGGATGATTTAGACTATGGGAGACTCAGTTTCGCGCTGCTAAGCATTTGGAAGGAAGTGGGATATGTCTCAACCAAGAGTGGGGAAAACCTCTGCATCAAATGGAAAAACACTATCATGATAACACTCCCTTATTTTTTCTAATTAAATGGGCGAAACTGAGTAGAAGACTAGGAGTAAAAGAACGCAAACTGGATGATTTAGACTATGGGAGACTCAGTTTCGCGCTGCTAAGCATTTGGAAGGAAGTGGGATATGTCTCAACCAAGAGTGGGGAAAACATCTGCATCCAATGGAAAAGCACTGTCGTGACATATCTTCTCTCCCGTCGTTTGTGTGTCTAAACGGTCGAAACTGTGTGAAAGATTAAATGTAAAAGAACGCACGTCAGGTGATGTAGACTGTGGGAGACTCAGTGGAATATGTATGTCTCAACCAAGAGTGGGGAGAACCTCTGCATCAAATGGAAAAACACTGTCGTGACATATCTTCCTCCCTTATTTTTTCTAATTAAATGGGCGAAACTGAGTAGAAGACTAGAAGTAAAAGAACGCAAACTGGATGATTTGGAACGTGGGAAACTCAGTTTCGCGCTGCTAAGCATTTGGAAGGAAGTGGGATATGTCTTAACCAAGAGTGGGGAAACCCTCTGCATCAACTGGAAAAACACTGTCGTGACATATCTTCCCTCCCTTATTTTTTCTAATTAAGTGGGCGAAACTGAGTAGAAGACTAGAAGTAAAAGAACGCAAACTGGATGATTTGGAACGTGGGAAACTCAGTTTCGCGCTGCTAAGCATTTGGAAGGAAGTGAGATATGTCTCAACCAAGAGTGGGGAAAACATCTGCATCCAATGGAAAAGCACTGTCGGTACATATCTTCCCTCCCTTATTTTTTCTAATTAAATGGGCGAAACTGAGTAGAAGACTAGAAGTAAAAGAACGCGAACTGGATGACTTGGACCGTGGGAAATTCAGTGGGGGTAAAGCATCTACGTCCAATGGAAAAGCACTGTCGTGACATATCTTCTCTCCCTTCGTTTGCGTATCCAAATGGTCGAAACTGAATAAAAGATTAGATGCAAAAGAACGCAAGTCGGATGATTTACACTGTGGGAAACTCAGTGGGATATGTCTCAACCAAGAGTGGGGAAAACATCTGCATAATATGGAAAAGCACTGTCGGTACATATCTTCCCTCCCTTATTTTTTCTAATTAAATGGGCGAAACTGAGTAGAAGACTAGAAGTAAAAGAACGCGAACTGGATGACTTGGACCGTGGGAAATTCAGTGGGGGTAAAGCATCTACGTCCAATGGAAAAGCACTATCGTGACATATCTTCTCTCCCTTCGTTTGCGTATCCAAATGGTCGAAACTGAGTAAAGAATTAGATGCAAAAGAACGCAAGTCGGATGATTAAGACTGTGGGAAACTCAGTGGGATATGTCTCAACCAAGAGTGGGGAAAACATCTGCATCCAATGGAAAAGCACTGTCGTGACATATCTTCTCTCCCGTCGTTTGTGTGTCTAAACGGTCGAAACTGAGTGAAAGATTAAATGCAAAAGAACGCAAGTCAGATGATTTAGACTGTGGGAAACTCAGTGGAATATGTCTCAACCAAGAGTGGGGAAAACCTCTGCATCAAATGGAAAAACACTGTCATGACATATCTTCCTCATGCATCAAATTGGCGAAACTAAGTAGAAGACTAGAAGTAAAAGAACGCAAACTGGATGACTTGGATCGTGAGAGACTCAGTTTAGCGCTGCTAAGCATTTTAAGGAAGTGAGATATGTCTCAACCAAGAGTGGGGAAACCATCTGCATCCAATGGAAAAGCACTGTCGTGACATATCTTCTCTCCCTTATTTTTTCTAATTAAATGGGCGAAACTGAGTAGAAGACTAGAAGTAAAAGAACTCGAACTGGATGACTTGGACCGTGGGAAATTCAGTTTCGCGCTGCTAAGCATTTGGAAGGAAGTGGGATATGTCTCAACCAAGAGTGGGGAAAACATCTGCATCCAATGGAAAAGCACTGTCGGTACATATCTTCTCTCCCTTATTTTTTCTAATTAAATGGGCCAAACTGAGTAGAAGACTAGAAGAAAAAGAACGCGAACTGGATGGTTTGGACCGTGGGAAATTCAGTTTCGCGCTGCTAAGCATTTGGAAGGAAGTGATATATGTCTCAACCAAGAGTGGGGAAAACCTCTGCGTCCAATGGAAAAGCATTGTCGTGACATATCTACTCTCCCTTCGTTTGTGTATCCACACATTGTCGAAACTGACTAAAAGATTAGGTGCAAAAGAACGCAAGTCGGATGATTTAGACTGTGAGAAACTCAGTGGGTTATGTCTCAACCAAGAGTGGGGAAACCCTCTGCATCAAATGGAAAAACACTGTCGTGTCATATCTTCTCTCCCTTATTTTTTTTAATTAAATGGGCGAAACTGAGTTAAAGACTAGGAGTAAAAGAACGCAAACAGGATGATTTAGACTGTGGGAAACTCAGTTTCGCGCTGCTAAGCATTTGGAAGGAAGTGGGATATGTCTCAACCAAGAGTGGGGAAAACATCTGCATCCAATGGAAAAGCACTGTCGGTACATATCTTCTCTCCCTTATTTTTTCTAATTAAATGGGCGAAACTGAGTAGAAGACTAGAAGTAAAAGAACGCGAACTGGATGACTTGGACCGTGGGAAACTCAGTTTCGCGCTGCTATGCATTTGGAAGGAAGTGAGATATGTCTCAACCAAGAGTGGGGAAAACCTCTGCATCAAATGGAAAAACACTGTCGGTACATATCTTCTCTCCCTTATTTTTTCTAATTAAATGGGTGAAACTGAGTAGAAGACTAGAAGTAAAAGAACGCGAACTAGATGATTTGGACCGTGGGAAATTCAGTTTCGCGCTGCTAAGCATTTGGAAGGAAGTGAGATATGTCTCAACCAAGAGTGGGGAAAACCTCTGCGTCCAATGGAAAAGCATTGTCGTGACATATCTACTCTCCCTTCGTTTGTGTATCCACACATTGTCAAAACTGAGTAAAAGATTAGGTGCAAAAGAACGCAAGTCGGATGATTTAGACTGTGGGAAACTCAGTGGGTTATGTCTCAACCAAGAGTGGGGAAACCCTCTGCATCAAATGGAAAAACGCTGTCGTGTCATATCGTCTCTCCCTTATTTTTTTTAATTAAATGGGCGAAACTGAGTTAAAGACTAGGAGTAAAAGAACGCAAACTGGATGATTTAGACTGTGGGAAACTCAGTTTCGCGCTGCTAAGCATTTGGAAGGAAGTGGGATATGTCTCAATCAAGAGTGGGGAAAACATCTGCATCCAATGGAAAAGCACTGTCGTGACATATCTTCTCTCCCGTCGTTTGTGTGTTTAAGCGGTCGAAACTGAGTGAAAGATTAAACGCAAAAGAACGCAAGTCAGATGATTTAGACTGTGGGAAACTCAGTGGAATATGTCTCAACCAAGAGTGGGGAAAACCTCTGCATCAAATGGAAAAACACTGTCATGACATACTTTCCTCCCTTATTTTTTCTAATTAAATGGGCGAAACTGAGTAGAAGACTAGGAGTAAAAGAACGCAAACTGGATGATTTAGACTATGGGAAACTCAGTTTCGCGCTGCTAAGCATTTGCAAGGAAGTGGGATATGTCTCAACCAAGAGTGGGGAAAACCTCTGCATCAAATGGAAAAACACTGTCATGACATATCTTCCTCATGCATCAAATTGGCGAAACTAAGTAGAAGACTAGAAGTAAAAGAACGCGAACTGGATGATTTGGACCGTGGGAAATTCAGTTTCGCGCTGCTAAGCATTTGGAAGGAAGTGATATATGTCTCAACCAAGAGTGGGGAAAACCTCTGCGTCCAATGGAAAAGCATTGTCGTGACATATCTACTCTCCCTTCGTTTGTGTATCCACACATTGTCGAAACTGACTAAAAGATTAGGTGCAAAAGAACGCAAGTCGGATGATTTGGACCGTGGGAAACTCAGTTTCGCGCTGCTAAGCATTTGGAAGGAAGTGAGATATGCCTCAACCAAGAGTGGGGAAAACCTCTGCATCAAATGGAAAAACACTGTCGGTACATATCTTCTCTCCCTTATTTTTTCTAATTAAATGGGCGAAACTGAGTAGTAGACTAGAAGTAAAAGAACGCGAACTAGATGATTTGGACCGTGGGAATTTCAGTTTCGCGCTGCTAAGCATTTGGAAGGAAGTGAGATATGTCTCAACCAAGAGTGGGGAAAACCTCTGCGTCCAATGGAAAAGCATTGTCGTGACATATCTACTCTCCCTTCGTTTGTGTATCCACACATTGTCAAAACTGAGTAAAAGATTAGGTGCAAAAGAACGCAAGTCGGATGATTTAGACTGTGGGAAACTCAGTGGGTTATGTCTCAACCAAGAGTGGGGAAACCCTCTGCATCAAATGGAAAAACACTGTCGTGTCATATCTTCTCTCCCTTATTTTTTTTAATTAAATGGACGAAACTGAGTTAAAGACTAGGAGTAAAAGAACGCAAACAGGATGATTTAGACTGTGGGAAACTCAGTTTCGCGCTGCTAAGCATTTGGAAGGAAGTGGGATATGTCTCAACCAAGAGTGGGGAAAACATCTGCATCCAATGGAAAAGCACTGTCGGTACATAACTTCTCTCCCTTATTTTTTCTAATTAAATGGGCGAAACTGAGTAGAAGACTAGAAGTAAAAGAACGCGAACTGGATGACTTTAACCGTGGGAAACTCAGTTTCGCGCTGCTAAGCATTTGGAAGGAAGTGAGATATGTCTCAACCAAGAGTGGGGAAAACCTCTGCATCAAATGGAAAAACACTGTCGGTACATATCTTCTCTCCCTTATTTTTTCTAATTAAATGGGCGAAACTGAGTAGAAGACTAGAAGTAAAAGAACGCGAACTAGGTGATTTGGACCGTGGGAAATTCAGTTTCGCGCTGCTAAGCATTTGGAAGGAAGTGGGATATGTCTCAACCAAGAGTGGGGAAAACATCTACATCCAATGGAAAAGCACTGTCGTGACATATCTTCTCTCCCGTTGTTTGTGTGTTTAAGCGGTCGAAACTGAGTGAAAGATTAAACGCAAAAGAACGCAAGTCAGATGATTTAGACTGTGGGAAACTCAGTGGAATATGTCTCAACCAAGAGTGGGGAAAACCTCTGCATCAAATGGAAAAACACTGTCATGACATACTTTCCTCCCTTATTTTTTCTAATTAAATGGGCGAAACTGAGTAGAAGACTAGGAGTAAAAGAACGCAAACTGGATGATTTAGACTATGGGAAACTCAGTTTCGCGCTGCTAAGCATTTGCAAGGAAGTGGGATATGTCTCAACCAAGAGTGGGGAAAACCTCTGCATCAAATGGAAAAACACTGTCATGACATATCTTCCTCATGCATCGAATTGGCGAAACTAAGTAGAAGACTAGAAGTAAAAGAACGCGAACTGGATGATTTGGACCGTGGGAAATTCAGTTTCGCACTGCTAAGCATTTGGAAGGAAGTGGGATATGTCTCAACCAAGAGTGGGGAAAACATCTGCATCAAATGGAAAAACACTGTCGGTACATATCTTCTCTCCCTTATTTTTTCTAATTAAATGGGCGAAACTGAGTAGAAGACTAGAAGTAAAAGAACGCGAACTAGATGATTTGGACCGTGGGAATTTCAGTTTCCCGCTGCTAAGCATTTGGAAGGAAGTGAGATATGTCTCAACCAAGAGTGGGGAAAACCTCTGCGTCCAATGGAAAAGCATTGTCGTGACATATCTACTCTCCCTTCGTTTGTGTATCCACACATTGTCAAAACTGAGTAAAAGATTAGGTGCAAAAGAACGCAAGTCGGATGATTTAGACTGTGGGAAACTCAGTGGGTTATGTCTCAACCAAGAGTGGGGAAAACCTCTGCATCAAATGGAAAAACACTGTCATGACATATCTTCCCTCCCTTATTTTTTCTAATTAAATGGGCGAAACTGAGTAGAAGACTAGAAGTAAAAGAACGCGAACTGGATGACTTGGACCGTGGGATATTCAGTGGGGGTAAAGCATCTACGTCCAATGGAAAAGCACTGTCGTGACATATCTTCTCTCCCTTCGTTTGCGTATCCAAATGGTCGAAACTGAGTAAAAGATTAGATGCAAAAGAACGCAAGTCGGATGATTTAGACTGTGGGAAACTCAGTGGGATATGTCTCAACCAAGAGTGGGGAAAACATCTGCATCCAATGGAAAAGCACTGTCGGTACATATCTTCCCTCCCTTATTTTTTCTAATTAAATGGGCGAAACTGAGTAGAAGACTAGAAGTAAAAGAACGCGAACTGGATGACTTGGACCGTGGGAAATTCAGTGGGGGTAAAGCATCTACGTCCAATGGAAAAGCACTGTCGTGTCAAATCATCTCTCCCTTCGTTTGCGTATCCAAATGGTCGAAACTGAGTAAAAGATTAGATGCAAAAGAACGCAAGTCGGATGATTAAGACTGTGGGAAACTCAGTGGGATATGTCTCAACCAAGAGTGGGGAAAACATCTGCATCCAACGGAAAAGCACTGTCGTGACATATCTTCTCTCCCGTCGTTTGTGTGTCTAAACGGTCGAAACTGAGTGAAAGATTAAATGCAAAAGAACGCAAGTCAGATGATTTAGACTGTGGGAAACTCAGTGGAATATGTCTCAACCAAGAGTGGGGAAAACCTCTGCATCAAATGGAAAAACACTGTCATGACATATCTTCCTCATGCATCAAATTGGCGAAACTAAGTAGAAGACTAGAAGTAAAAGAACGCAAACTGGATGACTTGGATCGTGAGAGACTCAGTTTCGCGCTGCTAAGCATTTGGAAGGAAGTGAGATATGTCTCAACCAAGAGTGGGGAAAACATCTGCATCCAATGGAAAAGCACTGTCGTGACATATCTTCTCTTCCTTATTTTTTTTAATTAAATGGGCGAAACTGAGTAGAAGACTAGAAGTAAAAGAACTCGAACTGGATTACTTGGACCGTGGGTAATTCAGTTTCGCGCTGCTAAGCATTTGGAAGGAAGTGAGATATGTCTCAACCAAGAGTGGGGAAAACCTCTGCGTCCAATGGAAAAGCATTGTCGTGACATATCTACTCTCCCTTCGTTTGTGTATCCACACATTGTCGAAACTGACTAAAAGATTAGGTGCAAAAGAACGCAAGTCGGATGATTTAGACTGTGAGAAACTCAGTGGGTTATATCTCAACCAAGAGTGGGGAAACCCTCTGCATCAAATGGAAAAACACTGTCGTGTCATATCTTCTCTCCCTTATTTTTTCTAATTAAATGGGCGAAACTGAGTAGAAGACTAGAAGTAAAAGAACGCGAACTGGATGACTTGGACCGTGGGAAACTCAGTTTCGCGCTGCTAAGCATTTTGGAAGGAAGTGAGATATGTCTCAACCAAGAGTGGGGAAAACCTGTGCATCAAATGGAAAAACACTGTCGGTACATATCTTCTCTCCCTTATTTTTTCTAATTAAATGGGCGAAACTGAGTAGAAGACTAGAAGTAAAAGAACGCGAACTGGATGATTTGGACCGTGGGAAATTCAGTTTCGCGCTGCTAAGCATTTGGAAGGAAGTGAGATATGTCTCAACCAAGAGTGGGGAAAACCTCTGCGTCCAATGGAAAAGCATTGTCGTGACATATCTACTCTCCCTTCGTTTGTGTATCCACACATTTTCAAAACTGAGTAAAAGATTAGGTGCAAAAGAACGCAAGTCGGATGATTTAGACTGTGGGAAACTCAGTGGGTTATGTCTCAACCAAGAGTGGGGAAAACCTCTGCATCAAATGGAAAAACACTGTCATGACATATCTTCCTCCCTTATTTTTTCTAATTAAATGGGCGAAACTGAGTAGAAGACTAGGAGTAAAAGAACGCAAACTGGATGATTTAGACTATGGGAAACTCAATTTCGCGCTGCTAAGCATTTGGAAGGAAGTGAGATATGTCTCAACCAAGAGTGGGGAAAACCTCTGCATCAAATTGAAAAACACTGTCGGTACATATCTTCTCTCCCTTAATTTTTCTAATTAAATGGGCGAAACTGAGTAGAAGACTAGAAGTAAAAGAACGCGAACTGGATGATTTGGACCGTGGGAAATTCAGTTTCGCGCTGCTAAGCATTTGGAAGGAAGTGAGATATGTCTCAACCAAGAGTGGGGAAAACCTCTGCGTCCAATGGAAAAGCATTGTCGTGACATATCTACTCTCCCCTCGTTTGTGTATCCACACATTGTCAAAACTGACTAAAAGATTAGGTGCAAAAGAACGCAAGTCGGATGATTTAGACTGTGGGAAACTCAGTGGGTTATGTCTCAACCAAGAGTGGGGAAACCCTCTGCATCAAATGGAAAAACACTGTCGTGTCATATCTTCTCTCCCTTATTTTTTTTAATTAAATGGGCGAAACTGAGTTAAAGACTAGGAGTAAAAGAACGCAAACTGGATGATTTAGACTGTGGGAAACTCAGTTTCGCGCTGCTAAGCATTTGGAAGGAAGTGGGATATGTCTCAATCAAGAGTGGGGAAAACATCTGCATCCAATGGAAAAGCACTGTCGGTACATATCTTCTCTCCCTTATTTTTTCTAATTAAATGGGCGAAACTGAGTAGAAGACTAAAAGTAAAAGAACGCGAACTGGATGACTTGGACCGTGGGAAACTCAGTTTCGCGCTGCTAAGCATTCGGAAGGAAGTGAGATATGTCTCAACCAAGAGTGGGGAAAACCTCTGCATCAAATGGAAAAACACTGTCGGTACATATCTTCTCTCCCTTATTTTTTCTAATTAAATGGGCGAAACTAAGTAGAAGACTAGAAGTAAAAAAACGCGAACTTAATGATTTGGACCGTGGGAAATTCAATTTTGCGCTGCTTTGCATTTGGAAGGAAATATGATATGTCTCAACCAAGAGTGGGGAAAACCTCTGCATCAAATGGAAAAACACTTTCGTGACATATCTTTCCTCCCTTATTTTTTCTAATTAAGTGGGCGAAACTGAATAGAAGACTAGAAGTAAAAGAACACAAACTGGATGATTTAGAACGTGGGAAACTCAGTGGGTTATGTCTCAACCAAGAGTGGGGAAACCCTCTGCATCAAATGGAAAAGCACTGTCGGTACATATCTTCTCTCCCTTATTTTTTCTAATTAAATGGGCGAAACTGAGTAGAAGACTAAAAGTAAAAGAACGCGAACTGGATGACTTGGACCGTGGGAAACTCAGTTTCGCGCTGCTAAGCATTCGGAAGGAAGTGAGATATGTCTCAACCAAGAGTGGGGAAAACCTCTGCATCAAATGGAAAAACACTGTCGGTACATATCTTCTCTCCCTTATTTTTTCTAATTAAATGGGCGAAACTGAGTAGAAGACTAGAAGTAAAAAAACGCGAACTGGATGATTTGGACCGTGGGAAATTCAATTTTGCGCTGCTTTGCATTTGGAAGGAAATATGATATGTCTCAACCAAGAGTGGGGAAAACCTCTGCATCAAATGGAAAAACACTGTCATGACATATCTTCCTCCCTTATTTTTTCTAATTAAATGGGCGAAACTGAGTAGAAGACTAGGAGTAAAAGAACGCAAACTGGATGATTTAGACTATGGGAAACTCAATTTCGCGCTGCTAAGCATTTGGAAAGAAGTGAGATATGTCTCAACCAAGAGTGGGGAAAACCTCTGCATCAAATGGAAAAACACTGTCGGTACATATCTTCTCTCCCTTAATTTTTCTAATTAAATGGGCGAAACTGAGTAGAAGACTAGAAGTAAAAGAACGCGAACTGGATGATTTGGACCGTGGGAATTTCAGTTTCGCGCTGCTAAGCATTTGGAAGGAAGTGAGATATGTCTCAACCAAGAGTGGGGAAAACCTCTGCGTCCAATGGAAAAGCATTGTCGTGACATATCTACTCTCCCCTCGTTTGTGTATCCACACATTGTCAAAACTGAGTAAAAGATTAGGTGCAAAAGAACGCAAGTCGGATGATTTAGACTGTGGGAAACTCAGTGGGTTATGTCTCAACCAAGAGTGGGGAAACCCTCTGCATCAAATGGAAAAACACTGTCGTGTCATATCTTCTCTCCCTTATTTTTTTAATTAAATGGGCGAAACTGAGTTAAACACTAGGAGTAAAAGAACGCAAACTGGATGATTTAGACTGTGGTAAACTCAGTTTCGCGCTGCTAAGCATTTGGAAGGAAGTGGGATATGTATCAACCAAGAGTGGGGAAAACATCTGCATCCAATGGAAAAGCACTGTCGTGGCTTATCTTCTCTCCCTTCGTTTGTGTATCCAAACGGTCGAAGCTGAGTAAAAGATTAGATGCAAAAGAACGCAAGTCGGATGATTTAGACTGTGGGAAACTCAGTGGGATATGTCTCAACCAAGAGTGGGGAAAACGGCTGCGTCCAATGGAAAAGCACTATCGTGACATATTTTCTCTCCCTTCATTTGTGTATCCAAACGGTCGAAACTGAGTAAAAGATTAGACACAAAAAAACGCAAGTCAGATGATTTAGACTGTGGGAAACTCAAGGGGTTATGTCTCAACCAAGAGTGGGGAAACCCTCTGCATCAAATGGAAAAACACTGTCGTGACATATCTTCTCTCCCTTATTTTGTTTAATTAAATGGCGAAACTGAGTTAAAGACTAGGAGTAAAAGAACGCAAACTGGATGATTTGGAACGTGGGAAACTCAGTTTCGCGCTGCTAAGCATTTGGAAGGAAGTGGAATATGTCTCAACCAAGAGTGGGGAAAACATCTGCATCCAATGGAAAAGCACTGTCGGTACATATCTTCTCTCCCTTATTTTTTCTAATTAAATGGGCGAAACTGAGTAGAAGACTAGAAGTAAAAGAACGCGAACTGGATGATTTGGACCGTGGGAAATCAGTTTCGCGCTGCTAAGCATTTGGAAGGAAGTGATATATGTCTCAACCAAGAGTGGGGAAAACCTCTGCGTCCAATGGAAAAGCATTGTCGTGACATATCTACTCTCCCCTCGTTTGTGTATCCACACATTGTCAAAACTGAGTAAAAGATTAGGTGCAAAAGAACGCAAGTCGGATGATTTAGACTGTGGGAAACTCAGTGGGTTATGTCTCAACCAAGAGTGGGGAAACCCTCTGCATCAAATGGAAAAACACTGTCGTGTCATATCTTCTCTCCCTTATTTTTTTTTAATTAAATGGGCGAAACTGAGTTAAAGACTAGGAGTAAAAGAACGCAAACTGGATGATTTAGACTGTGGGAAACTCAGTTTCGCGCTGCTAAGCATTTGGAAGGAAGTGGGATATGTCTCAATCAAGAGTGGGGAAAACATCTGCATCCAATGGAAAAGCACTGTCGGTACATATCTTCTCTCCCTTATTTTTTCTAATTAAATGGGGGAAACTGAGTAGAAGACTAAAAGTAAAAGAACGCGAACTGGATGACTTGGACCGTGGGAAACTCAGTTTCGCGCTGCTAAGCATTCGGAAGGAAGTGAGATATGTCTCAACCAAGAGTGGGGAAAACCTCTGCATCAAATGGAAAAAGACTGTCAGTACATATCTTCTCTCCCTTATTTTTTCTAATTAAATGGGCGAAACTGAGTAGAAGACTAGAAGTAAAAAAACGCGAACTGGATGATTTGGACCGTGGGAATTTCAATTTTGCGCTGCTATGCATTTGCAAGGAAATGTGATATGTCTCAACCAAGAGTGGGGAAAACATCTGCATCCAATGGAAAAGCACTGTCGTGGCATATCTTCTCTCCCTTCGTTTGTGTATCCAAACGGTCGAAGCTGAGTAAAAGATTAGATGCAAAAGAACGCAAGTCGGATGATTTAGACTGTGGGAAACTCAGTGGGATATGTCTCAACCAAGAGTGGGGAAAACGGCTGCGTCCAATGGAAAAGCACTGTCGTGACATATCTTCTCTCCCTTCATTTGTGTATCCAAACGGTCGAAACTGAGTAAAAGATTAGACACAAAAAAACGCAAGTCAGATGATTTAGACTGTGGGAAACTCAGTGGGTTATGTCTCAACCAAGAGTGGGGAAACCCTCTGCATCAAATGGAAAAACACTGTCGTGTCATATCTTCTCTCCCTTATTTTTTTTAATTAAATGGGCGAAACTGAGTTAAAGACTAGGAGTAAAAGAACGCAAACTGGATGATTTGGAACGTGGGAAACTCAGTTTCGCGCTGCTAAGCATTTGGAAGGAAGTGGGATATGTCTCAACCGAGAGTGAAAAGCACTGTCGGTACATATCTTCTCTCCCTTATTTTTTCTAATTAAATGGGCGAAACTGAGTAGAAGACTAGAAGTAAAAGAACGCGAACTGAATGCTGCTAAGCATTTGGAAGGAAGTGAGATATGTCTCAACCAAGAGTGGGGAAAACCTCTGCGTCCAATGGAAAAGCATTGTCGTGACATATCTTCTCTCCCTTCGTTGGTGTATCCAAACGGTCGAAACTGAGTAAAAGATTAGGTACAAAAGAACGCAAGTCGGATGATTTAGACTGTGGGAAACTCAGTGGGTTATGTCTCAACCAAGAGTGGGGAAACCCTCTGCATCAAATGGAAAAACACTGTCGGTACATATCTTCTCTCCCTTATTTTTTCTAATTAAATGGACGAAACTGAGTAGAAGACAAGAAGTAAAAGAACGCGAGCTGGATGACGTGGACCGTGGGAAATTCAGTTTCGCGCTGCTAAGCATTTGGAAGGAATTGAGATATGTCTCAACCAAGAGTGGGGAAAACATCTGCATCCAATGGAAAAGCACTGTCGTGACATATCTTCTCTCCCTTCGTTTGTGTATCCAAACGGTCGAAACTGAGTAAAAGATTAGGTGCAAAAGAACGCAAGTTGGATTATTTAGACTGAAAAGAACGCGAGCTGGATGACGTGGACCGTGGGAAATTCAGTTTCGCGCTGCTAAGCATTTGGAAGGAATTGAGATATGTCTCAACCAAGAGTGGGGAAACCCTCCGCATCAAATGGAAAAACACTGTCGTGACACATCTTCTCTCCCTTATTTTTTTTAATTAAATGGGCGAAACTGAGTTAAAGACTAGGAGTAAAAGACCGCAAACTGGATAATTTAGACTGTGGGAAACTCAGTTTCGCGCTGCTAAGCATTTGGAAGGAAGTGGGATATGTCTCAACCAAGAGTGGGGAAAACATCTGCATCCAATGGAAAAGCACTGTCGATACATATCTTCTCTCCCTTATATTTTCTAATTAAATGGGCGAAACTGAGTAGAAGACTAGAAGTAAAAGAACGCGAACGGGATGACTTGGGCCGTGGGAAATTCAATTTTGCGTTGCTATGCATTTGGAAGGAAATGTGATATGTCTCAACCAAGAGTGGGGAAAACTTCTGCATCAAATGGAAAAACACTGTCGTGACATAACTTCCCTCCCTTATTTTTTCTAATTAAGTAGGCGAAACTGAGTAGAAGACTAGAAGTAAAAGAACGCAAACTGAATGATTTGGATCGACGGAAACACAGTTTCGCGCTGCTAAGCATTTCGAAGGAAGTGCGATATGTCTCAACCAAGAGTGGGGAAAACATCTGCATCCAATGGAAAAGCACTGTCGTGACATATCTTCTCTCCCTTCGTTGGTGTATCCAAACGGTCGAAACTGAGTAAAAGATTAGGTACAAAAGAACGCAAGTCGGATGATTTAGACTGTGGGAAACTCAGTGGGTTACGTCTCAACCAAGAGTGGGGAAACCCTCTGCATCAAATGGAAAAACACTGTCGGTACATATCTTCTCTCCCTTATTTTTTCTAATTAAATGGACGAAACTGAGTAGAAGACTAGAAGTAAAAGAACGCGAGCTGGATGATTTGGACCGTGGGAAATTCAATTTTGCGTTGCTATGCATTTGGAAGGAAATGTGATATGTCTCAACCAAGAGTGGGGAAAACCTCTGCATCAAATGGAAAAACACTGTCGTGACATATCTTCCCTCCCTTATTTTTTCTAATTAAGTGGGCGAAACTGAGTAGAAGACTAGAAGTAAAAGAACGCAAACTGAATGATTTGGAACGACGGAAACACAGTTTCGCGCTGCTAAGCATTTCGAAGGAAGTGCGATATGTCTCAACCAAGAGTGGGGAAAACATCTGCATCCAATGGAAAAGCACTGTCGTTACATATCTTTTCTCCCTTATTTTTTCTAATTAAATGGGCGAAACTGAGTAGAAGACTAGAAGTAAAAGAACGCGAACTGGATGACTTGGGCCGTGGGAAATTCAGTTTCGCGCTGCTAAGCATTTGGAAGGAAGTGAGATATGTCTCAACCAAGAGTGGGGAAAACCTCTGCGTCCAATGGAAAAGCATTGTCGTGACATATCTTCTCTCCCTTCGTTGGTGTATCCAAACGGTCGAAACTGAGTAAAAGATTAGGTACAAAAGAACGCAAGTCGGATGATTTAGACTGTGGGAAACTCAGTGGGTTATGTCTCAACCAAGAGTGGGGAAACCGTCTGCATCAAATGGAAAAACACTGTCGGTACATATCTTCTCTCCCTTATTTTTTCTAATTAAATGGACGAAACTGAGTAGAAGACTAGAAGTAAAAGAACGCGAGCTGGATGATTTGGACCGTGGGAAATTCAATTTTGCGTTGCTATGCATTTGGAAGGAAATGTGATATGTCTCAACCAAGAGTGGGGAAAACCTCTGCATCAAATGGAAAAACACTGTCGTGACATAACTTCCCTCCCTTATTTTTTCTAATTAAGTAGGCGAAACTGAGTAGAAGACTAGAAGTAAAAGAACGCAAACTGAATGATTTGGAACGACGGAAACACAGTTTCGCGCTGCTAAGCATTTCGAAGGAAGTGCGATATGTCTCAACCAAGAGTGGGGAAAACATCTGCATCCAATGGAAAAGCACTGTCGTTACATATCTTCTCTCCCTTATTTTTTCTAATTAAATGGGCGAAACTGAGTAGAAGACTAGAAGTAAAAGAACGCGAACTGGATGACTTGGGCCGTGGGAAATTCAGTTTCGCGCTGCTAAGCATTTGGAAGGAAGTGAGATATGTCTCAACCAAGAGTGGGGAAAACCTCTGCGTCCAATGGAAAAGCATTATCGTGACATATCTTCCCTCCCTTCGTTTGTGTATCCAAACGGTCGAAACTGAGTAAAATATTAGGTGCAAAAGAACGCAAGTCGGATGATTTAGACTGTGGGAAACTCAGTGGGTTATGTCTCAACCAAGACTGGGGAAACCCTCTGCATCAAATGGAAAAACACTGTCGTGACATATCTTCTCTCCCTTATTTTTTTTAGTTAAATGGGCGAAACTGAGTTAAAGCCTAGGAGTAAGAGAACGCAAACTGGATGATTTAGACTGTGGGAAATTCAATTTTGCGCTGCTATGCATTTGGAAGGAAATGTGATATGTCTCAACCAAGAGTGGGGAAAACCTCTGCATCCAATGGAAAAGCACTGTCGATACATATCTTCTCTCCCTTATATTTTCTAATTAAATGGGCGAAACTGTGTAGAAGACTAGAAGTAAAAGAACGCGAACTGGATGACTTGGGCCGTGGGAAATTCAGTTTCGCGCTGCTAAGCATTTGGAAGGAAGTGAGATATGTCTCAACCAAGAGTGGGGAAAACCTCTGCGTCCAATGGAAAAGCATTGTCGTGACATATCTTCCCTCCCTTCGTTTGTGTATCCAAACGGTCGAAACTGAGTAAAAGATTAGGTGCAAAAGAACGCAAGTCGGATGATTTAGACTGTGGGAAACTCAGTGGGTTATGTTTCTACCAAGACTGGGGAAACCCTCTTTATCAAATGGAAAAACACTGTCGTGACATATCTTCTCTCCCTTATTTTTTTTAGTTAAATGGGCGAAACTGAGTTAAAGACTAGGAGTAAAAGAACGCAAACTGGATGATTTAGACTGTGGGAAATTCAATTTTGCGCTGCTATGCATTTGGAAGGAAATGCGATATGTCTCAACCAAGAGTGGGGAAAACCTCTGCATCAAATGGAAAAACACTGTCGTGACATATCTTCCCTCCCTTATTTTTTCAAATTAAGTGGGCGAAACTGAGTAGAAGACTAGAAGTAAAAGAACGCGAACTGGATGACTTGGACCGTGGGAAATTCAGTTTCGCGCTGCTAAGCATTTGGAAGGAAGTGAGATATGTCTCAACCAAGAGTGGGGAAAACCTCTGCATCAAATGGAAAAACACTGTCGGTACATATCTTCTATCCCTTATTTTTTCTAATTAAATGGGCGAAACTGAGTAGAAGACTAGAAGTGAAAGAACGCGAACTGGATGATTTGGACCGTGGGAAATTCAATTTTGCGCTGCTATGCATTTGGAAGGAAATGTGATATGTCTCAACCAAGAGTGGGGAAAACCTCTGCATCAAATGGAAAAACACTGTCGAGTAATATCTTCCCTCCCTTATTTTTTCTAATAAAGTGAGCGAAACTGAGTAGAAGACTAGAAGTAAAAGAACGCAAACTATATGATTTGGAACGTGGGAAACTCAGTTTTGCGCTGCTAAGCATTTCGAAGGAAGTGGGATATGTCTCAACCAAGAGTGGGGAAAACATCTGCATCCAATGGAAAAGCACTGTCGGTACATATCTTCTCTCCCTTATTTTTTCTAATTAAATGGGCGAAACTGAGTAGAAGACTAGAAGTAAAAGAACGTGAACTGGATGACTTGGGCCGTGGGAAATTCAGTTTCGCGCTGCTAAGCATTTGGAAGAAAGTGAGATATGTCTCAACCAAGAGTGGGGAAAACATCTGCATCCAATGGAAAAGCACTGTCGTGGCATATCTTCTCTCCCTTCGTTTGTGTATCCAAACGGTCGAAGCTGAGTAAAAGATTAGAAGCAAAAGATCGCAAGTCGGATGACTTAGACTGTGGGAAACTCAGTGGGTTATGTCTCAACCAAGACTGGGGAAACCCTCTGCATCAAATGGAAAAACACTGTCGTCACATATCTTCTCTCCCTTATGTTTTTTAGTTAAATGGGCGAAACTGAGTTAAAGACTAGGAGTAAAAGAACGCAAACTGGATGATTTAGACTGTGGGAAATTCAATTTTGCGCTGCTATGCATTTGGAAGGAAATGTGATATGTCTCAACCAAGAGTGGGGAAAACATCTGCATCCAATGGAAAAGCACTGTCGATACATATCTTCTCTCCCTTATTTTTTCTAATTAAATGGGCGAAACTGAGTAGAAGACTAGAAGTAAAAGAACGCGAACTGGATGACTTGGGCCGTGGGAAATTCAGTTTCGCGCTGCTAAGCATTTCGAAGGAATTGAGATATGTCTCAACCAAGAGTGGGGAAAACATCTGCATCCAATGGAAAAGCACTGTCGTGACATATCTTCTCTCCCTTCGTTTGGGTATCCAAACGGTCGAAACTGAGTAAAAGATTAGGTGCAAAAGAACGCAAGTCGGATGATTTAGACTGTGGGAAACTCAGTGGGTTATGTCTCAACCAAGAGTGGGGAAACCCTCTGCATCAAATGGAAAAACACTGTCGGTACATATCTTCTCTCCCTTATTTTTTCTAATTAAATGGGCGAAACTGAGTAGAAGACTAGAAGTAAAAGAACGCGAACTGGATGACGTGAACCGTGGGAAATTCAGTTTCGCGCTGCTAAGCATTTGGAAGGAATTGAGATATGTCTCAACCAAGAGTGGGGAAAACATCTGCATCCAATGGAAAAGCACTGTCGTGGCATATCTTCTCTCCCTTCGTTTGTGTATCCAAACGGTCGAAGCTGAGTAAAAGATTAGAAGCAAAAGATCGCAAGTCGGATGACTTAGACTGTGGGAAACTCAGTGGGTTATGTCTCAACCAAGACTGGGGAAACCCTCTGCATCAAATGGAAAAACACTGTCGTCACATATCTTCTCTCCCTTATGTTTTTTAGTTAAATGGGCGAAACTGAGTTAAAGACTAGGAGTAAAAGAACGCAAACTGGATGATTTAGACTGTGGGAAATTCAATTTTGCGCTGCTATGCATTTGGAAGGAAATGTGATATGTCTCAACCAAGAGTGGGGAAAACATCTGCATCCAATGGAAAAGCACTGTCGATACATATCTTCTCTCCCTTATTTTTTCTAATTAAATGGGCGAAACTGAGTAGAAGACTAGAAGTAAAAGAACGCGAACTGGATGACTTGGGCCGTGGGAAATTCAGTTTCGCGCTGCTAAGCATTTGGAAGGAATTGAGATATGTCTCAACCAAGAGTGGGGAAAACATCTGCATCCAATGGAAAAGCACTGTCGTGACATATCTTCTCTCCCTTTGTTTGTGTATCCAAACGGTCGAAACTGAGTAAAAGATTAGGTGCAAAAGAACGCAAGTCGGATGATTTAGACTGTGGGAAACTCAGTGGGTTATGTTTCAACCAAGACTGGGGAAACCCTCTGCATCAAATGGAAAAACACTGTCGGTACATATCTTCTCTCCCTTATTTTTTCTAATTAAATGGGCGAAACTGAGTTAAAGACTAGGAGTAAAAGAACACAAACTGGATGGTTTAGACTGTGGGAAATTCAGTTTCGCGCTGCTAAGCATTTGGAAGGAATTGAGATATGTCTCAACCAAGAGTGGGGAAAACATCTGCATCCAATGGAAAAGCACTGTCGTGACATATCTTCTCTCCCTTCGTTTGTGTATCCAAACGGTCGAAACTGAGTAAAAGATTAGGTGCAAAAGAACGCAAGTCGGATGATTTAGACTGTGGGAGACTCAGTGGGTTATGTCTCAACCAAGAGTGGGAAAACCCTCCGCATCAAATGGAAAAACACTGTCGTGACACATCTTCTCTCCCTTATTTTTTTTAATTAAATGGGCGAAACTGAGTTAAAGACTAGAAGTAAAAGAACGCAAACTGAATGATTTGGAACGACGGAAACACAGTTTCGCGCTGCTAAGCATTTCGAAGGAAGTGCGATATGTCTCAACCAAGAGTGGGGAAAACATCTGCATCCAATGGAAAAGCACTGTCGTTCCATATCTTCTCTCCCTTATTTTTTCTTATGAAATGGGCGAAACTGAGTAGAAGACTAGAAGTAAAAGAACGCGAACTGGATGACGTGGACCGTGGGAAATTCAGTTTCGCGCTGCTAAACATTTGGAAGGAATTGAGATATGTCTCAAAAAAGAGTGGGGAAAACATCTGCATCCAATGGAAAAGCACTGTCGTGACATATCTTCTCTCCCTTCGTTTGTGTATCCAAACGGTCGAAACTGAGTAAAAGATTAGGTGCAAAAGAACGCAAGTCGGATGATTTAGACTGTGGGAGACTCAGTGGGTTATGTCTCAACCAAGAGTGGGGAAACCCTCCGCATCAAATGGAAAAACACTGTCGTGACACATCTTCTCTCCCTTATTTTTTCTAATTAAATGGGCGAAACTGAGTGGAAGACTAGAAGTAAAAGAACGCGAACTGGATGACGTGAACCGTGGGAAATTCAGTTTCGCGCTGCTAAGCATTTGGAAGGAATTGAGATATGTCTCAACCAAGAGTGGGGAAAACATCTGCATCCAATGGAAAAGCACTGTCGTGACATATCTTCTCTCCCTTCGTTTGTGTATCCAAACGGTCGAAACTGAGTAAAAGATTAGGTGCAAAAGAACGCAAGTCGGATGATTTAGACTGTGGGAGACTCAGTGGGTTATGTCTCAACCAAGAGTGGGGAAACCCTCCGCATCAAATGGAAAAACACTGTCGTGACACATCTTCTCTCCCTTATTTTTTCTAATTAAATGGGCGAAACTGAGTAGAAGACTAGAAGTAAAAGAACGCGAACTGGATGACGTGGACCGTGGGAAATTCAGTTTCGCGCTGCTAAGCATTTGGAAGGAATTGAGATATGTCTCAACCAAGAGTGGGGAAAACATCTGCATCCAATGGAAAAACACTGTCGTGACATATCTTCTCTCCCTTATTTTTTTTAGTTAAATGGGCGAAACTGAGTTAAAGACTAGGAGTAAAAGAACGCAAACTGGATGATTTAGACGGTGGGAAATTCAATTTTGCGTTGCTATGCATTTGGAAGGAAATGTGATATGTCTCAACCAAGAGTGGGGAAAACCTCTGCATCAAATGGAAAAACACTGTCGTGACACATCTTCTCTCCCTTATTTTTTTTAATTAAATGGGCGAAACTGAGTTAAAGACTAGGAGTAAAAGAACGCAAACTGGATGATTTAGACGGTGGGAAATTCAATTTTGCGTTGCTATGCATTTGGAAGGAAATGTGATATGTCTCAACCAAGAGTGGGGAAAACCTCTGCATCAAATGGAAAAACACTGTCGTGACATATCTTCCCTCCCTTATTTTTTCTAATTAAGTGGGCGAAACTGAGTAGAAGACTAGAAGTAAAAGAACGCAAACTGAATGATTTGGAACGACGGAAACTCAGTTTCGCGCTGCTAAGCATTTGGAAGGAAGTGGGATATGTCTCAACCAAGAGTGGGGAAAGCATCTGCATCCAATGGAAAAGCACTGTCGATACATATCTTCTCTCCCTTATATTTTCTAATTAAATGGGCGAAACTGAGTAGAAGACTAGAAGTAAAAGAACGCGAACTGGATGACTTGGGCCGTGGGAAATTCAGTTTCGCGCTGCTAAGCATTTGGAAGGAAGTGAGATATGTCTCAACCAAGAGTGGGGAAAACCTCTGCGTCCAATGGAAAAGCATTGTCGTGACATATCTTCCCTCCCTTCGTTTGTGTATCCAAACGGTCGAAACTGAGTAAAAGATTAGGTGCAAAAGAAAGCAAGTCGGATGATTTAGACTGTGGGAAACTCAGTGGGTTATGTCTCAACCAAGACTGGGGAAACCCTCTGCATCAAATGGAAAAACACTGTCGTGACATATCTTCTCTCCCTTATTTTTTTTAGTTAAATGGGCGAAACTGAGTTAAAGACTAGGAGTAAGAGAACGCAAACTGGATGATTTAGACTGTGGGAAATTCAATTTTGCGCTGCTATGCATTTGGAAGGAAATGTGATATGTCTCAACCAAGAGTGGGGAAAACCTCTGCATCCAATGGAAAAGCACTGTCGATACATATCTTCTCTCCCTTATATTTTCTAATTAAATGGGCGAAACTGAGTAGAAGACTAGAAGTAAAGAACGCGAACTGGATGACTTGGGCCGTGGGAAATTCAGTTTCGCGCTGCTAAGCATTTGGAAGGAATTGAGATATGTCTCAACCAAGAGTGGGGAAAACATCTGCATCAAATGGAAAAACACTGTCGTGACATATCTTCCCTCCCTTATTTTTTCTAATTAAGTGGGCGAAACTGAGAAGAAGACTAGAAGTAAAAGAACGCAAACTGAATGATTTGGAACGACGGAAACTCAGTTTCGCGCTGCTAAGCATTTGGAAGGAAGTGGGATATGTCTCAACCAAGAGTGGAGAAAACATCTGCATCCAATGGAAAAGCACTGTCGATACATATCTTCTCTCCCTTATATTTTCTAATTAAATGGGCGAAACTGAGTAGAAGACTAGAAGTAAAAGAACGCGAACTGGATGACTTGGGCCGTGGGAGATTCAGTTTCGCGCTGCTAAGCATTTGGAAGGAAGTGAGATATGTCTCAACCAAGAGTGGGGAAAACCTCTGCGTCCAATGGAAAAGCATTGTCGTGACATATCTTCCCTCCCTTCGTTTGTGTATCCAAACGGTCGAAACTGAGTAAAAGATTAGGTGCAAAAGAAAGCAAGTCGGATGATTTAGACTGTGGGAAACTCAGTGGGTTATGTCTCAACCAAGACTGGGGAAACCCTCTGCATCAAATGGAAAAACACTGTCGTGACATATCTTCTCTCCCTTATTTTTTTTAGTTAAATGGGCGAAACTGAGTTAAAGACTAGGAGTAAGAGAACGCAAACTGGA
This sequence comes from Xylota segnis, assembly GCA_963583995.1. Taxonomy (NCBI): domain Eukaryota; kingdom Metazoa; phylum Arthropoda; class Insecta; order Diptera; family Syrphidae; genus Xylota; species Xylota segnis. Next base: position 90,704,977 of record OY757236.1, on the reverse strand, counting down.
TGATTTAGACTGTGGGAAATTCAATTTTGCGCTGCTATGCATTTGGAAGGAAATGTGATATGTCTCAACCAAGAGTGGGGAAAACCTCTGCATGCAATGGAAAAGCACTGTCGATACATATCTTCTCTCCCTTATATTTTCTAATTAAATGGGCGAAACTGAGTAGAAGACTAGAAGTAAAGAACGCGAACTGGATGACTTGGGCCGTGGGAAATTCAGTTTCGCGCTGCTAAGCATTTGGAAGGAAGTGAGATATGTTTCAACCAAGAGTGGGGAAAACCTCTGCGTCCAATGGAAAAGCATTGTCGTGACATATCTTCCCTCCCTTCGTTTGTGTATCCAAACGGTCGAAACTGAGTAAAAGATTAGGTGCAAAAGAACGCAAGTCGGATGATTTAGACTGTGGGAAACTCAGTGGGTTATGTTTCAACCAAGACTGGGGAAACCCTCTGCATCAAATGGAAAAACACTGTCGTGACATATCTTCTCTCCCTTATTTTTTTTAGTTAAATGGGCGAAACTGAGTTAAAGACTAGGAGTAAAAGAACGCAAACTGGATGATTTAGACTGTGGGAAATTCAATTTTGCGCTGCTATGCATTTGGAAGGAAATGTGATATGTCTCAACCAAGAGTGGGGAAAACCTCTGCATCAAATGGAAAAACACTGTCGTGACATATCTTCCCTCCCTTATTTTTTCAAATTAAGTGGGCGAAACTGAGTAGAAGACTAGAAGTAAAAGAACGCGAACTGGATGACTTGGACCGTGGGAAATTCAGTTTCGCGCTGCTAAGCATTTGGAAGGAAGTGAGATATGTCTCAACCAAGAGTGGGGAAAACCTCTGCATCAAATGGAAAAACACTGTCGGTACATATCTTCTCTCCCTTATTTTTTCTAATTAAATGGGCGAAACTGAGTAGAAGACTAGAAGTGAAAGAACGCGAACTGGATGATTTGGACCGTGGGAAATTCAATTTTGCGCTGCTATGCATTTGGAAGGAAATGTGATATGTCTCAACCAAGAGTGGGGAAAACCTCTGCATCAAATGGAAAAACACTGTCGAGTAATATCTTCCCTCCCTTATTTTTTCTAATAAAGTGAGCGAAACTGAGTAGAAGACTAGAAGTAAAAGAACGCAAACTGGATGATTTGGAACGTGGGAAACTCAGTTTTGCGCTACTAAGCATTTCGAAGGAAGTGGGATATGTCTCAACCAAGAGTGGGGAAAACATCTGCATCCAATGGAAAAGCACTGTCGGTACATATCTTCTCTCCCTTATTTTTTCTAATTAAATGGGCGAAACTGAGTAGAAGACTAGAAGTAAAAGAACGTGAACTGGATGACTTGGACCGTGGGAAATTCAGTTTCGCGCTGCTAAGCATTTGGAAGGAAGTGAGATATGTCTCAACCAAGAGTGGGGAAAACATCTGCATCCAATGGAAAAGCACTGTCGTGGCATATCTTCTCTCCCTTCGTTTGTGTATCCAAACGGTCGAAGCTGAGTAAAATATTAGAAGCAAAAGATCGCAAGTCGGATGACTTAGACTGTGGGAAACTCAGTGGGTTATGTCTCAACCAAGACTGGGGAAACCCTCTGCATCAAATGGAAAAACACTGTCGTGACATATCTTCTCTCCCTTATTTTTTTTAGTTAAATGGGCGAAACTGAGTTAAAGACTAGGAGTAAAAGAACGCAAACTGGATGATTTAGACTGTGGGAAATTCAATTTTTCGCTGCTATGCATTTGGAAGGAAATGTGATATGTCTCAACCAAGAGTGGGGAAAACATCTGCATCCAATGGAAAAGCACTGTCGATACATATCTTCTCTCCCTTATTTTTTCTAATTAAATGGGCGAAACTGAGTTAAAGACTAGGAGTAAAAGAACGCAAACTGGATGATTTAGACTGTGGGAAATTCAATTTTGCGCTGCTATGCATTTGGAAGGAAATGTGATATGTCTCAACCAAGAGTGGGGAAAACATCTGCATCCAATGGAAAAGCACTGTCGATACATATCTTCTCTCCCTTATTTTTTCTAATTAAATGGGCGAAACTGAGTAGAAGACTAGAAGTAAAAGAACGCGAACTCGATGACTTGGGCCGTGGGAAATTCAGTTTCGCGCTGCTAAGCATTTGGAAGGAAGTGAGATATGTCTCAACCAAGAGTGGGGAAAACCTCTGCATCAAATGGAAAAACACTGTCGAGTAATATCTTCCCTCCCTTATTTTTTCTAATAAAGTGAGCGAAACTGAGTAGAAGACTAGAAGTAAAAGAACGCAAACTGGATGATTTGGAACGTGGGAAACTCAGTTTTGCGCTGCTAAGCATTTCGAAGGAAGCGGGATATGTCTCAACCAAGAGTGGGGAAAACATCTGCATCCAATGGAAAAGCACTGTCGGTACATATCTTCTCTCCCTTATTTTTTCTAATTAAATGGGCGAAACTGAGTAGAAGACTAGAAGTAAAAGAACGTGAACTGAATGACTTGGACCGTGGGAAATTCAGTTTCGCGCTGCTAAGCATTTGGAAGGAAGTGAGATATGTCTCAACCAAGAGTGGGGAAAACATCTGCATCCAATGGAAAAGCACTGTCGTGGCATATCTTCTCTCCCTTCGTTTGTGTATCCAAACGGTCGAAGCTGAGTAAAAGATTAGAAGCAAAAGATCGCAAGTCGGATGACTTAGACTGTGGGAAACTCAGTGGGTTATGTCTCAACCAAGAGTGGGGAAACCCTCTGCATCAAATGGAAAAACACTGTCGGTACATATCTTCTCTCCCTTATTTTTTCTAATTAAATGGGCGAAACTGAGTAGAAGACTAGAAGTAAAAGAACGCGAACTGGATGACGTGGACCGTGGGAAATTCAGTTTCGCGCTGCTAAGCATTTGGAAGGAATTGAGATATGTCTCAACCAAGAGTGGGGAAAACATCTGCATCCAATGGAAAAGCACTGTCGTGACATATCTTCTCTCCCTTCGTTTGTGTATCCAAACGGTCGAAACTGAGTAAAAGATTAGGTGCAAAAGAACGCAAGTCGGATGATTTAGACTGTGGGAGACTCAGTGGGTTATGTCTCAACCAAGAGTGGGGAAACCCTCCGCATCAAATGGAAAAACACTGTCGTGACACATCTTCTCTTCCTTATTTTTTTTAATTAAATGGGCGAAACTGAGTTAAAGACTAGAAGTAAAAGAACGCAAACTGAATGATTTGGAACGACGGAAACACAGTTTCGCACTGCTAAGCATTTCGAAGGAAGTGCGATATGTCTCAACCGAAAGTGGGGAAAACATCTGCATCCAATGGAAAAGCACTGTCGTTCCATATCTTCTCTCCCTTATTTTTTCTTATTAAATGGGCGAAACTGAGTAGAAGACTAGAAGTAAAAGAACGCGAACTGGATGACGTGGACCGTGGGAAATTCAGTTTCTCGCTGCTAAGCATTTGGAAGGAATTGAGATATGTCTCAACCAAGAGTGGGGAAAACATCTGCATCCAATGGAAAAGCACTGTCGTGACATATCTTCTCTCCCTTCGTTTGTGTATCCAAACGGTCGAAACTGAGTAAAAGATTAGGTGCAAAAGAACGCAAGTCGGATGATTTAGACTGTGGGAGACTCAGTGGGTTATGTCTCAACCAAGAGTGGGGAAACCCTCCGCATCAAATGGAAAAACACTGTCGTGACACATCTTCTCTCCCTTATTTTTTCTAATTAAATGGGCGAAACTGAGTAGAAGACTAGAAGTAAAAGAACGCGAACTGGATGACGTGGACCGTGGGAAATTCAGTTTCGCGCTGCTAAGCATTTGGAAGGAATTGAGATATGTCTCAACCAAGAGTGGGGAAAACATCTGCATCCAATGGAAAAGCACTGTCGTGACATATCTTCTCTCCCTTCGTTTGTGTATCCAAACGGTCGAAACTGAGTAAAAGATTAGGTGCAAAAGAACGCAAGTCGGATGATTTAGACTGTGGGAGACTCAGTGGGTTATGTCTCAACCAAGAGTGGGGAAACCCTCCGCATCAAATGGAAAAACACTGTCGTGACACATCTTCTCTCCCTTATTTTTTCTAATTAAATGGGCGAAACTGAGTAGAAGACTAGAAGTAAAAGAACGCGAACTGGATGACGTGGACCGTGGGAAATTCAGTTTCGCGCTGCTAAGCATTTGGAAGGAATTGAGATATGTCTCAACCAAGAGTGGGGAAAACATCTGCATCCAATGGAAAAACACTGTCGTGACATATCTTCTCTCCCTTATTTTTTTTAGTTAAATGGGCGAAACTGAGTTAAAGACTAGGAGTAAAAGAACGCAAACTGGATGATTTAGACGGTGGGAAATTCAATTTTGCGTTGCTATGCATTTGGAAGGAAATGTGATATGTGTCTCAACCAAGAGTGGGGAAAACCTCTGCATCAAATGGAAAAACACTGTCGAGTAATATCTTCCCTCCCTTATTTTTTCTAATAAAGTGAGCGAAACTGAGTAGAAGACTAGAAGTAAAAGAACGCAAACTGGATGATTTGGAACGTGGGAAACTCAGTTTTGCGCTGCTAAGCATTTCGAAGGAAGTGGGATATGTCTCAACCAAGAGTGGGGAAAACATCTGCATCCAATGGAAAAGCACTGTCGGTACATATCTTCTCTCCCTTATTTTTTCTAATTAAATGGGCGAAACTGAGTAGAAGACTAGAAGTAAAAGAACGTGAACTGGATGACTTGGACCGTGGGAAATTCAGTTTCGCGCTGCTAAGCATTTGGAAGGAAGTGAGATATGTCTCAACCAAGAGTGGGGAAAACATCTGCATCCAATGGAAAAGCACTGTCGTGGCATATCTTCTCTCCCTTCGTTTGTGTATCCAAACGGTCGAAGCTGAGTAAAAGATTAGAAGCAAAAGATCGCAAGTCGGATGACTTAGACTGTGGGAAACTCAGTGGGTTATGTCTCAACCAAGACTGGGGAAACCCTCTGCATCAAATGGAAAAACACTGTCGTGACATATCTTCTCTCCCTTATTTTTTTTAGTTAAATGGGCGAAACTGAGTTAAAGACTAAGAGTAAAAGAACGCAAACTAGATGATTTAGACTGTGGGAAATTCAATTTTGCGCTGCTATGCATTTGGAAGGAAATGTGATACGTCTCAACCAAGAGTGGGGAAAACATCTGCATCCAATGGAAAAGCACTGTCGATACATATCTTCTCTCCCTTATTTTTTCTAATTAAATGGGCGAAACTGAGTTAAAGACTAGGAGTAAAAGAACGCAAACTGGATGATTTAGACTGTGGGAAATTCAATTTTGCGCTGCTATGCATTTGGAAGGAAATGTGATATGTCTCAACCAAGAGTGGGGAAAACATCTGCATCCAATGGAAAAGCACTGTCGATACATATCTTCTCTCCCTTATTTTTTCTAATTAAATGGGCGAAACTGAGTAGAAGACTAGAAGTAAAAGAACGCGAACTCGATGACTTGGGCCGTGGGAAATTCAGTTTCGCGCTGCTAAGCATTTGGAAGGAAGTGAGATATGTCTCAACCAAGAGTGGGGAAATCCTCTGCATCAAATGGAAAAACACTGTCGAGTAATATCTTCCCTCCCTTATTTTTTCTAATAAAGTGAGCGAAACTGAGTAGAAGACTAGAAGTAAAAGAACGCAAACTGGATGATTTGGAACGTGGGAAACTCAGTTTTGCGCTGCTAAGCATTTCGAAGGAAGCAGGATATGTCTCAACCAAGAGTGGGGAAAACATCTGCATCCAATGGAAAAGCACTGTCGGTACATATCTTCTCTCCCTTATTTTTTCTAATTAAATGGGCGAAACTGAGTAGAAGACTAGAAGTAAAAGAACGTGACCTGAATGACTTGGACCGTGGGAAATTCAGTTTCGCGCTGCTAAGCATTTGGAAGGAAGTGAGATATGTCTCAACCAAGAGTGGGGAAAACATCTGCATCCAATGGAAAAGCACTGTCGTGGCATATCTTCTCTCCCTTCGTTTGTGTATCCAAACGGTCGAAGCTGAGTAAAAGATTAGAAGCAAAAGATCGCAAGTCGGATGACTTAGACTGTGGGAAACTCAGTGGGTTATGTCTCAACCAAGACTGGGGAAACCCTCTGCATCAAATGGAAAAACACTGTCGTGACATATCTTCTCTCCCTTATTTTTTTTAGTTAAATGGGCGAAACTGAGTTAAAGACTAGGAGTAAAAGAACGCAAACTGGATGATTTAGACTGTGGGAAATTCAATTTTGCGCTGCTATGCATTTGGAAGGAAATGTGATATGTCTCAACCAAGAGTGGGGAAAACATCTGCATCCAATGGAAAAGCACTGTCGATACATATCTTCTCTCCCTTATTTTTTCTAATTAAATGGGCGAAACTGAGTAGAAGACTAGAAGTAAAAGAACGCGAACTGGATGACTTGGGCCGTGGGAAATTCAGTTTCGCGCTGCTAAGCATTTGGAAGGAAGTGAGATATGTCTCAACCAAGAGTGGGGAAAACCTCTGCGTCCAATGGAAAAGCATTGTCGTGGCATATCTTCTCTCCCTTCGTTTGTGTATCCAAACGGTCGAAGCTGAGTAAAAGATTAGATACAAAAGAACGCAAGTCGGATGATTTAGACTGTGGGAAACTCAGTGGGATATGTCTCAACCAAGAGTGGGGAAAACCGCTGCGTCCAATGGAAAAGCACTGTCGTGACATATCTTCTCTCCCTTCGTTTGTGTATCCAAACGGTCGAAGCTGAGTAAAAGATTAGATGCAAAAGAACGCAAGTCGGATGACTTAGACTGTGGGAAACTCAGTGGGTTATGTCTCAACCAAGACTGGGGAAACCCTTTGCATCAAATGGAAAAACACTGTCGTGACATATCTTCTCTCCCTTATTTTTTTTAGTTAAATGGGCGAAACTGAGTTAACGACTAGGAGTAAAAGAACGCGAACTGGATGATTTGGACCGTGGGAAATTCAATTTTGCGCTGCTATGCATTTGGAAGGAAATGTGATATGTCTCAACCAAGAGTGGGGAAAACCTCTGCATCAAATGGAAAAACACTGTCGTGACATATCTTCCCTCCCTTATTTTTTCTAATTAAGTGGGCGAAACTGAGTAGAAGACTAGAAGTAAAAGAACGCAAACTGGATGATTTGGAACGTGGGAAACTCAGTTTCGCGCTGCTAAGCATTTCGAAGGAAGTGGGATATGTCTCAACCAAGAGTGGGGAAAACATCTGCATCCAATGGAAAAGCACTGTCGGTACATATCTTCTCTCCCTTATTTTTTCTAATTAAATGGGCGAAACTGAGTAGAAGACTAGAAGTAAAAGAACGCGAACTGGATGACTTGGACCGTGGGAAATTCAGTTTCGCGCTGCTAAGCATTTGGAAGGAAGTGAAATATGTCTCAACCAAGAGTGGGGAAAACATCTGCATCCAATGGAAAAGCACTGTCGTGGCATATCTTCTCTCCCTTCGTTTGTGTATCCAAACGGTCGATGCTGAGTAAAAGATTAGATGCAAAAGAACGCAAGTCAGATGATTTAGACTGTGGGAAACTCAGTGGGATATGTCTCAACCAAGAGTGGGAAAACCGCTGCGTCCAATGGAAAAGCACTGTCGTGACATATCTTCTCACCCTTCGTTTGTGTATCCAAACGGTCGAAACTGAGCAAAAGATTAGACACAAAAGAACGCAAGTCAGATGATTTATACTGTGGGAAAATCAGTAGGATATGTCTCAACCAAGACATATCTTCTCTCCCTTCGTTTGTGTATCCAAACGGTCGAAGCTGAGTAAAAGATTAGATGCAAAAGAACGCAAGTCGGATGATTTAGACTGTGGGAAACTCAGTGGGATATGTCTCAACCAAGAGTGGGGAAAACCTCTGCATCAAATGGAAAAACACTGTCGTGACATATCTTCCCTCCCTTATTTTTTCTAATTAAATGGGCGAAACTGAGTAGAAGACTAGAAGTAAAATAACGCGAACTGGATGATTTGGACCGTGTTAAATTCAATTTTGCGCTGCTATGCATTTGGAATAAAATGTGATATGTCTCAACCAAGAGTGGGGAAAACCTCTGCATCAAATGGAAAAACACTGTCGTGACATATCTTCTCTCCCTTATTTTTTTTAATTAAATGGGCGAAACTGAGTTAAAGACTAGGAGTAAAAGAACGCAAACTGGATGATTTAGACTGTGGGAAACTCAGTTTCACGCTGCTAAGCATTTGGAAGGAAGTGGGATATGTCTCAACCAAGAGGGGGGAAAACATCTGCATCCAATGGAAAAGCACTGTCGTGACATATCTTCTCTCCCGTCGATTGTGTGTCTAAACGGTCGAAGCTGAGTAAAAGATTAGATGTAAAAGAACGCAAATCGGATGATTTAGACTATGGGAAACTCAGTGGGATATGTCTCAACCAAGAGGGGGGAAAACATCTGCATCCAATGGAAAAGCACTGTCGTGACATATATTCTCTCCCGTCGATTGTGTGTCTAAACGGTCGAAGCTGAGTAAAAGATTAGATGCAAAAGAACGCAAGTCAGATGATTTATACTGTGGGAAAATCAGTAGGATATGTCTCAACCAAGAGTGGGGAAAACATCTGCATCCAATGGAAAAGCACTGTCGGTATATGTCTACCCTCCCTTAATTTTTCTAATTAAATTGGCGAATCTGAGTAGAAGACTAGAAGTAAAAGAACGCGAACTGGATGACTTGGATCGTGGGAAACTCAGTTTCGCGCTGCTAAGCATTTGGAAGGAAGTGGGATATGTCTCAACCAAGAGTGGGGAAAACATCTTCATCCAATGGAAAAGCACTGTCGATACATATCTTCTCTCCCTTATTTTTTCTAATTAAATGGGCGAAACTGAGTAGAAGACTAGAAGTAAAAGAACGCGAACTGGATGACTTGGACCGTTTGAAATTCAGTTTCGCGCTGCTAAGCATTTGGAAGGAAGTGAGATATGTCTCAACCAAGAGTGGGGAAAACCTCTGCATCAAATGGAAAAACACTGTCGGTACATATCTTCTCTCCCTTATTTTTTTTTATTAAATGGGCGAAACTGAGTAGAAGACTAGAAGTAAAAGAACGCGAACTGGATGATTTGGACCGTGGGAAATTCAATTTTGCGTTGCTATGCATTTGGAAGGAAATGTGATATGTCTCAACCAAGAGTGGGGAAAACCTCTGCATCAAATGGAAAAACACTGTCGTGACATATCTTCCCTCAATTATTTTTTCTAATTAAGTGGGCGAAACTGAGTAGAAGACTAGAAGTAAAAGAACGCAAACTGAATGATTTGGAACGACGGAAACTCAGTTTCGCGCTGCTAAGCATTTGGAAGGAAGTGGGATATGTCTCAACCAAGAGTGGGGAAAACATCTGCATCCAATGGAAAAGCAGTGTCGATACATATCTTCTCTCCCTTATTTTTTCTAATTAAATGGGCGAAACTGAGTAGAAGACTAGAAGTAAAAGAACGCGAACTGGATGACTTGGACCGTGGGAAATTCAGTTTCGCCCTGCTAAGCTTTTGGAAGGAAGTGAGATATGTCTCAACCAAGAGTGGGGAAAACCTCTGCGTCCAATGGAAAAGCATTGTCGTGACATATCTTCCCTCCCTTCGTTTGTGTATCCAAACGGTCGAAACTGAGTAAAAGATTAGGTGCAAAAGAACGCAAGTCGGATGATTTAGACTGTGGGAGACTCAGTGGGTTATGTCTCAACCAAGAGTGGGGAAACCCTCTGCATCAAATGGAAAAACACTGTCGTGACATATCTTCCCTCAATTATTTTTTCTAATTAAGTGGGCGAAACTGAGTAGAAGACTAGAAGTAAAAGAACGCAAACTGAATGATTTGGAACGACGGAAACTCAGTTTCGCGCTGCTAAGCATTTCGAAGGAAGTGGGATATGTCTCAACCAAGAGTGGGGAAAACATCTGCATCCAATGGAAAAGCACTGTCGATACATATCTTCTCTCTCTTATTTTTTCTAATTAAATGTGCGAAACTGAGTAGAAGACTAGAAGTAAAAGAACGCGAACTGGATGACTTGGACCGTGGGAAATTCAGTTTCGCGCTGCTAAGCATTTGGAAGGAAGTGAGATATGTCTCAACCAAGAGTGGGGAAAACCTCTGCGTCCAATGGAAAAGCATTGTCGTGACATATCTTCCCTCCCTTCGTTTGTGTATCCAAACGGTCGAAACTGAGTAAAAGATTAGGTGCAAAAGAACGCAAGTCGGATGATTTAGACTGTGGGAGACTCAGTGGGTTATGTCTCAACCAAGAGTGGGGAAACCCTCTGCAGCAAATGGAAAAACACTGTCGTGACATATCTTCTCTCCCTTATTTTTTTAATTAAATGGGCGAAACTGAGTTAAAGACTAGGAGTAAAAGAACGCAAACTGGATGGTTTAGACTGTGGGAAACTCAGTTTCGCGCTGGAAGGAAGTGGGATATGTCTCAACCAAGAGTGGGGAAAACATCTGCATCCAATGGAAAAGCACTGTCGATACATATCTTCTCTCCCTTATGTTTTCTAATTAAATGGGCGAAACTGAGTAGAAGACTAGAAGTAAAAGAACGCGAACTGGATGACTTGGACCGTGGGAAATTCAGTTTCGCGCTGCTAAGCATTTGGAAGGAAGTGAGATATGTCTCAACCAAGAGTGGGGAAAACCTCTGCATCCAATGGAAAAGCATTGTCGTGACATATCTTCCCTCCCTTCGTTTGTGTATCCAAACGGTCGAAACTGAGTAAAAGATTAGGTGCAAAAGAACGCAAGTCGGATGATTTAGACTGTGGGAAACTCAGTGGGTTATGTCTCAACCAAGACTGGGGAAACCCTCTGCATCAAATGGAAAAACACTGTCGTGACATATCTTCTCTCCCTTATTTTTTTTAGTTAAATGGGCGAAACTGAGTTAAAGACTAGGAGTAAAAGAACGCAAACTGGATGGTTTATACTGTGGGAAACTCAGTTTCGCGCTGCTAAGCATTTGGAAGGAAGTGGGATATATCTCAACCAAGAGTGGGGAAAACCTCTGCGTCCAATGGAAAAGCATTGTCGTGACATATCTTCCCTCCCTTCGTTTGTGTATCCAAACGGTCGAAACTGAGTAAAAGATTAGGTGCAAAAGAACGCAAGTCGGATGATTTAGACTGTGGGAAACTCAGTGGGTTATGTCTCAACCAAGACTGGGGAAACCCTCTGCATCAAATGGAAAAACACTGTCGTGACATATCTTCTCTCCCTTATTTTTTTTAGTTAAATGGGCGAAACTGAGTTAAAGACTAGGAGTAAAAGAACGCAAACTGGATGGTTTAGACTGTGGGAAACTCAGTTTCGCGCTGCTAAGCATTTGGAAGGAAGTGGGATATGTCTCAACCAAGAGTGGGGAAAACATCTGCATCCAATGGAAAAGCACTGTCGATACATATCTTCTCTCCCTTATTTTTTCTAATTAAATGGTCGAAACTGAGTAGAAGACTAGAAGTAAAAGAACGCGAACTGTTTCAGTTTCAGTTCAGTTCAGTTTCGCCCTGCTAATCTTTTGGAAGGAAGTGAGATATGTCTCAACCAAGAGTGGGGAAAACCTCTGCGTCCAATGGAAAAGCATTGTCGTGACATATCTTCCCTCCCTTCGTTTGTGTATCCAAACGGTCGAAACTGAGTAAAAGATTAGGTGCAAAAGAACGCAAGTCGGATGATTTAGACTGTGGGAGACTCAGTGGGTTATGTCTCAACCAAGAGTGGGGAAACCCTCTGCATCAAATGGAAAAACACTGTCGTGACATATCTTCCCTCAATTATTTTTTCTAATTAAGTGGGCGAAACTGAGTAGAAGACTAGAAGTAAAAGAACGCAAACTGAATGATTTGGAACGACGGAAACTCAGTTTCGCGCTGCTAAGCATTTCGAAGGAAGTGGGATATGTCTCAACCAAGAGTGGGGAAAACATCTGCATCCAATGGAAAAGCACTGTCGATACATATCTTCTCTCCCTTATTTTTTCTAATTAAATGTGCGAAACTGAGTAGAAGACTAGAAGTAAAAGAACGCGAACTGGATGACTTGGACCGTGGGAAATTCAGTTTCGCGCTGCTAAGCATTTGGAAGGAAGTGAGATATGTCTCAACCAAGAGTGGGGAAAACCTCTGCGTCCAATGGAAAAGCATTGTCGTGACATATCTTCCCTCCCTTCGTTTGTGTATCCAAACGGTCGAAACTGAGTAAAAGATTAGGTGCAAAAGAACGCAAGTCGGATGATTTAGACTGTGGGAGACTCAGTGGGTTATGTCTCAACCAAGAGTGGGGAAACCCTCTGCAGCAAATGGAAAAACACTGTCGTGACATATCTTCTCTCCCTTATTTTTTTAATTAAATGGGCGAAACTGAGTTAAAGACTAGGAGTAAAAGAACGCAAACTGGATGGTTTAGACTGTGGGGAACTCAGTTTCGCGCTGCTAAGCATTTGGAAGGAAGTGGGATATGTCTCAACCAAGAGTGGGGAAAACATCTGCATCCAATGGAAAAGCACTGTCGATACATATCTTCTCTCCCTTATGTTTTCTAATTAAATGGGCGAAACTGAGTAGAAGACTAGAAGTAAAAGAACGCGAACTGGATGACTTGGACCGTGGGAAATTCAGTTTCGCGCTGCTAAACATTTGGAAGGAAGTGAGATATGTCTCAACCAAGAGTGGGGAAAACCTCTGCGTCCAATGGAAAAGCATTGTCGTGACATATCTTCCCTCCCTTCGTTTGTGTATCCAAACGGTCGAAACTGAGTAAAAGATTAGGTGCAAAAGAACGCAAGTCGGATGATTTAGACTGTGGGAAACTCAGTGGGTTATGTCTCAACCAAGACTGGGGAAACCCTCTGCATCAAATGGAAAAACACTGTCGTGACATATCTTCTCTCCCTTATTTTTTTTAGTTAAATGGGCGAAACTGAGTTAAAGACTAGGAGTAAAAGAACGCAAACTGGATGGTTTATACTGTGGGAAACTCAGTTTCGCGCTGCTAAGCATTTGGAAGGAAGTGGGATATGTCTCAACCAAGAGTGGGGAAAACCTCTGCGTCCAATGGAAAAGCATTGTCGTGACATATCTTCCCTCCCTTCGTTTGTGTATCCAAACGGTCGAAACTGAGTAAAAGATTAGGTGCAAAAGAACGCAAGTCGGATGATTTAGACTGTGGGAAACTCAGTGGGTTATGTCTCAACCAAGACTGGGGAAACCCTCTGCATCAAATGGAAAAACACTGTCGTGACATATCTTCTCTCCCTTATTTTTTTTAGTTAAATGGGCGAAACTGAGTTAAAGACTAGGAGTAAAAGAACGCAAACTGGATGGTTTAGACTGTGGGAAACTCAGTTTCGCGCTGCTAAGCATTTGGAAGGAAGTGGGATATGTCTCAACCAAGAGTGGGGAAAACATCTGCATCCAATGGAAAAGCACTGTCGATACATATCTTCTCTCCCTTATTTTTTCTAATTAAATGGTCGAAACTGAGTAGAAGACTAGAAGTAAAAGAACGCGAACTGTTTCAGTTTCAGTTCAGGTCAGTTTCGCGCTGCTAAGCATTTGGAAGGAAGTGAGATATGTCTCAACCAAGAGTGGGAAAAACCTCTGCGTCCAATGGAAAAGCATTGTCGTGACATATCTTCCCTCCCTTCGTTTGTGTATCCAAACGGTCGAAACTGAGTAAAAGATGAGGTGCAAAAGAACGCAAGTCGGATGATTTAGACTGTGGGAAACTCAGTGGGTTATGTCTCAACCAAGACTGGGGAAACCCTCTGCATCAAATGGAGAAACACTGTCGTGACATATCTTCTCTCCCTTATGTTTTCTAATTAAATGGGCGAAACTGAGTAGAAGACTAGAAGTAAAAGAACGCGAACTGGATGACTTGGACCGTGGGAAATTCAGTTTCGCGCTGCTAAGCATTTGGAAGGAAGTGAGATATGTCTCAACCAAGAGTGGGGAAAACCTCTGCGTCCAATGGAAAAGCATTGTCGTGACATATCTTCCCTCCCTTCGTTTGTGTATCCAAACGGTCGAAACTGAGTAAAAGATTAGGTGCAAAAGAACGCAAGTCGGATGATTTAGACTGTGGGAAACTCAGTGGGTTATGTCTCAACCAAGACTGGGGAAACCCTCTGCATCAAATTTAAAAACACTGTCGTGACATATCTTCTCTCCCTTATTTTTTTTAGTTAAATGGGCGAAACTGAGTTAAAGACTAGGAGTAAAAGAACGCAAACTGGATGGTTTATACTGTGGGAAACTCAGTTTCGCGCTGCTAAGCATTTGGAAGGAAGTGGGATATGTCTCAACCAAGAGTGGGGAAAACCTCTGCGTCCAATGGAAAAGCATTGTCGTGACATATCTTCCCTCCCTTCGTTTGTGTATCCAAACGGTCAAAACTGAGTAAAAGATTAGGTGCAAAAGAACGCAAGTCGGATGATTTAGACTGTGGGAAACTCAGTGGGTTATGTCTCAACCAAGACTGGGGAAACCCTCTGCATCAAATGGAGAAACACTGTCGTGACATATCTTCTCTCCCTTATTTTTTTTACTTAAATGGGCGAAACTGAATTAAAGACTAGGAGTAAAAGAACGCAAACTGGATGGTTTAGACTGTGGGAAACTCAGTTTCGCGCTGCTAAGCATTTGGTAGGAAGTGGGATATGTCTCAACCAAGAGTGGGGAAAACATCTGCATCCAATGGAAAAGCACTGTCGGTACATATCTTCTCTCCCTTATTTTTTCTAATTAAATGGTCGAAACTGAGTAGAAGACTAGAAGTAAAAGAACGCGAACTGTTTCAGTTTCAGTTCAGTTTCGCGCTGCTAAGCATTTGGAAGGAAGTGAGATATGTCTCAACCAAGAGTGGGGAATACCTCTGCAGCAAATGGAAAAACACTGTCGTGACATATCTTCTCTCCCTTATTTTTTTAATTAAATGGGCGAAACTGAGTTAAAGACTAGGAGTAAAAGAACGCAAACTGGATGGTTTAGACTGTGGGAAACTCAATTTCGCGCTGCTAAGCATTTGGAAGGAAGTGGTATATGTCTCAACCAAGAGTGGGGAAAACATCTGCATCCAATGGAAAAGCACTGTCGATACATATCTTCTCTCCCTTATGTTTTCTAATTAACTGGGCGAAACTGAGTAGAAGACTAGAAGTAAAAGAACGCGAACTGGATGACTTGGACCGTGGGAAATTCAGTTTAGCGCTGCTAAGCATTTGGAAGGAAGTGAGATATGTCTCAACCAAGAGTGGGGAAAACCTCTGCGTCCAATGGAAAAGCATTGTCGTGACATATCTTCCCTCCCTTCGTTTGTGTATCCAAACGGTCGAAACTGAGTAAAAGATTAGGTGCAAAAGAACGCAAGTCGGATGATTTAGACTGTGGGAGACTCAGTGGGTTATGTCTCAACCAAGAGTGGGGAAACCCTCTGCATCAAATGGAAAAACACTGTCGTGACATATCTTCTCTCCCTTATTTTTTTTAATTAAATGGGCGAAACTGAGTTAAAGACTAGGAGTAAAAGAACGCAAACTGGATGGTTTAGACTGTGGGAAAATCCGTTTCACGCTGCTAAGCATTTGGAAGGAAGTGAGATATGTCTCAACCAAGAGTGGGGAAAACCTCTGCGTCCAATGGAAAAGCATTGTCGTGACATATCTTCCCTCCCTTCGTTTGTGTATCCAAACGGTCGAAACTGAGTAAAAGATTAGGTGCAAAAGAACGCAAGTCGGATGATTTAGACTGTGGGAGACTCAGTCGGTTATGTCTCAACCAAGAGTGGGGAAACCCTCTGCAGCAAATGGAAAAACACTGTCGTGACATATCTTCTCTCCCTTATTTTTTTTTAATTAAATGGGCGAAACTGAGTTAAAGACTAGGAGTAAAAGAACGCAAACTGGATGGTTTAGACTGTGGGAAACTCAGTTTCGCGCTGCTAAGCATTTGGAAGGAAGTGGGATATGTCTCAACCAAGAGTGGGGAAACCCTCTGCATCAAATGGAAAAACACTGTCGTGACATATCTTCTCTCGATTATTTTTTTTAATTAAATGGGCGAAACTGAGTTAAAGACTAGGAGTAAAAGAACGGGAACTGTTTCAGTTTCAGTTCAGTTTCGCGCTGCTAAGCATTTGCAAGGAAGTGGGATATGTCTCAACCAAGAGTGGGGAAAACCTCTGCGTCCAATGGAAAAGCATTGTCGTGACATATCTTCCCTCCCTTCGTTTGTGTATCCAAACGGTCGAAACTGAGTAAAAGATTAGGTGCAAAAGAACGCAAGTCGGATGATTTAGACTGTGGGAGACTCAGTGGGTTATGTCTCAACCAAGAGTGGGGAAACCCTCTGCATCAAATGGAAAAACACTGTCGTGACATATCTTCTCTCCCTTATTTTTTTTAATTAAATGGGCGAAACTGAGTTAAAGACTAGGAGTAAAAGAACGCAAACTGGATGGTTTAGACTGTGGGAAACTCCGTTTCACGCTGCTAAGCATTTGGAAGGAAGTGAGATATGTCTCAACCAAGAGTGGGGAAAACATCTGCATCCAATGGAAAAGCACTGTCGATACATATCTTCTCTCCCTTATTTTTTCTAATTAAATGGTCGAAACTGAGTAGAAGACTAGAAGTAAAAGAACGCGAACTGTTTCAGTTTCAGTTCAGTTTCGCGCTGCTAAGCATTTGCAAGGAAGTGGGATATGTCTCAACCAAGAGTGGGGAAAACATCTGCATCCAATGGAAAAGCACTGTCGATACATATCTTCTCTCCCTTATGTTTTCTAATTAAATGGGCGAAACTGAGTAGAAGACTAGAAGTAAAAGAACGCGAACTGGATGACTTGGACCGTGGGAAATTCAGTTTCGCGCTGCTAAGCATTTTTAAGGAAGTGAGATATGTCTCAACCAAGAGTGGGGAAAACCTCTGCGTCCAATGGAAAAGCATTGTCGTGACATATCTTCCCTCCCTTCGTTTGTGTATCCAAACGGTCGAAACTGAGTAAAAGATTAGGTGCAAAAGAACGCAAGTCGGATGATTTAGACTGTGGGAGACTCAGTGGGTTATGTCTCAACCAAGAGTGGGGAAACCCTCTGCATCAAATGGAAAAACACTGTCGTGACATATCTTCTCTCCCTTATTTTTTTTAATTAAATGGGCGAAACTGAGTTAAAGACTAGGAGTAAAAGAACGCAAACTGGATGGTTTAGACTGTGGGAAACTCCGTTTCACGCTGCTAAGCATTTGGAAGGAAGTGAGATATGTCTCAACCAAGAGTGGGGAAAACATCTGCGTCCAATGGAAAAGCATTGTCGTGACATATCTTCCCTCCCTTCGTTTGTGTATCCAAACGGTCGAAACTGAGTAAAAGATTAGGTGCAAAAGAACGCAAGTCGGATGATTTAGACTGTGGGAAACTCAGTGGGTTATGTCTCAACCAAGACTGGGGAAACCCTCTGCATCAAATTTAAAAACACTGTCGTGACATATCTTCTCTCCCTTATTTTTTTTAGTTAAATGGGCGAAACTGAGTTAAAGACTAGGAGTAAAAGAACGCAAACTGGATGGTTTATACTGTGGGAAACTCAGTTTCGCGCTGCTAAGCATTTGGAAGGAAGTGGGATATGTCTCAACCAAGAGTGGGGAAAACCTCTGCGTCCAATGGAAAAGCATTGTCGTGACATATCTTCCCTCCCTTCGTTTGTGTATCCAAACGGTCGAAACTGAGTAAAAGATTAGGTGCAAAAGAACGCAAGTCGGATGATTTAGACTGTGGGAGACTCAGTCGGTTATGTCTCAACCAAGAGTGGGGAAACCCTCTGCAGCAAATGGAAAAACACTGTCGTGACATATCTTCTCTCCCTTATTTTTTTTTAATTAAATGGGCGAAACTGAGTTAAAGACTAGGAGTAAAAGAACGCAAACTGGATGGTTTAGACTGTGGGAAACTCAGTTTCGCGCTGCTAAGCATTTGGAAGGAAGTGGGATATGTCTCAACCAAGAGTGGGGAAACCCTCTGCATCAAATGGAAAAACACTGTCGTGACATATCTTCTCTCCCTTATTTTTTTTAATTAAATGGGCGAAACTGAGTTAAAGACTAGGAGTAAAAGAACGGGAACTGTTTCAGTTTCAGTTCAGTTTCGCGCTGCTAAGCATTTGCAAGGAAGTGGGATATGTCTCAACCAAGAGTGGGGAAAACCTCTGCGTCCAATGGAAAAGCATTGTCGTGACATATCTTCCCTCCCTTCGTTTGTGTATCCAAACGGTCGAAACTGAGTAAAAGATTAGGTGCAAAAGAACGCAAGTCGGATGATTTAGACTGTGGGAGACTCAGTGGGTTATGTCTCAACCAAGAGTGGGGAAACCCTCTGCATCAAATGGAAAAACACTGTCGTGACATATCTTCTCTCCCTTATTTTTTTTAATTAAATGGGCGAAACTGAGTTAAAGACTAGGAGTAAAAGAACGCAAACTGGATGGTTTAGACTGTGGGAAACTCCGTTTCACGCTGCTAAGCATTTGGAAGGAAGTGAGATATGTCTCAACCAAGAGTGGGGAAAACATCTGCATCCAATGGAAAAGCACTGTCGATACATATCTTCTCTCCCTTATTTTTTCTAATTAAATGGTCGAAACTGAGTAGAAGACTAGAAGTAAAAGAACGCGAACTGTTTCAGTTTCAGTTCAGTTTCGCGCTGCTAAGCATTTGCAAGGAAGTGGGATATGTCTCAACCAAGAGTGGGGAAAACATCTGCATCCAATGGAAAAGCACTGTCGATACATATCTTCTCTCCCTTATGTTTTCTAATTAAATGGGCGAAACTGAGTAGAAGACTAGAAGTAAAAGAACGCGAACTGGATGACTTGGACCGTGGGAAATTCAGTTTCGCGCTGCTAAGCATTTTTAAGGAAGTGAGATATGTCTCAACCAAGAGTGGGGAAAACCTCTGCGTCCAATGGAAAAGCATTGTCGTGACATATCTTCCCTCCCTTCGTTTGTGTATCCAAACTGTCGAAACTGAGTAAAAGATTAGGTGCAAAAGAACGCGAGTCGGATGGTTTAGACTGTGGGAGACTCAGTGGGTTATGTCTCAACCAAGAGTGGGGAAACCCTCAGCATCAAATGGAAAAACACTGTCGTGACATATCTTCTCTCCCTTATTTTTTTTAATTAAATGGGCGAAACTGTGTTAAAGACTAGGAGTAAAAGAACGCAAACTGGATGGTTTAGACTGTGGGAAACTCAGTTTCACGCTGCTAAGCATTTGGAAGGAAGTGGGATATGTCTCAACCAAGAGTGGGGAAAACATCTGCATCCAATGGAAAAGCACTGTCGATACATATCTTCCTCCCTTATTTTTTCTAATTAAATGGGCGAAACTGAGTAGAAGACTAGAAGTAAAAGAACGCGAACTGGATGACTTGGACCATGGGAAATTCAGTTTCGCGCTGCTAAGCATTTGGAAGGAAGTGAGATATGTCTCAACCAAGAGTGGGGAAAACCTCTGCGTCCAATGGAAAAGCATTGTCGTGACATATCTTCCCTCCCTTCGTTTGTGTATCCAAACGGTCGAAACTGAGTAAAAGATTAGGTGCAAAAGAACGCAAGTCGGATGATTTAGACTGTGGGAGACTCAGTGGGTTCTGTCTCAACCAAGAGTGGGGAAACCCTCTGCATCAAATGGAAAAACACTGTCGTGACATATCTTCCCTCAATTATTTTTTCTAATTAAGTGGGCGAAACTGAGTAGAAGACTAGAAGTAAAAGAACGCGAACTGGATGACGTGGACCGTGGGAAATTCAGTTTCGCGCTGCTAAGCATTTGGAAGGAAGTGAGATATGTCTCAACCAAGAGTGGGGAAAATCTCTGCGTCCAATGGAAAAGCATTGTCGTGACATATCTTCCCTCCCTTCGTTTGTGTATCCAAACGGTCGAAACTGAGTAAAAGATTAGGTGCAAAAGAACGCAAGTCGGATGGTTTAGACTGTGGGAGACTCAGTGGGTTATGTCTCAACCAAGAGTGGGGAAACCCTCTGCATCAAATGGAAAAACACTGTCGTGACATATCTTCTCTCCCTTATTTTTTTTAATTAAATGGGCGAAACTGAGTTAAAGACTAGGAGTAAAAGAACGCAAACTGGATGGTTTAGACTGTGGGAAACTCAGTTTCACGCTGCTAAGCATTTGGAAGGAAGTGGGATATGTCTCAACCAAGAGTGGGGAAAACATCTGCATCCAATGGAAAAGCACAGTCGATACATATCTTCTCTCCCTTATTTTTTCTAATTAAATGGGCGAAACTGAGTAGAAGACTAGAAGTAAAAGAACGCGAACTGGATGACTTGGACCGTGGGAAATTCAGTTTCGCGCTGCTAAGCATTTGGAAGGAAGTGAGATATGTCTCAACCAAGAGTGGGGAAAACCTCTGCGTCCAATGGAAAAGCATTGTCGTGACATATCTTCCCTCCCTTCGTTTGTGTATCCAAACGGTCGAAACTGAGTAAAAGATTAGGTGCAAAAGAACGCAAGTCGGATGATTTAGACTGTGGGAAACTCAGTGGGTTATGTCTCAACCAAGACTGGGGAAACCCTCTGCATCAAATGGAAAAACACTGTCGTGACATATCTTCTCTCCCTTATTTTTTTTAGTTAAATGGGCGAAACTGAGTTAAAGACTAGGAGTAAAAGAACGCAAACTGGATGGTTTATACTGTGGGAAACTCAGTTTCGCGCTGCTAAGCATTTGGAAGGAAGTGGGATATGTCTCAACCAAGAGTGGGGAAAACCTCTGCGTCCAATGGAAAAGCATTGTCGTGACATATCTTCCCTCCCTTCGTTTGTGTATCCAAACGGTCGAAACTGAGTAAAAGATTAGGTGCAAAAGAACGCAAGTCGGATGATTTAGACTGTGGGAAACTCAGTGGGTTATGTCTCAACCAAGACTGGGGAAACCCTCTGCATCAAATGGAAAAACACTGTCGTGACATATCTTCTCTCCCTTATTTTTTTTAGTTAAATGGGCGAAACTGAGTTAAAGACTAGGAGTAAAAGAACGCAAACTGGATGGTTTAGACTGTGGGAAACTCAGTTTCGCGCTGCTAAGCATTTGGAAGGAAGTGGGATATGTCTCAACCAAGAGTGGGGAAAACATCTGCATCCAATGGAAAAGCACTGTCGATACATATCTTCTCTCCCTTATTTTTTCTAATTAAATGGTCGAAACTGAGTAGAAGACTAGAAGTAAAAGAACGCGAACTGTTTCAGTTTCAGTTCAGTTCAGTTTCGCCCTGCTAATCTTTTGGAAGGAAGTGAGATATGTCTCAACCAAGAGTGGGGAAAACCTCTGCGTCCAATGGAAAAGCATTGTCGTGACATATCGTCCCTCCCTTCGTTTGTGTATCCAAACGGTCGAAACTGAGTAAAAGATTAGGTGCAAAAGAACGCAAGTCGGATGATTTAGACTGTGGGAGACTCAGTGGGTTATGTCTCAACCAAGAGTGGGGAAACCCTCTGCATCAAATGGAAAAACACTGTCGTGACATATCTTCCCTCAATTATTTTTTCTAATTAAGTGGGCGAAACTGAGTAGAAGACTAGAAGTAAAAGAACGCAAACTGAATGATTTGGAACGACGGAAACTCAGTTTCGCGCTGCTAAGCATTTCGAAGGAAGTGGGATATGTCTCAACCAAGAGTGGGGAAAACATCTGCATCCAATGGAAAAGCACTGTCGATACATATCTTCTCTCCCTTATTTTTTCTAATTAAATGTGCGAAACTGAGTAGAAGACTAGAAGTAAAAGAACGCGAACTGGATGACTTGGACCGTGGGAAATTCAGTTTCGCGCTGCTAAGCATTTGGAAGGAAGTGAGATATGTCTCAACCAAGAGTGGGGAAAACCTCTGCGTCCAATGGAAAAGCATTGTCGTGACATATCTTCCCTCCCTTCGTTTGTGTATCCAAACGGTCGAAACTGAGTAAAAGATTAGGTGCAAAAGAACGCAAGTCGGATGATTTAGACTGTGGGAGACTCAGTGGGTTATGTCTCAACCAAGAGTGGGGAAACCCTCTGCAGCAAATGGAAAAACACTGTCGTGACATATCTTCTCTCCCTTATTTTTTTAATTAAATGGGCGAAACTGAGTTAAAGACTAGGAGTAAAAGAACGCAAACTGGATGGTTTAGACTGTGGGGAACTCAGTTTCGCGCTGCTAAGCATTTGGAAGGAAGTGGGATATGTCTCAACCAAGAGTGGGGAAAACATCTGCATCCAATGGAAAAGCACTGTCGATACATATCTTCTCTCCCTTATGTTTTCTAATTAAATGGGCGAAACTGAGTAGAAGACTAGAAGTAAAAGAACGCGAACTGGATGACTTGGACCGTGGGAAATTCAGTTTCGCGCTGCTAAACATTTGGAAGGAAGTGAGATATGTCTCAACCAAGAGTGGGGAAAACCTCTGCGTCCAATGGAAAAGCATTGTCGTGACATATCTTCCCTCCCTTCGTTTGTGTATCCAAACGGTCGAAACTGAGTAAAAGATTAGGTGCAAAAGAACGCAAGTCGGATGATTTAGACTGTGGGAAACTCAGTGGGTTATGTCTCAACCAAGACTGGGGAAACCCTCTGCATCAAATGGAAAAACACTGTCGTGACATATCTTCTCTCCCTTATTTTTTTTAGTTAAATGGGCGAAACTGAGTTAAAGACTAGGAGTAAAAGAACGCAAACTGGATGGTTTATACTGTGGGAAACTCAGTTTCGCGCTGCTAAGCATTTGGAAGGAAGTGGGATATGTCTCAACCAAGAGTGGGGAAAACCTCTGCGTCCAATGGAAAAGCATTGTCGTGACATATCTTCCCTCCCTTCGTTTGTGTATCCAAACGGTCGAAACTGAGTAAAAGATTAGGTGCAAAAGAACGCAAGTCGGATGATTTAGACTGTGGGAAACTCAGTGGGTTATGTCTCAACCAAGACTGGGGAAACCCTCTGCATCAAATGGAAAAACACTGTCGTGACATATCTTCTCTCCCTTATTTTTTTTAGTTAAATGGGCGAAACTGAGTTAAAGACTAGGAGTAAAAGAACGCAAACTGGATGGTTTAGACTGTGGGAAACTCAGTTTCGCGCTGCTAAGCATTTGGAAGGAAGTGGGATATGTCTCAACCAAGAGTGGGGAAAACATCTGCATCCAATGGAAAAGCACTGTCGATACATATCTTCTCTCCCTTATTTTTTCTAATTAAATGGTCGAAACTGAGTAGAAGACTAGAAGTAAAAGAACGCGAACTGTTTCAGTTTCAGTTCAGTTCAGTTTCGCGCTGCTAAGCATTTGGAAGGAAGTGAGATATGTCTCAACCAAGAGTGGGAAAAACCTCTGCGTCCAATGGAAAAGCATTGTCGTGACATATCTTCCCTCCCTTCGTTTGTGTATCCAAACGGTCGAAACTGAGTAAAAGATGAGGTGCAAAAGAACGCAAGTCGGATGATTTAGACTGTGGGAAACTCAGTGGGTTATGTCTCAACCAAGACTGGGGAAACCCTCTGCATCAAATGGAGAAACACTGTCGTGACATATCTTCTCTCCCTTATGTTTTCTAATTAAATGGGCGAAACTGAGTAGAAGACTAGAAGTAAAAGAACGCGAACTGGATGACTTGGACCGTGGGAAATTCAGTTTCGCGCTGCTAAGCATTTGGAAGGAAGTGAGATATGTCTCAACCAAGAGTGGGGAAAACCTCTGCGTCCAATGGAAAAGCATTGTCGTGACATATCTTCCCTCCCTTCGTTTGTGTATCCAAACGGTCGAAACTGAGTAAAAGATTAGGTGCAAAAGAACGCAAGTCGGATGATTTAGACTGTGGGAAACTCAGTGGGTTATGTCTCAACCAAGACTGGGGAAACCCTCTGCATCAAATTTAAAAACACTGTCGTGACATATCTTCTCTCCCTTATTTTTTTTAGTTAAATGGGCGAAACTGAGTTAAAGACTAGGAGTAAAAGAACGCAAACTGGATGCTTTATACTGTGGGAAACTCAGTTTCGCGCTGCTAAGCATTTGGAAGGAAGTGGGATATGTCTCAACCAAGAGTGGGGAAAACCTCTGCGTCCAATGGAAAAGCATTGTCGTGACATATCTTCCCTCCCTTCGTTTGTGTATCCAAACGGTCAAAACTGAGTAAAAGATTAGGTGCAAAAGAACGCAAGTCGGATGATTTAGACTGTGGGAAACTCAGTGGGTTATGTCTCAACCAAGACTGGGGAAACCCTCTGCATCAAATGGAGAAACACTGTCGTGACATATCTTCTCTCCCTTATTTTTTTTACTTAAATGGGCGAAACTGAATTAAAGACTAGGAGTAAAAGAACGCAAACTGGATGGTTTAGACTGTGGGAAACTCAGTTTCGCGCTGCTAAGCATTTGGTAGGAAGTGGGATATGTCTCAACCAAGAGTGGGGAAAACATCTGCATCCAATGGAAAAGCACTGTCGGTACATATCTTCTCTCCCTTATTTTTTCTAATTAAATGGTCGAAACTGAGTAGAAGACTAGAAGTAAAAGAACGCGAACTGTTTCAGTTTCAGTTCAGTTTCGCGCTGCTAAGCATTTGGAAGGAAGTGAGATATGTCTCAACCAAGAGTGGGGAATACCTCTGCAGCAAATGGAAAAACACTGTCGTGACATATCTTCTCTCCCTTATTTTTTTAATTAAATGGGCGAAACTGAGTTAAAGACTAGGAGTAAAAGAACGCAAACTGGATGGTTTAGACTGTGGGAAACTCAGTTTCGCGCTGCTAAGCATTTGGAAGGAAGTGGTATATGTCTCAACCAAGAGTGGGGAAAACATCTGCATCCAATGGAAAAGCACTGTCGATACATATCTTCTCTCCCTTATGTTTTCTAATTAACTGGGCGAAACTGAGTAGAAGACTAGAAGTAAAAGAACGCGAACTGGATGACTTGGACCGTGGGAAATTCAGTTTAGCGCTGCTAAGCATTTGGAAGGAAGTGAGATATGTCTCAACCAAGAGTGGGGAAAACCTCTGCGTCCAATGGAAAAGCATTGTCGTGACATATCTTCCCTCCCTTCGTTTGTGTATCCAAACGGTCGAAACTGAGTAAAAGATTAGGTGCAAAAGAACGCAAGTCGGATGATTTAGACTGTGGGAGACTCAGTGGGTTATGTCTCAACCAAGAGTGGGGAAACCCTCTGCATCAAATGGAAAAACACTGTCGTGACATATCTTCTCTCCCTTATTTTTTTTAATTAAATGGGCGAAACTGAGTTAAAGACTAGGAGTAAAAGAACGCAAACTGGATGGTTTAGACTGTGGGAAAATCCGTTTCACGCTGCTAAGCATTTGGAAGGAAGTGAGATATGTCTCAACCAAGAGTGGGGAAAACCTCTGCGTCCAATGGAAAAGCATTGTCGTGACATATCTTCCCTCCCTTCGTTTGTGTATCCAAACGGTCGAAACTGAGTAAAAGATTAGGTGCAAAAGAACGCAAGTCGGATGATTTAGACTGTGGGAGACTCAGTCGGTTATGTCTCAACCAAGAGTGGGGAAACCCTCTGCAGCAAATGGAAAAACACTGTCGTGACATATCTTCTCTCCCTTATTTTTTTTTAATTAAATGGGCGAAACTGAGTTAAAGACTAGGAGTAAAAGAACGCAAACTGGATGGTTTAGACTGTGGGAAACTCAGTTTCGCGCTGCTAAGCATTTGGAAGGAAGTGGGATATGTCTCAACCAAGAGTGGGGAAACCCTCTGCATCAAATGGAAAAACACTGTCGTGACATATCTTCTCTCCCTTATTTTTTTTAATTAAATGGGCGAAACTGAGTTAAAGACTAGGAGTAAAAGAACGGGAACTGTTTCAGTTTCAGTTCAGTTTCGCGCTGCTAAGCATTTGCAAGGAAGTGGGATATGTCTCAACCAAGAGTGGGGAAAACCTCTGCGTCCAATGGAAAAGCATTGTCGTGACATATCTTCCCTCCCTTCGTTTGTGTATCCAAACGGTCGAAACTGAGTAAAAGATTAGGTGCAAAAGAACGCAAGTCGGATGATTTAGACTGTGGGAGACTCAGTGGGTTATGTCTCAACCAAGAGTGGGGAAACCCTCTGCATCAAATGGAAAAACACTGTCGTGACATATCTTCTCTCCCTTATTTTTTTTAATTAAATGGGCGAAACTGAGTTAAAGACTAGGAGTAAAAGAACGCAAACTGGATGGTTTAGACTGTGGGAAACTCCGTTTCACGCTGCTAAGCATTTGGAAGGAAGTGAGATATGTCTCAACCAAGAGTGGGGAAAACATCTGCATCCAATGGAAAAGCACTGTCGATACATATCTTCTCTCCCTTATTTTTTCTAATTAAATGGTCGAAACTGAGTAGAAGACTAGAAGTAAAAGAACGCGAACTGTTTCAGTTTCAGTTCAGTTTCGCGCTGCTAAGCATTTGCAAGGAAGTGGGATATGTCTCAACCAAGAGTGGGGAAAACATCTGCATCCAATGGAAAAGCACTGTCGATACATATCTTCTCTCCCTTATGTTTTCTAATTAAATGGGCGAAACTGAGTAGAAGACTAGAAGTAAAAGAACGCGAACTGGATGACTTGGACCGTGGGAAATTCAGTTTCGCGCTGCTAAGCATTTTTAAGGAAGTGAGATATGTCTCAACCAAGAGTGGGGAAAACCTCTGCGTCCAATGGAAAAGCATTGTCGTGACATATCTTCCCTCCCTTCGTTTGTGTATCCAAACGGTCGAAACTGAGTAAAAGATTAGGTGCAAAAGAACGCAAGTCGGATGATTTAGACTGTGGGAGACTCAGTGGGTTATGTCTCAACCAAGAGTGGGGAAACCCTCTGCATCAAATGGAAAAACACTGTCGTGACATATCTTCTCTCCCTTATTTTTTTTAATTAAATGGGCGAAACTGAGTTAAAGACTAGGAGTAAAAGAACGCAAACTGGATGGTTTAGACTGTG
The DNA here is from genome assembly GCA_963583995.1 of Xylota segnis. NCBI lineage: Eukaryota > Metazoa > Arthropoda > Insecta > Diptera > Syrphidae > Xylota > Xylota segnis. Next base: position 90,677,912 of record OY757236.1, on the reverse strand, counting down.
GGAAACTCCGTTTCACGCTGCTAAGCATTTGGAAGGAAGTGAGATATGTCTCAACCAAGAGTGGGGAAAACATCTGCATCCAATGGAAAAGCACTGTCGATACATATCTTCTCTCCCTTATTTTTTCTAATTAAATGGTCGAAACTGAGTAGAAGACTAGAAGTAAAAGAACGCGAACTGTTTCAGTTTCAGTTCAGTTTCGCGCTGCTAAGCATTTGCAAGGAAGTGGGATATGTCTCAACCAAGAGTGGGGAAAACCTCTGCGTCCAATGGAAAAGCATTGTCGTGACATATCTTCCCTCCCTTCGTTTGTGTATCCAAACTGTCGAAACTGAGTAAAAGATTAGGTGCAAAAGAACGCGAGTCGGATGGTTTAGACTGTGGGAGACTCAGTGGGTTATGTCTCAACCAAGAGTGGGGAAACCCTCAGCATCAAATGGAAAAACACTGTCGTGACATATCTTCTCTCCCTTATTTTTTTTAATTAAATGGGCGAAACTGAGTTAAAGACTAGGAGTAAAAGAACGCAAACTGGATGGTTTAGACTGTGGGAAACTCAGTTTCACGCTGCTAAGCATTTGGAAGGAAGTGGGATATGTCTCAACCAAGAGTGGGGAAAACATCTGCATCCAATGGAAAAGCACTGTCGATACATATCTTCCTCCCTTATTTTTTCTAATTAAATGGGCGAAACTGAGTAGAAGACTAGAAGTAAAAGAACGCGAACTGGATGACTTGGACCATGGGAAATTCAGTTTCGCACTGCTAAGCATTTGGAAGGAAGTGAGATATGTCTCAACCAAGAGTGGGGAAAACCTCTGCGTCCAATGGAAAAGCATTGTCGTGACATATCTTCCCTCCCTTCGTTTGTGTATCCAAACGGTCGAAACTGAGTAAAAGATTAGGTGCAAAAGAACGCAAGTCGGATGATTTAGACTGTGGGAGACTCAGTGGGTTCTGTCTCAACCAAGAGTGGGGAAACCCTCTGCATCAAATGGAAAAACACTGTCGTGACATATCTTCCCTCAATTATTTTTTCTAATTAAGTGGGCGAAACTGAGTAGAAGACTAGAAGTAAAAGAACGCGAACTGGATGACGTGGACCGTGGGAAATTCAGTTTCGCGCTGCTAAGCATTTGGAAGGAAGTGAGATATGTCTCAACCAAGAGTGGGGAAAATCTCTGCGTCCAATGGAAAAGCATTGTCGTGACATATCTTCCCTCCCTTCGTTTGTGTATCCAAACGGTCGAAACTGAGTAAAAGATTAGGTGCAAAAGAACGCAAGTCGGATGGTTTAGACTGTGGGAGACTCAGTGGGTTATGTCTCAACCAAGAGTGGGGAAACCCTCTGCATCAAATGGAAAAACACTGTCGTGACATATCTTCTCTCCCTTATTTTTTTTAATTAAATGGGCGAAACTGAGTTAAAGACTAGGAGTAAAAGAACGCAAACTGGATGGTTTAGACTGTGGGAAACTCAGTTTCACGCTGCTAAGCATTTGGAAGGAAGTGGGATATGTCTCAACCAAGAGTGGGGAAAACATCTGCATCCAATGGAAAAGCACAGTCGATACATATCTTCTCTCCCTTATTTTTTCTAATTAAATGGGCGAAACTGAGTAGAAGACTAGAAGTAAAAGAACGCGAACTGGATGACTTGGACCGTGGGAAATTCAGTTTCGCGCTGCTAAGCATTTGGAAGGAAGTGAGATATGTCTCAACCAAGAGTGGGGAAAACCTCTGCGTCCAATGGAAAAGCATTGTCGTGACATATCTTCCCTCCCTTCGTTTGTGTATCCAAACGGTCGAAACTGAGTAAAAGATTAGGTGCAAAAGAACGCAAGTCGGATGATTTAGACTGTGGGAAACTCAGTGGGTTATGTCTCAACCAAGACTGGGGAAACCCTCTGCATCAAATGGAAAAACACTGTCGTGACATATCTTCTCTCCCTTATTTTTTTTAGTTAAATGGGCGAAACTGAGTTAAAGACTAGGAGTAAAAGAACGCAAACTGGATGGTTTAGACTGTGGGAAACTCAGTTTCGCGCTGCTAAGCATTTGGAAGGAATTGGGATATGTCTCAACCAAGAGTGGGGAAAACCTCTGCGTCCAATGGAAAAGCATTGTCGTGACATATCTTCCCTCCCTTCGTTTGTGTAACCAAACGGTCGAAACTGAGTAAAAGATTAGGTGCAAAAGAACGCAAGTGGGATGATTTAGACTGTGGGAAACTCAATGGGTTATGTCTCAACCAAGACTGGGGAAACCCTCTGCATCAAATGGAAAAACACTGTCGTGACATATCTTCTCTCCCTTATTTTTTTTAGTTAAATGGGCGAAACTGAGTTAAAGACTAGGAGTAAAAGAACGCAAACTGGATGGTTTAGACTGTGGGGAACTCAGTTTCGCGCTGCTAAGCATTTGGAAGGAAGTGGGATATGTCTCAACCAAGAGTGGGGAAAACATCTGCATCCAATGGAAAAGCACTGTCGATACATATCTGCTCTCCCTTATTTTTTCTAATTAAATGGTCGAAACTGAGTAGAAGACTAGAAGAAAAAGAACGCGAACTGTTTCAGTTTCAGTTCAGTTTCGCGCTGCTAAGTATTTGGAAGGAAGTGAGATATGTCTCAACCAAGAGTGGAAAAACCTCTGCGTCCAATGGAAAAGCATTGTCGTGACATATCTTCCCTCCCTTCGTTTGTGTATCCAAACGGTCGAAACTGAGTAAAAGATGAGGTGCAAAAGAACGCAAGTCGGATGATTTAGACTGTGGGAAACTCAGTGGGTTATGCCTCAACCAAGACTGGGGAAACCCTCTGCATCAAATGGAAAAACACTGTCGTGACATATCTTCTCTCCCTTATTTTTTTTTACTTAAATGGGCGAAACTGAGTTAAAGACTAGGAGTAAAAGAACGCAAACTGGATGGTTTAGACTGTGGGAAACTCAGTTTCGCGCTGCTAAGCATTTGGTAGGAAGTGGGATATGTCTCAACCAAGAGTGGGGAAAACATCTGCATCCAATGGAAAAGCACTGTCGATACATATCTTCTCTCCCTTATTTTTTCTAATTAAATGGTCGAAACTGAGTAGAAGACTAGAAGTAAAAGAACGCGAACTGTTTCAGTTTCAGTTCAGTTTCGCGCTGCTAAGCATTTGGAAGGAAGTGAGATATGTCTCAACCAAGAGTGGGGAAAACCTCTGCGTCCAATGGAAAAGCATTGTCGTGACATATCTTCCCTCCCTTCGTTTGTGTATCCAAACGGTCGAAACTGAGTAAAAGATTAGGTGCAAAAGAACGCAAGTTGGATGATTTAGATTGTGGGAAACTCAGTGGGTTATGTCTCAACCAAGACTGGGGAAACCCTCTGCATCAAATGGAAAAACACTGTCGTGACATATCTTCTCTCCCTTATTTTTTTTAGTTAAATGGGCGAAACTGAGTTAAAGACTAGGAGTACACATATCTTCTCTCCCTTATTTTTTCTAATTAAATGGGCGAAACTGAGTAGAAGACTAGAAGTAAAAGAACGCGAACTGGATGACTTGGACCGTGGGAAATTCAGTTTCGCGCTGCTAAGCATTTGGAAGGAAGTGAGATATGTCTCAACCAAGAGTGGGGAAAACCTCTGCGTCCAATGGAAAAGCATTGTCGTGACATATCTTCTCTCCCTTATTTTTTTTAGTTAAATGGGCGAAACTGAGTAGAAGACTAGAAGTAAAAGAACGCGAACTGGATGACTTGGACCGTGGGAAATTCAGTTTCGCGCTGCTAAGCATTTGGAAGGAAGTGGGATATGTCTCAACCAAGAGTGGGGAAAACATCTGCATCCAATGGAAAAGCACTGTCGATACATATCTGCTCTCCCTTATTTTTTCTAATTAAATGGTCGAAACTGAGTAGAAGACTAGAAGAAAAAGAACGCGAACTGTTTCAGTTTCAGTTCAGTTTCGCGCTGCTAAGTATTTGGAAGGAAGTGAGATATGTCTCAACCAAGAGTGGGAAAAACCTCTGCGTCCAATGGAAAAGCATTGTCGTGACATATCTTCCCTCCCTTCGTTTGTGTATCCAAACGGTCGAAACTTAGTAAAAGATGAGGTGCAAAAGAACGCAAGTCGGATGATTTAGACTGTGGGAAACTCAGTGGGTTATGCCTCAACCAAGACTGGGGAAACCCTCTGCATCAAATGGAAAAACACTGTCGTGACATATCTTCTCTCCCTTATTTTTTTTTACTTAAATGGGCGAAACTGAGTTAAAGACTAGGAGTAAAAGAACGCAAACTGGATGGTTTAGACTGTGGGAAACTCAGTTTCGCGCTGCTAAGCATTTGGTAGGAAGTGGGATATGTCTCAACCAAGAGTGGGGAAAACATCTGCATCCAATGGAAAAGCACTGTCGATACATATCTTCTCTCCCTTATGTTTTCTAATTAAATGGGCGAAACTGAGTAGAAGACTAGAAGTAAAAGAACGCGAACTGGATGACTTGGACCGTGGGAAATTCAGTTTCGCGCTGCTAAGCATTTGGAAGGAAGTGAGATATGTCTCAACCAAGAGTGGGGAAAACCTCTGCGTCCAATGGAAAAGCATTGTCGTGACATATCTTCCCTCCCTTCGTTTGTGTATCCAAACGGTCGAAACTGAGTAAAAGATTAGGTGCAAAAGAACGCAAGTCGGATGATTTAGACTGTGGGAAACTCAGTGGGTTATGTCTCAACCAAGACTGGGGAAACCCTCTGCATCAAATGGAAAAACACTGTCGTGACTTATCTTCTCTCCCTTATTTTTTTTAGTTAAATGGGCGAAACTGAGTTAAAGACTAGGAGTAAAAGAACACAAACTGGATGGTTTAGACTGTGGGAAACTCAGTTTCGCGCTGCTAAGCATTTGGAAGGAAGTGGGATATGTCTCAACGAAGAGTGGGGAAAACCTCTGCGTCCAATGGAAAAGCAATGTCGTGACATATCTTCCCTCCCTTCGTTTGTGTATCCAAACGGTCGAAACTGAGTAAAAGATTAGGTGCAAAAGAACGCAAGTCGTATGATTTAGACTGTGGGAAACTCAATGGGTTATGTCTCAACCAAGACTGGGGAAACCCTCTGCATCAAATGGAAAAACACTGTCGTGACATATCTTCTCTCCCTTATTTTTTTTAGTTAAATGGGCGAAACTGAGTTAAAGACTAGGAGTAAAAGAACGCAAACTGGATGGTTTAGACTGTTGGAAACTCAGTTTCGCGCTGCTAAGCATTTGGAAGGAAGTGGGATATGTCTCAACCAAGAGTGGGGAAAACATCTGCATTCAATGGAAAAGCACTGTCGATTCATATCTTCTCTCCCTTATTTTTTCTAATTAAATGGTCGAAACTGAGTAGAAGACTAGAAGTAAAAGAACGCGAACTGTTTCAGTTTCAGTTCAATTTCGCGCTGCTAAGCATTTGGAAGGAAGTGAGATATGTCTCAACCAAGAGTGGGAAAAACCTCTGCGTCCAATGGAAAAGCATTGTCGTGACATATCTTCCCTCCCTTCGTTTGTGTATCCAAACGGTCGAAACTGAGTAAAAGATGAGGTGCAAAAGAACGCAAGTCGGATGATTTAGACTGTGGGAAACTCAGTGGGTTATGCCTCAACCAAGACTGGGGAAACCCTCTGCATCAAATGGAAAAACACTGTCGTGACATATCTTCTCTCCCTTATTTTTTTTTACTTAAATGGGCGAAACTGAGTTAAAGACTAGGAGTAAAAGAACGCAAACTGGATGGTTTAGACTGTGGGAAACTCAGTTTCGCGCTGCTAAGCATTTGGTAGGAAGTGGGATATGTCTCAACCAAGAGTGGGGAAAACATCTGCATCCAATGGAAAAGCACTGTCGATACATATCTTCTCTCCCTTATTTTTTCTAATTAAATGGTCGAAACTGAGTAGAAGACTAGAAGTAAAAGAACGCGAACTGTTTCAGTTTCAGTTCAGTTTCGCGCTGCTAAGCATTTGGAAGGAAGTGAGATATGTCTCAACCAAGAGTGGGGAAAAAATCTGCGTCCAATGGAAAAGCATTGTCGTGACATATCTTCCCTCCCTTCGTTTGTGTATCCAAACGGTCGAAACTGAGTAAAAGATTAGGTGCAAAAGAACGCAAGTCGGATGATTTAGATTGTGGGAAACTCAGTGGGTTATGTCTCAACCAAGACTGGGGAAACCCTCTGCATCAAATGGAAAAACACTGTCGTGACATATCTTCTCTCCCTTATTTTTTTTAGTTAAATGGGCGAAACTGAGTTAAAGACTAGGAGTACACATATCTTCTCTCCCTTATTTTTTCTAATTAAATGGGCGAAACTGAGTAGAAGACTAGAAGTAAAAGAACGCGAACTGGATGACTTGGACCGTGGGAAATTCAGTTTCGCGCTGCTAAGCATTTGGAAGGAAGTGAGATATGTCTCAACCAAGAGTGGGGAAAACCTCTGCGTCCAATGGAAAAGCATTGTCGTGACATATCTTCTCTCCCTTATTTTTTTTAGTTAAATGGGCGAAACTGAGTAGAAGACTAGAAGTAAAAGAACGCGAACTGGATGACTTGGACCGTGGGAAATTCAGTTTCGCGCTGCTAAGCATTTGGAAGGAAGTGGGATATGTCTCAACCAAGAGTGGGGAAAACATCTGCATCCAATGGAAAAGCACTGTCGATACATATCTGCTCTCCCTTATTTTTTCTAACTAAATGGTCGAAACTGAGTAGAAGACTAGAAGAAAAAGAACGCGAACTGTTTCAGTTTCAGTTCAGTTTCGCGCTGCTAAGTATTTGGAAGGAAGTGAGATATGTCTCAACCAAGAGTGGGAAAAACCTCTGCGTCCAATGGAAAAGCATTGTCGTGACATATCTTCCCTCCCTTCGTTTGTGTATCCAAACGGTCGAAACTTAGTAAAAGATGAGGTGCAAAAGAACGCAAGTCGGATGATTTAGACTGTGGGAAACTCAGTGGGTTATGCCTCAACCAAGACTGGGGAAACCCTCTGCATCAAATGGAAAAACACTGTCGTGACATATCTTCTCTCCCTTATTTTTTTTTACTTAAATGGGCGAAACTGAGTTAAAGACTAGGAGTAAAAGAACGCAAACTGGATGGTTTAGACTGTGGGAAACTCAGTTTCGCGCTGCTACGCATTTGGTAGGAAGTGGGATATGTCTCAACCAAGAGTGGGGAAAACATCTGCATCCAATGGAAAAGCACTGTCGATACATATCTTCTCTCCCTTATGTTTTCTAATTAAATGGGCGAAACTGAGTAGAAGACTAGAAGTAAAAGAACGCGAACTGGATGACTTGGACCGTGGGAAATTCAGTTTCGCGCTGCTAAGCATTTGGAAGGGAGTGAGATATGTCTCAACCAAGAGTGGGGAAAACCTCTGCGTCCAATGGAAAAGCATTGTCGTGACATATCTTCCCTCCCTTCGTTTGTGTATCCAAACGGTCGAAACTGAGTAAAAGATTAGGTGCAAAAGAACGCAAGTCGGATGATTTAGACTGTGGGAAACTCAGTGGGTTATGTCTCAACCAAGACTGGGGAAACCCTCTGCATCAAATGGAAAAACACTGTCGTGACTTATCTTCTCTCCCTTATTTTTTTTAGTTAAATGGGCGAAACTGAGTTAAAGACTAGGAGTAAAAGAACACAAACTGGATGGTTTAGACTGTGGGAAACTCAGTTTCGCGCTGCTAAGCATTTGGAAGGAAGTGGGATACGTCTCAACGAAGAGTGGGGAAAACCTCTGCGTCCAATGGAAAAGCAATGTCGTGACATATCTTCCCTCCCTTCGTTTGTGTATCCAAACGGTCGAAACTGAGTAAAAGATTAGGTGCAAAAGAACGCAAGTCGTATGATTTAGACTGTGGGATACTCAATGGGTTATGTCTCAACCAAGACTGGGGAAACCCTCTGCATCAAATGGAAAAACACTGTCGTGACATATCTTCTCTCCCTTATTTTTTTTAGTTAAATGGGCGAAACTGAGTTAAAGACTAGGAGTAAAAGAACGCAAACTGGATGGTTTAGACTGTTGGAAACTCAGTTTCGCGCTGCTAAGCATTTGGAAGGAAGTGGGATATGTCTCAACCAAGAGTGGGGAAAACATCTGCATCCAATGGAAAAGCACTGTCGATACATATCTTCTCTCCCTTATTTTTTCTAATTAAATGGTCGAAACTGAGTAGAAGACTAGAAGTAAAAGAACGCGAACTGTTTCAGTTTCAGTTCAATTTCGCGCTGCTAAGCATTTGGAAGGAAGTGAGATATGTCTCAACCAAGAGTGGGAAAAACCTCTGCGTCCAATGGAAAAGCATTGTCGTGACATATCTTCCCTCCCTTCGTTTGTGTATCCAAACGGTCGAAACTGAGTAAAAGATGAGGTGCAAAAGAACGCAAGTCGGATGATTTAGACTGTGGGAAACTCAGTGGGTTATGTCTCAACCAAGACTGGGGAAACCCTCTGCATCAAATGGAAAAACACTGTCGTGACATATCTTCTCTCCCTTATTTTTTTTACTTAAATGGGCGAAACTGAGTTAAAGACTAGGAGTAAAAGAACGCAAACTGGATGGTTTAGACTGTGGGAAACTCAGTTTCGCGCTGCTAAGCATTTGGAAGGAAGTGGGATATGTCTCAACCAAGAGTGGGGAAAACATCTGCATCCAATGGAAAAGCACTGTCGATACATATCTTCTTATTTTTTCTAATTAAATGGTCGAAACTGAGTAGAAGACTAGAAGTAAAAGAACGCGAACTGTTTCAGTTTCAGTTCAGTTTCGCGCTGCTAAGCATTTGGAAGGAAGTGAGATATGTCTCAACCAAGAGTGGGGAAAACCTCTGCGTCCAATGGAAAAGCATTGTCGTGACATATCTTCCCTCCCTTCGTTTGTGTATCCAAACGGTCGAAACTGAGTAAAAGATTAGGTGCAAAAGAACGCAAGTCGGATGATTTAGACTGTGGGAGACTCAGTGGGTTATGTCTCAACCAAGAGTGGGGAAACCCTCTGCATCAAATGGAAATACACTGTCGTGACATATCTTCTCTCCCTTATATTTATTAATTAAATGGGCGAAACTGAGTTAAAGACCAGGAGTAAAAGAACGCAAACTGGATGGTTTAGACTGTGGGAAACTCAGTTTCACGCTGCTAAGCATTTGGAAGGAAGTGGGATATGTCTCAACCAAGAGTGGGGAAAACATCTGCATCCAATGGAAAAGCACTGTCGATACATATCTTCTCTCCCTTATTTTTTCTAATTAAATGGTCGAAACTGAGTAGAAGACTAGAAGTAAAAGAACGCGAACTGTTTCAGTTTCAGTTCAGTTTCGCGCTGCTAAGCATTTGGAAGGAAGTGGGATATGTCTCAACCAAGAGTGGGGAAAACCTCTGCGTCCAATGGAAAAGCATTGTCGTGACATATCTTCCCTCCCTTCGTTTGTGTATCCAAACGGTCGAAACTGAGTAAAAGATTAGGTGCAAAAGAACGCAAGTCGGATGGTTTAGACTGTGGGAGACTCAGTGGATTATGTCTCAACCAAGAGTGGGGAAACCCTCTGCATCAAATGGAAAAACACTGTCGTGACATATCTTCTCTCCCTTATTTTTTTTAATTAAATGGGCGAAACTGAGTTAAAGACTAGGAGTAAAAGAACGCAAACTGGATGGTTTAGACTGTGGGAAACTCAGTTTCACGCTGCTAAGCATTTGGAAGGAAGTGGGATATGTCTCAACCAAGAGTGGGGAAAACATCTGCATCCAATGGAAAAGCACTGTCGATACATATCTTCTCTCCCTTATGTTTTCTAATTAAATGGGCGAAACTGAGTAGAACACTAGAAGTAAAAGAACGCGAACTGGATGACTTGGACCGTGGGAAATTCAGTTTCGCGCTGCTAAGCATTTGGAAGGAAGTGAGATATGTCTCAACCAAGAGTGGGGAAAACCTCTGCGTCCAATGGAAAAGCATTGTCGTGACATATCTTCCCTCCCTTCGTTTGTGTATCCAAGCGGTCGAAACTGAGTAAAAGATAAGGTGCAAAAGAACGCAAGTCGGATGATTTAGACTGTGGGAAACTCAATGGGTTATGTCTCAACCAAGACTGGGGAAACCCTCTGCATCAAATGGAAAAACACTGTCGTGACATATCTTCTCTCCCTTATTTTTTTTAGTTAAATGGGCGAAACTGAGTTAAAGACTAGGAGTAAAAGAACGCAAACTGGATGGTTTAGACTGTGGGAAACTCAGTTTCGCGCTGCTAAGCATTTGGAAGGAAGTGGGATATGTCTCAACCAAGAGTGGGGAAAACATCTGCATCCAATGGAAAAGCACTGTCGATACATATCTTCTCTCCCTTATTTTTTCTAATTAAATGGTCGAAACTGAGTAGAAGACTAGAAGTAAAAGAACGCGAACTGTTTCAGTTTCAGTTCAATTTCGCGCTGCTAAGCATTTGGAAGGAAGTGAGATATGTCTCAACCAAGAGTGGGAAAAACCTCTGCGTCCAATGGAAAAGCATTGTCGTGACATATCTTCCCTCCCTTTGTTTGTGCATCCAAACGGTCGAAACTGAGTAAAAGATGAGGTGCAAAAGAACGCAAGTCGGATGATTTAGACTGTGGGAAACTCAGTGGGTTATGTCTCAACCAAGACTGGGGAAACCCTCTGCATCAAATGGAAAAACACTGTCGTGACATATCTTCTCTCCCTTATTTTTTTTACTTAAATGGGCGAAACTGAGTTAAAGACTAGGAGTAAAAGAACGCAAACTGGATGGTTTAGACTGTGGGAAACTCAGTTTCGCGCTGCTAAGCATTTGGAAGGAAGTGGGATATGTCTCAACCAAGAGTGGGGAAAACATCTGCATCCAATGGAAAAGCACTGTCGATACATATCTTCTCTCCCTTATTTTTTCTAATTAAATGGTCGAAACTGAGTAGAAGACTAGAAGTAAAAGAACGCGAACTGTTTCAGTTTCAGTTCAGTTTCGCGCTGCTAAGCATTTGGAAGGAAGTGAGATATGTCTCAACCAAGAGTGGGGAAAACCTCTGCGTCCAATGGAAAAGCATTGTCGTGACATATCTTCCCTCCCTTCGTTTGTGTATCCAAACGGTCGAAACTGAGTAAAAGATTAGGTGTAAAAGAACGCAAGTCGGATGATTTAGACTGTGGGAAACTCAGTGGGTTATGTCTCAACCAAGACTGGGGAAACCCTCTGCATCAAATGGAAAAACACTGTCGTGACATATCTTCTCTCCCTTATTTTTTTTAGTTAAATGGGCGCAACTGAGTTAAAGACTAGGAGTAAAAGAACGCAAACTGGATGGTTTAGACTGTGGGAAACTCAGTTTCGCGCTGCTAAGCATTTGGAAGGAAGTGGGATATGTCTCAACCAAGAGTGGGGAAAACATCTGCATCCAATGGAAAAGCATTGTCGTGACATATCTTCCCTCCCTTCGTTTGTGTATCCAAACGGTCGAAACTGAGTAAAAGATTAGGTGTAAAAGAACGCAAGTCGGATGATTTAGACTGTGGGAAACTCAGTGGGTTATGTCTCAATCAAGACTGGGGAAACCCTCTGCATCAAATGGAAAAACACTGTCGTGACATATCTTCTCTCCCTTATTTTTTTTAGTTAAATGGGCGAAACTGAGTTAAAGACTAGGAGTAAAAGAACGCAAACTGGATGGTTTAGACTGTGGGAAACTCAGTTTCGCGCTGCTAAGCATTTGGAAGGAAGTGGGATATGTCTCAACCAAGAGTGGGGAAAACATCTGCATCCAATGGAAAAGCACTGTCGATACATATCTTCTCTCCCTTATTTTTTCTAATTAAATGGTCGAAACTGAGTAGAAGACTAGAAGTAAAAGAACGCGAACTGTTTCAGTTTCAGTTCAATTTCGCGCTGCTAAGCATTTGGAAGGAAGTGAGATATGTCTCAACCAAGAGTGGGAAAAACCTCTGCGTCCAATGGAAAAGCATTGTCGTGACATATCTTCCCTCCCTTCGTTTGTGTATCCAAACGGTCGAAACTGAGTAAAAGATTAGGTGCAAAAGAACGCAAGTCGGATGATTTAGACTGTGGGAAACTCAATGGGTTATGTCTCAACCAAGACTGGGGAAACCCTCTGCATCAAATGGAAAAACACTGTCGTGACATATCTTCTCTCCCTTATTTTTTTTTAGCTAAATGGGCGAAACTGAGTTAAAGACTAGGAGTAAAAGAACGCAAACTGGATGGTTTAGACTGTGGGAAACTCAGTTTCGCGCTGCTAAGCATTTGGAAGGAAGTGGGATATGTCTCAAGCAAGAGTGGGGAAAACATCTGCATCCAATGGAAAAGCACTGTCGATACATATCTTCTCTCCCTTATTTTTTCTAATTAAATTGTCGAAACTGAGTAGAAGACTAGAAGTAAAAGAACGCGAACTGTTTCAGTTTCAGTTCAGTTTCGCGCTGCTAAGCATTTGGAAGGAAGTGAGATATGTCTCAACCAAGAGTGGGGAAAACCTCTGCGTCCAATGGAAAAGCATTGTCGTGACATATCTTCCCTCCCTTCGTTTGTGTATCCAAACGGTCAAAACTGAGTAAAAGATTAGGTGCAAAAGAACGCAAGTCGGATGATTTAGACTGTGGGAGACTCAGTCTGTTATGTCTCAACCAAGAGTGGGGAAACCCTCTGCATCAAATGGAAATACACTGTCGTGACATATCTTCTCTCCCTTATTTTATTTAATTAAATGGGCGAAACTGAGTTAAAGACCAGGAGTAAAAGAACGCAAACTGGATGGTTTAGACTGTGGGAAACTCAGTTTCACGCTGCTAAGCATTTGGAAGGAAGTGGGATATGTCTCAACCAAGAGTGGGGAAAACATCTGCATCCAATGGAAAAGCACTGTCGATACATATCTTCTCTCCCTTATTTTTTCTAATTAAATGGTCGAAACTGAGTAGAAGACTAGAAGTAAAAGAACGCGAACTGTTTCAGTTTCAGTTCAGTTTCGCGCTGCTAAGCATTTGGAAGGAAGTGGGATATGTCTCAACCAAGAGTGGGGAAAACCTCTGCGTCCAATGGAAAAGCATTGTCCTGACATATCTTCCCTCCCTTCGTTTGTGTATCCAAACGGTCGAAACTGAGTAAAAGATTAGGTGCAAAAGAACGCAAGTCGGATGGTTTAGACTGTGGGAGACTCAGTGGATTATGTCTCAACCAAGAGTGGGGAAACCCTCTGCATCAAATGGAAAAACACTGTCGTGACATATCTTCTCTCCCTTATTTTTTTAATTAAATGGGCGAAACTGAGTTAAAGACTAGGAGTTAAAGAACGCAAACTGGATGGTTTAGACTGTGGGAAACTCAGTTTCACGCTGCTAAGCATTTGGAAGGAAGTGGGATATGTCTCAACCAAGAGTGGGGAAAACATCTGCATCCAATGGAAAAGCACTGTCGATACATATCTTCTCTCCCTTATTTTTTCTAATTAAATGGGCGAAACTGAGTAGAAGACTAGAAGTAAAAGAACGCGAACTGGATGACTTGGACCGTGGGAAATTCAGTTTCGCGCTGCTAAGCATTTGGAAGGAAGTGAGATATGTCTCAACCAAGAGTGGGGAAAACCTCTGCGTCCAATGGAAAAGCATTGTCGTGACATATCTTCCCTCCCTTCGTTTGTGTATCCAAACGGTCGAAACTGAGTAAAAGATTAGGTGTAAAAGAACGCAAGTCGGATGATTTAGACTGTGGGAAACTCAGTGGGTTATGTCTCAACCAAGACTGGGGAAACCCTCTGCATCAAATGGAAAAACACTGTCGTGACATATCTTCTCTCCCTTATTTTTTTTAGTTAAATGGGCGCAACTGAGTTAAAGACTAGGAGTAAAAGAACGCAAACTGGATGGTTTAGACTGTGGGAAACTCAGTTTCGCGCTGCTAAGCATTTGGAAGGAAGTGGGATATGTCTCAACCAAGAGTGGGGAAAACATCTGCATCCAATGGAAAAGCATTGTCGTGACATATCTTCCCTCCCTTCGTTTGTGTATCCAAACGGTCGAAACTGAGTAAAAGATTAGGTGTAAAAGAACGCAAGTCGGATGATTTAGACTGTGGGAAACTCAGTGGGTTATGTCTCAACCAAGACTGGGGAAACCCTCTGCATCAAATGGAAAAACACTGTCGTGACATATCTTCTCTCCCTTATTTTTTTAATTAAATGGGCGAAACTGAGTTAAAGACTAGGAGTTAAAGAACGCAAACTGGATGGTTTAGACTGTGGGAAACTCAGTTTCACGCTGCTAAGCATTTGGAAGGAAGTGGGATATGTCTCAACCAAGAGTGGGGAAAACATCTGCATCCAATGGAAAAGCACTGTCGATACATATCTTCTCTCCCTTATTTTTTCTAATTAAATGGGCGAAACTGAGTAGAAGACTAGAAGCAAAAGAACGCGAACTGGATGACTTGGACCGTGGGAAATTCAGTTTCGCGCTGCTAAGCATTTGGAAGGAAGTGAGATATGTCTCAACCAAGAGTGGGGAAAACCTCTGCGTCCAATGGAAAAGCATTGTCGTGACATATCTTCCCTCCCTTCGTTTGTGTATCCAAACGGTCGAAACTGAGTAAAAGATTAGGTGCAAAAGAACGCAAGTCGGATGATTTAGACTGTGGGAGACTCAGTGGGTTATGTCTCAACCAAGAGTGGGGAAACCCTCTGCATCAAATGGAAAAACACTGTCGTGACATATCTTCTCTCCCTTATTTTTTTTAGTTAAATGGGCGAAACTGAGTTAAAGACTAGGAGTAAAAGAACGCAAACTGGATGGTTTAGACTGTGGGAAACTCAGTTTCGCGCTGCTAAGCATTTGGAAGGAAGTGGGATATGTCTCAACCAAGAGTGGGGAAAACATCTGCATCCAATGGAAAAGCACTGTCGATACATATCTTCTCTCCCTTGTTTTTTCTAATTAAATGGTCGAAACTGAGTAGAAGACTAGAAGTAAAAGAACGCGAACTGTTTCAGTTTCAGTTCAATTTCGCGCTGCTAAGCATTTGGAAGGAAGTGAGATATGTCTCAACCAAGAGTGGGAAAAACCTCTGCGTCCAATGGAAAAGCATTGTCGTGACATAACTTCCCTCCCTTCGTTTGTGTATCCAAACGGTCGAAACTGAGTAAAAGATTAGGTTCAAAAGAACGCAAGTCGGATGATTTAGACTGTGGGAGACTCAGTGGGTTATGTCTCAACCAAGAGTGGGGAAACCCTCTGCAGCAAATGGAAAAACACTGTCGTGACATATCTTCTCTCCCTTATTTTTTTTAGTTAAATGGGCGCAACTGAGTTAAAGACTAGGAGTAAAAGAACGCAAACTGGATGGTTTAGACTGTGGGAAACTCAGTTTCGCGCTGCTAAGCATTTGGAAGGAAGTGGGATATGTCTCAACCAAGAGTGGGGAAAACATCTGCATCCAATGGAAAAGCATTGTCGTGACATATCTTCCCTCCCTTCGTTTGTGTATCCAAACGGTCGAAACTGAGTAAAAGATTAGGTGTAAAAGAACGCAAGTCGGATGATTTAGACTGTGGGAAACTCAGTGGGTTATGTCTCAACCAAGACTGGGGAAACCCTCTGCATCAAATGGAAAAACACTGTCGTGACATATCTTCTCTCCCTTATTTTTTTTAGTTAAATGGGCGCAACTGAGTTAAAGACTAGGAGTAAAAGAACGCAAACTGGATGGTTTAGACTGTGGGAAACTCAGTTTCGCGCTGCTAAGCATTTGGAAGGAAGTGGGATATGTCTCAACCAAGAGTGGGGAAAACATCTGCATCCAATGGAAAAGCATTGTCATGACATATCTTCCCTCCCTTCGTTTGTGTATCCAAACGGTCGAAACTGAGTAAAAGATTAGGTGTAAAAGAACGCAAGTCGGATGATTTAGACTGTGGGAAACTCAGTGGGTTATGTCTCAACCAAGACTGGGGAAACCCTCTGCATCAAATGGAAAAACACTGTCGTGACATATCTTCTCTCCCTTATTTTTTTAATTAAATGGGCGAAACTGAGTTAAAGACTAGGAGTTAAAGAACGCAAACTGGATGGTTTAGACTGTGGGAAACTCAGTTTCACGCTGCTAAGCATTTGGAAGGAAGTGGGATATGTCTCAACCAAGAGTGGGGAAAACATCTGCATCCAATGGAAAAGCACTGTCGATACATATCTTCTCTCCCTTATTTTTTCTAATTAAATGGGCGAAACTGAGTAGAAGACTAGAAGCAAAAGAACGCGAACTGGATGACTTGGACCGTGGGAAATTCAGTTTCGCGCTGCTAAGCATTTGGAAGGAAGTGAGATATGTCTCAACCAAGAGTGGGGAAAACCTCTGCGTCCAATGGAAAAGCATTGTCGTGACATATCTTCCCTCCCTTCGTTTGTGTATCCAAACGGTCGAAACTGAGTAAAAGATTAGGTGCAAAAGAACGCAAGTCGGATGATTTAGACTGTGGGAGACTCAGTGGGTTATGTCTCAACCAAGAGTGGGGAAACCCTCTGCATCAAATGGAAAAACACTGTCGTGACATATCTTCTCTCCCTTATTTTTTTTAGTTAAATGGGCGAAACTGAGTTAAAGACTAGGAGTAAAAGAACGCAAACTGGATGGTTTAGAATGTGGGAAACTCAGTTTCGCGCTGCTAAGCATTTGGAAGGAAGTGGGATATGTCTCAACCAAGAGTGGGGAAAACATCTGCATCCAATGGAAAAGCACTGTCGATACATATCTTCTCTCCCTTGTTTTTTCTAATTAAATGGTCGAAACTGAGTAGAAGACTAGAAGTAAAAGAACGCGAACTGTTTCAGTTTCAGTTCAATTTCGCGCTGCTAAGCATTTGGAAGGAAGTGAGATATGTCTCAACCAAGAGTGGGAAAAACCTCTGCGTCCAATGGAAAAGCATTGTCGTGACATAACTTCCCTCCCTTCGTTTGTGTATCCAAACGGTCGAAACTGAGTAAAAGATTAGGTTCAAAAGAACGCAAGTCGGATGATTTAGACTGTGGGAGACTCAGTGGGTTATGTCTCAACCAAGAGTGGGGAAACCCTCTGCAGCAAATGGAAAAACACTGTCGTGACATATCTTCTCTCCCTTATTTTTTTTAGTTAAATGGGCGCAACTGAGTTAAAGACTAGGAGTAAAAGAACGCAAACTGGATGGTTTAGACTGTTGGAAACTCAGTTTCGCGCTGCTAAGCATTTGGAAGGAAGTGGGATATGTCTCAACCAAGAGTGGGGAAAACATCTGCATCCAATGGAAAAGCATTGTCGTGACATATCTTCCCTCCCTTCGTTTGTGTATCCAAACGGTCGAAACTGAGTAAAAGATTAGGTGCAAAAGAACGCAAGTCGGATGATTTAGACTGTGGGAGACTCAGTGGGTTATGTCTCAACCAAGAGTGGGGAAACCCTCTGCATCAAATGGAAAAACACTGTCGTGACATATCTTCTCTCCCTTATTTTTTTTAGTTAAATGGGCGAAACTGAGTTAAAGACTAGGAGTAAAAGAACGCAAACTGGATGGTTTAGACTGTGGGAAACTCAGTTTCACGCTGCTAAGCATTTGGAAGGAAGTGGGATATGTCTCAACCAAGAGTGGGGAAAACATCTGCATCCAATGGAAAAGCACTGTCGATACATATCTTCTCTCCCTTATTTTTTCTAATTAAATGGGCGAAACTGAGTAGAAGACTAGAAGCAAAAGAACGCGAACTGGATGACTTGGACCGTGGGAAATTCAGTTTCGCGCTGCTAAGCATTTGGAAGGAAGTGAGATATGTCTCAACCAAGAGTGGGGAAAACCTCTGCGTCCAATGGAAAAGCATTGTCGTGACATATCTTCCCTCCCTTCGTTTGTGTATCCAAACGGTCGAAACTGAGTAAAAGATTAGGTGCAAAAGAACGCAAGTCGGATGATTTAGACTGTGGGAGACTCAGTGGGTTATGTCTCAACCAAGAGTGGGGAAACCCTCTGCATCAAATGGAAAAACACTGTCGTGACATATCTTCTCTCCCTTATTTTTTTTAGTTAAATGGGCGAAACTGAGTTAAAGACTAGGAGTAAAAGAACGCAAACTGGATGGTTTAGACTGTGGGAAACTCAGTTTCGCGCTGCTAAGCATTTGGAAGGAAGTGGGATATGTCTCAACCAAGAGTGGGGAAAACATCTGCATCCAATGGAAAAGCACTGTCGATACATATCTTCTCTCCCTTGTTTTTTCTAATTAAATGGTCGAAACTGAGTAGAAGACTAGAAGTAAAAGAACGCGAACTGTTTCAGTTTCAGTTCAATTTCGCGCTGCTAAGCATTTGGAAGGAAGTGAGATATGTCTCAACCAAGAGTGGGAAAAACCTCTGCGTCCAATGGAAAAGCATTGTCGTGACATATCTTCCCTCCCTTCGTTTGTGTATCCAAACGGTCGAAACTGAGTAAAAGATTAGGTTCAAAAGAACGCAAGTCGGATGATTTAGACTGTGGGAGACTCAGTGGGTTATGTCTCAACCAAGAGTGGGGAAACCCTCTGCAGCAAATGGAAAAACACTGTCGTGACATATCTTCTCTCCCTTATTTTTTTTAGTTAAATGGGCGCAACTGAGTTAAAGACTAGGAGTAAAAGAACGCAAACTGGATGGTTTAGACTGTGGGAAACTCAGTTTCGCGCTGCTAAGCATTTGGAAGGAAGTGGGATATGTCTCAACGAAGAGTGGGGAAAACCTCTGCGTCCAATGGAAAAGCATTGTCGTGACATATCTTCCCTCCCTTCGTTTGTGTATCCAAACGGTCGAAACTGAGTAAAAGATTAGGTGCAAAAGAACGCAAGTCGGATGATTTAGACTGTGGGAAACTCAATGGGTTATGTCTCAACCAAGAGTGGGGAAAACCTCTGCGTCCAATGGAAAAGCATTGTCGTGACATATCTTCCCTCCCTTCGTTTGTGTATCCAAACGGTCGAAACTGAGTAAAAGATTAGGTGCAAAAGAACGCAAGTCGGATGATTTAGACTGTGGGAAACTCAATGGGTTATGTCTCAACCAAGACTGGGGAAACCCTCTGCATCAAATGGAAAAACACTGTCGTGACATATCTTCTCTCCCTTATTTTTTTTAGTTAAATGGGCGCAACTGAGTTAAAGACTAGGAGTAAAAGAACGCAAACTGGATGGTTTAGACTGTGGGAAACTCAGTTTCGCGCTGCTAAGCATTTGGAAGGAAGTGGGATATGTCTCAACGAAGAGTGGGGAAAACCTCTGCGTCCAATGGAAAAGCATTGTCGTGACATATCTTCCCTCCCTTCGTTTGTGTATCCTAACGGTCGAAACTGAGTAAAAGATTAGGTGCAAAAGAACGCAAGTCGGATGATTTAGACTGTGGGAGACTCAGTGGGTTATGTCTCAACCAAGAGTGGGGAAACCCTCTGCAGCAAATGGAAAAACACTGTCGTGACATATCTTCTCTCCCTTATTTTTTTTAATTAAATGGGCGAAACTGAGTTAAAGAGGAGTAAAAGAACGCAAACTGGATGGTTTAGACTGTGGGAAACTCAGTTTCGCGCTGCTAAGCATTTGGAAGGAAGTGGGATATGTCTCAAGCAAGAGTGGGGAAAACATCTGCATCCAATGGAAAAGCACTGTCGATACATATCTTCTCTCCCTTATTTTTTCTAATTAAATGGTCGAAACTGAGTAGAAGACTAGAAGTAAAAGAACGCGAACTGTTTCAGTTTCAGTTCAATTTCGCGCTGCTAAGCATTTGGAAGGAAGTGAGATATGTCTCAACCAAGAGTGGGAAAAACCTCTGCGTCCAATGGAAAAGCATTGTCGTGACATATCTTCCCTCCCTTCGTTTGTGTATCCAAACGGTCGAAACTGAGTAAAAGATTAGGTGCAAAAGAACGCAAGTCGGATGATTTAGACTGTGGGAGACTCAGTGGGTTATGTCTCAACCAAGAGTGGGGAAACCCTCTGCAGCAAATGGAAAAACACTGTCGTGACATATCTTCTCTCCCTTATTTTTTTTAGTTAAATGGGCGCAACTGAGTTAAAGACTAGGAGTAAAAGAACGCAAACTGGATGGTTTAGACTGTGGGAAACTCAGTTTCGCGCTGCTAAGCATTTGGAAGGAAGTGGGATATGTCTCAACCAAGAGTGGGGAAAACATCTGCATCCAATGGAAAAGCACTGTCGATACATATCTTCTCTCCCTTATGTTTTCTAATTAAATGGGCGAAACTGAGTAGAAGACTAGAAGTAAAAGAACGCGAACTGGATGACTTGGACCGTGGGAAATTCAGTTTCGCGCTGCTAAGCATTTGGAAGGAAGTGAGATATGTCTCAACCATGAGTGGGGAAAACCTCTGCGTCCAATGGAAAAGCATTGTCGTGACATATCTTCCCTCCCTTCGTTTGTGTATCCAAACGGTCGAAACTGAGTAAAAGATTAGGTGCAAAAGAACGCAAGTCGGATGATTTAGACTGTGGGAGACTCAGTGGGTTATGTCTCAACCAAGAGTGGGGAAACCCTCTGCAGCAAATGGAAAAACACTGTCGTGACATATCTTCTCTCCCTTATTTTTTTTAATTAAATGGGCGAAACTGAGTTAAAGAGGAGTAAAAGAACGCAAACTGGATGGTTTAGACTGTGGGAAACTCAGTTTCGCGCTGCTAAGCATTTGGAAGGAAGTGGGATATGTCTCAACCAAGAGTGGGGAAAACATCTGCATCCAATGGAAAAGCACTGTCGATACATATCTTCTCTCCCTTATGTTTTCTAATTAAATGGGCGAAACTGAGTAGAAGACTAGAAGTAAAAGAACGCGAGCTGGATGACTTGGACCGTGGGAAATTCAGTTTCGCGCTGCTAAGCATTTGGAAGGAAGTGAGATATGTCTCAACCAAGAGTGGGGAAAACCTCTGCGTCCAATGGAAAAGCATTGTCGTGACATATCTTCCCTCCCTTCGTTTGTGTATCCAAACGGTCGAAACTGAGTATAAGATTAGGTGCAAAAGAACGCAAGTCGGATGATTTAGACTGTGGGAAACTCAGTGGGTTATGTCTCAACCAAGACTGGGGAAACCCTCTGCATCAAATGGAAAAACACTGTCGTGACTTATCTTCTCTCCCTTATTTTTTTTAGTTAAATGGGCGAAACTGAGTTAAATACTAGGAGTAAAAGAACACAAACTGGATGGTTTAGACTGTGGGAAACTCAGTTTCGCGCTGCTAAGCATTTGGAAGGAAGTGGGATATGTCTCAACGAAGAGTGGGGAAAACCTCTGCGTCCAATGGAAAAGCATTGTCGTGACATATCTTCCCTCCCTTCGTTTGTGTATCCAAACGGTCGAAACTGAGTAAAAGATTAGGTGTAAAAGAACGCAAGTCGGATGATTTAGACTGTGGGAAACTCAATGGGTTATGTCTCAACCAAGACTGGGGAAACCCTCTGCATCAAATGGAAAAACACTGTCGTGACATATCTTCTCTCCCTTATTTTTTTTAGTTAAATGGGCGAAACTGAGTTAAAGACTAGGAGTAAAAGAACGCAAACTGGATGGTTTAGACTGTGGGAAACTCAGTTTCGCGCTGCTTAGCATTTGGAAGGAAGTGGGATATGTCTCAACCAAGAGTGGGGAAAACATCTGCATCCAATGGAAAAGCACTGTCGATACATATCTTCTCTCCCTTATTTTTTCTAATTAAATGGTCGAAACTGAGTAGAAGACTAGAAGTAAAAGAACGCGAACTGTTTCAGTTTCAGTTCAATTTCGCGCTGCTAAGCATTTGGAAGGAAGTGAGATATGTCTCAACCAAGAGTGGGAAAAACCTCTGCGTCCAATGGAAAAGCATTGTCGTGACATATCTTCCCTCCCTTCGTTTGTGTATCCAAACGGTCGAAACTGAGTAAAAGATGAGGTGCAAAAGAACGCAAGTCGGATGATTTAAAAAAAAAAAAAAAAATAAATACTTGGCGCAACAGGTCAATGGGACCCAAGGCCTAGCTTCTTACAACTATTCGTGTTGCGCGTGTTATATTCTTTACACGAATGGAAGGGGCCTACTGTTTAATGCCGTGTCCGAAGGGCAATTTGTTATTTGAGAAGCTTTCTCGAGACAGCTGTACTCTCGGATGTTTGTCAGACGCTCGCGAGAGGTGGGGCCGTGAAAAACTTTTTAGGTGTTCCCCGACTGGGATTCGATCTCGAGCCCCTTGCTCCATAGTACAACGTACTAACCACTGAGCCACGGCGCCCACAAGTCGGATGATTTAGACTGTGGGAAACTCAGTGGGTTATGTCTCAACCAAGACTGGGGAAACCCTCTGCATCAAATGGAAAAACACTGTCGTGACATATCTTCTCTCCCTTATTTTTTTTACTTAAATGGGCGAAACTGAGTTAAAGACTAGGAGTAAAAGAACGCAAACTGGATGGTTTAGACTGTGGGAAACTCAGTTTCACGCTGCTAAGCATTTGGTAGGAAGTGGGATATGTCTCAACCAAGAGTGGGGAAAACATCTGCATTCAATGGAAAAGCACTGTCGATACATATCTTCTCTGACTTATTTTTTCTAATTAAATGGTCGAAACTGAGTAGAAGACTAGAAGTAAAAGAACGCGAACTGTTTCACTTTCAGTTCAGTTTCGCGCTGCTAAGCATTTGGAAGGAAGTGGGATATGTCTCAACCAAGAGTGGGGAAAACCTCTGCGTCCAATGGAAAAGCATTGTCGTGACATATCTTCCCTCCCTTCGTTTGTGTATCCAAACGGTCGAAACTGAGTAAAAGATTAGGTGCAAAAGAACGCAAGTCGGATGGTTTAGACTGTGGGAGACTCAGTGGGTTATGTCTCAACCAAGAGTGGGGAAACCCTCTGCATCAAATGGAAAAACACTGTCGTGACATATCTTCTCTCCCTTATTTTTTTTAATTAAATGGGCGAAACTGAGTTAAAGACTAGGAGTAAAAGAACGCAAACTGGATGGTTTAGACTGTGGGAAACTCAGTTTCACGCTGCTAAGCATTTGGAAGGAAGTGGGATATGTCTCAACCAAGAGTGGGGAAAACATCTGCATCCAATGGAAAAGCACTGTCGATACATATCTTCTCTCCCTTATTTTTTCTAATTAAATGGGCGAAACTGAGTAGAAGACTAGAAGTAAAAGAACGCGAACTGGATGACTTGGACCGTGGGAAATTCAGTTTCGCGCTGCTAAGCATTTGGAAGGAAGTGAGATATGTCTCAACCAAGAGTGGGGAAAACCTCTGCGTCCAATGGAAAAGCATTGTCGTGACATATCTTCCCTCCCTTCGTTTGTGTATCCAAACGGTCGAAACTGAGTAAAAGATTAGGTGCAAAAGAACGCAAGTCGGATGATTTAGACTGTGGGAAACTCAGTGGGTTATGTCTCAACCAAGACTGGGGAAACCCTCTGCATCAAATGGAAAAACACTGTCGTGACATATCTTCTCTCCCTTATTTTTTTTAGTTAAATGGGCGCAACTGAGTTAAAGACTAGGAGTAAAAGAACGCAAACTGGATGGTTTAGACTGTGGGAAACTCAGTTTCGCGCTGCTAAGCATTTGGAAGGAAGTGGGATATGTCTCAACCAAGAGTGGGGAAAACATCTGCATCCAATGGAAAAGCACTGTCGATACATATCTTCTCTCCCTTATTTTTTCTAATTAAATGGGCGAAACTGAGTAGAAGACTAGAAGCAAAAGAACGCGAACTGGATGACTTGGACCGTGGGAAATTCAGTTTCGCGCTGCTAAGCATTTGGAAGGAAGTGAGATATGTCTCAACCAAGAGTGGGGAAAACCTCTGCGTCCAATGGAAAAGCATTGTCGTGACATATCTTCCCTCCCTTCGTTTGTGTATCCAAACGGTCGAAACTGAGTAAAAGATTAGGTGCAAAAGAACGCAAGTCGGATGATTTAGACTGTGGGAGACTCAGTGGGTTATGTCTCAACCAAGAGTGGGGAAACCCTCTGCATCAAATGGAAAAACACTGTCGTGACATATCTTCTCTCCCTTATTTTTTTTAGTTAAATATGCGAAACTGAGTTAAAGACTAGGAGTAAAAGACCGCAAACTGGATGGTTTAGATTGTGGGAAACTCAGTTTCGCGCTGCTAAGCATTTGGAAGGAAGTGGGATATGTCTCAACCAAGAGTGGGGAAAACATCTGCATCCAATGGAAAAGCACTGTCGATACATATCTTCTCTCCCTTATTTTTTCTTATTAAATGGTCGAAACTGAGTAGAAGACTAGAAGTAAAAGAACGCGAACTGTTTCAGTTTCAGTTCAGTTTCGCGCTGCTAAGCATTTGGAAGGAAGTGAGATATGTCTCAACCAAGAGTGGGGAAAACCTCTGCGTCCAATGGAAAAGCATTGTCGTGACATGTCTTCCCTCCCTTCGTTTGTGTATCCAAACGGTCGAAACTGAGTAAAAGATTAGGTGCAAAAGAAAGCAAGTCGGATGATTTAGACTGTGGGAAACTCAGTGGGTTATGTCTCAACCAAGACTGGGGAAACCCTCTGCATCAAATGGAAAAACACTGTCGTAACATATCTTCTCTCCCTTATTTTTTTTAGTTAAATGGGCGAAACTGAGTTAAAGACTAGGAGTAAAAGAACGCAAACTGGATGGTTTAGACTGTGGGAAACTCAGTTTCGCGCTGCTAAGCATTTGGAAGGAAGTGGGATATGTCTCAACCAAGAGTGGGGAAAACATCTGCATCCAATGGAAAAGCACTGTCGATACATATCTTCTTATTTTTTCTAATTAAATGGTCGAAACTGAGTAGAAGACTAAAAGTAAAAGAACGCGAACTGTTTCAGTTTCAGTTCAGTTTCGCGCTGCTAAGCATTTGGAAGGAAGTGAGATATGTCTCAACCAAGAGTGGGAAAAACCTCTGCGTCCAATGGAAAAGCATTGTCGTGACATATCTTCCCTCCCTTCGTTTGTGTATCCAAACGGTCGAAACTGAGTAAAGATGAGGTGCAAAAGAACGCAAGTCGGATGATTTAGACTGTGGGAAACTCAGTGGGTTATGTCTCAACCAAGACTGGGGAAACCCTCTGCATCAAATGGAAAAACACTGTCGTGACATATCTTCTCTCCCTTATTTTGTTTTACTTAAATGGGCGAAACTGAGTTAAAGACTAGGAGTAAAAGAACGCACACTGGATGGTTTAGCCTGTGGGAAACTCAGTTTCGCGCTGCTAAGTATTTGGTAGGAAGTGGGATATGTCTCAACCAAGAGTGGGGAAAACATCTGCTTCCAATGGAAAAGCACTGTCGATACATATCTTCTCTCCCTCATTTTTTCTAATTAAATGGGCGAAACTGAGTAGAAGACTAGAAGTAAAAGAACGCGAACTGGATGACTTGGACCGTGGGAAATTCAGTTTCGCGCTGCTAAGCATTTGGAAGGAAGTGAGATATGTCTCAACCAAGAGTGAGGAAAACCTCTGCGTCCAATGGAAAAGCATTGTCGTGACATATCTTCCCTCCCTTCGTTTGTGTATCCAAACGGTCGAAACTGAGTAAAAGATTAGGTGCAAAAGAACGCAAGTCGGATGATTTAGACTGTGGGAGACTCAGTGGGTTATGTCTCAACCAAGAGTGTGGAAACCCTCTGCATCAAATGGAAAAACACTGTCGTGACATATCTTCTCTCCCTTATTTTTTTTAGTTAAATGGGCGAAACTGAGTTAAAGACTAGGAGTAAAAGAACGCAAACTGGGTGATTTAGACTGTGGGAAAATCAATTTTGCGCTGCTATGCATTTGGAAGGAAATGTGATATGTCTCAACCAAGAGTGGATAAAACCTCTGCATCAAATGGAAAAACACTGTCGTTACATATCTTCTCTCCCTTATTTTTTCTAATTAAATGGGCGAAACTGAGTAGAAGACTAGAAGTAAAAGAACGCGAACTGGATGACTTGGACCGTGGGAAATTCTATTTTGCGCTGCTATGCATTTGGAAGGAAATGTGATATGTCTTAACCAAGAGTGGGGAAAACCTCTGCATCAAATGGAAAAACACTGTCGTGACATATCTTCCCTCCCTTATTTTTTCTAATTAAGTGGGCGAAACTGAGTAGAAGACTAGAAGTAAAGAACGCAATCTGGATGATTTGGAACGTGGGAAACTCAGTTTTGCGCTGCTAAGCATTTGGAAGGAAGTGGGATATGTCTCAACCAAGAGTGGGGAAAACATCTGCATCCAATGGAAAAGCACTGTCGTGGCATATCTTCTCTCCCTTCGTTTGTGTATCCAAACGGTCGAAACTGAGTAAAAGATTAGATGCAAAAGAACGCAAGTCGGATGACTTAGACTGTGGGAAACTCAGTGGGATATGTCTCAACCAAGAGTGGGGAAAACCGCTGCGTCCAATGGAAAAGCACTGTCGTGACATATCTTCTCTCCCTTCGTTTGTGTATCCAAACGGTCGAAACTGAGTAAAAGATTAGACACAAAAGAACGCAAGTTAGATGATTTATACTGTGGGAAAATCAGTAGGATATGTCTCAACCAAGACATATCTTCTCTCCTTTCGTTTGTGTATCCAAACGGTCGAAGCTGAGTAAAAGATTAGATGCAAAAGAACGCAAGTCGGATGACTTAGACTGTGGGAAACTCAGTGGGATATGTCTCAACCAAGAGTGGGGAAAACATCTGCATCCAATGGAAAAGCACTGTCGATACATATCTTCTTATTTTTTATAATTAAATGGGCGAAACTGAGTAGAAGACTAGAAGTAAAAGAACGCGAACTGGATGACTTGGACCGTGGGAAATTCAATTTTGCGCTGCTATGCATTTGGAAGGAAATGTGATATGTCTCAACCAAGAGTGGGGAAAACCTCTGCATCAAATGGAAAAGCACTGTCGTGACATATCTTCTCTCCCTTCGTTTGTGTATCCAAACGGTCGAAACTGAGTAAAAGATTAGACACAAAAGAACGCAAGTTAGATGATTTATACTGTGGGAAAATCAGTAGGATATGTCTCAACCAAGACATATCTTCTCTCCTTTCGTTTGTGTATCCAAACGGTCGAAGCTGAGTAAAAGATTAGATGCAAAAGAACGCAAGTCGGATGACTTAGACTGTGGGAAACTCAGTGGGATATGTCTCAACCAAGAGTGGGGAAAACATCTGCATCCAATGGAAAAGCACTGTCGATACATATCTTCTTATTTTTTCTAATTAAGTGGGCGAAACTGAGTAGAAGACTACAAGTAAAAGAACGCGAACTGGATGACTTGGACCGTGGGAAATTCAGTTTCGCGCTGCTAAGCATTTGGAAGGAAGTGGGATATGTCTCAACCAAGAGTGGGGAAAACATCTGCATCCAATGGAAAAGCACTGTCGATACATATCTTCTTATTTTTTCTAATTAAATGGTCGAAACTGAGTAGAAGACTAAAAGTAAAAGAACGCGAACTGTTTCAGTTTCAGTTCAGTTTCGCGCTGCTAAGCATTTGGAAGGAAGTGAGATATGTCTCAACCAAGAGTGGGAAAAACCTCTGCGTCCAATGGAAAAGCATTGTCGTGACATATCTTCCCTCCCTTCGTTTGTGTATCCAAACGGTCGAAACTGAGTAAAGATGAGGTGCAAAAGAACGCAAGTCGGATGATTTAGACTGTGGGAAACTCAGTGGGTTATGTCTCAACCAAGACTGGGGAAACCCTCTGCATCAAATGGAAAAACACTGTCGTGACATATCTTCTCTCCCTTATTTTGTTTTACTTAAATGGGCGAAACTGAGTTAAAGACTAGGAGTAAAAGAACGCACACTGGATGGTTTAGCCTGTGGGAAACTCAGTTTCGCGCTGCTAAGTATTTGGTAGGAAGTGGGATATGTCTCAACCAAGAGTGGGGAAAACATCTGCTTCCAATGGAAAAGCACTGTCGATACATATCTTCTCTCCCTCATTTTTTCTAATTAAATGGGCGAAACTGAGTAGAAGACTAGAAGTAAAAGAACGCGAACTGGATGACTTGGACCGTGGGAAATTCAGTTTCGCGCTGCTAAGCATTTGGAAGGAAGTGAGATATGTCTCAACCAAGAGTGAGGAAAACCTCTGCGTCCAATGGAAAAGCATTGTCGTGACATATCTTCCCTCCCTTCGTTTGTGTATCCAAACGGTCGAAACTGAGTAAAAGATTAGGTGCAAAAGAACGCAAGTCGGATGATTTAGACTGTGGGAGACTCAGTGGGTTATGTCTCAACCAAGAGTGGGGAAACCCTCTGCATCAAATGGAAAAACACTGTCGTGACATATCTTCTCTCCCTTATTTTTTTTAGTTAAATGGGCGAAACTGAGTTAAAGACTAGGAGTAAAAGAACGCAAACTGGGTGATTTAGACTGTGGGAAAATCAATTTTGCGCTGCTATGCATTTGGAAGGAAATGTGATATGTCTCAACCAAGAGTGGATAAAACCTCTGCATCAAATGGAAAAACACTGTCGTTACATATCTTCTCTCCCTTATTTTTTCTAATTAAATGGGCGAAACTGAGTAGAAGACTAGAAGTAAAAGAACGCGAACTGGATGACTTGGACCGTGGGAAATTCTATTTTGCGCTGCTATGCATTTGGAAGGAAATGTGATATGTCTTAACCAAGAGTGGGGAAAACCTCTGCATCAAATGGAAAAACACTGTCGTGACATATCTTCCCTCCCTTATTTTTTCTAATTAAGTGGGCGAAACTGAGTAGAAGACTAGAAGTAAAGAACGCAATCTGGATGATTTGGAACGTGGGAAACTCAGTTTTGCGCTGCTAAGCATTTGGAAGGAAGTGGGATATGTCTCAACCAAGAGTGGGGAAAACATCTGCATCCAATGGAAAAGCACTGTCGTGGCATATCTTCTCTCCCTTCGTTTGTGTATCCAAACGGTCGAAACTGAGTAAAAGATTAGATGCAAAAGAACGCAAGTCGGATGACTTAGACTGTGGGAAACTCAGTGGGATATGTCTCAACCAAGAGTGGGGAAAACCGCTGCGTCCAATGGAAAAGCACTGTCGTGACATATCTTCTCTCCCTTCGTTTGTGTATCCAAACGGTCGAAACTGAGTAAAAGATTAGACACAAAAGAACGCAAGTTAGATGATTTATACTGTGGGAAAATCAGTAGGATATGTCTCAACCAAGACATATCTTCTCTCCTTTCGTTTGTGTATCCAAACGGTCGAAGCTGAGTAAAAGATTAGATACAAAAGAACGCAAGTCGGATGACTTAGACTGTGGGAAACTCAGTGGGATATGTCTCAACCAAGAGTGGTGAAAACATCTGCATCCAATGGAAAAGCACTGTCGATACATATCTTCTTATTTTTTATAATTAAATGGGCGAAACTGAGTAGAAGACTAGAAGTAAAAGAACGCGAACTGGATGACTTGGACCGTGGGAAATTCAATTTTGCGCTGCTATGCATTTGGAAGGAAATGTGATATGTCTCAACCAAGAGTGGGGAAAACCTCTGCATCAAATGGAAAAGCACTGTCGTGACATATCTTCTCTCCCTTCGTTTGTGTATCCAAACGGTCGAAACTGAGTAAAAGATTAGACACAAAAGAACGCAAGTTAGATGATTTATACTGTGGGAAAATCAGTAGGATATGTCTCAACCAAGACATATCTTCTCTCCTTTCGTTTGTGTATCCAAACGGTCGAAGCTGAGTAAAAGATTAGATGCAAAAGAACGCAAGTCGGATGACTTAGACTGTGGGAAACTCAGTGGGATATGTCTCAACCAAGAGTGGGGAAAACATCTGCATCCAATGGAAAAGCACTGTCGATACATATCTTCTTATTTTTTCTAATTAAGTGGGCGAAACTGAGTAGAAGACTACAAGTAAAAGAACGCGAACTGGATGACTTGGACCGTGGGAAATTCAGTTTCGCGCTGCTAAGCATTTGGAAGGAAGTGAGATATGTCTCAACCAAGAGTGGGGAAAACATCTGCATCCAATGGAAAAGCATTGTCGTGACATATCTTCTCTCCCGTCGATTGTGTGTCTTAACGGTCGAAGCTGAGTAAAAGGTTAGATGCAAAAGAACGCAAGTCGGATGATTTAGACTATGGGAAACTCAGTGGGTTATGTCTCAACCAAGACTGGGGAAACCCTCTGCATGAAATGGAAAAACATTGTCGTGACATATCTTTTCTCCCTTATTTTTTTTAGTTAAATGGGCGAAACTGAGTTAAAGACTAGGAGTAAAAGAACGCAAACTGGATGGTTTAGACTGTGGGAAACTCAGTTTCGCGCTGCTAAGCATTTGGAAGGAAGTGGGATATGTCTCAACCAAGAGTGGGGAAAACATCTGCATCCAATGGAAAAGCACTGTCGATACATATCTTCTTATTTTTTCTAATTAAATGGTCGAAACTGAGTAGAAGACTAGAAGTAAAAGAACGCGAACTGTTTCAGTTTCAGTTCAGTTTCGCGCTGCTAAGCATTTGGAAGGAAGTGAGATATGTCTCAACCAAGAGTGGGAAAAACCTCTGCGTCCAATGGAAAAGCATTGTCGTGACATATCTTCCCTCCCTTCGTTTGTGTATCCAAACGGTCGAAACTGAGTAAAGATGAGGTGCAAAAGAACGCAAGTCGGATGATTTAGACTGTGGGAAACTCAGTGGGTTATGTCTCAACCAAGACTGGGGAAACCCTCTGCATCAAATGGAAAAACACTGTCGTGACATATCTTCTCTCCCTTATTTTGTTTTACTTAAATGGGCGAAACTGAGTTAAAGACTAGGAGTAAAAGAACGCAAACTGGATGGTTTAGCCTGTGGGAAACTCAGTTTCGCGCTGCTAAGCATTTGGTAGGAAGTGGGATATGTCTCAACCAAGAGTGGGGAAAACATCTGCATCCAATGGAAAAACACTGTCGTGACATATCTTCTCTCCCGTCGTTTGTGTGTCTAAACGGCCGAAGCTGAGTAGAAGATTAGATGCAAAAGAACGCAAGTCGATTGATTTAGACTATGGGAAACTCAGTGGGATATGTCTCAACCAAGAGTGGGGAAAACCTCTGCGTCCAATGGAAAAACACTGTCATGACATATCTTCCTCCCTTATTTTTTCTAATTAAGTGGGCGAAACTGAGTAGAAGACTACAAGTAAAAGAACGCGAACTGGATGACTTGGACCGTGGGAAATTCAGTTTCGCGCTGCTAAGCATTTGGAAGGAAGTGAGATATGTCTCAACCAAGAGTGGGGAAAACATCTGCATCCAATGGAAAAGCACTATCGGTACATAACTACCCTCCCTTAATTTTTCTAATTAAATTGGCGAAACTGAGTAGAAGACTAGAAGTAAAAGAACGCGAACAGGATGACTTGGAAAGTGAGAAATTCAATTTTGCGCTGCTATGCATTTGGAAGGAAATGTGATATGTCTCAACCAAGAGTGGGGAAAACCTCTGCATCAAATGGAAAAACACTGTCATGACATATCTTCCTCCCTTATTTTTTCTAATTAAGTGGGCGAAACTGAGTAGAAGACTACAAGTAAAAGAACGCGAACTGGATGACTTGGACCGTGGGAAATTCAGTTTCGCGCTGCTAAGCATTTGGAAGGAAGTGAGATATGTCTCAACCAAGAGTGGGGAAAACATCTGCATCCAATGGAAAAGCACTGTCGATACATATCTTCTTATTTTTTCTAATTAAATGGTCGAAACTGAGTAGAAGACTAGAAGTAAAAGAACGCGAACTGTTTCAGTTTCAGTTCAGTTTCGCGCTGCTAAGCATTTGGAAGGAAGTGAGATTTGTCTCAACCAAGAGTGGGAAAAACCTCTGGGTCCAATGCAAAAGCACTGTCGTGACATATCTTCTCTCCCGTCGATTGTGTGTCTTAACGGTCGAAGCTGAGTAAAAGGTTAGTTATGTCTCAACCAAGACTGGGGAAACCCTCTGCATGAAATGGGAAAACATTGTCGTGACATATCTTTTCTCCCTTATTTTTTTTAGTTAAATGGGCGAAACTGAGTTAAAGACTAGGAGTAAAAGAACGCAAACTGGATGGTTTAGACTGTGGGAAACTCAGTTTCGCGCTGCTAAGCATTTGGAAGGAAGTGGGATATGTCTCAACCAAGAGTGGGGAAAACATCTGCATCCAATGGAAAAGCACTGTCGATACATATCTTCTTATTTTTTCTAATTAAATGGTCGAAACTGAGTAGAAGACTAGAAGTAAAAGAACGCGAACTGTTTCAGTTTCAGTTCAGTTTCGCGCTGCTAAGCATTTGGAAGGAAGTGAGATTTGTCTCAACCAAGAGTGGGAAAAACCTCTGGGTCCAATGCAAAAGCATTGTCGTGACATATCTTCCCTCCCTTCGTTTGTGTATCCAAACGGTCGAAACTGAGTAAAGATGAGGTGCAAAAGAACGCAAGTCGGATGATTTAGACTGTGGGAAACTCAGTGGGTTATGTCTCAACCAAGACTGGGGAAACCCTCTGCATCAAATGGAAAAACACTGTCGTGACATATCTTCTCTCCCTTATTTTGTTTTACTTAAATGGGCGAAACTGAGTTAAAGACTAGGAGTAAAAGAACGCAAACTGGATGGTTTAGCCTGTGGGAAACTCAATTTCGCGCTGCTAAGCATTTGGTAGGAAGTGGGATATGTCTCAACCAAGAGTGGGGAAAACATCTGCATCCAATGGAAAAACACTGTCGTGACATATCTTCTCTCCCGTCGTTTGTGTGTCTAAACGGCCGAAGCTGAGTAGAAGATTAGATGCAAAAGAACGCAAGTCGATTGATTTAGACTATGGGAAACTCAGTGGGATATGTCTCAACCAAGAGTGGGGAAAACCTCTGCGTCCAATGGAAAAACACTGTCATGACATATCTTCCTCCCTTATTTTTTCTAATTAAGTGGGCGAAACTGAGTAGAAGACTACAAGTAAAAGAACGCGAACTGGATGACTTGGACCGTGGGAAATTCAGTTTCGCGCTGCTAAGCATTTGGAAGGAAGTGAGATATGTCTCAACCAAGAGTGGGGAAAACATCTGCATCCAATGGAAAAGCACTATCGGTACATAACTACCCTCCCTTAATTTTTCTAATTAAATTGGCGAAACTGAGTAGAAGACTAGAAGTAAAAGAACGCGAACAGGATGACTTGGAAAGTGAGAAATTCAATTTTGCGCTGCTATGCATTTGGAAGGAAATGTGATATGTCTCAACCAAGAGTGGATAAAACCTCTGCATCAAATGGAAAAACACTGTCGTTACATATCTTCTCTCCCTTATTTTTTCTAATTAAATGGGCGAAACTGAGTAGAAGACTAGAAGTAAAAGAACGCGAACTGGATGACTTGGACCGTGGGAAATTCAATTTTGCGCTGCTATGCATTTGGAAGGAAATGTGATATGTCTTAACCAAGAGTGGGGAAAACCTCTGCATCAAATGGAAAAACACTGTCGTGACATATCTTCCCTCCCTTATTTTTTTTAATTAAGTGGGCGAAACTGAGTAGAGGACTAGAAGTAAAGAACGCAATCTGGATGATTTGGAACGTGGGAAACTCAGTTTTGCCCTGCTAAGCATTTGGAAGGAAGTGGGATATGTCTCAACCAAGAGTGGGGAAAACATCTGCATCCAATGGAAAAGCACTGTCGTGGCATATCTTCTCTCCCTTCGTTTGTGTATCCAAACTGTCGAAACTGAGTAAAAGATTAGACACAAAAGAACGCAAGTCAGATGATTTATACTGTGGGAAAATCAGTAGGATATGTCTCAACCAAGACATATCTTCTCTCCCTCCGTTTGTGTATCCAAACGGTCGAAGCTGAGTAAAAGATTAGATGCAAAAGAACGCAAGTCGGATGACTTAGACTGTGGGAAACTCAGTGGGATATGTCTCAACCAAGAGTGGGGAAAACCGCTGCGTCCAATGGAAAAGCACTGTCGTGACATATCATCTCTCCCTTCGTTTGTGTATCCAAACGGTCGAAACTGAGTAAAAGATTAGACACAAAAGAACGCAAGTTAGATGATTTATACTGTGGGAAAATCAGTAGGATATGTCTCAACCAAGACATATCTTCTCTCCTTTCGTTTGTGTATCCAAACGGTCGAAGCTGAGTAAAAGATTAGATGCAAAAGAACGCAAGTCGGATGACTTAGACTGTGGGAAACTCAGTGGGATATGTCTCAACCAAGAGTGGGGAAAACATCTGCATCCAATGGAAAAGCACTGTCGATACATATCTTCTTATTTTTTCTAATTAAATGGGCGAAACTGAGTAGAAGACTAGAAGTAAAAGAACGCGAACTGGATGACTTGGACCGTGGGAAATTCAATTTTGCGCTGCTATGCATTTGGAAGGAAATGTGATATGTCTCAACCAAGAGTGGGGAAAACCTCTGCATCAAATGGAAAAACACTGTCGTGACATATCTTCCCTCCCTTATTTTTTCTAATTAAATGGGCGAAACTGAGTAGAAGACTAGAAGTAAAATAACGCGAACTGGATGATTTGGACCGTGGGAAATTCAATTTTGGGCTGCTATGCATTTGGAAGGAAATGTGATATGTCTCAACCAAGAGTGGGGAAAACCTCTGCATCAAATGGAAAAACACTGTCGTGACATATCTTCTCTCCCTTATTTTTTTTAATTAAATGGGCGAAACTGAGTTAAAGACTAGGAGTAAAAGAACGCAAACTGGATGATTTGGAACGTGGGAAACTCAGTTTCGCGCTGCTAAGCATTTGGAAGGAAGTGGGATATGTCTCAACCAAGAGGGGGGAAAACATCTGCATCCAATGGAAAAGCACTGTCGTGACATATCTTCTCTCCCGTCGGTTGTGTGTCTAAACGGTCGAAGCTGAGTAAAAGGTTAGATGCAAAAGAACGCAAGTCGGATGATTTAGACTATGGGAAACTCAGTGGGATATGTCTCAACCAAGAGTGGGGAAAAGCTCTGCGTCCAATGGAAACGCACTGTTGTGACATATCTTCCTCCCTTATTTTTTCTAATTAAGTGGGCGAAACTGAGTAGAAGACTAGAAGTAAAAGAACGCGAACTGGATGACTTGGACCGTGGGAAATTCAGTTTCGCGCTGCTAAGCATTTGGAAGGAAGTGAGATATGTCTCAACCAAGAGTGGGGAAAACATCTGCATCCAATGGAAAAACACTGTCGTGACATACCTTCTCTCCCGTCGTTTGTGTATCCAAACGGTCGAAACTGAGTAAAAGATTAGATGCAAAAGAACGCAAGTCGGATGATTTAGACTATGGGAAACTCAGTGGGATATGTCTCAACCAAGAGGGGGGAAAACATCTGCATCCAATGGAAAAGCACTGTCGTGAAATATCTTCTCTCCCGTCGATTGTGTGTCTAAACGGTCGAAGCTGAGTAAAAGGTTAGATGCAAAAGAACGCAAGTCGGATGATTTAGACTATGGGAAACTCAGTGGGATATGTCTCAACCAAGAGTGGGGAAAAGCTCTGCGTCCAATGGAAAAGCACTGTCGTGACATATCTTCCTCCCTTATTTTTTCTAATTAAGTGGGCGAAACTGAGTAGAAGACTAGAAGTAAAAGAACGTGAACTGGATGACTTGGACCGTGGGAAATTCAGTTTCGCGCTGCTAAGCATTTGGAAGGAAGTGAGATATGTCTCAACCAAGAGTGGGGAAAACATCTGCATCCAATGGAAAAACACTGTCGTGACGTATCTTCTCTCCCGTCGTTTGTGTGTCTAAACGGCCGAAGCTGAGTAGAAGATTAGATGCAAAAGAACGCAAGTCGATTGATTTAGACTATGGGAAACTCAGTGGGATATGTCTCAACCAAGAGTGGGGAAAACCTCTGCGTCCAATGGAAAAACACTGTCATGACATATCTTCCTCCCTTATTTTTTCTAATTAAGTGGGCGAAACTGAGTAGAAGACTACAAGTAAAAGAACGCGAACTGGATGACTTGGACCGTGCGAAATTCAGTTTCGCGCTGCTAAGCATTTGGAAGGAAGTGAGATATGTCTCAACCAAGAGTGGGGAAAACATCTGCATCCAATGGAAAAGCACTATCGGTACATAACTACCCTCCCTTAATTTTTCTAATTAAATTTGGCGAAACTGAGTAGAAGACTAGAAGTAAAAGAACGCGAACTGGATGACTTGGACCGTGGGAAATTCAATTTTGGGCTGCTATGCATTTGGAAGGAAATGTGATATATCTCAACCAAGAGTGGGGAAAACCTCTGCATCAAATGGAAAAACACTGTCGTGACATATCTTCCCTCCCTTATTTTTTCTAAATAAATGGACGAAACTGAGTAGAAGACTAGAAGTAAAATAACGCGAACTGGATGATTTGGACCGTGGGAAATTCAATTTTGCGCTGCTATGCATTTGGAAGGAAATGTGATATGTCTCAACCAAGAGTGGGGAAAACCTCTGCATCAAATGGAAAAACACTGTCGTGACATATCTTCCCTCCCTTATTTTTTCTAATTAAATGGGCGAAACTGAGTAGAAGACTAGAAGTAAAATAACGCGAACTGGATGATTTGGACCGTGGGAAATTCAATTTTGGGCTGCTATGCATTTGGAAGGAAATGTGATATGTCTCAACCAAGAGTGGGGAAAACCTCTGCATCAAATGGAAAAACACTGTCGTGACATATCTTCTCTCCCTTATTTTTTTTAATTAAATGGGCGAAACTGAGTTAAAGACTAGGAGTAAAAGAACGCAAACTGGATGATTTGGAACGTGGGAAACTCAGTTTCGCGCTGCTAAGCATTTGGAAGGAAGTGGGATATGTCTCAAACAAGAGTGGGGAAAACATCTGCATCCAATGGAAAAACACTGTCGTGACATATCTTCTCTCCCGTCGTTTGTGTGTCTAAACGGCCGAAGCTGAGTAGAAGATTAGATGCAAAAGAACGCAAGTCGATTGATTTAGACTATGGGAAACTCAGTGGGATATGTCTCAACCAAGAGTGGGGAAAACATCTGCATCCAATGGAAAAGCACTGTCGGTACATAACTACCATCCCTTAATTTTTCTAATTAAATTGGCGAAACTGAGTAGAAGACTAGAAGTAAAAGAACGCGAACTGGATGACTTGGATCGTGGGAAACTCAGTTTCGCGCTGCTAAGCATTTGGAAGGAAGTGAGATATGTCACAAAA
Organism: Xylota segnis; assembly: GCA_963583995.1. Classification (NCBI taxonomy): domain Eukaryota; kingdom Metazoa; phylum Arthropoda; class Insecta; order Diptera; family Syrphidae; genus Xylota; species Xylota segnis. Next base: position 90,640,666 of record OY757236.1, on the reverse strand, counting down.
AAGAGTGGGTAAAACATCTGCATCAAATGGAAAAACACTGTCATGACATATCTTCCTCCCTTATTTTTTCTAATTAAATGGGCGAAACTGAGTAGAAGACTAGAAGTAAAAGAACGCGAACTGGATGACTTGGATCGTGGGAGACTCAGTTTCGCGCTGCTAAGCATTTGGAAGGAAGTGAGATATGTCTCAACCAAGAGTGGGGAAAACATCTGCATCCAATGGAAAAGCACTGTCGTGACATATCTTCTCTCCCGTCGATTGTGTGTCTAAACTGTCGAAGCTGAGTAAAAGGTTAGATGCAAAAGAACGCAAGTCGGATGATTTAGACTATAGGAAACTCAGTGGGTTATGTCTCAACCAAGACTGGGGAAACCCTCTGCATCAAATGGAAAAACACTGTCGTGACATATCTTCTCTCCCTTATTTTGTTTTACTTAAATGGGCGAAACTGAGTTAAAGACTAGGAGTAAAAGAACACAAACTGGATGGTTTAGCCTGTGGGAAACTCAGTTTCGCGCTGCTAAGCATTTGGTATTAAGTGGGATATGTCTCAACCAAGAGTGGGGAAAACATCTGCATCCAATGGAAAAACACTGTCGTGACATACCTTCTCTCCCGTCGTTTGTGTATCCAAACGGTCGAAACTGAGTAAAAGATTAGATGCAAATGAACGCAAGTCGGATGATTTAGACTATGGGAAACTCAGTGGGATATGTCTCAACCAAGAGTGGGGAAAACCTCTGCGTCCAATGGAAAAACACTGTCATGACATATCTTCCTCCCTTATTTTTTCTAATTAAGTGGGCGAAACAGAGTAGAAGACTAGAAGTAAAAGAACGCAAACTGGATGATTTGGAACGTGGGAAACTCAGTTTCGCGCTGCTAAGCATTTGGAAGGAAGTGGGATATGTCTCAACCAAGAGTGGGGAAAACATCTGCATCCAATGGAAAAGCACTGTCGTGACATATCTTCTCTCCCGTCGATTGTGTGTCTAAACTGTCGAAGCTGAGTAAAAGGTTAGATGCAAAAGAATTAAAATAATTAAATGGTCGAAACTGAGTAGAAGACTAGAAGTAAAAGAACGCGAACTGTTTCAGTTTCAGTTCAGTTTCGCGCTGCTAAGCATTTGGAAGGAAGTGAGATTTGTCTCAACCAAGAGTGGGAAAAACCTCTGGGTCCAATGCAAAAGCATTGTTGTGACATATCTTCCCTCCCTTCGTTTGTGTATCCAAACGGTCGAAACTGAGTAAAGATGAGGTGCAAAAGAACGCAAGTCGGATGATTTAGACTGTGGGAAACTCAGTGGGTTATGTCTCAACCAAGACTGGGGAAACCCTCTGCATCAAATGGAAAAACACTGTCGTGACATATCTTCTCTCCCTTATTTTGTTTTACTTAAATGGGCGAAACTGAGTTAAAGACTAGGAGTAAAAGAACGCAAACTGGATGGTTTAGCCTGTGGGAAACTCAATTTCGCGCTGCTAAGCATTTGGTAGGAAGTGGGATATGTCTCAACCAAGAGTGGGGAAAACATCTGCATCCAATGGAAAAACACTGTCGTGACATATCTTCTCTCCCGTCGTTTGTGTGTCTAAACGGCCGAAGCTGAGTAGAAGATTAGATGCAAAAGAACGCAAGTCGATTGATTTAGACTATGGGAAACTCAGTGGGATATGTCTCAACCAAGAGTGGGGAAAACCTCTGCGTCCAATGGAAAAACACTGTCATGACATATCTTCCTCCCTTATTTTTTCTAATTAAGTGGGCGAAACTGAGTAGAAGACTACAAGTAAAAGAATGCGAACTGGATGACTTGGACCGTGGGAAATTCAGTTTCGCGCTGCTAAGCATTTGGAAGGAAGTGAGATATGTCTCAACCAAGAGTGGGGAAAACATCTGCATCCAATGGAAAAGCACTATCGGTACATAACTACCCTCCCTTAATTTTTCTAATTGAATTGGCGAAACTGAGTAGAAGACTAGAAGTAAAAGAACGCGAACAGGATGACTTGGAAAGTGAGAAATTCAATTTTGCGCTGCTATGCATTTGGAAGGAAATGTGATATGTCTCAACCAAGAGTGGATAAAACCTCTGCATCAAATGGAAAAACACTGTCGTTACATATCTTCTCTCCCTTATTTTTTCTAATTAAATGGGCGAAACTGAGTAGAAGACTAGAAGTAAAAGAACGCGAACTGGATGACTTGGACCGTGGGAAATTCAATTTTGCGCTGCTATGCATTTGGAAGGAAATGTGATATGTCTTAACCAAGAGTGGGGAAAACCTCTGCATCAAATGGAAAAACACTGTCGTGACATATCTTCCCTCCCTTATTTTTTTTAATTAAGTGGGCGAAACTGAGTAGAGGACTAGAAGTAAAGAACGCAATCTGGATGATTTGGAACGTGGGAAACTCAGTTTTGCCCTGCTAAGCATTTGGAAGGAAGTGGGATATGTCTCAACCAAGAGTGGGGAAAACATCTGCATCCAATGGAAAAGCACTGTCGTGGCATATCTTCTCTCCCTTCGTTTGTGTATCCAAACTGTCGAAACTGAGTAAAAGATTAGACACAAAAGAACGCAAGTCAGATGATTTATACTGTGGGAAAATCAGTAGGATATGTCTCAACCAAGACATATCTTCTCTCCCTCCGTTTGTGAATCCAAACGGTCGAAGCTGAGTAAAAGATTAGATGCAAAAGAACGCAAGTCGGATGACTTAGACTGTGGGAAACTCAGTGGGATATGTCTCAACCAAGAGTGGGGAAAACCGCTGCGTCCAATGGAAAAGCACTGTCGTGACATATCATCTCTCCCTTCGTTTGTGTATCCAAACGGTCGAAACTGAGTAAAAGATTAGACACAAAAGAACGCAAGTTAGATGATTTATACTGTGGGAAAATCAGTAGGATATGTCTCAACCAAGACATATCTTCTCTCCTTTCGTTTGTGTATCCAAACGGTCGAAGCTGAGTAAAAGATTAGATGCAAAAGAACGCAAGTCGGATGACTTAGACTGTGGGAAACTCAGTGGGATATGTCTCAACCAAGAGTGGGGAAAACATCTGCATCCAATGGAAAAGCACTGTCGATACATATCTTCTTATTTTTTCTAATTAAATGGGCGAAACTGAGTAGAAGACTAGAAGTAAAAGAACGCGAACTGGATGACTTGGACCGTGGGAAATTCAATTTTGCGCTGCTATGCATTTGGAAGGAAATGTGATATGTCTCAACCAAGAGTGGGGAAAACCTCTGCATCAAATGGAAAAACACTGTCGTGACATATCTTCCCTCCCTTATTTTTTCTAATTAAATGGGCGAAACTGAGTAGAAGACCAGAAGTAAAATAACGCGAACTGGATGATTTGGACCGTGGGAAATTCAATTTTGGGCTGCTATGCATTTGGAAGGAAATGTGATATGTCTCAACCAAGAGTGGGGAAAACCTCTGCATCAAATGGAAAAACACTGTCGTGACATATCTTCTCTCCCTTATTTTTTTTAATTAAATGGGCGAAACTGAGTTAAAGACTAGGAGTAAAAGAACGCAAACTGGATGATTTGGAACGTGGGAAACTCAGTTTCGCGCTGCTAAGCATTTGGAAGGAAGTGGGATATGTCTCAACCAAGAGGGGGGAAAACATCTGCATCCAATGGAAAAGCACTGTCGTGACATATCTTCTCTCCCGTCGGTTGTGTGTCTAAACGGTCGAAGCTGAGTAAAAGGTTAGATGCAAAAGAACGCAAGTCGGATGATTTAGACTATGGGAAACTCAGTGGGATATGTCTCAACCAAGAGTGGGGAAAAGCTCTGCGTCCAATGGAAACGCACTGTTGTGACATATCTTCCTCCCTTATTTTTTCTAATTAAGTGGGCGAAACTGAGTAGAAGACTAGAAGTAAAAGAACGCGAACTGGATGACTTGGACCGTGGGAAATTCAGTTTCGCGCTGCTAAGCATTTGGAAGGAAGTGAGATATGTCTCAACCAAGAGTGGGGAAAACATCTGCATCCAATGGAAAAACACTGTCGTGACATACCTTCTCTCCCGTCGTTTGTGTATCCAAACGGTCGAAACTGAGTAAAAGATTAGATGCAAAAGAACGCAAGTCGGATGATTTAGACTATGGGAAACTCAGTGGGATATGTCTCAACCAAGAGGGGGGAAAACATCTGCATCCAATGGAAAAGCACTGTCGTGAAATATCTTCTCTCCCGTCGATTGTGTGTCTAAACGGTCGAAGCTGAGTAAAAGGTTAGATGCAAAAGAACGCAAGTCGGATGATTTAGACTATGGGAAACTCAGTGGGATATGTCTCAACCAAGAGTGGGGAAAAGCTCTGCGTCCAATGGAAAAGCACTGTCGTGACATATCTTCCTCCCTTATTTTTTCTAATTAAGTGGGCGAAACTGAGTAGAAGACTAGAAGTAAAAGAACGTGAACTGGATGACTTGGACCGTGGGAAATTCAGTTTCGCGCTGCTAAGCATTTGGAAGGAAGTGAGATATGTCTCAACCAAGAGTGGGGAAAACATCTGCATCCAATGGAAAAACACTGTCGTGACGTATCTTCTCTCCCGTCGTTTGTGTGTCTAAACGGCCGAAGCTGAGTAGAAGATTAGATGCAAAAGAACGCAAGTCGATTGATTTAGACTATGGGAAACTCAGTGGGATATGTCTCAACCAAGAGTGGGGAAAACCTCTGCGTCCAATGGAAAAACACTGTCATGACATATCTTCCTCCCTTATTTTTTCTAATTAAGTGGGCGAAACTGAGTAGAAGACTACAAGTAAAAGAACGCGAACTGGATGACTTGGACCGTGCGAAATTCAGTTTCGCGCTGCTAAGCATTTGGAAGGAAGTGAGATATGTCTCAACCAAGAGTGGGGAAAACATCTGCATCCAATGGAAAAGCACTATCGGTACATAACTACCCTCCCTTAATTTTTCTAATTAAATTTGGCGAAACTGAGTAGAAGACTAGAAGTAAAAGAACGCGAACTGGATGACTTGGACCGTGGGAAATTCAATTTTGGGCTGCTATGCATTTGGAAGGAAATGTGATATATCTCAACCAAGAGTGGGGAAAACCTCTGCATCAAATGGAAAAACACTGTCGTGACATATCTTCCCTCCCTTATTTTTTCTAAATAAATGGACGAAACTGAGTAGAAGACTAGAAGTAAAATAACGCGAACTGGATGATTTGGACCGTGGGAAATTCAATTTTGCGCTGCTATGCATTTGGAAGGAAATGTGATATGTCTCAACCAAGAGTGGGGAAAACCTCTGCATCAAATGGAAAAACACTGTCGTGACATATCTTCCCTCCCTTATTTTTTCTAATTAAATGGGCGAAACTGAGTAGAAGACTAGAAGTAAAATAACGCGAACTGGATGATTTGGACCGTGGGAAATTCAATTTTGGGCTGCTATGCATTTGGAAGGAAATGTGATATGTCTCAACCAAGAGTGGGGAAAACCTCTGCATCAAATGGAAAAACACTGTCGTGACATATCTTCTCTCCCTTATTTTTTTTAATTAAATGGGCGAAACTGAGTTAAAGACTAGGAGTAAAAGAACGCAAACTGGATGATTTGGAACGTGGGAAACTCAGTTTCGCGCTGCTAAGCATTTGGAAGGAAGTGGGATATGTCTCAAACAAGAGTGGGGAAAACATCTGCATCCAATGGAAAAACACTGTCGTGACATATCTTCTCTCCCGTCGTTTGTGTGTCTAAACGGCCGAAGCTGAGTAGAAGATTAGATGCAAAAGAACGCAAGTCGATTGATTTAGACTATGGGAAACTCAGTGGGATATGTCTCAACCAAGAGTGGGGAAAACATCTGCATCCAATGGAAAAGCACTGTCGGTACATAACTACCATCCCTTAATTTTTCTAATTAAATTGGCGAAACTGAGTAGAAGACTAGAAGTAAAAGAACGCGAACTGGATGACTTGGATCGTGGGAAACTCAGTTTCGCGCTGCTAAGCATTTGGAAGGAAGTGAGATATGTCACAAAAAAGAGTGGGTAAAACATCTGCATCAAATGGAAAAACACTGTCATGACATATCTTCCTCCCTTATTTTTTCTAATTAAATGGGCGAAACTGAGTAGAAGACTAGAAGTAAAAGAACGCGAACTGGATGACTTGGATCGTGGGAGACTCAGTTTCGCGCTGCTAAGCATTTGGAAGGAAGTGAGATATGTCTCAACCAAGAGTGGGGAAAACATCTGCATCCAATGGAAAAGCACTGTCGTGACATATCTTCTCTCCCGTCGATTGTGTGTCTAAACTGTCGAAGCTGAGTAAAAGGTTAGATGCAAAAGAACGCAAGTCGGATGATTTAGACTATAGGAAACTCAGTGGGTTATGTCTCAACCAAGACTGGGGAAACCCTCTGCATCAAATGGAAAAACACTGTCGTGACATATCTTCTCTCCCTTATTTTGTTTTACTTAAATGGGCGAAACTGAGTTAAAGACTAGGAGTAAAAGAACACAAACTGGATGGTTTAGCCTGTGGGAAACTCAGTTTCGCGCTGCTAAGCATTTGGTATTAAGTGGGATATGTCTCAACCAAGAGTGGGGAAAACATCTGCATCCAATGGAAAAACACTGTCGTGACATACCTTCTCTCCCGTCGTTTGTGTATCCAAACGGTCGAAACTGAGTAAAAGATTAGATGCAAATGAACGCAAGTCGGATGATTTAGACTATGGGAAACTCAGTGGGATATGTCTCAACCAAGAGTGGGGAAAACCTCTGCGTCCAATGGAAAAACACTGTCATGACATATCTTCCTCCCTTATTTTTTCTAATTAAGTGGGCGAAACAGAGTAGAAGACTAGAAGTAAAAGAACGCAAACTGGATGATTTGGAACGTGGGAAACTCAGTTTCGCGCTGCTAAGCATTTGGAAGGAAGTGGGATATGTCTCAACCAAGAGTGGGGAAAACATCTGCATCCAATGGAAAAGCACTGTCGTGACATATCTTCTCTCCCGTCGATTGTGTGTCTAAACTGTCGAAGCTGAGTAAAAGGTTAGATGCAAAAGAACGCAAGTCGGATGATTTAGACTATAGGAAACTCAGTGGGTTATGTCTCAACCAAGACTGGGGAAACCCTCTGCATCAAATGGAAAAACACTGTCGTGACATATCTTCTCTCCCTTATTTTTTTTAGTTAAATGTTCGAAACTGAGTTAAAGACTAGGAGTAAAAGAACGCAAACTGGATGGTTTAGACTGTGGGAAACTCAGTTTCGCGCTGCTAAGCATTTGGAAGGAAGTGGGATATGTCTCAACCAAGAGTGGGGAAAACATCTGCATCCAATGGAAAAGCACTGTCGATACATATCTTCTTATTTTTTCTAATTAAATGGTAGAAACTGAGTAGAAGACTAGAAGTAAAAGAACGCGAACTGTTTCAGTTCAGTTTCGCGCTGCTAAGCATTTGGAAGGAAGTGAGATATGTCTCAACCAAGAGTGGGAAAAACCTCTGCGTCCAATGGAAAAACACTGTCGTGACATATCTTCTCTCCCGTCGATTGTGTGTCTAAACTGTCGAAGCTGAGTAAAAGGTTAGATGCAAAAGAACGCAAGTCGGATGATTTAGACTATAGGAAACTCAGTGGGTTATGTCTCAACCAAGACTGGGGAAACCCTCTGCATCAAATGGAAAAACACTGTCGTGACATATCTTCTCTCCCTTATTTTTTTTAGTTAAATGTTCGAAACTGAGTTAAAGACTAGGAGTAAAAGAACGCAAACTGGATGGTTTAGACTGTGGGAAACTCAGTTTCGCGCTGCTAAGCATTTGGAAGGAAGTGGGATATGTCTCAACCAAGAGTGGGGAAAACATCTGCATCCAATGGAAAAGCACTGTCGATACATATCTTCTTATTTTTTCTAATTAAATGGTAGAAACTGAGTAGAAGACTAGAAGTAAAAGAACGCGAACTGTTTCAGTTCAGTTTCGCGCTGCTAAGCATTTGGAAGGAAGTGAGATATGTCTCAACCAAGAGTGGGAAAAACCTCTGCGTCCAATGGAAAAGCATTGTCGTGACATATCTTCCCTCCCTTCGTTTGTGTATCCAAACGGTCGAAACTGAGTAAAGATGAGGTGCAAAAGAACGCAAGTCGGATGATTTAGACTGTGGGAAACTCAGTGGGTTATGTCTCAACCAAGACTGGGGAAACCCTCTGCATCAAATGGAAAAACACTGTCGTGACATATCTTCTCTCCCTTATTTTGTTTTACTTAAATGGGCGAAACTGAGTTAAAGACTAGGAGTAAAAGAACACAAACTGGATGGTTTAGCCTGTGGGAAACTCAGTTTCGCGCTGCTAAGCATTTGGTATTAAGTGGGATATGTCTCAACCAAGAGTGGGGAAAACATCTGCATCCAATGGAAAAACACTGTCGTGACATATCTTCTCTCCCGTCGTTTGTGTGTCTAAACGGCCGAAGCTGAGTAGAAGATTAGATGCAAAAGAACGCAAGTCGGATGACTTAGACTGTGGGAAACTCAGTGGGATATGTCTCAACCAAGAGTGGGGAAAACCGCTGCGTCCAATGGAAAAGCACTGTCGTGACATATCTTCTCTCCCTTCGTTTGTGTATCCAAACGGTCGAAACTGAGTAAAAGATTAGACACAAAAGAACGCAAGTCAGATGATTTATACTGTGGGAAAATCAGTAGGATATGTCTCAACCAAGACATATCTTCTCTCCCTTCGTTTGTGTATCCAAACGGTCGAAGCTGAGTAAAAGATTAGATGCAAAAGAACGCAAGTCGGATGACTTAGACTGTGGGAAACTCAGTAGGATATGTCTCAACCAAGACATATCTTCTCTCCCTTCGTTTGTGTATCCAAACGGTCGAAACTGAGTAAAAGATTAGACACAAAAGAACGCAAGTCAGATGATTTATACTGTGGGAAAATCAGTAGGATATGTCTCAACCAAGACATATCTTCTCTCCCTTCGTTTGTGTATCCAAACGGTCGAAACTGAGTAAAAGATTAGACACAAAAGAACGCAAGTCAGATGATTTATACTGTGGGAAAATCAGTAGGATATGTCTCAACCAAGACATATCTTCTCTCCCGTCGTTTGTGTGTCTAAACGGCCGAAGCTGAGTAGAAGATTAGATACAAAAGAACGCAAGTCGATTGATTTAGACTATGGGAAACTCAGTGGGATATGTCTCAACCAAGAGTGGGGAAAACATCTGCATCCAATGGAAAAGCACTGTCGGTACATAACTACCCTCCCTTAATTTTTCTAATTAAATTGGCGAAACTGAGTAGAAGACTAGAAGTAAAAGAACGCGAACTGGATGACTTGGATCGTGGGAAACTCAGTTTCGCGCTGCTAAGCATTTGGAAGGAAGTGAGATATGTCACAAAAAAGAGTGGGTAAAACATCTGCATCAAATGGAAAAACACTGTCATGACATATCTTCCTCCCTTATTTTTTCTAATTAAATGGGCGAAACTGAGTAGAAGACTAGAAGTAAAAGAACGCGAACTGGATGACTTGGATCGTGGGAGACTCAGTTTCGCGCTGCTAAGCATTTGGAAGGAAGTGAGATATGTCTCAACCAAGAGTGGGGAAAACATCTGCATCCAATGGAAAAGCACTGTCGTGACATACCTTCTCTCCCGTCGTTTGTGTATCCAAACGGTCGAAACTGAGTAAAAGATTAGATGCAAAAGAACGCAAGTCGGATGATTTAGACTATGGGAAACTCAGTGGGATATGTCTCAACAAAGAGGGGGGAAAACATCTGCATCCAATGGAAAAGCACTGTCGTGACATATCTTCTCTCCCGTCGATTGTGTGTCTAAACGGTCGAAGCTGAGTAAAAGGTTAGATGCAAAAGAACGCAAGTCGGATGATTTAGACTATGGGAAACTCAGTGGGATATGTCTCAACCAAGAGTGGGGAAAAGCTCTGCGTCCAATGGAAAAGCACTGTCGTGACATATCTTCCTCCCTTATTTTTTCTAATTAAGTGGGCGAAACTGAGTAGAAGACTGGATGACTTGGACCGTGGGAAATTCAGTTTCGCGCTGCTAAGCATTTGGAAGGAAGTGAGATATGTCTCAACCAAGAGTGGGGAAAACATCTGCATCCAATGGAAAAACACTGTCGTGACATATCTTCTCTCCCGTCGTTTGTGTGTCTAAACGGCCGAAGCTGAGTAGAAGATTAGATGCAAAAGAACGCAAGTCGATTGATTTAGACTATGGGAAACTCAGTGGGATATGTCTCAACCAAGAGTGGGGAAAACCTCTGCGTCCAATGGAAAAACACTGTCATGACATATCTTCCTCCCTTATTTTTTCCTCACCAAGAGTGGGAAAAACATCTGCATCCAATGGAAAAGCACTATCGGTACATAACTACCCTCCCTTAATTTTTCTAATTAAATTTGGCGAAACTGAGTAGAAGACTAGAAGTAAAGAACGCGAACTGGATGACTTGGACCGTGGGAAATTCAATTTTGCGCTGCTATGCATTTGGAAGGAAATGTGATATATCTCAACCAAGAGTGGGGAAAACCTCTGCATCAAATGGAAAAACACTGTCGTGACATATCTTCCCTCCCTTATTTCTTCTAAATAAATGGACGAAACTGAGTAGAAGACTAGAGGTAAAATAACGCGAACTGGATGATTTGGACCGTGGGAAATTCAATTTTGCGCTGCTATGCATTTGGAAGGAAATGTGATATGTCTCAACCAAGAGTGGGGAAAACCTCTGCATCAAATGGAAAAACACTGTCGTGACATATCTTCTCTCCCTTATTTTTTTTAATTAAATGGGCGAAACTGAGTTAAAGACTAGGAGTAAAAGAACGCAAACTGGATGATTTGGAACGTGGGAAACTCAGTTTCGCGCTGCTAAGCATTTGGAAGGAAGTGGGATATGTCTCAACCAAGAGTGGGGAAAACATCTGCATCCAATGGAAAAACACTGTCGTGACATATCTTCTCTCCCGTCGTTTGTGTGTCTAAACGGCCGAAGCTGAGTAGAAGATTAGATGCAAAAGAACGCAAGTCGATTGATTTAGACTATGGGAAACTCAGTGGGATATGTCTCAACCAAGAGTGGGGAAAACATCTGCATCCAATGGAAAAGCACTGTCGGTACATAACTACCCTCCCTTAATTTTTCTAATTAAATTGGCGAAACTGAGTAGAAGACTAGAAGTAAAAGAACGCGAACTGGATGACTTGGATCGTGGGAGACTCAGTTTCGCGCTGCTAAGCATTTGGAAGGAAGTGAGATATGTCTCAACCAAGAGTGGGGAAAACATCTGCATCCAATGGAAAAGCACTGTCGTGACATACCTTCTCTCCCGTCGTTTGTGTATCCAAACGGTCGAAACTGAGTAAAAGATTAGATGCAAATGAACGCAAGTCGGATGATTTAGACTATGGGAAAGTCAGTGGGATATGTCTCAACCAAGAGTGGGGAAAACCTCTGCGTCCAATGGAAAAACACTGTCATGACATATCTTCCTCCCTTATTTTTTCTAATTAAGTGGGCGAAACAGAGTAGAAGACTAGAAGTAAAAGAACGCAAACTGGATGATTTGGAATGTGGGAAACTCAGTTTCGAGCTGCTAAGCATTTGGAAGGAAGTGGGATATGTCTCAACCAAGAGTGGGGAAAACATCTGCATCCAATGGAAAAGCACTGTCGTGACATATCTTCTCTCCCGTCGATTGTGTGTCTAAACTGTCGAAGCTGAGTAAAAGGTTAGATGCAAAAGAACGCAAGTCGGATGATTTAGACTATAGGAAACTCAGTGGGTTAAGTCTCAACCAAGACTGGGGAAACCCTCTGCATCAAATGGAAAAACACTGTCGTGACATATCTTCTCTCCCTTATTTTTTTTAGTTAAATGGGCGAAACTGAGTTAAAGACTAGGAGTAAAAGAACGCAAACTGGATGGTTTAGACTGTGGGAAACTCAGTTTCGCGCTGCTAAGCATTTGGAAGGAAGTGGGATATGTCTCAACCAAGAGTGGGGAAAACATCTGCATCCAATGGAAAAGCACTGTCGATACATATCTTCTTATTTTTTCTAATTAAATGGTAGAAACTGAGTAGAAGACTAGAAGTAAAAGAACGCGAACTGTTTCAGTTTCAGTTGAGTTTCGCGCTGCTAAGCATTTGGAAGGAAGTGAGATATGTCTCAACCAAGAGTGGGAAAAACCTCTGCGTCCAATGGAAAAGCATTGTCGTGACATATCTTCCCTCCCTTCGTTTGTGTATCCAAACGGTCGAAACTGAGTAAAGATGAGGTGCAAAAGAACGCAAGTCGGATGACTTAGACTGTGGGAAACTCAGTGGGTTATGTCTCAACCAAGACTGGGGAAACCCTCTGCATCAAATGGAAAAACACTGTCGTGACATATCTTCTCTCCCTTATTTTGTTTTACTTAAATGGGCGAAACTGAGTTAAAGACTAGGAGTAAAAGAACACAAACTGGATGGTTTAGCCTGTGGGAAACTCAGTTTCGCGCTGCTAAGCATTTGGTATTAAGTGGGATATGTCTCAACCAAGAGTGGGGAAAACATCTGCATCCAATGGAAAAACACTGTCGTGACATATCTTCTCTCCCGTCGTTTGTGTGTCTAAACGGCCGAAGCTGAGTAGAAGATTAGATGCAAAAGAACGCAAGTCGGATGACTTAGACTGTGGGAAACTCAGTGGGATATGTCTCAACCAAGAGTGGGGAAAACCGCTGCGTCCAATGGAAAAGCACTGTCGTGACATATCTTCTCTCCCTTCGTTTGTGTATCCAAACGGTCGAAACTGAGTAAAAGATTAGACACAAAAGAACGCAAGTCAGATGATTTATACTGTGGGAAAATCAGTAGGATATGTCTCAACCAAGACATATCTCCTCTCCCTTCGTTTGTGTATCCAAACGGTCGAAGCTGAGTAAAAGATTAGATGCAAAAGAACGCAAGTCGGATGACTGAGACTGTGGGAAACTCAGTGGGATATGTCTCAACCAAGAGTGGGGAAAACCGCTGCGTCCAATGGAAAAGCACTGTCGTGACATATCTTCTCTCCCTTCGTTTGTGTATCCAAACGGTCGAAACTGAGTAAAAGATTAGACACAAAAGAACGCAAGTTAGATGATTTATACTGTGGGAAAATCAGTAGGATATGTCTCAACCAAGACATATCTTCTCTCCTTTCGTTTGTGTATCCAAACGGTCGAAGCTGAGTAAAAGATTAGATGCAAAAGAACGCAAGTCGGATGATTTAGACTGTGGGAAACTCAGTGGGATATGTCTCAACCAAGAGTGGGGAAAACCGCTGCGTCCAATGGAAAAGCACTGTCGTGACATATCTTCTCTCCCTTCGTTTGTGTATCCAAACGGTCGAAACTGAGTAAAAGATTAGACACAAAAGAACGCAAGTTAGATGATTTATACTGTGGGAAAATCAGTAGGATATGTCTCAACCAAGACATATCTTCTCTCCTTTCGTTTGTGTATCCAAACGGTCGAAGCTGAGTAAAAGATTAGATGCAAAAGAACGCAAGTCGGATGATTTAGACTGTGGGAAACTCAGTGGGATATGTCTCAACCAAGAGTGGGGAAAACATCTGCATCCAATGGAAAAGCACTGTCGATACATATCTTCTTATTTTTTCTAATTAAGTGGGCGAAACTGAGTAGAAGACTAGAAGTAAAAGAACGCGAACTGGATGACTTGGACCGTGGGAAATTCAGTTTCGCGCTGCTAAGCATTTGGAAGGAAGTGAGATATGTCTCAACCAAGAGTGGGGAAAACATCTGCATCCAATGGAAAAACACTGTCGTGACATACCTTCTCTCCCGTCGTTTATGTATCCAAACGGTCGAAACTGAGTAAAAGATTAGATGCAAAAGAACGCAAGTCGGATGATTTAGACTATGGGAAACTCAGTGGGATATGTCTCAACCAAGAGGGGGGAAAACATCTGCATCCAATGGAAAAGCACTGTCGTGACATATCTTCTCTCCCGTCGATTGTGTGTCTAAACGGTCGAAGCTGAGTAAAAGGTTAGATGCAAAAGAACGCAAGTTAGATGATTTATACTGTGGGAAAATCAGTAGGATATGTCTCAACCAAGACATATCTTCTCTCCTTTCGTTTGTGTATCCAAACGGTCGAAGCTGAGTAAAAGATTAGATGCAAAAGAACGCAAGTCGGATGATTTAGACTGTGGGAAACTCAGTGGGATATGTCTCAACCAAGAGTGGGGAAAACATCTGCATCCAATGGAAAAGCACTGTCGATACATATCTTCTTATTTTTTCTAATTAAGTGGGCGAAACTGAGTAGAAGACTAGAAGTAAAAGAACGCGAACTGGATGACTTGGACCGTGGGAAATTCAGTTTCGCGCTGCTAAGCATTTGGAAGGAAGTGAGATATGTCTCAACCAAGAGTGGGGAAAACATCTGCATCCAATGGAAAAACACTGTCGTGACATATCTTCTCTCCCGTCGTTTGTGTGTCTAAACGGCCGAAGCTGAGTAGAAGATTAGATGCAAAAGAACGCAAGTCGATTGATTTAGACTATGGGAAACTCAGTGGGATATGTCTCAACCAAGAGTGGGGAAAAGCTCTGCGTCCAATGGAAAAGCACTGTCGTGACATATCTTCCTCCCTTATTTTTTTTAATTAAGTGGGCGAAACTGAGTAGAAGTCTAGAAGTAAAAGAACGTGAACTGGATGACTTGGACCGTGGGAAATTCAGTTTCGCGCTGCTAAGCATTTGGAAGGAAGTGAGATATGTCTCAACCAAGAGTGGGGAAAACATCTGCATCCAATGGAAAAACACTGTCGTGACATATCTTCTCTCCCGTCGTTTGTGTGTCTAAACGGCCGAAGCTGAGTAGAAGATTAGATGCAAAAGAACGCAAGTCGATTGATTTAGACTATGGGAAACTCAGTGGGATATGTCTCAACCAAGAGTGGGGAAAACCTCTGCGTCCAATGGAAAAACACTGTCATGACATATCTTCCTCCCTTATTTTTTCTAATTAAGTGGGCGAAACTGAGTAGAAGACTACAAGTAAAAGAACGCGAACTGGATGACTTGGACCGTGCGAAATTCAGTTTCGCGCTGCTAAGCATTTGGAAGGAAGTGAGATATGTCTCAACCAAGAGTGGGGAAAACATCTGCATCCAATGGAAAAGCACTATCGGTACATAACTACCCTCCCTTAATTTTTCTAATTAAATTTGGCGAAACTGAGTAGAAGACTAGAAGTAAAAGAACGCGAACTGGATGACTTGGACCGTGGGAAATTCAATTTTGGGCTGCTATGCATTTGGAAGGAAATGTGATATATCTCAACCAAGAGTGGGGAAAACCTCTGCATCAAATGGAAAAACACTGTCGTGACATATCTTCCCTCCCTTATTTTTTCTAAATAAATGGACGAAACTGAGTAGAAGACTAGAAGTAAAATAACGCGAACTGGATGATTTGGACCGTGGGAAATTCAATTTTGCGCTGCTATGCATTTGGAAGGAAATGTGATATGTCTCAACCAAGAGTGGGGAAAACCTCTGCATCAAATGGAAAAACACTGTCGTGACATATCTTCCCTCCCTTATTTTTTCTAATTAAATGGGCGAAACTGAGTAGAAGACTAGAAGTAAAATAACGCGAACTGGATGATTTGGACCGTGGGAAATTCAATTTTGGGCTGCTATGCATTTGGAAGGAAATGTGATATGTCTCAACCAAGAGTGGGGAAAACCTCTGCATCAAATGGAAAAACACTGTCGTGACATATCTTCTCTCCCTTATTTTTTTTAATTAAATGGGCGAAACTGAGTTAAAGACTAGGAGTAAAAGAACGCAAACTGGATGATTTGGAACGTGGGAAACTCAGTTTCGCGCTGCTAAGCATTTGGAAGGAAGTGGGATATGTCTCAAACAAGAGTGGGGAAAACATCTGCATCCAATGGAAAAACACTGTCGTGACATATCTTCTCTCCCGTCGTTTGTGTGTCTAAACGGCCGAAGCTGAGTAGAAGATTAGATGCAAAAGAACGCAAGTCGATTGATTTAGACTATGGGAAACTCAGTGGGATATGTCTCAACCAAGAGTGGGGAAAACATCTGCATCCAATGGAAAAGCACTGTCGGTACATAACTACCCTCCCTTAATTTTTCTAATTATATGGGCGAAACTGAGTAGAAGACTAGAAGTAAAAGAACGCGAACTGGATGACTTGGATCGTGGGAGACTCAGTTTCGCGCTGCTAAGCATTTGGAAGGAAGTGAGATATGTCTCAACCAAGAGTGGGGAAAACATCTGCATCCAATGGAAAAGCACTGTCGTGACATACCTTCTCTCCCGTCGTTTGTGTATCCAAACGGTCGAAACTGAGTAAAAGATTAGATGCAAAAGAACGCAAGTCGGATGATTTAGACTATGGGAAACTCAGTGGGATATGTCTCAACAAAGAGGGGGGAAAACATCTGCATCCAATGGAAAAGCACTGTCGTGACATATCTTCTCTCCCGTCGATTGTGTGTCTAAACGGTCGAAGCTGAGTAAAAGGTTAGATGCAAAAGAACGCAAGTCGGATGATTTAGACTGTGGGAAACTCAGTGGGATATGTCTCAACCAAGAGTGGGGAAAACATCTGCATCCAATGGAAAAGCACTGTCGATACATATCTTCTTATTTTTTCTAATTAAGTGGGCGAAACTGAGTAGAAGACTAGAAGTAAAAGAACGCGAACTGGATGACTTGGACCGTGGGAAATTCAGTTTCGCGCTGCTAAGCATTTGGAAGGAAGTGAGATATGTCTCAACCAAGAGTGGGGAAAACATCTGCATCCAATGGAAAAACACTGTCGTGACATATCTTCTCTCCCGTCGTTTGTGTGTCTAAACGGCCGAAGCTGAGTAGAAGATTAGATGCAAAAGAACGCAAGTCGATTGATTTAGACTATGGGAAACTCAGTGGGATATGTCTCAACCAAGAGTGGGGAAAAGCTCTGCGTCCAATGGAAAAGCACTGTCGTGACATATCTTCCTCCCTTATTTTTTTTAATTAAGTGGGCGAAACTGAGTAGAAGACTACAAGTAAAAGAACGCGAACTGGATGACTTGGGCCGTGGGAAATTCAGTTTCGCGCTGCTAAGCATTTGGAAGGAAGTGAGATATGTCACAAAAAAGAGTGGGTAAAACATCTGCATCAAATGGAAAAACACTGTCATGACATATCTTCTCTCCCGTCGTTTGTGTGTCTAAACGGCCGAAGCTGAGTAGAAGATTAGATGCAAAAGAACGCAAGTCGATTGATTTAGACTATGGGAAACTCAGTGGGATATGTCTCAACCAAGAGTGGGGAAAAGCTCTGCGTCCAATGGAAAAGCACTGTCGTGACATATCTTCCTCCCTTATTTTTTTTAATTAAGTGGGCGAAACTGAGTAGAAGACTAGAAGTAAAATAACGCGAACTGGATGATTTGGACCGTGGGAAATTCAATTTTGGGCTGCTATGCATTTGGAAGGAAATGTGATATGTCTCAACCAAGAGTGGGGAAAACCTCTGCATCAAATGGAAAAACACTGTCGTGACATATCTTCTCTCCCTTATTTTTTTTAATTAAATGGGCGAAACTGAGTTAAAGACTAGGAGTAAAAGAACGCAAACTGGATGATTTGGAACGTGGGAAACTCAGTTTCGCGCTGCTAAGCATTTGGAAGGAAGTGGGATATGTCTCAAACAAGAGTGGGGAAAACATCTGCATCCAATGGAAAAACACTGTCGTGACATATCTTCTCTCCCGTCGTTTGTGTGTCTAAACGGCCGAAGCTGAGTAGAAGATTAGATGCAAAAGAACGCAAGTCGATTGATTTAGACTATGGGAAACTCAGTGGGATATGTCTCAGCCAAGAGTGGGGAAAACATCTGCATCCAATGGAAAAGCACTGTCGTGACATATCTTCCTCCCTTATTTTTTTTAATTAAGTGGGCGAAACTGAGTAGAAGACTAGAAGTAAAATAACGCGAACTGGATGATTTGGACCGTGGGAAATTCAATTTTGGGCTGCTATGCATTTGGAAGGAAATGTGATATGTCTCAACCAAGAGTGGGGAAAACCTCTGCATCAAATGGAAAAACACTGTCGTGACATATCTTCTCTCCCTTATTTTTTTTAATTAAATGGGCGAAACTGAGTTAAAGACTAGGAGTAAAAGAACGCAAACTGGATGATTTGGAACGTGGGAAACTCAGTTTCGCGCTGCTAAGCATTTGGAAGGAAGTGGGATATGTCTCAAACAAGAGTGGGGAAAACATCTGCATCCAATGGAAAAACACTGTCGTGACATATCTTCTCTCCCGTCGTTTGTGTGTCTAAACGGCCGAAGCTGAGTAGAAGATTAGATGCAAAAGAACGCAAGTCGATTGATTTAGACTATGGGAAACTCAGTGGGATATGTCTCAGCCAAGAGTGGGGAAAACATCTGCATCCAATGGAAAAGCACTGTCGGTACATAACTACCCTCCCTTAATTTTTCTAATTAAATTGGCGAAACTGAGTAGAAGACTAGAAGTAAAAGAACGCGAACTGGATGACTTGGATCGTGGGAAACTCAGTTTCGCGCTGCTAAGCATTTGGAAGGAAGTGAGATATGTCACAAAAAAGAGTGGGTAAAACATCTGCATCAAATGGAAAAACACTGTCATGACATATCTTCCTCCCTTATTTTTTCTAATTAAATGGGCGAAACTGAGTAGAAGACTAGAAGTAAAAGAACGCGAACTGGATGACTTGGATCGTGGGAGACTCAGTTTCGCGCTGCTAAGCATTTGGAAGGAAGTGAGATATGTCTCAACCAAGAGTGGGGAAAACATCTGCATCCAATGGAAAAGCACTGTCGTGACATACCTTCTCTCCCGTCGTTTGTGTATCCAAACGGTCGAAACTGAGTAAAAGATTAGATGCAAAAGAACGCAAGTCGGATGATTTAGACTATGGGAAACTCAGTGCGATATGTCTCAACAAAGAGGGGGGAAAACATCTGCATCCAATGGAAAAGCACTGTCGTGACATATCTTCTCTCCCGTCGATTGTGTGTCTAAACGGTCGAAGCTGAGTAAAAGGTTAGATGCAAAAGAACGCAAGTCGGATGATTTAGACTATGGGAAACTCAGTGGGATATGTCTCAACCAAGAGTGGGGAAAAGCTCTGCGTCCAATGGAAAAGCACTGTCGTGACATATCTTCCTCCCTTATTTTTTCTAATTAAGTGGGCGAAACTGAGTAGAAGACTAGAAGTAAAAGAACGCGAACTGGATGACTTGGACCGTGGGAAATTCAGTTTCGCGCTGCTAAGCATTTGGAAGGAAGTGAGATATGTCTCAACCAAGAGTGGGGAAAACATCTGCATCCAATGGAAAAACACTGTCGTGACATATCTTCTCTCCCGTCGTTTGTGTGTCTAAACGGCCGAAGCTGAGTAGAAGATTAGATGCAAAAGAACGCAAGTCGATTGATTTAGACTATGGGAAACTCAGTGGGATATGTCTCAACCAAGAGTGGGGAAAACCTCTGCGTCCAATGGAAAAACACTGTCATGACATATCTTCCTCCCTTATTTTTTCTAATTAAATTGGCGAAACTGAGTAGAAGACTAGAAGTAAAAGAACGCGAACTGGATGACTTGGATCGTGGGAAACTCAGTTTCGCGCTGCTAAGCATTTGGAAGGAAGTGAGATATGTCACAATAAAGAGTGGGTAAAACATCTGCATCCAATGGAAAAGCACTATCGGTACATAACTACCCTCCCTTAATTTTTCTAATTAAATTTGGCGAAACTGAGTAGAAGACTAGAAGTAAAGAACGCGAACTGGATGACTTGGACCGTGGGAAATTCAATTTTGCGCTGCTATGCATTTGGAAGGAAATGTGATATATCTCAACCAAGAGTGGGGAAAACCTCTGCATCAAATGGAAAAACACTGTCGTGACATATCTTCCCTCCCTTATTTTTTCTAAATAAATGGACGAAACTGAGTAGAAGACTAGAGGTAAAATAACGCGAACTGGATGATTTGGACCGTGGGAAATTCAATTTTGCGCTGCTATGCATTTGGAAGGAAATGTGATATGTCTCAACCAAGAGTGGGGAAAACCTCTGCATCAAATGGAAAAACACTGTCGTGACATATCTTCTCTCCCTTATTTTTTTTAATTAAATGGGCAAAACTGAGTTAAAGACTAGGAGTAAAAGAACGCAAACTGGATGATTTGGAACGTGGGAAACTCAGTTTCGCGCTGCAAAGCATTTGGAAGGAAGTGGGATATGTCTCAACCAAGAGTGGGGAAAACATCTGCATCCAATGGAAAAACACTGTCGTGACATATCTTCTCTCCCGTCGTTTGTGTTTCTAAACGGCCGAAGCTGAGTAGAAGATTAGATGCAAAAGAACGCAAGTCGATTGATTTAGACTATGGGAAACTCAGTGGGATATGTCTCAACCAAGAGTGGGGAAAACATCTGCATCCAATGGAAAAGCACTGTCGGTACATAACTACCCTCCCTTAATTTTTCTAATTAAATTGGCGAAACTGAGTAGAAGACTAGAAGTAAAAGAACGCGAACTGGATGACTTGGATCGTGGGAAACTCAGTTTCGCGCTGCTAAGCATTTGGAAGGAAGTGAGATATGTCACAATAAAGAGTGGGTAAAACATCTGCATCAAATGGAAAAACACTGTCATGACATATCTTCCTCCCTTATTTTTTCTAATTAAATGGGCGAAACTGAGTAGAAGACTAGAAGTAAAAGAACGCGAACTGGATGACTTGGATCGTGGGAGACTTAGTTTCGCGCTGCTAAGCATTTGGAAGGAAGTGAGATATGTCTCAACCAAGAGTGGGGAAAACATCTGCATCCAATGGAAAAGCACTGTCGTGACATACCTTCTCTCCCGTCGTTTGTGTATCCAAACGGTCGAAACTGAGTAAAAGATTAGATGCAAATGAACGCAAGTCGGATGATTTAGACTATGGGAAACTCAGTGGGATATGTCTCAACCAAGAGTGGGGAAAACCTCTGCGTCCAATGGAAAAACACTGTCATGACATATCTTCCTCCCTTATTTTTTCTAATTAAGTGGGCGAAACAGAGTAGAAGACTAGAAGTAAAAGAACGCAAACTGGATGATTTGGAACGTGGGAAACTCAGTTTCGCGCTGCTAAGCATTTGGAAGGAAGTGGGATATGTCTCAACCAAGAGTGGGGAAAACATCTGCATCCAATGGAAAAGCACTGTCGTGACATATCTTCTCTCCCGTCGATTGTGTGTCTAAACTGTCGAAGCTGAGTAAAAGGTTAGATGCAGAAGAACGCAAGTCGGATGATTTAGACTATAGGAAACTCAGTGGGTTATGTCTCAACCAAGACTGGGGAAACCCTCTGCATCAAATGGAAAAACACTGTCGTGACATATCTTCTCTCCCTTATTTTTTTTAGTTAAATGGGCGAAACTGAGTTAAAGACTAGGAGTAAAAGAACGCAAACTGGATGGTTTAGACTGTGGGAAACTCAGTTTCGCGCTGCTAAGCATTTGGAAGGAAGTGGGATATGTCTCAACCAAGAGTGGGGAAAACATCTGCATCCAATGGAAAAGCACTGTCGATACATATCTTCTTATTTTTTCTAATTAAATGGTAGAAACTGAGTAGAAGACTAGAAGTAAAAGAACGCGAACTGTTTCAGTTTCAGTTCAGTTTCGCGCTGCTAAGCATTTGGAAGGAAGTGAGATATGTCTCAACCAAGAGTGGGAAAAACCTCTGCGTCCAATGGAAAAGCATTGTCGTGACATATCTTCCCTCCCTTCGTTTGTGTATCCAAACGGTCGAAACTGAGTAAAGATGAGGTGCAAAAGAACGCAAGTCGGATGATTTAGACTGTGGGAAACTCAGTGGGTTATGTCTCAACCAAGACTGGGGAAACCCTCTGCATCAAATGGAAAAACACTGTCGTGACATATCTTCTCTCCCTTATTTTGTTTTACTTAAATGGGCGAAACTGAGTTAAAGACTAGGAGTAAAAGAACACAAACTGGATGGTTTAGCCTGTGGGAAACTCAGTTTCGCGCTGCTAAGCATTTGGTATTAAGTGGGATATGTCTCAACCAAGAGTGGGGAAAACATCTGCATCCAATGGAAAAACACTGTCGTGACATATCTTCTCTCCCGTCGTTTGTGTGTCTAAACGGCCGAAGCTGAGTAGAAGATTAGATGCAAAAGAACGCAAGTCGGATGACTTAGACTGTGGGAAACTCAGTGGGATATGTCTCAACCAAGAGTGGGGAAAACCGCTGCGTCCAATGGAAAAGCACTGTCGTGACATATCTTCTCTCCCTTCGTTTGTGTATCCAAACGGTCGAAACTGAGTAAAAGATTAGACACAAAAGAACGCAAGTCAGATGATTTATACTGTGGGAAAATCAGTAGGATATGTCTCAACCAAGACATATCTTCTCTCCCTTCGTTTGTGTATCCAAACGGTCGAAGCTGAGTAAAAGATTAGATGCAAAAGAACGCAAGTCGGATGACTTAGACTGTGGGAAGCTCAGTGGGATATGTCTCAACCAAGAGTGGGGAAAACCGCTGCGTCCAATGGAAAAGCACTGTCGTGACATATCTTCTCTCCCTTCGTTTGTGTATCCAAACGGTCGAAACGGAGTAAAAGATTAGACACAAAAGAACGCAAGTTAGATGATTTATACTGTGGGAAAATCAGTAGGATATGTCTCAACCAAGACATATCTTCTCTCCTTTCGTTTGTGTATCCAAACGGTCGAAGCTGAGTAAAAGATTAGATGCAAAAGAACGCAAGTCGGATGATTTAGACTGTGGGAAACTCAGTGGGATATGTCTCAACCAAGAGTGGGGAAAACATCTGCATCCAATGGAAAAGCACTGTCGATACATATCTTCTTATTTTTTATAATTAAATGGGCGAAACTGAGTAGAAGACTAGAAGTAAAAGAACGCGAACTGGATGACTTGGACCGTGGGAAATTCAATTTTGCGCTGCTATGCATTTGGAAGGAAATGTGATATGTCTTAACCAAGAGTGGGGAAAACCTCTGCATCAAATGGAAAAACACTGTCGTGACATATCTTCCCTCCCTTATTTTTTCTAATTAAATGGGTGAAACTGAGTAGAAGACTAGAAGTAAAATAACGCGAACTGGATGATTTGGACCGTGGGAAATTCAATTTTGCGCTGCTATGCATTTGGAAGGAAATGTGATATGTCTCAACCAAGAGTGGGGAAAACCTCTGCATCAAATGGAAAAACACTGTCGTGACATATCTTCTCTCCCTTATTTTTTTTAATTAAATGGGCGAAACTAAGTAGAAGACTAGAAGTAAAAGAACGCGAACTGTTTCAGTTTCAGTTCAGTTTCGCGCTGCTAAGCATTTGGAAGGAAGTGAGATATGTCTCAACCAAGAGTGGGAAAAACCTCTGCGTCCAATGGAAAAGCATTGTCGTGACATATCTTCCCTCCCTTCGTTTGTGTATCCAAACGGTCGAAACTGAGTAAAGATGAGGTGCAAAAGAACGCAAGTCGGATGATTTAGACTGTGGGAAACTCAGTGGGTTATGTCTCAACCAAGACTGGGGAAACCCTCTGCATCAAATGGAAAAACATTGTCGTGACATATCTTTTCTCCCTTATTTTTTTTAGTTAAATGGGCGAAACTGAGTTAAAGACTAGGAGTAAAAGAACGCAAACTG
This sequence comes from Xylota segnis, assembly GCA_963583995.1. Classification (NCBI taxonomy): domain Eukaryota; kingdom Metazoa; phylum Arthropoda; class Insecta; order Diptera; family Syrphidae; genus Xylota; species Xylota segnis. The sequence goes on along the minus strand of OY757236.1, from coordinate 90,616,839 downwards.
GATGGTTTAGCCTGTGGGAAACTCAGTTTCGCGCTGCTAAGCATTTGGTAGGAAGTGGGATATGTCTCAACCAAGAGTGGGGAAAACATCTGCATCCAATGGAAAAACACTGTCGTGACATATCTTCTCTCCCGTCGTTTGTGTGTCTAAACGGCCGAAGCTGAGTAGAAGATTAGATGCAAAAGAACGCAAGTCGATTGATTTAGACTATGGGAAACTCAGTGGGATATGTCTCAACCAAGAGTGGGGAAAACCTCTGCGTCCAATGAAAAAACACTGTCATGACATATCTTCCTCCCTTATTTTTTCTAATTAAGTGGGCGAAACTGAGTAGAAGACTACAAGTAAAAGAACGCGAACTGGATGACTTGGACCGTGGGAAATTCAGTTTCGCGCTGCTAAGCATTTGGAAGGAAGTGAGATATGTCTCAACCAAGAGTGGGGAAAACATCTGCATCCAATGGAAAAGCACTATCGGTACATAACTACCCTCCCTAAATTTTTCTAATTAAATTGGCGAAACTGAGTAGAAGACTAGAAGTCAAAGAACGCGAACAGGATGACTTGGAAAGTGAGAAATTCAATTTTGCGCTGCTATGCATTTGGAAGGAAATGTGATATGTCTCAACCAAGAGTGGATAGAACCTCTGCATCAAATGGAAAAACACTGTCGTTACATATCTTCTCTCCCTTATTTTTTCTAATTAAATGGGCGAAACTGAGTAGAAGACTAGAAGTAAAAGAACGCGAACTGGATGACTTGGACCGTGGGAAATTCAATTTTGCGCTGCTATGCATTTGGAAGGAAATGTGATATGTCTTAACCAAGAGTGGGGAAAACCTCTGCATCAAATGGAAAAACACTGTCGTGACATATCTTCCCTCCCTTATTTTTTCTGATTAAGTGGGCGAAACTGAGTAGAGGACTAGAAGTAAAGAACGCAATCTGGATGATTTGGAACGTGGGAAACTCAGTTTTGCCCTGCTAAGCATTTGGAAGGAAGTGGGATATGTCTCAACCAAGAGTGGGGAAAACATCTGCATCCAATGGAAAAGCACTGTCGTGGCATATCTTCTCTCCCTTCGTTTGTGTATCCAAACGGTCGAAACTGAGTAAAAGATTAGACACAAAAGAACGCAAGTCAGATGATTTATACTGTGGGAAAATCAGTAGGATATGTCTCAACCAAGACATATCTTCTCTCCCTCCGTTTGTGTATCCAAACGGTCGAAGCTGAGTAAAAGATTAGATGCAAAAGAACGCAAGTCGGATGACTTAGACTGTGGGAAACTCAGTGGGATATGTCTCAACCAAGAGTGGGGAAAACCGCTGCGTCCAATGAAAAAGCACTGTCGTGACATATCTTCTCTCCCTTCGTTTGTGTATCCAAACGGTCGAAACTGAGTAAAAGATTAGACACAAAAGAACGCAAGTTAGATGATTTATACTGTGGGAAAATCAGTAGGATATGTCTCAACCAAGACATATCTTCTCTCCTTTCGTTTGTGTATCCAAACGGTCGAAGCTGAGTAAAAGATTAGATGCAAAAGAACGCAAGTCGGATGACTTAGACTGTGGGAAACTCAGTGGGATATGTCTCAACCAAGAGTGGGGAAAACATCTGCATCCAATGGAAAAGCACTGTCGATACATATCTTCTTATTTTTTCTAATTAAATGGGCGAAACTGAGTAGAAGACTAGAAGTAAAAGAACGCGAACTGGATGACTTGGACCGTGGGAAATTCAATTTTGCGCTGCTATGCATTTGGAAGGAAATGTGATATGTCTCAACCAAGAGTGGGGAAAACCTCTGCATCAAATGGAAAAACACTGTCGTGACATATCTTCCCTCCCTTATTTTTTCTAATTAAATGGGCGAAACTGAGTAGAAGACTAGAAGTAAAATAACGCGAACTGGATGATTTGGACCGTGGGAAATTCAATTTTGGGCTGCTATGCATTTGGAAGGAAATGTGATATGTCTCAACCAAGAGTGGGGAAAACCTCTGCATCAAATGGAAAAACACTGTCGTGACATATCTTCTCTCCCTTATTTTTTTTAATTAAATGGGCGAAACTGAGTTAAAGACTAGGAGTAAAAGAACGCAAACTGGATGATTTGGAACGTGGGAAACTCAGTTTCGCGCTGCTAAGCATTTGGAAGGAAGTGGGATATGTCTCAACCAAGAGGGGGGAAAACATCTGCATCCAATGGAAAAGCACTGTCGTGACATATCTTCTCTCCCGTCGGTTGTGTGTCTAAACGGTCGAAGCTGAGTAAAAGGTTAGATGCAAAAGAACGCAAGTCGGATGATTTAGACTATGGGAAACTCAGTGGGATATGTCTCAACCAAGAGTGGGGAAAAGCTCTGCGTCCAATGGAAAAGCACTGTTGTGACATATCTTCCTCCCTTATTTTTTCTAATTAAGTGGGCGAAACTGAGTAGAAGACTAGAAGTAAAAGAACGCGAACTGGATGACTTGGACCGTGGGAAATTCAGTTTCGCGCTGCTAAGCATTTGGAAGGAAGTGAGATATGTCTCAACCAAGAGTGGGGAAAACATCTGCATCCAATGGAAAAACACTGTCGTGACATACCTTCTCTCCCGTCGTTTGTGTATCCAAACGGTCGAAACTGAGTAAAAGATTAGATGCAAAAGAACGCAAGTCGGATGATTTAGACTATGGGAAACTCAGTGGGATATGTCTCAACCAAGAGGGGGGAAAACATCTGCATCCAATGGAAAAGCACTGTCGTGACATATCTTCTCTCCCGTCGATTGTGTGTCTAAACGGTCGAAGCTGAGTAAAAGGTTAGATGCAAAAGACGGAAGTCGGATGATTTAGACTATGGGAAACTCAGTGGGATATGTCTCAACCAAGAGTGGGGAAAAGCTCTGCGTCCAATGGAAAAGCACTGTCGTGACATATCTTCCTCCCTTATTTTTTCTAATTAAGTGGGCGAAACTGAGTAGAAGACTAGAAGTAAAAGAACGCGAACTGGATGACTTGGACCGTGGGAAATTCAGTTTCGCGCTGCTAAGCATTTGGAAGGAAGTGAGATATGTCTCAACCAAGAGTGGGGAAAACATCTGCATCCAATGGAAAAACACTGTCGTGACATATCTTCTCTCCCGTCGTTTGTGTGTCTAAACGGCCGAAGCTGAGTAGAAGATTAGATGCAAAAGAACGCAAGTCGATTGATTTAGACTATGGGAAACTCAGTGGGATATGTCTCAACCAAGAGTGGGGAAAACCTCTGCGTCCAATGGAAAAACACTGTCATGACATATCTTCCTCCCTTATTTTTTCTAATTAAGTGGGCGAAACTGAGTAGAAGACTACAAGTAAAAGAACGCGAACTGGATGACTTGGACCGTGGGAAATTCAGTTTCGCGCTGCTAAGCATTTGGAAGGAAGTGAGATATGTCTCAACCAAGAGTGGGGAAAACATCTGCATCCAATGGAAAAGCACTATCGGTACATAACTACCCTCCCTTAATTTTTCTAATTAAATTTGGCGAAACTGAGTAGAAGACTAGAAGTAAAAGAACGCGAACTGGATGACTTGGACCGTGGGAAATTCAATTTTGGGCTGCTATGCATTTGGAAGGAAATGTGATATATCTCAACCAAGAGTGGGGAAAACCTCTGCATCAAATGGAAAAACACTGTCGTGACATATCTTCCCTCCCTTATTTTTTCTAAATAAATGGACGAAACTGAGTAGAAGACTAGAAGTAAAAGAACGCGAACTGGATGACTTGGACCGTGGGAAATTCAATTTTGCGCTGCTATGCATTTGGAAGGAAATGTGATATGTCTCAACCAAGAGTGGGGAAAACCTCTGCATCAAATGGAAAAACACTGTCGTGACATATCTTCTCTCCCTTATTTTTTTTAATTAAATGGGCGAAACTGAGTTAAAGACTAGGAGTAAAAGAACGCAAACTGGATGATTTGGAACGTGGGAAACTCAGTTTCGCGCTGCTAAGCATTTGGAAGGAAGTGGGATATGTCTCAAACAAGAGTGGGGAAAACATCTGCATCCAATGGAAAAACACTGTCGTGACATATCTTCTCTCCCGTCGTTTGTGTGTCTAAACGGCCGAAGCTGAGTAGAAGATTAGATGCAAAAGAACGCAAGTCGATTGATTTAGACTATGGGAAACTCAGTGGGATATGTCTCAACCAAGAGTGGGGAAAACATCTGCATCCAATGGAAAAGCACTGTCGGTACATAACTACCCTCCCTTAATTTTTCTAATTAAATTGGCGAAACTGAGTAGAAGACTAGAAGTAAAAGAACGCGAACTGGATGACTTGGATCGTGGGAAACTCAGTTTCGCGCTGCTAAGCATTTGGAAGGAAGTGAGATATGTCACAAAAAAGAGTGGGTAAAACATCTGTATCAAATGGAAAAACACTGTCATGACATATCTTCCTCCCTTATTTTTTCTAATTAAATGGGCGAAACTGAGTAGAAGACTAGAAGTAAAAGAACGCGAACTGGATGACTTGGATCGTGGGAGACTCAGTTTCGCGCTGCTAAGCATTTGGAAGGAAGTGAGATATGTCTCAACCAAGAGTGGGGAAAACATCTGCATCCAATGGAAAAGCACTGTCGTGACATACCTTCTCTCCCGTCGTTTGTGTATCCAAACGGTCGAAACTGAGTAAAAGATTAGATGCAAAAGAACGCAAGTCGGATGATTTAGACTATGGGAAACTCAGTGGGATATGTCTCAACAAAGAGGGGGGAAAACATCTGCATCCAATGGAAAAGCACTGTCGTGACATATCTTCTCTCCCGTCGATTGTGTGTCTAAACGGTCGAAGCTGAGTAAAAGGTTAGATGCAAAAGAACGCAAGTCGGATGATTTAGACTATGGGAAACTCAGTGGGATATGTCTCAACCAAGAGTGGGGAAAAGCTCTGCGTCCAATGGAAAAGCACTGTCGTGACATATCTTCCTCCCTTATTTTTTCTAATTAAGTGGGCGAAACTGAGTAGAAGACTAGAAGTAAAAGAACGCGAACTGGATGACTTGGACCGTGGGAAATTCAGTTTCGCGCTGCTAAGCATTTGGAAGGAAGTGAGATATGTCTCAACCAAGAGTGGGGAAAACATCTGCATCCAATGGAAAAACACTGTCGTGGCATATCTTCTCTCCCGTCGTTTGTGTGTCTAAACGGCCGAAGCTGAGTAGAAGATTAGATGCAAAAGAACGCAAGTCGATTGATTTAGACTATGGGAAACTCAGTGGGATATGTCTCAACCAAGAGTGGGGAAAACCTCTGCGTCCAATGGAAAAACACTGTCATGACATATCTTCCTCCCTTATTTTTTCTAATTAAGTGGGCGAAACTGAGTAGAAGACTACAAGTAAAAGAACGCGAACTGGATGACTTGGGCCGTGGGAAATTCAGTTTTGCGCTGCTAAGCATTTGGAAGGAAGTGAGATATGTCTCAACCAAGAGTGGGGAAAACATCTGCATCCAATGGAAAAGCACTGTCGTGACATACCTTCTCTCCCGTCGTTTGTGTATCCAAACGGTCGAAACTGAGTAAAAGATTAGATGCAAATGAACGCAAGTCGGATGATTTAGACTATGGGAAACTCAGTGGGATATGTCTCAACCAAGAGTGGGGAAAACCTCTGCGTCCAATGGAAAAACACTGTCATGACATATCTTCCTCCCTTATTTTTTCTAATTAAGTGGGCGAAACAGAGTAGAAGACTAGAAGTAAAAGAACGCAAACTGGATGATTTGGAACGTGGGAAACTCAGTTTCGCGCTGCTAAGCATTTGGAAGGAAGTGGGATATGTCTCAACCAAGAGTGGGGAAAACATCTGCATCCAATATAAAAGCACTGTCGTGACATATCTTCTCTCCCGTCGATTGTGTGTCTAAACTGTCGAAGCTGAGTAAAAGGTTAGATGCAAAAGAATGCAAGTCGGATGATTTAGACTATAGGAAACTCAGTGGGTTATGTCTCAACCAAGACTGGGGAAACCCTCTGCATCAAATGGAAAAACACTGTCGTGACATATCTTCTCTCCCTTATTTTTTTTTAGTTAAATGGGCGAAACTGAGTTAAAGACTAGGAGTAAAAGAACGCAAACTGGATGGTTTAGACTGTGGGAAACTCAGTTTCGCGCTGCTAAGCATTTGGAAGGAAGTGAGATATGTCTCAACCAAGAGTGGGGAAAACATCTGCATCCAATGGAAAAGCACTGTCGTGACATACCTTCTCTCCCGTCGTTTGTGTATCCAAACGGTCGAAACTGAGTAAAAGATTAGATGCAAATGAACGCAAGTCGGATGATTTAGACTATGGGAAACTCAGTGGGATATGTCTCAACCAAGAGTGGGGAAAACCTCTGCGTCCAATGGAAAAACACTGTCATGACATATCTTCCTCCCTTATTTTTTCTAATTAAGTGGGCGAAACTGAGTAGAAGACTAGAAGTAAAAGAACGCGAACTGGATGACTTGGATCGTGGGAGACTCAGTTTCGCGCTGCTAAGCATTTGGAAGGAAGTGAGATATGTCTCAACCAAGAGTGGGGAAAACATCTGCATCCAATGGAAAAGCACTGTCGTGACATACCTTCTCTCCCGTCGTTTGTGTATCCAAACGGTCGAAACTGAGTAAAAGATTAGATGCAAAAGAACGCAAGTCGGATGATTTAGACTATGGGAAACTCAGTGGGATATGTCTCAACAAAGAGGGGGGAAAACATCTGCATCCAATGGAAAAGCACTGTCGTGACATATCTTCTCTCCCGTCGATTGTGTGTCTAAACGGTCGAAGCTGAGTAAAAGGTTAGATGCAAAAGAACGCAAGTCGGATGATTTAGACTATGGGAAACTCAGTGGGATATGTCTCAACCAAGAGTGGGGAAAAGCTCTGCGTCCAATGGAAAAGCACTGTCGTGACATATCTTCCTCCCTTATTTTTTCTAATTAAGTGGGCGAAACTGAGTAGAAGACTAGAAGTAAAAGAACGCGAACTGGATGACTTGGACCGTGGGAAATTCAGTTTCGCGCTGCTAAGCATTTGGAAGGAAGTGAGATATGTCTCAACCAAGAGTGGGGAAAACATCTGCATCCAATGGAAAAACACTGTCGTGGCATATCTTCTCTCCCGTCGTTTGTGTGTCTAAACGGCCGAAGCTGAGTAGAAGATTAGATGCAAAAGAACGCAAGTCGATTGATTTAGACTATGGGAAACTCAGTGGGATATGTCTCAACCAAGAGTGGGGAAAACCTCTGCGTCCAATGGAAAAACACTGTCATGACATATCTTCCTCCCTTATTTTTTCTAATTAAGTGGGCGAAACTGAGTAGAAGACTACAAGTAAAAGAACGCGAACTGGATGACTTGGGCCGTGGGAAATTCAGTTTTGCGCTGCTAAGCATTTGGAAGGAAGTGAGATATGTCTCAACCAAGAGTGGGGAAAACATCTGCATCCAATGGAAAAGCACTGTCGTGACATACCTTCTCTCCCGTCGTTTGTGTATCCAAACGGTCGAAACTGAGTAAAAGATTAGATGCAAATGAACGCAAGTCGGATGATTTAGACTATGGGAAACTCAGTGGGATATGTCTCAACCAAGAGTGGGGAAAACCTCTGCGTCCAATGGAAAAACACTGTCATGACATATCTTCCTCCCTTATTTTTTCTAATTAAGTGGGCGAAACAGAGTAGAAGACTAGAAGTAAAAGAACGCAAACTGGATGATTTGGAACGTGGGAAACTCAGTTTCGCGCTGCTAAGCATTTGGAAGGAAGTGGGATATGTCTCAACCAAGAGTGGGGAAAACATCTGCATCCAATATAAAAGCACTGTCGTGACATATCTTCTCTCCCGTCGATTGTGTGTCTAAACTGTCGAAGCTGAGTAAAAGGTTAGATGCAAAAGAATGCAAGTCGGATGATTTAGACTATAGGAAACTCAGTGGGTTATGTCTCAACCAAGACTGGGGAAACCCTCTGCATCAAATGGAAAAACACTGTCGTGACATATCTTCTCTCCCTTATTTTTTTTTAGTTAAATGGGCGAAACTGAGTTAAAGACTAGGAGTAAAAGAACGCAAACTGGATGGTTTAGACTGTGGGAAACTCAGTTTCGCGCTGCTAAGCATTTGGAAGGAAGTGGGATATGTCTCAACCAAGAGTGGGGAAAACATCTGCATCCAATGGAAAAGCACTGTCGATACATATCTTCTTATTTTTTCTAATTAAATGGTAGAAACTGAGTAGAAGACTAGAAGTAAAAGAACGCGAACTGTTTCAGTTTCAGTTCAGTTTCGCGCTGCTAAGCATTTGGAAGGAAGTGAGATATGTCTCAACCAAGAGTGGGAAAAACCTCTGCGTCCAATGGAAAAGCATTGTCGTGACATATCTTCCCTCCCTTCGTTTGTGTATCCAAACGGTCGAAACTGAGTAAAGATGAGGTGCAAAAGAACGCAAGTCGGATGATTTAGACTGTGGGAAACTCAGTGGGTTATGTCTCAACCAAGACTGGGGAAACCCTCTGCATCAAATGGAAAAACACTGTCGTGACATATCTTCTCTCCCTTATTTTGTTTTACTTAAATGGGCGAAACTGAGTTAAAGACTAGGAGTAAAAGAACACAAACTGGATGGTTTAGCCTGTGGGAAACTCAGTTTCGCGCTGCTAAGCATTTGGTATTAAGTGGGATATGTCTCAACCAAGAGTGGGGAAAACATCTGCATCCAATGGAAAAACACTGTCGTGACATATCTTCTCTCCCGTCGTTTGTGTGTCTAAACGGCCGAAGCTGAGTAGAAGATTAGATGCAAAAGAACGCAAGTCGATTGATTTAGACTATGGGAAACTCTGTGGGATATGTCTCAACCAAGAGTGGGGAAAACCTCTGCGTCCAATGGAAAAACACTGTCATGACATATCTTCCTCCCTTATTTTTTCTAATTAAGTGGGCGAAACTGAGTAGAAGACTACAAGTAAAAGAACGCGAACTGGATGACTTGGACCGTGGGAAATTCAGTTTCGCGCTGCTAAGCATTTGGAAGGAAGTGAGATATGTCTCAACCAAGAGTGGGGAAAACATCTGCATCCAATGGAAAAGCACTATCGGTACATAACTACCCTCCCTTAATTTTTCTAATTAAATTGGCGAAACTGAGTAGAAGACTAGAAGTAAAAGAACGCGAACAGGATGACTTGGAAAGTGAGAAATTCAATTTTGCGCTGCTATGCATTTGGAAGGAAATGTGATATGTCTCAACCAAGAGTGGATAAAACCTCTGCATCAAATGGAAAAACACTGTCGTTACATATCTTCTCTCCCTTATTTTTTCTAATTAAATGGGCGAAACTGAGTAGAAGACTAGAAGTAAAAGAACGCGAACTGGATGACTTGGACCGTGGGAAATTCAATTTTGCGCTGCTATGCATTTGGAAGGAAATGTGATATGTCTCAACCAAGAGTGGATAAAACCTCTGCATCAAATGGAAAAACACTGTCGTTACATATCTTCTCTCCCTTATTTTTTCTAATTAAGTGGGCGAAACTGAGTAGAGGACTAGAAGTAAAGAACGCAATCTGGATGATTTGGAACGTGGGAAACTCAGTTTTGCGCTGCTAAGCATTTGGAAGGAAGTGGGATATGTCTCAACCAAGAGTGGGGAAACCATCTGCATCCAATGGAAAAGCACTGTCGTGGCATATCTTCTCTCCCTTCGTTTGTGTATCCAAACGGTCGAAACTGAGTAAAAGATTAGACACAAAAGAACGCAAGTCAGATGATTTATACTGTGGGAAAATCAGTAGGATATGTCTCAACCAAGACATATCTTCTCTCCCTTCGTTTGTGTATCCAAACGGTCGAAGCTGAGTAAAAGATTAGATGCAAAAGAACGCAAGTCGGATGACTTAGACTGTGGGAAACTCAGTGGGATATGTCTCAACCAAGAGTGGGGAAAACCGCTGCGTCCAATGGAAAAGCACTGTCGTGACATATCATCTCTCCCTTCGTTTGTGTATCCAAACGGTCGAAACTGAGTAAAAGATTAGACACAAAAGAACGCAAGTTAGATGATTTATACTGTGGGAAAATCAGTAGGATATGTCTCAACCAAGACATATCTTCTCTCCTTTCGTTTGTGTATCCAAACGGTCGAAGCTGAGTAAAAGATTAGATGCAAAAGAACGCAAGTCGGATGACTTAGACTGTGGGAAACTCAGTGGGATATGTCTCAACCAAGAGTGGGGAAAACATCTGCATCCAATGGAAAAGCACTGTCGATACATATCTTCTTATTTTTTCTAATTAAATGGGCGAAACTGAGTAGAAGACTAGAAGTAAAAGAACGCGAACTGGATGACTTGGACCATGGGAAATTCAATTTTGCGCTGCTATGCATTTGGAAGGAAATGTGATATGTCTCAACCAAGAGTGGGGAAAACCTCTGCATCAAATGGAAAAACACTGTCGTGACATATCTTCCCTCCCTTATTTTTTCTAATTAAATGGGCGAAACTGAGTAGAAGACTAGAAGTAAAATAACGCGAACTGGATGATTTGAACCGTGGGAAATTCAATTTTGGGCTGCTATGCATTTGGAAGGAAATGTGATATGTCTCAACCAAGAGTGGGGAAAACCTCTGCATCAAATGGAAAAACACTGTCGTGACATATCTTCTCTCCCTTATTTTTTTTAATTAAATGGGCGAAACTGAGTTAAAGACTAGGAGTAAAAGAACGCAAACTGGATGATTTGGAACGTGGGAAACTCAGTTTCGCGCTGCTAAGCATTTGGAAGGAAGTGGGATATGTCTCAACCAAGAGGGGGGAAAACATCTGCATCCGATGGAAAAGCACTGTCGTGACATATCTTCTCTCCCGTCGGTTGTGTGTCTAAACGGTCGAAGCTGAGTAAAAGGTTAGATGCAAAAGAACGCAAGTCGGATGATTTAGACTATGGGAAACTCAGTGGGATATGTCTCAACCAAGAGTGGGGAAAAGCTCTGCGTCCAATGGAAAAGCATTGTCGTGACATATCTTCCTCCCTTATTTTTTCTAATTAAATGGGCGAAACTGAGTAGAAGACTAGAAGTAAAATAACGCGAACTGGATGATTTGAACCGTGGGAAATTCAATTTTGGGCTGCTATGTATTTGGAAGGAAATGTGATATGTCTCAACCAAGAGTGGGGAAAACCTCTGCATCAAATGGAAAAACACTGTCGTGACATATCTTCCCTCCCTTATTTTTTCTAAATAAATGGACGAAACTGAGTAGAAGACTAGAAGTAAAATAACGCGAACTGGATGATTTGGACCGTGGGAAATTCAATTTTGCGCTGCTATGCATTTGGAAGGAAATGTGATATGTCTCAACCAAGAGTGGGGAAAACCTCTGCATCAAATGGAAAAACACTGTCGTGACATATCTTCTCTCCCTTATTTTTTTTAATTAAATGGGCGAAACTGAGTTAAAGACTAGGAGTAAAAGAACGCAAACTGGATGATTTGGAACGTGGGAAACTCAGTTTCGCGCTGCTAAGCATTTGGAAGGAAGTGGGATATGTCTCAACCAAGAGTGGGGAAAACATCTGCATCCAATGGAAAAACACTGTCGTGACATATCTTCTCTCCCGTCGTTTGTGTGTCTAAACGGCCGAAGCTGAGTAGAAGATTAGATGCAAAAGAACGCAAGTCGATTGATTTAGACTATGGGAAACTCAGTGGGATATGTCTCAACCAAGAGTGGGGAAAACATCTGCATCCAATGGAAAAGCACTGTCGGTACATAACTACCCTCCCTTAATTTTTCTAATTAAATTGGCGAAACTGAGTAGAAGACTAGAAGTAAAAGAACGCGAACTGGATGACTTGGATCGTGGGAAACTCAGTTTCGCGCTGCTAAGCATTTGGAAGGAAGTGAGATATGTCACAAAAAAGAGTGGGTAAAACATCTGCATCAAATGGAAAAACACTGTCATGACATATCTTCCTCCCTTATTTTTTCTAATTAAATGGGCGAAACTGAGTAGAAGACTAGAAGTAAAAGAACGCGAACTGGATGACTTGGATCGTGGGAGACTCAGTTTCGCGCTGCTAAGCATTTGGAAGGAAGTGAGATATGTCTCAACCAAGAGTGGGGAAAACATCTGCATCCAATGGAAAAGCACTGTCGTGACATACCTTCTCTCCCGTCGCTTGTGTATCCAAACGGTCGAAACTGAGTAAAAGATTAGATGCAAAAGAACGCAAGTCGGATGATTTAGACTATGGGAAACTCAGTGGGATATGTCTCAACCAAGAGGGGGGAAAACATCTGCATCCAATGGAAAAGCACTGTCGTGACATATCTTCTCTCCCGTCGATTGTGTGTCTAAACGGTCGAAGCTGAGTAAAAGGTTAGATGCAAAAGAACGCAACTCGGATGATTTAGACTATGGGAAACTCAGTGGGATATGTCTCAACCAAGAGTGGGGAAAAGCTCTGCGTCCAATGGAAAAGCACTGTCGTGACATATCTTCCTAACTTATTTTTTCTAATTAAGTGGGCGAAACTGAGTAGAAGACTAGAAGTAAAAGAACGCGAACTGGATGACTTGGATCGTGGGAAACTCAGTTTCGCGCTGCTAAGCATTTGGAAGGAAGTGAGATATGTCACAAAAAAGAGTGGGTAAAACATCTGCATCCAATGGAAAAACACTGTCGTGACATATCTTCTCTCCCGTCGTTTGTGTGTCTAAACGGCCGAAGCTGAGTAGAAGATTAGATGCAAAAGAACGCAAGTCGATTGATTTAGACTATGGGAAACTCAGTGGGATATGTCTCAACCAAGAGTGGGGAAAACCTCTGCATCAAATGGAAAAACACTGTCGTGACATATCTTCTCTCCCTTATTTTTTTTAATTAAATGGGCGAAACTGAGTTAAAGACTAGGAGTAAAAGAACGCAAACTGGATGATTTGGAACGTGGGAAACTCAGTTTCGCGCTGCTAAGCATTTGGAAGGAAGTGGGATATGTCTCAACGAAGAGTGGGGAAAACATCTGCATCCAATGGAAAAACACTGTCGTGACATATCTTCTCTCCCGTCGTTTGTGTGTCTAAACGGCCGAAGCTGAGTAGAAGATTAGATGCAAAAGAACGCAAGTCGGATGATTTAGACTATGGGAAACTCAGTGGGATATGTCTCAACCAAGAGTGGGGAAAACCTCTGCGTCCAATGGAAAAACACTGTCATGACATATCTTCCTCCCTTATTTTTTCTAATTAAGTGGGCGAAACAGAGTAGAAGACTAGAAGTAAAAGAACGCAAACTGAATGATTTGGAACGTGGGAAACTCAGTTTCGCGCTGCTAAGCATTTGGAAGGAAGTGGGATATGTCTCAACCAAGAGTGGGGAAAACATCTGCATCCAATATAAAAGCACTGTCGTGACATATCTTCTCTCCCGTCGATTGTGTGTCTAAACTGTCGAAGCTGAGTAAAAGGTTAGATGCAAAAGAACGCAAGTCGGATGATTTAGACTATAGGAAACTCAGTGGGTTATGTCTCAACCAAGACTGGGGAAACCCTCTGCATCAAATGGAAAAACACTGTCGTGACATATCTTCTCTCCCTTATTTTTTTTTAGTTAAATGGGCGAAACTGAGTTAAAGACTAGGAGTAAAAGAACGCAAACTGGATGGTTTAGACTGTGGGAAACTCAGTTTCGCGCTGCTAAGCATTTGGAAGGAAGTGGGATATGTCTCAACCAAGAGTGGGGAAAACATCTGCATCCAATGGAAAAGCACTGTCGATACATATCTTCTTATTTTTTCTAATTAAATGGTAGAAACTGAGTAGAAGACTAGAAGTAAAAGAACGCGAACTGTTTCAGTTTCAGTTCAGTTTCGCGCTGCTAAGCATTTGGAAGGAAGTGAGATATGTCTCAACCAAGAGTGGGAAAAACCTCTGCGTCCAATGGAAAAGCATTGTCGTGACATATCTTCCCTCCCTTCGTTTGTGTATCCAAACGGTCGAAACTGAGTAAAGATGAGGTGCAAAAGAACGCAAGTCGGATGATTTAGACTGTGGGAAACTCAGTGGGTTATGTCTCAACCAAGACTGGGGAAACCCTCTGCATCAAATGGAAAAACACTGTCGTGACATATCTTCTCTCCCTTATTTTGTTTTACTTAAATGGGCGAAACTGAGTTAAAGACTAGGAGTAAAAGAACACAAACTGGATGGTTTAGCCTGTGGGAAACTCAGTTTCGCGCTGCTAAGCATTTGGTATTAAGTGGGATATGTCTCAACCAAGAGTGGGGAAAACATCTGCATCCAATGGAAAAACACTGTCGTGACATATCTTCTCTCCCGTCGTTTGTGTGTCTAAACGGCCGAAGCTGAGTAGAAGATTAGATGCAAAAGAACGCAAGTCGATTGATTTAGACTATGGGAAACTCTGTGGGATATGTCTCAACCAAGAGTGGGGAAAACCTCTGCGTCCAATGGAAAAACACTGTCATGACATATCTTCCTCCCTTATTTTTTCTAATTAAGTGGGCGAAACTGAGTAGAAGACTACAAGTAAAAGAACGCGAACTGGATGACTTGGACCGTGGGAAATTCAGTTTCGCGCTGCTAAGCATTTGGAAGGAAGTGAGATATGTCTCAACCAAGAGTGGGGAAAACATCTGCATCCAATGGAAAAGCACTATCGGTACATAACTACCCTCCCTTAATTTTTCTAATTAAATTGGCGAAACTGAGTAGAAGACTAGAAGTAAAAGAACGCGAACAGGATGACTTGGAAAGTGAGAAATTCAATTTTGCGCTGCTATGCATTTGGAAGGAAATGTGATATGTCTCAACCAAGAGTGGATAAAACCTCTGCATCAAATGGAAAAACACTGTCGTTACATATCTTCTCTCCCTTATTTTTTCTAATTAAATGGGCGAAACTGAGTAGAAGACTAGAAGTAAAAGAACGCGAACTGGATGACTTGGACCGTGGGAAATTCAATTTTGCGCTGCTATGCATTTGGAAGGAAATGTGATATGTCTTAACCAAGAGTGGGGAAAACCTCTGCATCAAATGGAAAAACACTGTCGTGACATATCATCCCTCCCTTATTTTTTCTAATTAAGTGGGCGAAACTGAGTAGAGGACTAGAAGTAAAGAACGCAATCTGGATGATTTGGAACGTGGGAAACTCAGTTTTGCGCTGCTAAGCATTTGGAAGGAAGTGGGATATGTCTCAACCAAGAGTGGGGAAACCATCTGCATCCAATTGAAAAGCACTGTCGTGGCATATCTTCTCTCCCTTCGTTTGTGTATCCAAACGGTCGAAACTGAGTAAAAGATTAGACACAAAAGAACGCAAGTCAGATGATTTATACTGTGGGAAAATCAGTAGGATATGTCTCAACCAAGACATATCTTCTCTCCCTTCGTTTGTGTATCCAAACGGTCGAAGCTGAGTAAAAGATTAGATGCAAAAGAACGCAAGTCGGATGACTTAGACTGTGGGAAACTCAGTGGGATATGTCTCAACCAAGAGTGGGGAAAACATCTGCATCCAATGGAAAAGCACTGTCGATACATATCTTCTTATTTTTTCTAATTAAATGGGCGAAACTGAGTAGAAGACTAGAAGTAAAAGAACGCGAACTGGATGATTTGAACCGTGGGAAATTCAATTTTGGGCTGCTATGCATTTGGAAGGAAATGTGATATGTCTCAACCAAGAGTGGGGAAAACCTCTGCATCAAATGGAAAAACACTGTCGTGACATATCTTCCCTCCCTTATTTTTTCTAATTAAATGGGCGAAACTGAGTAGAAGACTAGAAGTAAAATAACGCGAACTGGATGATTTGAACCGTGGGAAATTCAATTTTGGGCTGCTATGCATTTGGAAGGAAATGTGATATGTCTCAACCAAGAGTGGGGAAAACCTCTGCATCAAATGGAAAAACACTGTCGTTACATATCTTCTCTCCCTTATTTTTTCTAATTAAGTGGGCGAAACTGAGTAGAGGACTAGAAGTAAAGAACGCAATCTGGATGATTTGGAACGTGGGAAACTCAGTTTTGCGCTGCTCAGCATTTGGAAGGAAGTGGGATATGTCTCAACCAAGAGTGGGGAAAACCTCTGCATCAAATGGAAAAACACTGTCGTGACATATCTTCCCTCCCTTATTTTTTCTAATTAAATGGGCGAAACTGAGTAGAAGACTAGAAGTAAAATAACGCGAACTGGATGATTTGAACCGTGGGAAATTCAATTTTGGGCTGCTATGCATTTGGAAGGAAATGTGATATGTCTCAACCAAGAGTGGGGAAAACCTCTGCATCAAATGGAAAAACACTGTCGTGACATATCTTCTCTCCCTTATTTTTTTTAATTAAATGGGCGAAACTGAGTTAAAGACTAGGAGTAAAAGAACGCAAACTGGATGATTTGGAACGTGGGAAACTCAGTTTCGCGCTGCTAAGCATTTGGAAGGAAGTGGGATATGTCTCAACCAAGAGGGGGGAAAACATCTGCATCCGATGGAAAAGCACTGTCGTGACATATCTTCTCTCCCGTCGGTTGTGTGTCTAAACGGTCGAAGCTGAGTAAAAGGTTAGATGCAAAAGAACGCAAGTCGGATGATTTAGACTATGGGAAACTCAGTGGGATATGTCTCAACCAAGAGTGGGGAAAAGCTCTGCGTCCAATGGAAAAGCATTGTCGTGACATATCTTCCTCCCTTATTTTTTCTAATTAAATGGGCGAAACTGAGTAGAAGACTAGAAGTAAAATAACGCGAACTGGATGATTTGAACCGTGAGAAATTCAATTTTGGGCTGCTATGCATTTGGAAGGAAATGTGATATGTCTCAACCAAGAGTGGGGAAAACCTCTGCATCAAATGGAAAAACACTGTCGTGACATATCTTCCCTCCCTTATTTTTTCTAAATAAATGGACGAAACTGAGTAGAAGACTAGAAGTAAAATAACGCGAACTGGATGATTTGGACCGTGGGAAATTCAATTTTGCGCTGCTATGCATTTGGAAGGAAATGTGATATGTCTCAACCAAGAGTGGGGAAAACCTCTGCATCAAATGGAAAAACACTGTCGTGACATATCTTCTCTCCCTTATTTTTTTTAATTAAATGGGCGAAACTGAGTTAAAGACTAGGAGTAAAAGAACGCAAACTGGATGATTTGGAACGTGGGAAACTCAGTTTCGCGCTGCTAAGCATTTGGAAGGAAGTGGGATATGTCTCAACCAAGAGTGGGGAAAACATCTGCATCCAATGGAAAAACACTGTCGTGACATATCTTCTCTCCCGTCGTTTGTGTGTCTAAACGGCCGAAGCTGAGTAGAAGATTAGATGCAAAAGAACGCAAGTCGATTGATTTAGACTATGGGAAACTCAGTGGGATATGTCTCAACCAAGAGTGGGGAAAACATCTGCATCCAATGGAAAAGCACTGTCGGTACATAACTACCCTCCCTTAATTTTTCTAATTAAATTGGCGAAACTGAGTAGAAGACTAGAAGTAAAAGAACGCGAACTGGATGACTTGGATCGTGGGAAACTCAGTTTCGCGCTGCTAAGCATTTGGAAGGAAGTGAGATATGTCACAAAAAAGAGTGGGTAAAACATCTGCATCAAATGGAAAAACACTGTCATGACATATCTTCCTCCCTTATTTTTTCTAATTAAATGGGCGAAACTGAGTAGAAGACTAGAAGTAAAAGAACGCGAACTGGATGACTTGGATCGTGGGAGACTCAGTTTCGCGCTGCTAAGCATTTGGAAGGAAGTGAGATATGTCTCAACCAAGAGTGGGGAAAACATCTGCATCCAATGGAAAAGCACTGTCGTGACATACCTTCTCTCCCGTCGTTTGTGTGTCTAAACGGCCGAAGCTGAGTAGAAGATTAGATGCAAAAGAACGCAAGTCGATTGATTTAGACTATGGGAAACTCAGTGGGATATGTCTCAACCAAGAGTGGGGAAAACCTCTGCGTCCAATGGAAAAACACTGTCATGACATATCTTCCTCCCTTATTTTTTTTAATTAAATGGGCGAAACTGAGTTAAAGACTAGGAGTAAAAGAACGCAAACTGGATGATTTGGACCGTGGGAAATTCAATTTTGCGCTGCTATGCATTTGGAAGGAAATGTGATATGTCTCAACCAAGAGTGGGGAAAACCTCTGCATCAAATGGAAAAACACTGTCGTGACATATCTTCTCTCCCTTATTTTTTTTAATTAAATGGGCGAAACTGAGTTAAAGACTAGGAGTAAAAGAACGCAAACTGGATGATTTGGAACGTGGGAAACTCATTTTCGCGCTGCTAAGCATTTGGAAGGAAGTGGGATATGTCTCAACCAAGAGTGGGGAAAACATCTGCATCCAATGGAAAAACACTGTCGTGACATATCTTCTCTCCCGTCGTTTGTGTGTCTAAACGGCCGAAGCTGAGTAGAAGATTAGATGCAAAAGAACGCAAGTCGATTGATTTAGACTATGGGAAACTCAGTGGGATATGTCTCAACCAAGAGTGGGGAAAACATCTGCATCCAATGGAAAAGCACTGTCGGTACATAACTACCCTCCCTTAATTTTTCTAATTAAATTGGCGAAACTGAGTAGAAGACTAGAAGTAAAAGAACGCGAACTGGATGACTTGGATCGTGGGAGACTCAGTTTCGCGCTGCTAAGCATTTGGAAGGAAGTGAGATATGTCTCAACCAAGAGTGGGGAAAACATCTGCATCCAATGGAAAAGCACTGTCGTGACATACCTTCTCTCCCGTCGTTTGTGTATCCAAACGGTCGAAACTGAGTAAAAGATTAGATGCAAAAGAACGCAAGTCGGATGATTTAGACTATGGGAAACTCAGTGGGATATGTCTCAACCAAGAGTGGGGAAAACCTCTGCGTCCAATGGAAAAACACTGTCATGACATATCTTCCTCCCTTATTTTTTCTAATTAAGTGGGCGAAACAGAGTAGAAGACTAGAAGTAAAAGAACGCGAACTGGATGACTTGGATCGTGGGAGACTCAGTTTCGCGCTGCTAAGCATTTGGAAGGAAGTGAGATATGTCTCAACCAAGAGTGGGGAAAACATCTGCATCCAATGGAAAAGCACTGTCGTGACATACCTTCTCTCCCGTCGTTTGTGTATCCAAACGGTCGAAACTGAGTAAAAGATTAGATGCAAAAGAACGCAAGTCGGATGATTTAGACTATGGGAAACTCAGTGGGATATGTCTCAACCAAGAGTGGGGAAAACCTCTGCGTCCAATGGAAAAACACTGTCATGACATATCTTCCTCCCTTATTTTTTTTTAATTAAGTGGGCGAAACAGAGTAGAAGACTAGAAGTAAAAGAACGCGAACTGGATGACTTGGACCGTGGGAAATTCAGTTTCGCGCTGCTAAGCATTTGGAAGGAAGTGAGATATGTCACAAAAAAGAGTGGGTAAAACCTCTGCATCAAATGGAAAAACACTGTTGTGACATATCTTCTCTCCCTTATTTTTTTTAATTAAATGGGCGTAACTGAGTAGAAGACTAGAAGTAAAAGAACGCGAACTGGATGACTTGGATCGTGGGAGACTCAGTTTCGCGCTGCTAAGCATTTGGAAGGAAGTGAGATATGTCTCAACCAAGAGTGGGGAAAACATCTGCATCCAATGGAAAAGCACTGTCGTGACATACCTTCTCTCCCGTCGTTTGTGTATCCAAACGGTCGAAACTGAGTAAAAGATTAGATGCAAAAGAACGCAAGTCGGATGATTTAGACTATGGGAAACTCAGTGGGATATGTCTCAACCAAGAGTGGGGAAAACCTCTGCGTCCAATGGAAAAACACTGTCATGACATATCTTCCTCCCTTATTTTTTCTAATTAAGTGGGCGAAACAGAGTAGAAGACTAGAAGTAAAAGAACGCGAACTGGATGACTTAGACCGTGGGAAATTCAGTTTCGCGCTGCTAAGCATTTGGAAGGAAGTGAGATATGTCTCAACCAAGAGTGGGGAAAACATCTGCATCCAATGGAAAAACACTGTCGTGACATATCTTCTCTCCCGTCGTTTGTGTGTCTAAACGGTCGAAGCTGAGTAAAAGATTAGATGCAAAAGAACGCAAGTCGATTGATTTAGACTATGGGAAACTCAGTGGGATATGTCTCAACCAAGAGTGGGGAAAACCTCTGCGTCCAATGGAAAAACACTGTCATGACATATCTTCCTTAATTATTTTTTCTAATTAAGTGAGCGAAACTGAGTAGAAGACTAGAAGTAAAAGAACGCGAACTGGATGACTTGGACCGTGGGAAATTCAGTTTCGCGCTGCTAAGCGTTTGGAAGGAAGTGAGATATGTCTCAACCAAGAGTGGGCAAAACATCTGCATCCAATATAAAAACACTGTCGTGACATATCTTCTCTCCCGTCGTTTTTGTGTCTAAACGGTCGAAGCTGAGTAAAAGATTAGATGCAAAAGAACGCAAGTCGATTGATTTAGACTATGAGAAACTCAGTGGGATATGTCTCAACCAAGAGTGGGGAAAACCTCTGCGTCCAATGGAAAAACACTGTCATGACATATCTTCCTCACTTATTTTTTCTAATTAAGTGGGCGAAACTGAGTAGAAGACTAGAAGTAAAAGAACGCGAACTGGATGACTTGGACCGTGGGAAATTCAGTTTCGCGCTGCTAAGCATTTGGAAGGAAGTGAGATATGTCTCAACCAAGAGTGGGGAAAACATCTGCATCCAATGGAAAAGCACTGTCGGTACATAACTACCCTCCCTTACTTTTTCTAATTAAATTGGCGAAACTGAGTAGAAGACTAGAAGTTAAAGAACGCGAACTGGATGACTTGGACCGAAAGAAATTCAGTTTCGCGCTGCTAAGCATTTGGAAGGAAGTGAGATATGTCTCAACCAAGAGTGGGGAAAACATCTGCATCCAATATAAAAACACTGTCGTGACATATCTTCTCTCCCGTCGTTTGTGTGTCTAAACGGTCGAAGCTGAGTAAAAGATTAGATGCAAAAGAACGCAAGTCGATTGATTTAGACTATGAGAAACTCAGTGGGATATGTCTCAACCAAGAGTGGGGAAAACCTCTGCGTCCAATGGAAAAACACTGTCATGACATATCTTCCTCCCTTATTTTTTCTAATTAAATGGGCGAAACTGAGTAGAAGACTAGAAGTAAAAGAACGCGAACTGGATGACTTGGATCGTGGGAGACTCAGTTTCGCGCTGCTAAGCATTTGGAAGGAAGTGAGATATGTCACAACCAAGAGTGGTTAAAACATCTGCATCAAATGGAAAAACACTGTCATGACATATCTTCCTCCCTTATTTTTTCTAATTAAATGGGCGAAACTGAGTAGAAGACTAGAAGTAAAAGAACGCGAACTGGATGACTTGGATCGTGGGAGACTCAGTTTCGCGCTGCTAAGCATTTGGAAGGAAGTGAGATATGTCTCAACCAAGAGTGGGGAAAACATCTGCATCCAATGGAAAAGCACTGTCGGTACATATCTACCATCCCTTAATTTTTCTAATTAAATTGGCGAAACTGAGTAGAAGACTAGAAGTTAAAGAACGCGAACTGGATGACGTGGTTCGTGGGAAACTCAGTTTCGCGCTGCTAAGCATTTGGAAGGAAGTGAGATATGTCTCAACCAAGGGTGGGGAAAACCTCTGCATCAAATGGAAAAACACTGTCGATACATATCTTCTCTCCCTTATTTTTTCTAATTAAATGGGCGAAACTGAGTAGAAGACTAGAAGTAAAAGAACGCGAACTGGATGACTTGGACCGTGGGAAATTCAGTTTCGCGCTGCTAAGCATTTGGAAGGAAGTGAGATATGTCTCAACCAAGAGTGGGGAAAACATCTGCATCCAATGGAAAAACACTGTCGTGACATATCTTCTCTCCCGTCGTTTGTGTGTCTAAACGGCCGAAGCTGAGTAGAAGATTAGATGCAAAAGAACGCAAGTCGATTGATTTAGACTATGGGAAACTCAGTGGGATATGTCTCAACCAAGAGTGGGGAAAACATCTGCATCCAATGGAAAAGCACTGTCGGTACATAACTACCCTCCCTTAATTTTTCTAATTAAATTGGCGAAACTGAGTAGAAGACTAGAAGTAAAAGAACGCGAACTGGATGACTTGGATCGTGGGAGACTCAGTTTCGCGCTGCTAAGCATTTGGAAGGAAGTGAGATATGTCTCAACCAAGAGTGGGGAAAACATCTGCATCCAATGGAAAAACACTGTCGTGACATATCTTCTCTCCCGTCGTTTGTGTGTCTAAACGGCCGAAGCTGAGTAGAAGATTAGATGCAAAAGAACGCAAGTCGATTGATTTAGACTATGGGAAACTCAGTGGGATATGTCTCAACCAAGAGTGGGGAAAACATCTGCATCCAATGGAAAAGCACTGTCGGTACATAACTACCCTCCCTTAATTTTTCTAATTAAATTGGCGAAACTGAGTAGAAGACTAGAAGTAAAAGAACGCGAACTGGATGACTTGGATCGTGGGAGACTCAGTTTCGCGCTGCTAAGCATTTGGAAGGAAGTGAGATATGTCTCAACCAAGAGTGGGGAAAACATCTGCATCCAATGGAAAAGCACTGTCGTGACATACCTTCTCTCCCGTCGTTTGTGTATCCAAACGGTCGAAACTGAGTAAAAGATTAGATGCAAAAGAACGCAAGTCGGATGATTTAGACTATGGGAAACTCAGTGGGATATGTCTCAACCTAGAGTGGGGAAAACCTCTGCGTCCAATGGAAAAACACTGTCATGACATATCTTCCTCCCTTATTTTTTCTAATTAAGTGGGCGAAACAGAGTAGAAGACTAGAAGTAAAAGAACGCGAACTGGATGACTTGGATCGTGGGAGACTCAGTTTCGCGCTGCTAAGCATTTGGAAGGAAGTGAGATATGTCTCAACCAAGAGTGGGGAAAACATCTGCATCCAATGGAAAAACACTGTCGTGACATATCTTCTCTCCCGTCGTTTGTGTGTCTAAACGGCCGAAGCTGAGTAGAAGATTAGATGCAAAAGAACGCAAGTCGATTGATTTAGACTATGGGAAACTCAGTGGGATATGTCTCAACCAAGAGTGGGGAAAACATCTGCATCCAATGGAAAAGCACTGTCGTGACATACCTTCTCTCCCGTCGTTTGTGTATCCAAACGGTCGAAACTGAGTAAAAGATTAGATGCAAAAGAACGCAAGTCGGATGATTTAGACTATGGGAAACTCAGTGGGATATGTCTCAACCAAGAGTGGGGAAAACCTCTGCGTCCAATGGAAAAACACTGTCATGACATATCTTCCTCCCTTATTTTTTTCTAATTAAGTGGGCGAAACAGAGTAGAAGACTAGAAGTAAAAGAACGCGAACTGGATGACTTGGACCGTGGGAAATTCAGTTTCGCGCTGCTAAGCATTTGGAAGGAAGTGAGATATGTCACAAAAAAGAGTGGGTAAAACCTCTGCATCAAATGGAAAAACACTGTTGTGACATATCTTCTCTCCCTTATTTTTTTTAATTAAATGGGCGTAACTGAGTAGAAGACTAGAAGTAAAAGAACGCGAACTGGATGACTTGGATCGTGGGAGACTCAGTTTCGCGCTGCTAAGCATTTGGAAGGAAGTGAGATATGTCTCAACCAAGAGTGGGGAAAACATCTGCATCCAATGGAAAAGCACTGTCGTGACATACCTTCTCTCCCGTCGTTTGTGTATCCAAACGGTCGAAACTGAGTAAAAGATTAGATGCAAAAGAACGCAAGTCGGATGATTTAGACTATGGGAAACTCAGTGGGATATGTCTCAACCAAGAGTGGGGAAAACCTCTGCGTCCAATGGAAAAACACTGTCATGACATATCTTCCTCCCTTATTTTTTCTAATTAAGTGGGCGAAACAGAGTAGAAGACTAGAAGTAAAAGAACGCGAACTGGATGACTTGGACCGTGGGAAATTCAGTTTCGCGCTGCTAAGCATTTGGAAGGAAGTGAGATATGTCTCAACCAAGAGTGGGGAAAACATCTGCATCCAATGGAAAAACACTGTCGTGACATATCTTCTCTCCCGTCGTTTGTGTGTCTAAACGGTCGAAGCTGAGTAAAAGATTAGATGCAAAAGAACGCAAGTCGATTGATTTAGACTATGGGAAACTCAGTGGGATATGTCTCAACCAAGAGTGGGGAAAACCTCTGCGTCCAATGGAAAAACACTGTCATGACATATCTTCCTTAATTATTTTTTCTAATTAAGTGAGCGAAACTGAGTAGAAGACTAGAAGTAAAAGAACGCGAACTGGATGACTTGGACCGTGGGAAATTCAGTTTCGCGCTGCTAAGCGTTTGGAAGGAAGTGAGATATGTCTCAACCAAGAGTGGGCAAAACATCTGCATCCAATATAAAAACACTGTCGTGACATATCTTCTCTCCCGTCGTTTGTGTGTCTAAACGGTCGAAGCTGAGTAAAAGATTAGATGCAAAAGAACGCAAGTCGATTGATTTAGACTATGAGAAACTCAGTGGGATATGTCTCAACCAAGAGTGGGGAAAACCTCTGCGTCCAATGGAAAAACACTGTCATGACATATCTTCCTCACTTATTTTTTCTAATTAAGTGGGCGAAACTGAGTAGAAGACTAGAAGTAAAAGAACGCGAACTGGATGACTTGGACCGTGGGAAATTCAGTTTCGCGCTGCTAAGCATTTGGAAGGAAGTGAGATATGTCTCAACCAAGAGTGGGGAAAACATCTGCATCCAATGGAAAAGCACTGTCGGTACATAACTACCCTCCCTTACTTTTTCTAATTAAATTGGCGAAACTGAGTAGAAGACTAGAAGTTAAAGAACGCGAACTGGATGACTTGGACCGAAAGAAATTCAGTTTCGCGCTGCTAAGCATTTGGAAGGAAGTGAGATATGTCTCAACCAAGAGTGGGGAAAACATCTGCATCCAATGGAAAAGCACTGTCGGTACATAACTACCCTCCCTTACTTTTTCTAATTAAATTGGCGAAACTGAGTAGAAGACTAGAAGTTAAAGAACGCGAACTGGATGACTTGGACCGAAAGAAATTCAGTTTCGCGCTGCTAAGCATTTGGAAGGAAGTGAGATATGTCTCAACCAAGAGTGGGGAAAACATCTGCATCCAATATAAAAACACTGTCGTGACATATCTTCTCTCCCGTCGTTTGTGTGTCTAAACGGTCGAAGCTGAGTAAAAGATTAGATGCAAAAGAACGCAAGTCGATTGATTTAGACTATGAGAAACTCAGTGGGATATGTCTCAACCAAGAGTGGGGAAAACCTCTGCGTCCAATGGAAAAACACTGTCATGACATATCTTCGTCCCTTATTTTTTCTAATTAAATGGGCGAAACTGAGTAGAAGACTAGAAGTAAAAGAACGCGAACTGGATGACTTGGATCGTGGGAGACTCAGTTTCGCGCTGCTAAGCATTTGGAAGGAAGTGAGATATGTCACAACCAAGAGTGGTTAAAACATCTGCATCAAATGGAAAAACACTGTCATGACATATCTTCCTCCCTTATTTTTTCTAATTAAATGGGCGAAACTGAGTAGAAGACTAGAAGTAAAAGAACGCGAACTGGATGACTTGGATCGTGGGAGACTCAGTTTCGCGCTGCTAAGCATTTGGAAGGAAGTGAGATATGTCTCAACCAAGAGTGGGGAAAACATCTGCATCCAATGGAAAAGCACTGTCGGTACATATCTACCATCCCTTAATTTTTCTAATTAAATTGGCGAAACTGAGTAGAAGACTAGAAGTTAAAGAACGCGAACTGGATGACGTGGTTCGTGGGAAACTCAGTTTCGCGCTGCTAAGCATTTGGAAGGAAGTGAGATATGTCTCAACCAAGGGTGGGGAAAACCTCTGCATCAAATGGAAAAACACTGTCGATACATATCTTCTCTCCCTTATTTTTTCTAATTAAATGGGCGAAACTGAGTAGAAGACTAGAAGTAAAAGAACGCGAACTGGATGACTTGGACCGTGGGAAATTCAGTTTCGCGCTGCTAAGCATTTGGAAGGAAGTGAGATATGTCTCAACCAAGAGTCACTGTCGTGACATATCTTATTTTTTCTAATTAAGTGGGCGAAACTGAGTAGAAGACTAGAAGTAAAAGAACGCAAACTGGATGATTTGGAACGTGGGAAACTCAGTTTTGCGCTGCTAAGCATTTCGAAATAAGTGGGATATGTCTCAACCAAGAGTGGGGAAAACATCTGCATCCAATGGAAAAGCACTGTCTTTACATATCTTCTCTCCCTTATTTTTTATAATTAAATGGGCGAAACTGAGTAGAAGACTAGAAGTAAAAGAACGCGAACTGGATGACTTGGACCGTGGGAAATTCAGTTTCGCGCTGCTAACATTTGGAAGGAAGTGAGATATGTCTCAACCAAGAGTGGGGAAAACATCTGCATCCAATGGAAAAACACTGTCGTGACATATCTTCTCTCCCGTCGTTTGTGTGTCTAAACGGTCGAAGCTGAGTAAAAGATTAGATGCAAAAGAACGCAAGTCGATTGATTTAGACTATGGGAAACTCAGTGGGATATGTCTCAACCAAGAGTGGGGAAAACCTCTGCGTCCAATGGAAAAACACTGTCATGACATATCTTCCTCCCTTATTTTTTCTAATTAAGTGGGCGAAACTGAGTAGAAGACTAGAAGTAAAAGAACGCGAACTGGATGACTTGGACCGTGGGAAATTCATTTTCGCGCTGCTAAGCATTTGGAAGGAAGTGAGATATGTCTCAACCAAGAGTGGGGAAAACATCTGCATCCAATGGAAAAACACTGTCGTGACATATCTTCTCTCCCGTCGTTTGTGTGTCTAAATGGTCGAAGCTGAGCAAAAGAATAGATGCAAAAGAACGCAAGTCGGATGATTTAGACTGTGGGAAACTCAGTGGGATATGTCTCAACCAAGGGGGGGGAAAACATCTGCATCCAATGGAAAAGCACTGTCGTGACCTATCTTCTCTCCCTTCGTTTGTGTGTCTAAACGGTCGCAGCTGAGTAAAAGATTAGATTTAAAAGAACGCAAGTCGGATGATTTAGACTATGGGAAACTCAGTGGGATATGTCTCAACAAAGAGTGGGGAAAACCTCTGCGTCCAATGGAAAAGCACTGTCGTGACATATCTTCTCTCCCTTCGTTTGTGTATCCAAACGGTCGAAACTGAGTAAAAGATTAGACACAAAAGAAAGCGAGTCAGATGATTTATATGTGGGAAACTCAGTAGGATATGTCTCAACCACGAGTGGGGAAAACATCTGCATCCAATGGAAAAGCACTGTCGGTACATAACTACCCTCCCTTACTTTTTCTAATTAAATTGGCGAAACTGAGTACAAGACTAGAAGTAAAAGAACGCGAACTGGATGACTTGGATCGTGGGAAACTCAGTTTCGCGCTGCTAAGCATTTGGAAGGAAGTGAGATATGTCTCAACCAAGGGTGGGGAAAACCTCTGCATCAAATGGAAAAACACTGTCGTGACATATCTTCTCTCCCTTATTTTTTCTAATTAAATGGGCGAAACTGAGTAGAAGACTAGAAGTAAAAGAACGCGAACTGGATGACTTGGACCGTGGGAAATTCAGTTTCGCGCTGCTAAGCATTTGGAAGGAAGTGAGATATGTCTCAACCAAGAGTGGGGAAAACCTCTGCGTCCAATGGAAAAGCATTGTCGTGACATATCTTCCCTCCCTTCGTTTGTGTATCCAAACGGTCGAAACTGAGTAAAAGATTAGGTGCAAAAGAACGCAAGTCGGATGATTTAGACTGTGGGAAACTCAGTGGGTTATGTCTCAACCAAGACTGGGGAAACCCTCTGCATCAAATGGAAAAATACTGTCGTGACATATCTTCTCTCCCTTATTTTTTTTTTGTTAAATGGGCGAAACTGAGTAGAAGACTAGAAGTAAAAGAACGCAAACTGGATGATTTAGACTGTGGGAAATTTAATTTTGCGCTGCTAAGCATTTGGAAGGAAATGTGATATGTCTCAACCAAGAGTGGGGAAAACCTCTGCATCAAATGGAAAAACACTGTCGTGACATACCTTCCCTCCCTTATTTTTTCTAATTAAGTGGGCGAAACTGAGTAGAAGACTAGAAGCAAAAGAACGCAAACTGGATGATTTGGAACGTGGGAAACTCAGTTTTGCGCTGCTAAGCATTTCGAAGGAAGTGGGATATGTCTCAACCAAGAGTGGGGAAAACATCTGCATCCAATGGATAAACACTGTAGTGGCATATCTTCCCTCCCGTCGTTTGTGTGTCTAAACGGTCGAAGCTGAGTAAAAGATTAGATTCAAAAGAACGCAAGTCGGATGATTTAGACTATGGGAAACTCAGTGGGATATGTCTCAACCAAGAGTGGGGAAAACCTCTGCATCAAATGGAAAAACACTGTCGTTACATATCTTCTCTCCCTTATTTTTTCTAATTAAATGGGCGAAACTGAGTAGAAGACTAGAAGTAAAAGAACGCGAACTGGATGATTTGGACCGTGGGAAATTCAGTTTCGCGCTGCTAAGCATTTGGAAGGCAGTGAGATATGTCTCAACTAAGAGTGGGGAAAACCTCTGCGTCCAATGGAAAAGCATTGCCGTGACATATCTTCCCTCCCTTCGTTTGTGTATCCAAACGGTCGAAACTGAGTAAAAGATTAGGTGCAAAAGAACGCAAGTCGGATGATTTAGACTGTGGGAAACTCAGTGGGTTATGTCTCAACCAAGAGTGGGGAAACCCTCTGCATCAAATGGAAAAACACTGTCGTGACATATCTTCTCTCCCTATTTTTTTTAGTTAAATGGGCGAAACTGAGTTAAAGACTAGGAGTAAAAGAATGCAAACTGGATGATTTAGACTGTGGGAAATTCAATTTTCCGCTGCTATGCATTTGGAAGGAAATGTGATATGTCTCAACCAAGAGTGGGGAAAACCTCTGCATTAAATAGAAAAACACTGTCGTGACATATCTTCCCTCCCTTATTTTTTCTAATTAAGTGGGCGAAACTGAGTAGAAGACTAGAAGTAAAAGAACGCAAACTGGATGATTTGGAACGTGGGAAACTCAGTTTTGCGCTGCTAAGCATTTCGAAGGAAGTGGGATATGTCTCAACCAAGAGTGGGGAAAACATCTGCATCCAATGGAAAAGCACTGTCTGTACATATCTACCATCCCTTAATTTTTCTAATTAAATTAGCGAAACTGAGTAGAAGACTAGAAGCAAAAGAACGCGAACTGGATGACTTGGATCGTGGGAAACTCAGTTTCGCGCTGCTAAGCATTTGGAAGGAAGTGAGATATATCACAAAAAAGAGTGGGTAAAACATCTGCATCAAATGGAAAAACACTGTCATGACATATCTTCCTCCCTTATTTTTTCTAATTAAATGGGCGAAACTGAGTAGAAGACTAGAAGTAAAAGAACGCGAACTGGATGACTTGGATCGTGGGAGACTCAGTTTCGCGCTGCTAAGCATTTGGAAGGAAGTGAGATATGTCTCAACCAAGAGTGGGGAAAACATCTGCATCCAATGGAAAAGCACTGTCGTGACATACCTTCTCTCCCGTCGTTTGTGTATCCAAACGGTCGAAACTGAGTAAAAGGTTAGATGCAAATGAACGCAAGTCGGATGATTTAGACTATGGGAAACTCAGTGGGATATGTCTCAACCAAGAGTGGGGAAAACCTCTGCGTCCAATGGAAAAACACTGTCATGACATATCTTCCTCCCTTATTTTTTCTAATTAAGTGGGCGAAACAGAGTAGAAGACTAGAAGTAAAAGAACGCAAACTGGATGATTTGGAACGTGGGAAACTCAGTTTCGCGCTGCTAAGCATTTGGAAGGAAGTGGGATATGTCTCAACCAAGAGTGGGGAAAACATCTGCATCCAATGGAAAAGCACTGTCGTGACATATCTTCTCTCCCGTCGATTGTGTGTCTAAACTGTCGAAGCTGAGTAAAAGGTTAGATGCAAAAGAACGCAAGTCGGATGATTTAGACTATAGGAAACTCAGTGGGTTATGTCTCAACCAAGACTGGGGAAACCCTCTGCATCAAATGGAAAAACACTGTCGTGACATATCTTCTCTCCCTTATTTTTTTTAGTTAAATGGGCGAAACTGAGTTAAAGACTAGGAGTAAAAGAACGCAAACTGGATGGTTTAGACTGTGGGAAACTCAGTTTCGCGCTGCTAAGCATTTGGAAGGAAGTGGGATATGTCTCAACCAAGAGTGGGGAAAACATCTGCATCCAATGAAAAAGCACTGTCGATACATATCTTCTTATTTTTTCTAATTAAATGGTAGAAACTGAGTAGAAGACTAGAAGTAAAAGAACGCGAACTGTTTCAGTTTCAGTTCAGTTTCGCGCTGCTAAGCATTTGGAAGGAAGTGAGATATGTCTCAACCAAGAGTGGGAAAAACCTCTGCGTCCAATGGAAAAGCATTGTCGTGACATATCTTCCCTCCCTTCGTTTGTGTATCCAAACGGTCGAAACTGAGTAAAGATGAGGTGCAAAAGAACGCAAGTCGGATGATTTAGACTGTGGGAAACTCAGTGGGTTATGTCTCAACCAAGACTGGGGAAACCCTCTGCATCAAATGGAAAAACACTGTCGTGACATATCTTCTCTCCCTTATTTTGTTTTACTTAAATGGGCAAACTGAGTTAAAGACTAGGAGTAAAAGAACACAAACTGGATGGTTTAGCCTGTGGGAAACTCAGTTTCGCGCTGCTAAGCATTTGGTATTAAGTGGGATATGTCTCAACCAAGAGTGGGGAAAACATCTGCATCCAATGGAAAAACACTGTCGTGACATATCTTCTCTCCCGTCGTTTGTGTGTCTAAACGGCCGAAGCTGAGTAGAAGATTAGATGCAAAAGAACGCAAGTCGATTGATTTAGACTATGGGAAACTCAGTGGGATATGTCTCAACCAAGAGTGGGGAAAATCTCTGCGTCCAATGGAAAAACACTGTCATGACATATCTTCCTCCCTTATTTTTTCTAATTAAGTGGGCGAAACTGAGTAGAAGACTACAAGTAAAAGAACGCGAACTGGATGACTTGGACCGTGGGAAATTCAGTTTCGCGCTGCTAAGCATTTGGAAGGAAGTGAGATATGTCTCAACCAAGAGTGGGGAAAACATCTGCATCCAATGGAAAAGCACTATCGGTACATAACTACCCTCCCTTAATTTTTCTAATTAAATTGGCGAAACTGAGTAGAAGACTAGAAGTAAAAGAACGCGAACAGGATGACTTGGAAAGTGAGAAATTCAATTTTGCGCTGCTATGCATTTGGAAGGAAATGTGATATGTCTCAACCAAGAGTGGATAAAACCTCTGCATCAAATGGAAAAACACTGTCGTTACATATCTTCTCTCCCTTATTTTTTCTAATTAAATGGGCGAAACTGAGTAGAAGACTAGAAGTAAAAGAACGCGAACTGGATGACTTGGACCGTGGGAAATTCAATTTTGCGCTGCTATGCATTTGGAAGGAAATGTGATATGTCTTAACCAAGAGTGGGGAAAACCTCTGCATCAAATGGAAAAACACTGTCGTGACATATCATCCCTCCCTTATTTTTTCTAATTAAGTGGGCGAAACTGAGTAGAGGACTAGAAGTAAAGAACGCAATCTGGATGATTTGGAACGTGGGAAACTCAGTTTTGCGCTGCTAAGCATTTGGAAGGAAGTGGGATATGTCTCAACCAAGAGTGGGGAAACCATCTGCATCCAATGGAAAAGCACTGTCGTGGCATATCTTCTCTCCCTTCGTTTGTGTATCCAAACGGTCGAAACTGAGTAAAAGATTAGACACAAAAGAACGCAAGTCAGATGATTTATACTGTGGGAAAATCAGTAGGATATGTCTCAACCAAGACATATCTTCTCTCCCTTCGTTTGTGTATCCAAACGGTCGAAGCTGAGTAAAAGATTAGATGCAAAAGAACGCAAGTCGGATGACTTAGACTGTGGGAAACTCAGTGGGATATGTCTCAACCAAGAGTGGGGAAAACCGCTGCGTCCAATGGAAAAGCACTGTCGTGACATATCTTCTCTCCCTTCGTTTGTGTATCCAAACGGTCGAAACTGAGTAAAAGATTAGACACAAAAGAACGCAAGTTAGATGATTTATACTGTGGGAAAATCAGTAGGATATGTCTCAACCAAGACATATCTTCTCTCCTTTCGTTTGTGTATCCAAACGGTCGAAGCTGAGTAAAAGATTAGATGCAAAAGAACGCAAGTCGGATGACTTAGACTGTGGGAAACTCAGTGGGTTATGTCTCAACCAAGAGTGGGGAAAACATCTGCATCCAATGGAAAAGCACTGTCGATACATATCTTCTTATTTTTTCTAATTAAATGGGCGAAACTGAGTAGAAGACTAGAAGTAAAAGAACGCGAACTGGATGACTTGGACCGTGGGAAATTCAATTTTGCGCTGCTATGCATTTGGAAGGAAATGTGATATGTCTCAACCAAGAGTGGGGAAAACCTCTGCATCAAATGGAAAAACACTGTCGTGACATATCTTCCCTCCCTTATTTTTTCTAATTAAATGGGCGAAACTGAGTAGAAGACTAGAAGTAAAATAACGCGAACTGGATGATTTGAACCGTGGGAAATTCAATTTTGGGCTGCTATGCATTTGGAAGGAAATGTGATATGTCTCAACCAAGAGTGGGGAAAACCTCTGCATCAAATGGAAAAACACTGTCGTGACATATCTTCTCTCCCTTATTTTTTTTAATTAAATGGGCGAAACTGAGTTAAAGACTAGGAGTAAAAGAACGCAAACTGGATGATTTGGAACGTGGGAAACTCAGTTTCGCGCTGCTAAGCATTTGGAAGGAAGTGGGATATGTCTCAACCAAGAGGGGGGAAAACATCTGCATCCGATGGAAAAGCACTGTCGTGACATATCTTCTCTCCCGTCGGTTGTGTGTCTAAACGGTCGAAGCTGAGTAAAAGGTTAGATGCAAAAGAACGCAAGTCGGATGATTTAGACTATGGGAAACTCAGTGGGATATGTCTCAACCAAGAGTGGGGAAAAGCTCTGCGTCCAATGGAAAAGCATTGTCGTGACATATCTTCCTCCCTTATTTTTTCTAATTAAGTGGGAGAAACTGAGTAGAAGACTAGAAGTAAAAGAACGCGAACTGGATGACTTGGACCGTGGGAAATTCAGTTTCGCGCTGCTAAGCATTTGGAAGGAAGTGAGATATGTCTCAACCAAGAGTGGGGAAAACATCTGCATCCAATGGAAAAACACTGTCGTGACATATCTTCTCTCCCGTCGTTTGTGTGTCTAAACGGCCGAAGCTGAGTAGAAGATTAGATGCAAAAGAACGCAAGTCGATTGATTTAGACTATGGGAAACTCAATGGGATATGTCTCAACCAAGAGTGGGGAAAACCTCTGCGTCCAATGGAAAAACACTGTCATGACAAATCTTCCTCCCTTATTTTTTCTAATTAAGTGGGCGAAACTGAGTAGAAGACTACAAGTAAAAGAACGCGAACTGGATGACTTGGACCGTGGGAAATTCAGTTTCGCGCTGCTAAGCATTTGGAAGGAAGTGAGATATGTCTCAACCAAGAGTGGGGAAAACATCTGCATCCAATGGAAAAGCACTATCGGTACATAACTACCCTCCCTTAATTTTTCGAATTAAATTTGGCGAAACTGAGTAGAAGACTAGAAGTAAAAGAACGCGAACTGGATGACTTGGACCGTGGGAAATTCAATTTTGCTCTGCTATGCATTTGGAAGGAAATGTGATATATCTCAACCAAGAGTGGGGAAAACCTCTGCATCAAATGGAAAAACACTGTCGTGACATATCTTCCCTCCCTTATTTTTTCTAAATAAATGGACGAAACTGAGTAGAAGACTAGAAGTAAAATAACGCGAACTGGATGATTTGGACCGTGGGAAATTCAATTTTGCGCTGCTATGCATTTGGAAGGAAATGTGATATGTCTCAACCAAGAGTGGGGAAAACCTCTGCATCAAATGGAAAAACACTGTCGTGACATATCTTCTCTCCCTTATTTTTTTTAATTAAATGGGCGAAACTGAGTTAAAGACTAGGAGTAAAAGAACGCAAACTGGATGATTTGCAACGTGGGAAACTCAGTTTCGCGCTGCTAAGCATTTGGAAGGAAGTGGGATATGTCTCAACCAAGAGTGGGGAAAACATCTGCATCCAATGGAAAAACACTGTCGTGACATATCTTCTCTCCCGTCGTTTGTGTGTCTAAACGGCCGAAGCTGAGTAGAAGATTAGATGCAAAAGAACGCAAGTCGATTGATTTAGACTATGGGAAACTCAGTGGGATATGTCTCAACCAAGAGTGGGGAAAACATCTGCATCCAATGGAAAAGCACTGTCGGTACATAACTACCCTCCCTTAATTTTTCTAATTAAATTGGCGAAACTGAGTAGAAGACTAGAAGTAAAAGAACGCGAACTGGATGACTTGGATCGTGGGAAACTCAGTTTCGCGCTGCTAAGCATTTGGAAGGAAGTGAGATATGTCACAAAAAAGAGTGGGTAAAACATCTGCATCAAATGGAAAAACACTGTCATGACATATCTTCCTCCCTTATTTTTTCTAATTAAATGGGCGAAACTGAGTAGAAGACTAGAAGTAAAAGAACGCGAACTGGATGACTTGGATCGTGGGAGACTCAGTTTCGCGCTGCTAAGCATTTGGAAGGAAGTGAGATATGTCTCAACCAAGAGTGGGGAAAACATCTGCATCCAATGGAAAAGCACTGTCGTGACATACCTTCTCTCCCGTCGTTTGTGTATCCAAACGGTCGAAGCTGAGTAAAAGGTTAGATGCAAAAGAACGCAAGTCGGATGATTTAGACTATGGGAAACTCAGTGGGATATGTCTCAACCAAGAGTGGGGAAAAGCTCTGCGTCCAATGGAAAAGCACTGTCGTGACATATCTTCCTCCCTTATTTTTTCTAATTAAGTGGGCGAAACTGAGTAGAAGACTAGAAGTAAAAGAACGCGAACTGGATGACTTGGACCGTGGGAAATTCAGTTTCGCGCTGCTAAGCATTTGGAAGGAAGTGAGATATGTCTCAACCAAGAGTGGGGAAAACATCTGCATCCAATGGAAAAACACTGTCGTGACATATCTTCTCTCCCGTCGTTTGTGTGTCTAAACGGCCGAAGCTGAGTAGAAGATTAGATGCAAAAGAACGCAAGTCGATTGATTTAGACTATGGGAAACTCAGTGGGATATGTCTCAACCAAGAGTGGGGAAAACCTCTGCGTCCAATGGAAAAACACTGTCATGACATATCTTCCTCCCTTATTTTTTCTAATTAAGTGGGCGAAACTGAGTAGAAGACTACAAGTAAAAGAACGCGAACTGGATGACTTGGACCGTGGGAAATTCAGTTTCGCGCTGCTAAGCATTTGGAAGGAAGTGAGATATGTCTCAACCAAGAGTGGGGAAAACATCTGCATCCAATGGAAAAGCACTATCGGTACATAACTACCCTCCCTTAATTTTTCTAATTAAATTTGGCGAAACTGAGTAGAAGACTAGAAGTAAAGAACGCGAACTGGATGACTTGGACCGTGGGAAATTCAATTTTGCGCTGCTATGCATTTGGAAGCAAATGTGATATATCTCAACCAAGAGTGGGGAAAACCTCTGCATCAAATGGAAAAACACTGTCGTAACATATCTTCCCTCCCTTATTTTTTCTAAATAAATGGACGAAACTGAGTAGAAGACTAGAGGTAAAATAACGCGAACTGGATGATTTGGACCGTGGGAAATTCAATTTTGCGCTGCTATGCATTTGGAAGGAAATGTGATATGTCTCAACCAAGAGTGGGGAAAACCTCTGCATCAAATGGAAAAACACTGTCGTCACATATCTTCTCTCCCTTATTTTTTTTAATTAAATGGGCGAAACTGAGTTAAAGACTAGGAGTAAAAGAACGCAAACTGGATGATTTGGAACGTGGGAAACTCATTTTCGCGCTGCTAAGCATTTGGAAGGAAGTGGGATATGTCTCAACCAAGAGTGGGGAAAACATCTGCATCCAATGGAAAAACACTGTCGTGACATATCTTCTCTCCCGTCGTTTGTGTGTCTAAACGGCCGAAACTGAGTAGAAGATTAGATGCAAAAGAACGCAAGTCGATTGATTTAGACTATGGGAAACTCAGTGGGATATGTCTCAACCAAGAGTGGGGAAAACATCTGCATCCAATGGAAAAGCACTGTCGGTACATAACTACCCTCCCTTAATTTTTCTAATTAAATTGGCGAAACTGAGTAGAAGACTAGAAGTAAAAGAACGCGAACTGGATGACTTGGATCGTGGGAAACTCAGTTTCGCGCTGCTAAGCATTTGGAAGGAAGTGAGATATGTCACAAAAAAGAGTGGGTAAAACCTCTGCATCAAATGGAAAAACACTGTCGTGACATATCTTCTCTCCCTTATTTTTTTTAATTAAATGGGCGTAACTGACTAGAAGTAAAAGAACGCGAACTGGATGACTTGGATCGTGGGAGACTCAGTTTCGCGCTGCTAAGCATTTTAAAGGAAGTGAGATATGTCTCAACCAAGAGTGGGGAAAACATCTGCATCCAATGGAAAAGCACTGTCGTGACATACCTTCTCTCCCGTCGTTTGTGTATCCAAACGGTCGAAACTGAGTAAAAGATTAGATGCAAAAGAACGCAAGTCGGATGATTTAGACTATGGGAAACTCAGTGGGATATGTCTCAACCAAGAGTGGGGAAAACCTCTGCGTCCAATGGAAAAACACTGTCATGACATATCTTCCTCCCTTATTTTTTCTAATTAAGTGGGCGAAACAGAGTAGAAGACTAGAAGTAAAAGAACGCGAACTGGATGACTTGGACCGTGGGAAATTCAGTTTCGCGCTGCTAAGCATTTGGAAGGAAGTGAGATATGTCTCAACCAAGAGTGGGGAAAACATCTGCATCCAATGGAAAAACACTGTCGTGACATATCTTCTCTCCCGTCGTTTGTGTGTCTAAACGGTCGAAGCTGAGTAAAAGATTAGATGCAAAAGAACGCAAGTCGATTGATTTAGACTATGGGAAACTCAGTGGGATATGTCTCAACCAAGAGTGGGGACAACCTCTGCGTCCAATGGAAAAACACTGTCATGACATATCTTCCTTAATTATTTTTTCTAATTAAGTGAGCGAAACTGAGTAGAAGACTAGAAGTAAAAGAACGCGAACTGGATGACTTGGACCGTGGGAAATTCAGTTTCGCGCTGCTAAGCATTTGGAAGGAAGTGAGATATGTCTCAACCAAGAGTGGGCAAAACATCTGCATCCAATATAAAAACACTGTCGTGACATATCTTCTCTCCCGTCGTTTGTGTGTCTAAACGGTCGAAGCTGAGTAAAAGATTAGATGCAAAAGAACGCAAGTCGATTGATTTAGACTATGAGAAACTCAGTGGGATATGTCTCAACCAAGAGTGGGGAAAACCTCTGCGTCCAATGGAAAAACACTGTCATGACATATCTTCCTCCCTTATTTTTTCTAATTAAGTGGGCGAAACTGAGTAGAAGACTAGAAGTAAAAGAACGCGAACTGGATGACTTGGACCGTGGGAAATTCAGTTTCGCGCTGCTAAGCATTTGGAAGGAAGTGAGATATGTCTCAACCAAGAGTGGGGAAAACATCTGCATCCAATGGAAAAGCACTGTCGGTACATAACTACCCTCCCTTACTTTTTCTAATTAAATTGGCGAAACTGAGTACAAGACTAGAAGTAAAAGAACGCGAACTGGATGACTTGGATCGTGGGAAACTCAGTTTCGCGCTGCTAAGCATTTGGAAGGAAGTGAGATATGTCACAACCAAGAGTGGTTAAAACATCAGCATCAAATGGAAAAACACTGTCATGACATATCTTCCTCCCTTATTTTTTCTAATTAAATGGGCGAAACTGAGTAGAAGACTAGAAGTAAAAGAACGCGAACTGGATGACTTGGATCGTGGGAGACTCAGTTTCGCGCTGCTAAGCATTTGGAAGGAAGTGAGATATGTCACAACCAAGAGTGGTTAAAACATCTGCATCAAATGGAAAAACACTGTCATGACATATCTTCCTCCCTTATTTTTTCTAATTAAATGGGCGAAACTGAGTAGAAGACTAGAAGTAAAAGAACGCGAACTGGATGACTTGGACCGAAAGAAATTCAGTTTCGCGCTGCTAAGCATTTGGAAGGAAGTGAGATATGTCTCAACCAAGAGTGGGGAAAACATCTGCATCCAATGGAAAAGCACTGTCGGTACATATCTACCATCCCTTAATTTTTCTAATTAAATTGGCGAAACTGAGTAGAAGACTAGAAGTTAAAGAACGCGAACTGGATGACGTGGTTCGTGGGAAACTCAGTTTCGCGCTGCTAAGCATTTGGAAGGAAGTGAGATATGTCTCAACCAAGGGTGGGGAAAACCTCTGCATCAAATGGAAAAACACTGTCGATACATATCTTCTCTCCCTTATTTTTTCTAATTAAATGGGCGAAACTGAGTAGAAGACTAGAAGTAAAAGAACGCGAACTGGATGACTTGGACCGTGGGAAATTCAGTTTCGCGCTGCTAAGCATTTGGAAGGAAGTGAGATATGTCTCAACCAAGAGTGGGGAAAACATCTGCATCCAATGGAAAAGCACTGTGGGTACATAACTACCCTCCCTTACTTTTTCTAATTAAATTGGCGAAACTGAGTACAAGACTAGAAGTAAAAGAACGCGAACTGGATGACTTGGATCGTGGGAAACTCAGTTTCGCGCTGCTAAGCATTTGGAAGGAAGTGAGATATGTCACAACCAAGAGTGGTTAAAACATCAGCATCAAATGGAAAAACACTGTCATGACATATCTTCCTCCCTTATTTTTCTAATTAAATGGGCGAAACTGAGTAGAAGACTAGAAGTAAAAGAACGCGAACTGGATGACTTGGATCGTGGGAGACTCAGTTTCGCGCTGCTAAGCATTTGGAAGGAAGTGAGATATGTCACAACCAAGAGTGGTTAAAACATCTGCATCAAATGGAAAAACACTGTCATGACATATCTTCCTCCCTTATTTTTTCTAATTAAATGGGCGAAACTGAGTAGAAGACTAGAAGTAAAAGAACGCGAACTGGATGACTTGGACCGAAAGAAATTCAGTTTCGCGCTGCTAAGCATTTGGAAGGAAGTGAGATATGTCTCAACCAAGAGTGGGGAAAACATCTGCATCCAATGGAAAAGCACTGTCGGTACATATCTACCATCCTTTAATTTTTCTAATTAAATTGGCGAAACTGAGTAGAAGACTAGAAGTTAAAGAACGCGAACTGGATGACGTGGTTCGTTTTTTTTTTTTTTTTTTTTGGTTGCGCCTGGAGGTGAGGAATCTTCAAAAGATACCAATGGTCCGTACCATTGGTGATGCCCGATTCATATAGCTGACCTGTCCATATCATTAGTGTGAGTCAGTATATGCCTACGGGCTAAACCTCACCCCTCAGAGAGGCACTATGAGAAACCGGTCGCGCGTGCTCATAGTAGTACAGCTTTGATCCTCTCATTTCTTCATTGCTTCATGACTACGACTAAGTTCCCTTAACAAGTAGTTTATGCTTCTGTAGTATTAATCGCGTTAGGTAGGTAGCCTTCCAGCGAAGGCACCTACTAATACCGTCATTAAATGCGGTTTTCCTTACGGCGCTAGGTCGAACGGTCTTGTTCTTTGTAGTCGGCGCTCGATGTTTGTCACGTCTATAGTACGGATTATTTCATTATTGCAATGAGCGTAAAGACGAGTACGAAGTTTGCGAGCAAAGTTCATTACTTCGTCATTCACAGTAGCAATTCCTAGATCTCTGTGAATATCACTATTCCTTATATACCACGGAGCATTAACGATTGCTCGTAGAGCTTTGTTTTGAAATGTTTGCAGTACAGCCATATTGCTTGGTTTCGTACAACCCCAAAGTTGTATTCCATATGTCAAAGACGGTTTTAGCACTTGCTTATACAGAAGCAGTTTGTTATATACGCTTAGCTTCGAGTATCTTCCGAGTAGCCAATGCATGTCTCTTAGTCTGATTTCTAGCTCGTCGCGCTTTTTTTTAACGTGTGACTTCCACTTAAGTTTTGCGTCTAGGGTCATTCCTAGATATTTTGCCTCGTTTGCATATGGTATTTGTACCGAGTTGATGGAAATAGGTAAGTGGTTTACCTTTTTGTATGTAAAATTGACATGCGTTGACTTGGTCTCGTTAAGGACGATTCGCCAGGCCTTTGTCCATTCACATACTTTGTTTAGAGCCCGTTGTAGTTTACCCGTTGATGATTCAACTGACTCGTCCGTTGCGAGGATAGCCGTATCATCTGCGAACGTTGCTACGACGGTTCCTTCATCTTGTGGCATGTCTCTTGTGTAGAGCAGGAATAGCATTGGACCAAGTACGCTTCCTTGCGGAACGCCGGCGTGGATTTCCTTAAATTCTGAGTATTCGGTACCGTGTCTAACCCGAAAGAGCCTGTTTTCAAGGTAAGATCCCAGTATTCTACACAATTTTTTCGGTAGGATTAGCCTTAGCTTATACCTTAGACCTTCGTGCCATACCTTGTCGAAGGCTTGCGATACATCGAGAAAAGCGCTACAACATATCTTTTTCGCTTCTAGAGCTTCTTCGACTTCATTCGTTATACGATACACCTGATCGATTGTGGAATGTTTGACCCGAAAGCCGAACTGGTGATCCGGGATCAAGTGTCTTTCTTCAATTACTGGTTGTAATCGTTTAATCAGAAGTTTCTCAAAGACCTTAGATGTTATCGGCAGAAGCGAAATGGGTCTATATGATTTCTTATCGTTTGCGCATTTTCCCGGTTTCTGGACCATAATGACTTCGGCGACTTTCCATTGCCTTGGAACATATAAAAGTCTCAAAGAAGCGTTTATAATGTAGAGCAGCTTAACTAATGCCTTTGTTGGCAGCTCCTTCAAAATTTCGCCAGTGATTAAATCATATCCCGGAGCCTTGTTATTTTTCAGCCTTCCTATTGTCATTCGAAGTTCGGATAGAGACACGGTTTTTACTTTAAAGTTGTCGGGTGCCGTGTTAACATTCGGGTCGTCGATCAATGGTTGTCCATCGAACGGTTTGAACGTTTCTTCTAAGTGCTCGGCAAATAATTCCGCTTTTTCCTTGTCTTCTTTTGCCCATTCGCCGTTAATTTTCCTTATTGGCGGCGAGTGCATTACGGGTTTTCTTACGGACTTCAAGGCTTTCCATAGTGAATAGTTCGAGCTCTTTTCAGCAGTCAAGCCCTCGAGATAAGTACAAGTCTCGCGATTTCTTAAATCCTGCAGCTCATTTTTCAATTTGTTGCAAAGACGGTTCAGATAAGTTTTATCAGTGGGCGCGCGGGATAGTTGCCATCTCTTGCGCGCTCTCCTCTTTTCTCGTATGAGGTCTTCAATTTCCGGCTGGAATTTAACTTTGTTGTTCTGCGTTACTGTTTTCCGGAAAGGAGTGTTTTTCCACGCTGCGCTCTGAATGACTTCCACAAGTTTGTCAATTTTGTCTTCTATTTCGGTCGGTGTCTTTAGCGGCACGTTTAAAGCAACATTTTCCGTGCAGTCTTTTCTAAAGGCGTCCCAGTTAGTTTTGTTACTAGTTAACCTGGGCGGTCCTTCTTTCGTATCTAGGTTTCCACCTATTTTTAGAGTGACTGCTGAGTGATCTGAGCATAGATCATAGCATTCTTCGACTTCCGTCAGATCTTTAGTTAGCCCTTTTGAGATAAAGAAGTCGACGAGGTCAGGGATTTTATTTTTGTCAGTTGGCCAATACGTTGGCTTTCCCGTCGAAAAAAACTTCACACCACGCTTCATACTGACTTTGTACAGTAGCCTCCCTTTCGTTGAATTACATCTTGAACCCCAGAAGGTGTGTTTCGCGTTAAAGTCACCACCGATGATAAAATTAGGACTGAGTGATTCAAAGAGGCGAACGAGGTCGTCGTCTACTAGCCTATATCCCGGAGGAAAGTAACTAGATCCGATGTGGTAGTCTAAGTGGTTTATTTTTACGGAGACTGAACTTATTTGCATAGAGTCGAGTTCTATTTTTATGTTTTCGGAGTGCTTGATGCAGTCTTTGATGTAAAGAGAAGATCCGCCTCTCGCATTTTCCGAGGGATGATGTGCGTGATAATCACTGTATCCTTTTATTTTGGGTCCAGGTCCCTTTTTTAGGTGGGTTTCTGATATCAGGCATATATCAATACCGTTTTTCCGTAGAAATACTTCTAGTTCGTCAATTTTTTTCAGAAGGCCGTTTGCGTTCCATGTTAGTATCTTGAGTAACTGTTTCATATTCATGTTTTGTCGTTTGTCTTGCAAGGCTTAATTTCGAGCTTGCTCAATTTGTCAAATATAACTTGATTTATCTTAGTTTGCTCCTCAAGTTTTTCCAATATCACGGATAATAGTTGGCAGACCGGATCTATTGTGGCTGGTCTTGAATTGGGTTCATGTGATGCGACTTGCGCGTACGATCTCGCGCCTACCAGAGGCGGCTTCTCCATTGTACTTTGACCAGCGCCACTTTCTTTGGCAATTTTTATATTGTCCTTTATTGGTCTCGTCTTTTTGACTGGCTTGACAATCTTAGGCTTATCGGTTTTAGGATATTTTAGGCTAGTATTCGGGAGTACCGGTTTCTTGAGAGTATCGCGTCTTTTTTGGAGTTCTTTGGCGACTTCACAACCTCGATAATTCGCTGGGTGGTTTCTCTTACAATTGGCGCAAACCGCTGGGACCTGTTTATTTTCTTTGCACTCTCCCGAGAGATGTGTACCAGCACATTTTACGCACCGTGGTTCTTTCTGGCAATATGCCTGAGTGTGGTTAAAACCTTGGCATCGTTTGCACTGAGGTATCGTTCTCTTGCCTTTACGCATGGGCTCGATTTTAACCCTTATATTTAAGATCGTTTTAATTTTAAAAATGTCGTCCACATTCTCGGTTCTATCAAAGGTAAGCATAAAGAGTGGGTGGAGTGGAGTGGAGTGGTTCGTGGGAAACTCAGTTTCGCTCTGCTAAGCATTTGGAAGGAAGTGAGATATGTCTCAACCAAGGGTGGGGAAAACCTCTGCATCAAATGGAAAAACACTGTCGATACATATCTTCTCTCCCTTATTTTTTCTAATTAAATGGGCGAAACTGAGTAGAAGACTAGAAGTAAAAGAACGCGAACTGGATGACTTGGACCGTGGGAAATTCAGTTTCGCGCTGCTAAGCATTTGGAAGGAAGTGAGATATGTCTCAACCAAGAGTGGGGAAAACATCTGCATCCAATGGAAAAGCATTGTCGTGACATATCTTCCCTCCCTTCGTTTGTGTATCCAAACGGTCGAAACTGAGTAAAAGATTAGGTGCAAAAGAACGCAAGTCGGATGACTTAGACTGTGGGAAACTCAGTGGGTTATGTCTCAACCAAGACTGGGGAAAAACTCTGCATCAAATGGAAAAACACTGTCGTGACATATCTTCTCTCCCTTATTTTTTTTAGTTAAATGGGCGAAACTGAGTTAAAGACTAGGAGTAAAAGAACGCAAACTGGATGATTTAGACTGTGAGAAATTCAATTTTGCGCTGCTATGCATTTGGAAGGAAATGTGATATGTCTCAACCAAGAGTGGGGAAAACCTCTGCATCAAATGGAAAAACACTGTCGTGACATATCTTCCCTCTCTTATTTTTTCT
Organism: Xylota segnis; assembly: GCA_963583995.1. NCBI lineage: Eukaryota > Metazoa > Arthropoda > Insecta > Diptera > Syrphidae > Xylota > Xylota segnis. The sequence goes on along the minus strand of OY757236.1, from coordinate 90,572,891 downwards.
AATTAAGTGGGCGAAACTGAGTAGAAGACTAGAAGTAAAAGAACGCAAACTGGATGATTTGGAACGTGGGAAACTCAGTTTTGCGCTGCTAAGCATTTCGAAATAAGTGGGATATGTCTCAACCAAGAGTGGGGAAAACATCTGCATCCAATGGAAAAGCACTGTCTTTACATATCTTCTCTCCCTTATTTTTTATAATTAAATGGGCGAAACTGAGTAGAAGACTAGAAGTAAAAGAACGCGAACTGGATGACTTGGACCGTGGGAAATTCAGTTTCGCGCTGCTAACATTTGGAAGGAAGTGAGATATGTCTCAACCAAGAGTGGGGAAAACATCTGCATCCAATGGAAAAACACTGTCGTGACATATCTTCTCTCCCGTCGTTTGTGTGTCTAAACGGTCGAAGCTGAGTAAAAGATTAGATGCAAAAGAACGCAAGTCGATTGATTTAGACTATGGGAAACTCAGTGGGATATGTCTCAACCAAGAGTGGGGAAAACCTCTGCGTCCAATGGAAAAACACTGTCATGACATATCTTCCTCCCTTATTTTTTCTAATTAAGTGGGCGAAACTGAGTAGAAGACTAGAAGTAAAAGAACGCGAACTGGATGACTTGGACCGTGGGAAATTCATTTTCGCGCTGCTAAGCATTTGGAAGGAAGTGAGATATGTCTCAACCAAGAGTGGGGAAAACATCTGCATCCAATGGAAAAACACTGTCGTGACATATCTTCTCTCCCGTCGTTTGTGTGTCTAAATGGTCGAAGCTGAGCAAAAGATTAGATGCAAAAGAACGCAAGTCGGATGATTTAGACTGTGGGAAACTCAGTGGGATATGTCTCAACCAAGAGGGGGGAAAACATCTGCATCCAATGGAAAAGCACTGTCGTGACCTATCTTCTCTCCCTTCGTTTGTGTGTCTAAACGGTCGCAGCTGAGTAAAAGATTAGATTTAAAAGAACGCAAGTCGGATGATTTAGACTATGGGAAACTCAGTGGGATATGTCTCAACAAAGAGTGGGGAAAACCTCTGCGTCCAATGGAAAAGCACTGTCGTGACATATCTTCTCTCCCTTCGTTTGTGTATCCAAACGGTAGAAACTGAGTAAAAGATTAGACACAAAAGAAAGCGAGTCAGATGATTTATATGTCGGAAACTCAGTAGGATATGTCTCAACCAAGAGTGGGGAAAACATCTGCATCCAATGGAAAAGCACTGTCGGTACATATCTACCATCCCTTAATTTTTCTAATTAAATTGGCGAAACTGAGTAGAAGACTAGAAGTTAAAGAACGCGAACTGGATGACTTGGATCGTGGGAAACTCAGTTTCGCGCTGCTAAGCATTTGGAAGGAAGTGAGATATGTCTCAACCAAGGGTGGGGAAAACCTCTGCATCAAATGGAAAAACACTGTCGTGACATATCTTCTCTCCCTTATTTTTTCTAATTAAATGGGCGAAACTGAGTAGAAGACTAGAAGTAAAAGAACGCGAACTGGATGACTTGGACCGTGGGAAATTCAGTTTCGCGCTGCTAAGCATTTGGAAGGAAGTGAGATATGTCTCAACCAAGAGTGGGGAAAAACTCTGCGTCCAATGGAAAAGCATTGTCGTGACATATCTTCCCTCCCTTCGTTTGTGTATCCAAACGGTCGAAACTGAGTAAAAGATTAGGTGCAAAAGAACGCAAGTCGGATGATTTAGACTGTGGGAAACTCAGTGGGTTATGTCTCAACCAAGACTGGGGAAACCCTCTGCATCAAATGGAAAAATACTGTCGTGACATATCTTCTCTCCCTTATTTTTTTTTTGTTAAATGGGCGAAACTGAGTTAAAGACTAGGAGTAAAAGAACGCAAACTGGATGATTTAGATTGTGGGAAATTCAATTTTGCGCTGCTAAGCATTTGGAAGGAAATGTGATATGTCTCAACCAAGAGTGGGGAAAACCTCTGCATCAAATGGAAAAACACTGTCGTGACATACCTTCCCTCCCTTATTTTTTCTTATTAAGTGGGCGAAACTGAGTAGAAGACTAGAAGCAAAAGAACGCAAACTGGATGATTTGGAACGTGGAAAACTCAGTTTTGCGCTGCTAAGCATTTCGAAGGAAGTGGGATATGTCTCAACCAAGAGTGGGGAAAACATCTGCATCCAATGGAAAAACACTGTAGTGGCATATCTTCCCTCCCGTCGTTTGTGTGTCTAAACGGTCGAAGCTGAGTAAAAGATTAGATTCAAAAGAACGCAAGTCGGATGATTTAGACTATGGGAAACTCAGTGGGATATGTCTCAACCAAGAGTGGGGAAAACCTCTGCATCAAATGGAAAAACACTGTCGGTACATATCTTCTCTCCCTTATTTTTTCTAATTAAATGGGCGAAACTGAGTAGAAGACTAGAAGTAAAAGAACGCGAACTGGATGATTTGGACCGTGGGAAATTCAGTTTCGCGCTGCTAAGCATTTGGAAGGCAGTGAGATATGTCTCAACTAAGAGTGGGGAAAACCTCTGCGTCCAATGGAAAAGCATTGCCGTGACATATCTTCCCTCCCTTCGTTTGTGTATCCAAACGGTCGAAACTGAGTAAAAGATTAGGTGCAAAAGAACGCAAGTCGGATGATTTAGACTGTGGGAAACTCAGTGGGTTATGTCTCAACCAAGAGTGGGGAAACCCTCTGCATCAAATGGAAAAACACTGTCGTGACATATCTTCTCTCCCTATTTTTTTTAGTTAAATGGGCGAAACTGAGTTAAAGACTAGGAGTAAAAGAATGCAAACTGGATGATTTAGACTGTGGGAAATTCAATTTTCCGCTGCTATGCATTTGGAAGGAAATGTGATATGTCTCAACCAAGAGTGGGGAAAACCTCTGCATTAAATAGAAAAACACTGTCGTGACATATCTTCCCTCCCTTATTTTTTCTAATTAAGTGGGCGAAACTGAGTAGAAGACTAGAAGTAAAAGAACGCAAACTGGATGATTTGGAACGTGGGAAACTCAGTTTTGCGCTGCTAAGCATTTCGAAGGAAGTGGGATATGTCTCAACCAAGAGTGGGGAAAACATCTGCATCCAATGGAAAAGCACTGTCGGTACATATCTACCATCCCTTAATTTTTCTAATTAAATTGGCGAAACTGAGTAGAAGACTAGAAGCAAAAGAACGCGAACTGGATGACTTGGATCGTGGGAAACTCAGTTTCGCGCTGCTAAGCATTTGGAAGGAAGTGAGATATGTCTCAACCAAGAGTGGGGAAAACATCTGCATCCAATGGAAAAGCACTGTCGTGACTTATCTTCTCTCCTTTATTTTTTTAATTAAATGGGCGAAACTGAGTTAAAGACTAGGAGTAAAAGAACGCAAACTGGATGATTTAGACTGTGGGAAACTCAGTTTCGCTCTGCTAAGCATTTGGAAGGAAGTGGGATATGTCTCAACCAAGAGTGGGGAAAACTTCTGCATCCAATGGAAAAGCACTGTCGGTACATAAATACCCTCCCTTAATTTTTCTAATTAAATTGGCGAAACTGAGTAGAAGACTAGAAGTTAGAGAACGCGAACTGGATGACTTGGATCGTGGGAAACTCAGTTTCGCGCTGCTAAGCATTTGGAAGGAAGTGAGATATGTCTCAACCAAGAGTGGGGAAAACATCTGCATCCAATGGAAAAACACTGTCGTGACATATCTTCTCTCCCGTCGTTTGTGTGTCTAAACGGTCGAAGCTGAGTAAAAGATTAAATTCAAAAAAACGCAAGTCGGATGATTTAGACTATGGGAAACTCAGTGGGATATGTCTCAACCAAGAGTGGGGAAAACATCTGCATCCAATGGAAAAGCACTGTCGTGACATATCTTCTCTCCTTTATTTTTTTTAATTAAATGGGCGAAACTGAGTAGAAGACTAGAAGTAAAAGAACGCAAACTGGATGATTTGGAACGTGGGAAACTCAGTTTTGCGCTGCTAAGCATTTCGAAGGAAGTGGGATATGTCTCAACCAAGAGTGGAAAAAACATCTGCATCCAATGGAAAAGCACTGTCGGTACATATCTTCTCTCCCTTATTTTTTCTAATTAAATGGGCGAAACTGAGTAGAAGACTAGAAGTAAAAGAACGCAAACTGGATGATTTAGACTATGGGAAATTCAGTTTCGCTCTGCTAAGCATTTGGAAGGAAGTGGGATATATCTCAATCAAGAGTGGGGAAAACTTCTGCATCCAATGGAAAAGCACTGTCGTGACATATCTTCTCTCCCGTCGTTTGTGTGTCTAAACGGTCGAAGCTGAGTAAAAGATTAAATTCAAAAAAACGCAAGTCGGATGATTTAGACTATGGGAAACTCAGTGGGATATGTCTCAACCAAGAGTGGGGAAAACCTCTGCGTCCAATGGAAAAGCACTGTCGTGACATATCTTCTCTCCCTTCGTTTGTGTATCCAAACGGTCGAAACTGAGTAAAAGATTAGACACAAAAGAACGCGAGTCAGATGATTTATATGTGGGAAATAAACGAATATATGTACCTATACTTTACATATGTATGTATTATTTTCTCTATCTCTGTCTTTTAACCAATGAAAATGAAATTCAGATTAATCCAGTAGCACGTGGCGCACCAATCAAAACCTGTATCGTAAGGAAAAAAAACGTTTCCATGGCAACAGCTGTGTTGCCGAGTAATAGATACGTATCAAAAGTGATTATTAATTTAGAGGTGATGCTTCGTTTTCTTAAAAATGGCTATGTTGATAGTATTACTTTCGACTACAGATGCCATAAAAGAGTATCTTTATAACAATTTCCAACTTTTTGATTCTACAACATAGTTCCACTGCCATTGGAATATATTTTGTTAGTAATAATGGCAATATTTTACAGATTTCGTTTTTTGAAGAAGTCAAGTACAATACATACATATTTTTTGGTTCACTATAGTGTGCGTGTACTTTCGTAAATACACATGCTTTGACTTATCTTTAAAAAGCTATTGAACCATTGTTATCAATCTGGCCTTAAACTATGGAATAAGGAGAGAATCTTGGAAAAAGCTTTTGCAATGGTATATAATTTTGAAATTCGGTTCAGTAGAAAGAAGTAGGGGTAAAATTCATGTTTGTCTATTAATATGATATGAAAATCGAGTTTTTGTTAAGCTGGCTGTAAGGAAAGTGGAATTATAGGCAATTTTGACGAAAAACGTGGTATGCCATATTATAGAGTTTTGTGAAAGAAGCCTAGATATGAAAATAAAACAGTAACGAGTAGAAAGTTTTCAAGACAAGCGTATTTTTATGAAGTTGGCTCTAAGTAAAGTGCTTTTTAAAACAGTTTTGGTCAAAAACGTTGTAAGCCATCTCGTAGGGTTTAAAAAGGATTGCTCTAATATAAAATTTAATAACAATCCTTGGAGCCGTTTTCAAATAAATTGGCTCCAACTGCTCGATTTCGTGAATAATACCGTTATACTAACTTTTGGCCAAAAATGTGATACAGTTCCTGATAGGATTTGAGATGTTTCATCATATGTCAATATCTAAATAAAATCGTTGAAGGCACTTTCAAGCAAATCGACTTTAAGTCACGTTGGTCGTAAGTACCTTTATATCATATATAGACCAAAACGTGGTGCGCGATCGTGTTGCATTACATCGTACTAAATCATTGAAGCTGTTTTCTCGCAAATTGTTGCCATTGTTGCCACATTTGGTAAGTAGCACGATACATAATTTGCTTGCAATTGACCAGACTAATTCAAATATAAAGTTTAATCAAAATCGTTAGAGCCGTTTTCGAGAAAATCCATTTTAACTGAAATCGGCCTTAAGTAAAGTACGCTTAATTTTGAGATTAGAATGATAATCTAGGGATTATCACACACACTCTATATATGAAGTTTGATCTAAATCCATCCACTCGTTTAGGCTGTAGCCTCGTGCACAGACAGACAGACAGACAGAGAGACAGACAGACAGACAGACAGACAGACAGACAGACAGACAGACAGACAGACAGACAGGTACACGGCATTGGCGGACCTACTTTTTTGGACTTCTCCAATATAGTAATGTCAAGTTTGATTAAAATCTCGAGTTCCAAATTTTGCACGAATACAATACTTGCCCTATAGGTATAGGTGCAAGTAAAAAGACTGAAAAAAAGGTTGTTTATCCCTTGCGAATCTCAGTTGCCCTTTCCTAAGCTTTTGGAAGGAAGACTGAAGAGAAGATTATTTATCCCTTTTAAAACTCAGTTCCCCTTTACTAAGCCTTTGGAAGGAAGACTGAAAAGAAGCCTATTTATCCCCTGCGAAACTCAGTTCACCTTTAGATTATTTGTCCCTTGTGAAACTCAGTTGGAAAAAAGACTGAAAAAAAGATTATTTATGCTTTGCGAAACTCAGTTCCCCTTCACTAAGCCTTTGGAAATAAAGTGCACGACTGGGCCGTACAAACTTGCACCTATACCCAAAATTCTTGTGTGTATTTGAGGTAAAAAGAAATAAACGAATATATGTACCTATACTTTACATATGTATGTAAGTTGAAAATCAAGCAACGTCGTTACTATGTCATTTTCCTTCAGTTTCACTCATAAATTCATTGGCTTTGAAATTCGGTGAATATGCGAAAACCCAAAGCAAGTCCCTAAAAATGTAACAATATTTATTTTCTCTATCTCTGTCTTTTAACCAATGAAAATGAAATTCAGATTAATCCAGTAGCACGTGGCGCACCAATCAAAACCTGTATCGTAAGGAAAAAAAACGTTTCCATGGCAACAGCTGTGTTGCCGAGTAATAGATACGTATCAAAAGTGATTATTAATTTAGAGGTGATGCTTCGTTTTCTTAAAAATGGCTATTTTGATAGTTTTACTTTCGACTACAGATGCCATAAAAGAGTATCTTTATAACAATTTCCAACTTTTTGATTCTACAACATAGTTCCACTGCCATTGGAATATATTTTGTTAGTAATAATGGCAATATTATACAGATTTCGTTTTTTGAAGAAGTCAAGTACAATACATACATATTTTTTGGTTCACTATAGTGTGCGTGTACTTTCGTTAATACACATGCTTTGACTTATCTTTAAAAAGCTATTGAACCATTGTTATCAATCTGGCCTTAAACTATGAAATAAGGAGAATCTTGGAAAAAGCTTTTGCAATGGTATATTATTTTGAAAATCGGTTCAGTAGAAAGAAGTAGGGATAAAATTCATGTTTGTCTGTTAATATGATATGAACATCGTGTTTTTGTTAAGCTGGCAGTAAGGAAAGTGGAATTATAGGCAATTTTGACGAAAAACGTGGTATGCCATATTATGGAGTTTTGTGAAAGAAGCCTAGATATGAAAATAAAACAGTAACGAGTAGAAAGTTTTCAAGACAAGCGTATTTTTATGAAGTTGGCTCTAAGTAAAGTGCTTTATAAAATAGTTTTGGTCAAAAACGTTGTAAGCCATCTCGTAGGGTTTAAAAAGGATTGCTCTAATATAAAATTTAATAACAATCCTTGGAGCCGTTTTCAAATAAATTGGCTCCAACTGCTCGATTTCGTGAATAATACCGTTATACTAACTTTTGGCCAAAAATGTGATACAGTTCCTGATAGGATTTGAGATGTTTCATCATATGTCAATATCTAAATAAAATCGTTGAAGGCACTTTCAAGCAAATCGACTTTAAGTCACGTTGGTCGTAAGTACCTTTATATCATATATAGACCAAAACGTGGTACGCGATCGTTTTGCATTACATCGTACTAAATCATTGAAGCTGTTTTCTCGCAAATTGTTGCCATTGTTGCCACATTTGGTAAGTAGCACGATACATAATTTGCTTGCAATTGACCAGACTAATTCAAATATAAAGTTTAATCAAAATCGTTACAGCCGTTTTCGAGAAAATCCATTTTAACTGAAATCGGCCTTAAGTAAAGTACGCTTAATTTTGAGATTAGAATGATAATCTAGGGATTATCACACACACTCTATATATGAAGTTTGATCTAAATCCATCCACTCGTTTAGGCTGTAGCCTCGTGCACGCACAGACAGACAGAGAGACAGACAGACAGACAGGCACACGGCATTGGCGGTCCTACTTTTTTGGACTTCTCCAATATAGTAATGTCAAGTTTGATTAAAATCTCGAGTTCCAAATTTTGCACGAATACAATACTTGCCTTATAGGTATAGGTGCAAGTAAAAAGACTGAAAAAAGGTTGTTTATCCCTTGCGAATCTCAGTTGCCCTTTACTAAGCTTTTGGAAGGAAGACTGAAGAGAAGATTATTTATCCCTTTTAAAACTCAGTTCCCCTTTACTAAGCCTTTGGAAGGAAGACTGAAAAGAAGACTATTTATCCCCTGCGAAACTCAGTTCACCTTTACTAAGACTTTGGAAGGAAGAATGAAAAGAAGATTATTTCTCTCTTGCGAAATTCAGTTGTCCTTTCCTCAGCCTTTGGAAGGGAAACTGAATAAAAGATGACTTAGCTTTTGTAAAACTCACTTAACCTTTACTAAGACTTTGGAACTAAGACTGAAAAGGAGATTATTTGTCCCTTGTGAAACTCAGTTCCCCTTTACTAAGCCTTTGGAAGGAAGACTGAAAAGAAGACTATTTATCCCCTGCGAAACTCAGTTCACCTTTACTAAGACTTTGGAAGGAAGAATGAAAAGAAGATTATTTATCTCTTGCGAAATTCAGTTGCCCTTTCCTCAGCCTTTGGAAGGGAAACTGAATAAAAGATGACTTAGCTTTTGTAAAACTCACTTAACCTTTACTAAGACTTTGGAATTGAGACTGAAAAGGAGATTATTTGTCCCTTGTGAAACTCAGTTGGAAAAAAGACTGAAAAAAAGATTACTTATGCTTTGCGAAACTCAGTTCCCCTTCACTAAGCCTTTGGAAATAAAGTGCACGACTGGGCCGTACAAACTTGCACCTATACCCAAAATTCTTGTGTGTATTTGAGGTAAAAAGAAATAAACGAATATATGTACCTATACTTTACATATGTATGTAAGTTGAAAATCAAGCAACGTCGTTACTATGTCATTTTCCTTCAGTTTCACTCATAAATTCATTGGCTTTGAAATTCGGTGAATATGCGAAAACCCAAAGCAAGTCCCTAAAAATGTAACAATATTTTTTTTCTCTATCTCTGTCTTTTAACCAATGAAAATGAAATTCAGATTAATCCAGTAGCACGTGGCGCACCAATCAAAACCTGTATCGTAAGGAAAAAAAACGTTTCCATGGCAACAGCTGTGTTGCCGAGTAATAGATACGTATCAAAAGTGATTATTAATTTAGAGGTGATGCTTCGTTTTCTTAAAAATGGCTATGTTGATAGTTTTACTTTCGACTACAGATGCCATAAAAGAGTATCTTTATAACAATTTCCAACTTTTTGATTCTACAACATAGTTCCACTACCATTGGAATATATTTTGTTAGTAATAATGGCAATATTTTACAGATTTCGTTTTTTGAAGAAGTCAAGTACAATACATACATATTTTTTGGTTCACTATAGTGTGCGTGTACTTTCGTAAATACACATGCTTTGACTTATCTTTAAAAAGCTATTGAACCATTGTTATCAATCTGGCCTTAAACTATGAAATAAGGAGAGAATCTTGGAAAAAGCTTTAGCAATGGTATATAATTTTGAAATTCGGGTCAGTAGAAAGAAGTAGGGATAAAATTCATGTTTGTCTATTAATATGATATGAAAATCGTGTTTTTGTTAAGCTGGCTGTAAGGAAAGTGGAATTATAGGCAATTTTGACGAAAAACGTGGTATGCCATATTATAGAGCTTTGTGAAAGAAGCCTAGATATGAAAATAAAACAGTAACGAGTAGAAAGTTTTCAAGACAAGCGTATTTTTATGAAGTTGGCTCTAAGTAAAGTGCTTTTTAAAACATTTTTGGTCAAAAACGTTGTAAGCCATCTCGTAGGGTTTAAAAAGGATTGCTCTAATATAAAATTTAATAACAATCCTTGGAGCCGTTTTCAAATAAATTGGCTCCAACTGCTCGATTTCGTGAATAATACCGTTATACTAACTTTTGGCCAAAAATGTGATACAGTTCCTGATAGGATTTGAGATGTTTCATCATATGTCAATATTTAAATAAAATCGTTGAAGGCACTTTCAAGCAAATCGACTTTAAGTCACGTTGGTCGTAAGTACCTTTATATCATATATAGACCAAAACGTGGTACGCGATCGTGTTGCATTACATCGTACTAAATTGAAGCTGTTTTCTCGCAAATTGTTGCCATTGTTGCCACATTTGGTAAGTAGCACGATACATAATTTGATTGCAATTGACCAGACTAATTCAAATATAAAGTTTAATCAAAATCGTTACAGCCGTTTTCGAGAAAATCCATTTTAACTGAAATCGGCCTTAAGTAAAGTACGCTTAATTTTGAGATTAGAATGATAATCTAGGGATTATCACACACACTCTATATATGAAGTTTGATCTAAATCCATCCACTCGTTTAGGCTGTAGCCTCGTGCACAGACAGACAGACAGACAGAGAGACAGACAGACAGACAGACAGACAGACAGACAGACAGACAGGTACACGGCATTGGCGGACCTACTTTTTTGGACTTCTCCAATATAGTAATGTCAAGTTTGATTAAAATCTCGAGTTCCAAATTTTGCACGAATACAATACTTGCCCTATAGGTATAGGTGCAAGTAAAAAGACTGAAAAAAAGGTTGTTTATCCCTTGCGAATCTCAGTTGCCCTTTCCTAAGCTTTTGGAAGGAAGACTGAAGAGAAGATTATTTATCCCTTTTAAAACTCAGTTCCCCTTTACTAAGCCTTTGGAAGGAAGACTGAAAAGAAGCCTATTTATCCCCTGCGAAACTCAGTTCACCTTTAGATTATTTGTCCCTTGTGAAACTCAGTTGGAAAAAAGACTGAAAAAAAGATTATTTATGCTTTGCGAAACTCAGTTCCCCTTCACTAAGCCTTTGGAAATAAAGTGCACGACTGGGCCGTACAAACTTGCACCTATACCCAAAATTCTTGTGTGTATTTGAGGTAAAAAGAAATAAACGAATATATGTACCTATACTTTACATATGTATGTAAGTTGAAAATCAAGCAACGTCGTTACTATGTCATTTTCCTTCAGTTTCACTCATAAATTCATTGGCTTTGAAATTCGGTGAATATGCGAAAACCCAAAGCAAGTCCCTAAAAATGTAACAATATTTATTTTCTCTATCTCTGTCTTTTAACCAATGAAAATGAGATTCAGATAAATCCAGTAGCACGTGCGCACCAATCAAAACCTGTATCGTAAGGAAAAAAAACGTTTCCATGGCAACAGCTGTGTACTAGAGTGTTGCCGAGTAATAGATACGTATCAAAAGTGATTATTAATTTAGACGTGATGCTTCGTTTTCTTAAAAATGGCTATGTTGATAGTTTTACTTTCGACTACAGATGCCATAAAAGAGTATCTTTATAACAATTTCCAACTTTTTGATTCTACAACATAGTTCCACTGCCATTGGAATATATTTTGTTAGTAATAATGGCAATATTTTACAGATTTCGTTTTTTGAAGAAGTCAAGTACAATACATACATATTTTTTGGTTCACTATAGTGTGCGTGTACTTTCGTAAATACACATGCTTTGACTTATCTTTAAAAAGCTATTGAACCATTGTTATCAATATGGCCTTAAACTATGAAATAAGGAGAGAATCTTGGAAAAAGCTTTAGCAATGGTATATAATTTTGAAATTCGGTTCAGTAGAAAGAAGTAGGGATAAAATTCATGTTTGTCTATTAATATGATATGAACATCGTGTTTTTGTTAAGCTGGCAGTAAGGAAAGTGGAATTATAGGCAATTTTGACGAAAAACGTGGTATGCCATATTATGGAGTTTTGTGAAAGAAGCCTAGATATGAAAATAAAACAGTAACGAGTAGAAAGTTTTCAAGACAAGCGTATTTTTATGAAGTTGGCTCTAAGTAAAGTGCTTTTTAAAATAGTTTTGGTCAAAAACGTTGTAAGCCATCTCGTAGGGTTTAAAAAGGATTGCTCTAATATAAAATTTAATAACAATCCTTGGAGCCGTTTTTAAATAAATTGGCTCCAACTGCTCGATTTCGTGAATAATACCGTTATACTAACTTTTGGCCAAAAATGTGATACAGTTCCTGATAGGATTTGAGATGTTTCATCATATGTCAATATCTAAATAAAATCGTTGAAGGCACTTTCAAGCAAATCGACTTTAAGTCACGTTGGTCGTAAGTACCTTTATATCATATATAGACCGAAACGTGGTACGCGATCGTTTTGCATTACATCGTACTAAATCATTGAAGCTGTTTTCTCGCAAATTGTTGCCATTGTTGCCACATTTGGTAAGTAGCACGATACATAATTTGCTTGCAATTGACCAGACTAATTCAAATATAAAGTTTAATCAAAATCGTTACAGCCGTTTTCGAGAAAATCCATTTTAACTGAAATCGGCCTTAAGTAAAGTACGCTTAATTTTGAGATTAGAATGATAATCTAGGGATTATCACACACACTCTATATATGAAGTTTGATCTAAATCCATCCACTCGTTTAGGCTGTAGCCTCGTGCACGCACAGACAGACAGAGAGACAGACAGACAGACAGGCACACGGCATTGGCGGTCCTACTTTTTTGGACTTCTCCAATATAGTAATGTCAAGTTTGATTAAAATCTCGAGTTCCAAATTTTGCACGAATACAATACTTGCCTTATAGGTATAGGTGCAAGTAAAAAGACTGAAAAAAGGTTGTTTATCCCTTGCGAATCTCAGTTGCCCTTTACTAAGCTTTTGGAAGGAAGACTGAAGAGAAGATTATTTATCCCCTGCGAAACTCAGTTCACCTTTACTAAGACTTTGGAAGGAAGAATGAAAAGAAGATTATTTCTCTCTTGCGAAATTCAGTTGTCCTTTCCTCAGCCTTTGGAAGGGAAACTGAATAAAAGATGACTTAGCTTTTGTAAAACTCACTTAACCTTTACTAAGACTTTGGAACTAAGACTGAAAAGGAGATTATTTGTCCCTTGTGAAACTCAGTTCCCCTTTACTAAGCCTTTGGAAGGAAGACTGAAAAGAAGACTATTTATCCCCTGCGAAACTCAGTTCACCTTTACTAAGACTTTGGAAGGAAGAATGAAAAGAAGATTATTTATCTCTTGCGAAATTCAGTTGCCCTTTCCTCAGCCTTTGGAAGGGAAACTGAATAAAAGATGACTTAGCTTTTGTAAAACTCACTTAACCTTTACTAAGACTTTGGAATTGAGACTGAAAAGGAGATTATTTGTCCCTTGTGAAACTCAGTTGGAAAAAAGACTGAAAAAAAGATTACTTATGCTTTGCGAAACTCAGTTCCCCTTCACTAAGCCTTTGGAAATAAAGTGCACGACTGGGCCGTACAAACTTGCACCTATACCCAAAATTCTTGTGTGTATTTGAGGTAAAAAGAAATAAACGAATATATGTACCTATACTTTACATATGTATGTAAGTTGAAAATCAAGCAACGTCGTTACTATGTCATTTTCCTTCAGTTTCACTCATAAATTCATTGGCTTTGAAATTCGGTGAATATGCGAAAACCCAAAGCAAGTCCCTAAAAATGTAACAATATTTATTTTCTCTATCTCTGTCTTTTAACCAATGAAAATGAAATTCAGATTAATCCAGTAGCACGTGGCGCACCAATCAAAACCTGTATCGTAAGGAAAAAAAACGTTTCCATGGCAACAGCTGTGTTGCCGAGTAATAGATACGTATCAAAAGTGATTATTAATTTAGAGGTGATGCTTCGTTTTCTTAAAAATGGCTATTTTGATAGTTTTACTTTCGACTACAGATGCCATAAAAGAGTATCTTTATAACAATTTCCAACTTTTTGATTCTACAACATAGTTCCACTGCCATTGGAATATATTTTGTTAGTAATAATGGCAATATTATACAGATTTCGTTTTTTGAAGAAGTCAAGTACAATACATACATATTTTTTGGTTCACTATAGTGTGCGTGTACTTTCGTTAATACACATGCTTTGACTTATCTTTAAAAAGCTATTGAACCATTGTTATCAATCTGGCCTTAAACTATGAAATAAGGAGAATCTTGGAAAAAGCTTTTGCAATGGTATATTATTTTGAAAATCGGTTCAGTAGAAAGAAGTAGGGATAAAATTCATGTTTGTCTGTTAATATGATATGAACATCGTGTTTTTGTTAAGCTGGCAGTAAGGAAAGTGGATAAAATTCATGTTTGTCTGTTAATATGATATGAACATCGTGTTTTTGTTAAGCTGGCAGTAAGGAAAGTGGAATTATAGGCAATTTTGACGAAAAACGTGGTATGCCATATTATGGAGTTTTGTGAAAGAAGCCTAGATATGAAAATAAAACAGTAACGAGTAGAAAGTTTTCAAGACAAGCGTATTTTTATGAAGTTGGCTCTAAGTAAAGTGCTTTTTAAAACAGTTTTGGTCAAAAACGTTGTAAGCCATCTCGTAGGGTTTAAAAAGGATTGCTCTAATATAAAATTTAATAACAATCCTTGGAGCCGTTTTCAAATAAATTGGCTCCAACTGCTCGATTTCGTGAATAATACCGTTATACTAACTTTTGGCCAAAAATGTGATACAGTTCCTGATAGGATTTGAGATGTTTCATCATATGTCAATATCTAAATAAAATCGTTGAAGGCACTTTCAAGCAAATCGACTTTAAGTCACGTTGGTCGTAAGTACCTTTATATCATATATAGACCAAAACGTGGTACGCGATCGTTTTGCATTACATCGTACTAAATCATTGAAGCTGTTTTCTCGCAAATTGTTGCCATTGTTGCCACATTTGGTAAGTAGCACGATACATAATTTGCTTGCAATTGACCAGACTAATTCAAATATAAAGTTTAATCAAAATCGTTACAGCCGTTTTCGAGAAAATCCATTTTAACTGAAATCGGCCTTAAGTAAAGTACGCTTAATTTTGAGATTAGAATGATAATCTAGGGATTATCACACACACTCTATATATGAAGTTTGATCTAAATCCATCCACTCGTTTAGGCTGTAGCCTCGTGCACGCACAGACAGACAGAGAGACAGACAGACAGACAGGCACACGGCATTGGCGGTCCTACTTTTTTGGACTTCTCCAATATAGTAATGTCAAGTTTGATTAAAATCTCGAGTTCCAAATTTTGCACGAATACAATACTTGCCTTATAGGTATAGGTGCAAGTAAAAAGACTGAAAAAAGGTTGTTTATCCCTTGCGAATCTCAGTTGCCCTTTACTAAGCTTTTGGAAGGAAGACTGAAGAGAAGATTATTTATCCCTTTTAAAACTCAGTTCCCCTTTACTAAGCCTTTGGAAGGAAGACTGAAAAGAAGACTATTTATCCCCTGCGAAACTCAGTTCACCTTTACTAAGACTTTGGAAGGAAGAATGAAAAGAAGATTATTTCTCTCTTGCGAAATTCAGTTGTCCTTTCCTCAGCCTTTGGAAGGGAAACTGAATAAAAGATGACTTAGCTTTTGTAAAACTCACTTAACCTTTACTAAGACTTTGGAACTAAGACTGAAAAGGAGATTATTTGTCCCTTGTGAAACTCAGTTCCCCTTTACTAAGCCTTTGGAAGGAAGACTGAAAAGAAGACTATTTATCCCCTGCGAAACTCAGTTCACCTTTACTAAGACTTTGGAAGGAAGAATGAAAAGAAGATTATTTATCTCTTGCGAAATTCAGTTGCCCTTTCCTCAGCCTTTGGAAGGGAAACTGAATAAAAGATGACTTAGCTTTTGTAAAACTCACTTAACCTTTACTAAGACTTTGGAATTGAGACTGAAAAGGAGATTATTTGTCCCTTGTGAAACTCAGTTGGAAAAAAGACTGAAAAAAAGATTACTTATGCTTTGCGAAACTCAGTTCCCCTTCACTAAGCCTTTGGAAATAAAGTGCACGACTGGGCCGTACAAACTTGCACCTATACCCAAAATTCTTGTGTGTATTTGAGGTAAAAAGAAATAAACGAATATATGTACCTATACTTTACATATGTATGTAAGTTGAAAATCAAGCAACGTCGTTACTATGTCATTTTCCTTCAGTTTCACTCATAAATTCATTGGCTTTGAAATTCGGTGAATATGCGAAAACCCAAAGCAAGTCCCTAAAAATGTAACAATATTTATTTTCTCTATCTCTGTCTTTTAACCAATGAAAATGAAATTCAGATTAATCCAGTAGCACGTGGCGCACCAATCAAAACCTGTATCGTAAGGAAAAAAAACGTTTCCATGGCAACAGCTGTGTTGCCGAGTAATAGATACGTATCAAAAGTGATTATTAATTTAGAGGTGATGCTTCGTTTTCTTAAAAATGGCTATGTTGATAGTTTTACTTTCGACTACAGATGCCATAAAAGAGTATCTTTATAACAATTTCCAACTTTTTGATTCTACAACATAGTTCCACTGCCATTGGAATATATTTTGTTAGTAATAATGGCAATATTATACAGATTTCGTTTTTTGAAGAAGTCAAGTACAATACATACATATTTTTTGGTTCACTATAGTGTGCGTGTACTTTCGTTAATACACATGCTTTGACTTATCTTTAAAAAGCTATTGAACCATTGTTATCAATCTGGCCTTAAACTATGAAATAAGGAGAATCTTGGAAAAAGCTTTTGCAATGGTATATTATTTTGAAAATCGGTTCAGTAGAAAGAAGTAGGGATAAAATTCATGTTTGTCTATTAATATGATATGAAAATCGTGTTTTTGTTAAGCTGGCTGTAAGGAAAGTGGAATTATAGGCAATTTTGACGAAAAACGTGGTATGCCATATTATAGAGTTTTGTGAAAGAAGCCTAGATATGAAAATAAAACAGTAACGAGTAGAAAGTTTTCAAGACAAGCGTATTTTTATGAAGTTGGCTCTAAGTAAAGTGCTTTTTAAAACAGTTTTGGTCAAAAACGTTGTAAGCCATCTCGTAGGGTTTAAAAAGGATTGCTCTAATATAAAATTTAATAACAATCCTTGGAGCCGTTTTCAAATAAATTGGCTCCAACTGCTCGATTTCGTGAATAATACCGTTATACTAACTTTTGGCCAAAAATGTGATACAGTTCCTGATTGGATTTGAGATGTTTCATCATATGTCAATATCTAAATAAAATCGTTGAAGGCACTTTCAAGCAAATCGACTTTAAGTCACGTTGGTCGTAAGTACCTTTATATCATATATAGACCAAAAGGTGGTACGCGATCGTGTTGCATTACATCGTACTAAATCATTGAAGCTGTTTTCTCGCAAATTGTTGCCATTGTTGCCACATTTGGTAAGTAGCACGATACATAATTTGCTTGCAATTGACCAGACTAATTCAAATATAAAGTTTAATCAAAATCGTTAGAGCCGTTTTCGAGAAAATCCATTTTAACTGAAATCGGCCTTAAGTAAAGTACGCTTAATTTTGAGATTAGAATGATAATCTAGGGATTATCACACACACTCTATATATGAAGTTTGATCTAAATCCATCCACTCGTTTAGGCTGTAGCCTCGTGCACAGACAGACAGACAGACAGACAGAGAGACAGACAGACAGACAGACAGGTACACGGCATTGGCGGACCTACTTTTTTGGACTTCTCCAATATAGTAATGTCAAGTTTGATTAAAATCTCGAGTTCCAAATTTTGCACGAATACAATACTTGCCCTATAGGTATAGGTGCAAGTAAAAAGACTGAAAAAAAGGTTGTTTATCCCTTGCGAATCTCAGTTGCCCTTTCCTAAGCTTTTGGAAGGAAGACTGAAGAGAAGATTATTTATCCCTTTTAAAACTCAGTTCCCCTTTACTAAGCCTTTGGAAGGAAGACTGAAAAGAAGCCTATTTATCCCCTGCGAAACTCAGTTCACCTTTAGATTATTTGTCCCTTGTGAAACTCAGTTGGAAAAAAGACTGAAAAAAAGATTATTTATGCTTTGCGAAACTCAGTTCCCCTTCACTAAGCCTTTGGAAATAAAGTGCACGACTGGGCCGTACAAACTTGCACCTATACCCAAAATTCTTGTGTGTATTTGAGGTAAAAAGAAATAAACGAATATATGTACCTATACTTTACATATGTATGTAAGTTGAAAATCAAGCAACGTCGTTACTATGTCATTTTCCTTCAGTTTCACTCATAAATTCATTGGCTTTGAAATTCGGTGAATATGCGAAAACCCAAAGCAAGTCCTTAAAAATGTAACAATATTTATTTTCTCTATCTCTGTCTTTTAACCAATGAAAATGAAATTCAGATTAATCCAGTAGCACGTGGCGCACCAATCAAAACCTGTATCGTAAGGAAAAAAAACGTTTCCATGGCAACAGCTGTGTTGCCGAGTAATAGATACGTATCAAAAGTGATTATTAATTTAGAGGTGATGCTTCGTTTTCTTAAAAATGGCTATTTTGATAGTTTTACTTTCGACTACAGATGCCATAAAAGAGTATCTTTATAACAATTTCCAACTTTTTGATTCTACAACATAGTTCCACTGCCATTGGAATATATTTTGTTAGTAATAATGGCAATATTATACAGATTTCGTTTTTTGAAGAAGTCAAGTACAATACATACATATTTTTTGGTTCACTATAGTGTGCGTGTACTTTCGTTAATACACATGCTTTGACTTATCTTTAAAAAGCTATTGAACCATTGTTATCAATCTGGCCTTAAACTATGAAATAAGGAGAATCTTGGAAAAAGCTTTTGCAATGGTATATTATTTTGAAAATCGGTTCAGTAGAAAGAAGTAGGGATAAAATTCATGTTTGTCTGTTAATATGATATGAACATCGTGTTTTTGTTAAGCTGGCAGTAAGGAAAGTGGAATTATAGGCAATTTTGACGAAAAACGTGGTATGCCATATTATGGAGTTTTGTGAAAGAAGCCTAGATATGAAAATAAAACAGTAACGAGTAGAAAGTTTTCAAGACAAGCGTATTTTTATGAAGTTGGCTCTAAGTAAAGTGCTTTATAAAATAGTTTTGGTCAAAAACGTTGTAAGCCATCTCGTAGGGTTTAAAAAGGATTGCTCTAATATAAAATTTAATAACAATCCTTGGAGCCGTTTTCAAATAAATTGGCTCCAACTGCTCGATTTCGTGAATAATACCGTTATACTAACTTTTGGCCAAAAATGTGATACAGTTCCTGATAGGATTTGAGATGTTTCATCATATGTCAATATCTAAATAAAATCGTTGAAGGCACTTTCAAGCAAATCGACTTTAAGTCACGTTGGTCGTAAGTACCTTTATATCATATATAGACCAAAACGTGGTACGCGATCGTTTTGCATTACATCGTACTAAATCATTGAAGCTGTTTTCTCGCAAATTGTTGCCATTGTTGCCACATTTGGTAAGTAGCACGATACATAATTTGCTTGCAATTGACCAGACTAATTCAAATATAAAGTTTAATCAAAATCGTTACAGCCGTTTTCGAGAAAATCCATTTTAACTGAAATCGGCCTTAAGTAAAGTACGCTTAATTTTGAGATTAGAATGATAATCTAGGGATTATCACACACACTCTATATATGAAGTTTGATCTAAATCCATCCACTCGTTTAGGCTGTAGCCTCGTGCACGCACAGACAGACAGAGAGACAGACAGACAGACAGGCACACGGCATTGGCGGTCCTACTTTTTTGGACTTCTCCAATATAGTAATGTCAAGTTTGATTAAAATCTCGAGTTCCAAATTTTGCACGAATACAATACTTGCCTTATAGGTATAGGTGCAAGTAAAAAGACTGAAAAAAGGTTGTTTATCCCTTGCGAATCTCAGTTGCCCTTTACTAAGCTTTTGGAAGGAAGACTGAAGAGAAGATTATTTATCCTTTTTAAAACTCAGTTCCCCTTTACTAAGCCTTTGGAAGGAAGACTGAAAAGAAGACTATTTATCCCCTGCGAAACTCAGTTCACCTTTACTAAGACTTTGGAAGGGAGAATGAAAAGAAGATTATTTATCTCTTGCAAAATTCAGTTGCCCTTTCCTCAGCCTTTAAAAGGGAAACTGAATAAAAGATGACTTAGCTTTTGTAAAACTCACTTAACCTTTACTAAGACTTTGGAATTAAGACTGAAAAGGAGATTATTTGTCCCTTGTGAAACTCAGTTCCCCTTTACTAAGCCTTTGGAAAAAAGACTGAAAAAAAGATTATTTATGCTTTGCGAAACTCAGTTCCCCTTTACTAAGCCTTTGGAAATAAAGTGCACAACTGGGCCGTACAAACTTGCACCTATACCCAAAATTCTTGTGCGTATTTTAGGTAAAAAGAAATAAACGAATATACCTATACTTTACATATGTATGTAAGTTGAAAACCAAGCAACGTCGTTACTATGTCGTTTTACTTCAGTTTCGCTCATAAATTCATTAGCTTTGAAATTCGGTGAATATGAGAAAACCCAAAGCAAGTCCCTAAAAATGTAACAATATTTATTTTCTCTATCTCTGTCTTTTAACCAATGAAAATGAAATTCAGATAAATCCAGTAGCACGTGCACACCAATCAAAACCTATATCGTAAGGAAAAAAAACGTTTTCATGGCAACAGGTGTGTACTAGAGTGTTGCCGAGTAATAGATACGTATCAAAAGTGATTATTAATTTAGAGGTGATGCTTCGTTTTCTTAAAAATGGATATGTTGATAGTTTTACTTTTGACTACAGATGCCATAAAAGAGTATCTTTATAACAATTTCCAACTTTTTGATTCTACAACATAGTTCCACTGCCATTGGAATATATTTTGTTAGTTATAATAGCAATATTATACAGATTTCGTATATTGAAACAGTCAAGTACAATACATACATATCTTTTTTTTCACTATAGTGTGCGTGTACTTTCGTAAATACACATGCTTTGACTTATCTTTAAAAAGCTATTGAACCATTGTTATCAATCTGGCCTTAAACTATGAAATAAGGAGAATCTTGGAAAAAGCTTTTGCAATTGTATATAATTTTGAAATTCGGTTCAGTAGAAGGAAGTAGGGATAAAATTCATGTTTGTCTATTAATAAAAAATAAATAAAACAGTAACGAGTAGAAAGTTTTCGAGACAAGCGTATTTTTATGAAGTTGGCTCTAAGTAAAGTGCTTTTTAAAACAGTTTTGGTCAAAAACGTTGTAAGCCATCTCGTAGGGTTTAAAACGGCTTGCTCTAATATAAAATTTAATAACAATCCTTGGAGCCGTTTTCGAATAAATTGGCTCCAACTGCTCGAATTCGCGAATAATACCGTTATACTAACTTTTGGCCAAAAATGTGATACAGTTCCTGATAGGTCTTCATCATATGTCAATATCTAAATAAAATCGTTGAAGTCACTTTCAAGCAAATCGACTTTAAGTCACCTTGGTCGTAAGTACCGTTATATCATATATAGACCAAAACGTGGTACGCGATCGTGTTGCATTACATCGTACTAAATCATTGAAGCTGTTTTCTCGAAAATTGTTGCCATTGTTGCAATATTTGGTAAGTAGCACGATACATCATTTGATTGCAATTGACCAGACTAATTCAAATATAAAGTTTAATCAAAATCGTTAGAGCCGTTTTCGAGAAAATCCGTTTTAACTGAAATCGGCCTTAAGTAAACTACCCTTAATTTTGAGATTAGAATGATAATCTAGGGATTATCACACACACTCTATATATGAAGTTTGATCTAAATCCATCCACTCGCTTAGGCTGTAGCCTCGTGCACAGACAGACAGAGAGACAGACAGACAGACAGACAGACAGACAGACAGACAGACAGGTACACGGCATTGGTGGACCTACTTTTTTGGACTTCTCCAATATAGTAATGTCAAGTTTGATTAAAATCTCGAGTTCCAAATTTTGCACGAATACAATACTTGCCCTATAGGTATAGGTGCAAGTAAAAAGACTGAAAAAAAGGTTGTTTATCCCTTGCGAATCTCAGTTGCCCTTTACTAAGCTTTTGGAAGGAAGACTGAAGTGAAGATTATTTATCCCTTTTAGAACTCAGTTCCCCTTTACTAAGACTTTGGAAGGAAGAATGAAAAGAAGATTATTTATCTCTTGCGAAATTCAGTTGCCCTTTCCTCAGCCTTTGGAAGGGAAACTGAATAAAAGATGACTTAGCTTTTGTAAAACTCACTTAACCTTTACTAAGACTTTGGAATTAAGACTGAAAAGGAGATTATTTGTCCCTTGTGAAACTCAGTTCCCCTTTACTAAGCCTTTGGAAAAAAGACTGAAAAAAAGATTATTTATGCTTTGCGAAACTCAGTTCCCCTTTACTAAGCCTTTGGAAATAAAGTGCACAACTGGGCCGTACAAACTTGCACCTATACCCAAAATTCTTGTGTGTATTTGAGGTAAAAAGAAATAAACGAATATACCTATACTTTACATATGTATGTAAGTTGAAAACCAAGCAACGTCGTTACTATGTCATTTTTCTTCAGTTTCACTCATAAATTAATTGGCTTTGAAATTCGGTGA
Source organism: Xylota segnis (assembly GCA_963583995.1). Classification (NCBI taxonomy): domain Eukaryota; kingdom Metazoa; phylum Arthropoda; class Insecta; order Diptera; family Syrphidae; genus Xylota; species Xylota segnis. Next base: position 90,550,246 of record OY757236.1, on the reverse strand, counting down.
ATATGAGAAAACCCAAAGCAAGTCCCTAAAAATGTAACAATATTTATTTTCTCTATCTCTGTCTTTTAACCAATGAAAATGAAATTCAGATAAATCCAGTAGCACGTGCACACCAATCAAAACCTATATCGTAAGGAAAAAAAACGTTTTCATGGCAACAGGTGTGTACTAGAGTGTTGCCGAGTAATAGATACGTATCAAAAGTGATTATTAATTTAGAGGTGATGCTTCGTTTTCTTAAAAATGGATATGTTGATAGTTTTACTTTTGACTACAGATGCCATAAAAGAGTATCTTTATAACAATTTCCAACTTTTTGATTCTACAACATAGTTCCACTGCCATTGGAATATATTTTGTTAGTTATAATAGCAATATTATACAGATTTCGTATATTGAAACAGTCAAGTACAATACATACATATCTTTTTTTTCACTATAGTGTACGTGTACTTTCGTAAATACACATGCTTTGACTTATCTTTAAAAAGCTATTGAACCATTGTTATCAATCTGGCCTTAAACTATGAAATAAGGAGAATCTTGGAAAAAGCTTTTGCAATGGTATATAATTTTGAAATTCGGTTCAGTAGAAGGAAGTAGGGATAAAATTCATGTTTGTCTATTAATAAAAAATAAATAAAACAGTAACGAGTAGAAAGTTTTCGAGACAAGCGTATTTTTATGAAGTTGGCTCTAAGTAAACTGCTTTTTAAAACAGTTTTGGTCAAAAACGTTGTAAGCCATCTCGTAGGGTTTAAAACGGCTTGCTCTAATATAAAATTTAATAACAATCCTTGGAGCCGTTTTCGAATAAATTGGCTCCAACTGCTCGAATTCGCGAATAATACCGTTATACTAACTTTTGGCCAAAAATGTGATACAGTTCCTGATAGGTCTTCATCATATGTCAATGTCTAAATAAAATCGTTGAAGTCACTTTCAAGCAAATCGACTTTAAGTCACCTTGGTCGTAAGTACCGTTATATCATATATAGACCAAAACGTGGTACGCGATCGTGTTGCATTACATCGTACTAAATCATTGAAGCTGTTTTCTCGAAAATTGTTGCCATTGTTGCAACATTTGGTAAGTAGCACGATACATCATTTGATTGCAATTGACCAGACTAATTCAAATATAAAGTTTAATCAAAATCGTTAGAGCCGTTTTCGAGAAAATCCGTTTTAACTGAAATCGGCCTTAAGTAAACTACCCTTAATTTTGAGATTAGAATGATAATCTAGGGATTATCACACACACTCTATATATGAAGTTTGATCTAAATCCATCCACTCGCTTAGGCTGTAGCCTCGTGCACAGACAGACAGAGAGACAGACAGACAGACAGACAGACAGACAGGTACACGGCATTGGTGGACCTACTTTTTTGGACTTCTCCAATATAGTAATGTCAAGTTTGATTAAAATCTCGAGTTCCAAATTTTGCACGAATACAATACTTGCCCTATAGGTATAGGTGCAAGTAAAAAGACTGAAAAAAGGTTGTTTAAAATAAATAAATACTTGGCGCTACAGGTCGATGGGACCCAGGGCCTAGCTTCTCACAACCATTCGTGTTGTGCGTGTTACATTCTTTACACGAATGGAAGGGGCCTACTGTTTAATGCCGTGTCCGAAGGGCAATTTGTTATTTGAGAAGCTTTCTCGAGACAGTTGTACTCTCGGATGTTTGTCAGACGCTCGCGAGAGGTGGGGCCGTGAAAAACTTTTAGGTGTTCCCCGACTGGGATTCGATCTCGAACCCCTTGCTCCGTAGTCCAACGCACTAACCACTGAGCCACGGCGCCCACAAGGTTGTTTATCCCTTTTAAAACTCAGTTCCCCTTTACTAAGCCATTGGAAGGAAGACTGAAGTGAAGATTATTTATCCCTTTTAAAACTCAGTTCCCCTTTACTAAGACTTTGGAAGGAAGAATGAAAAGAAGATTATTTATCTCTTGCGAAATTCAGTTGCCCTTTCCTCAGCATTTGGAAGGGAAACTGAATAAAAGATGACTTAGCTTTTGTAAAACTCACTTAACCTTTACTAAGACTTTGGAATTAAGACTGAAAAGGAGATTATTTGTCCCTTGTGAAACTCAGTTCCCCTTTACTAAGCCTTTGGAAAAAAGACTGAAAAAAAGATTATTTATGCTTTGCAAAACTCAGTTCCCCTTTACTAAGCCTTTGGAAATAAAGAGCACAACTGGGCCGTACAAACTTGCACCTATACCCAAAATTCTTGTGTGTATTTGAGGTAAAAAGAAATAAACGAATATACCTATACTTTACATATGTATGTAAGTTGAAAACCAAGCAACGTCGTTACTATGTAATTTTCCTTCAGTTTCACTCATAAATTAATTGGCTTTGAAATTCGGTGAATATGAGAAAACCCAAAGCAAGTCCCTAAAAATGTAACAATATTTATTTTCTCTATCTCTGTCTTTTAACCAATGAAAATGAAATTCAGATAAATCCAGTAGCACGTGCACACCAATCAAAACCTATATCGTAAGGAAAAAAAACGTTTTCATGGCAACAGGTGTGTACTAGAGTGTTGCCGAGTAATAGATACGTATCAAAAGTGATTATTAATTTAGAGGTGATGCTTCGTTTTCTTAAAAATGGATATGTTGATAGTTTTACTTTTGACTACAGATGCCATAAAAGAGTATCTTTATAACAATTTCCAACTTTTTGATTCTACAACATAGTTCCACTGCCATTGGAATATATTTTGTTAGTTATAATAGCAATATTATACAGATTTCGTATATTGAAACAGTCAAGTACAATACATACATATCTTTTTTTTCACTATAGTGTGCGTGTACTTTCGTAAATACACATGCTTTGACTTATCTTTAAAAAGCTATTGAACCATTGTTATCAATCTGGCCTTAAACTATGAAATAAGGAGAATCTTGGAAAAAGCTTTTGCAATGGTATATAATTTTGAAAATCGGTTCAGTAGAAGGAAGTAGCGATAAAATTCATGTTTGTCTATTAATAAAAAATAAATAAAACAGTAACGAGTAGAAAGTTTTCGAGACAAGCGTATTTTTATGAAGTTGGCTCTAAGTAAAGTGCTTTTTAAAACAGTTTTGGTCAAAAACGTTGTAAGCCATCTCGTAGGGTTTAAAAAGGCTTGCTCTAATATAAAATTTAATAACAATCCTTGGAGCCGTTTTCGAATAAATTGGCTCCAACTGCTCGAATTCGCGAATAATACCGTTATACTAACTTTTGGCCAAAAATGTGACACAGTTCCTGATAGGTTTTCATCATATGTCAATATCTAAATAAAATCGTTGAAGTCACTTTCAAGCAAATCGACTTTAAGTCACCTTGGTCGTAAGTACCGTTATATCATATATAGACCAAAACGTGGTACGCGATCGTGTTGCATTACATCGTACTAAATCATTGAAGCTGTTTTCTCGAAAATTGTTGCCATTGTTGCAACATTTGGTAAGTAGCACGATACATCATTTGATTGCAATTGACCAGACTAATTCAAATATAAAGTTTAATCAAAATCGTTAGAGCCGTTTTCGAGAAAATCCGTTTTAACTGAAATCGGCCTTAAGTAAACTACCCTTAATTTTGAGATTAGAATGATAATCTAGGGATTATCACACACGCTCTATATATGAAGTTTGATCTAAATCCATCCACTCGCTTAGGCTGTAGCCTCGTGCACAGACAGACAGAGAGACAGACAGACAGACAGACAGACAGACAGACAGACAGGTACACGGCATTGGTGGACCTACTTTTTTGGACTTCTCCAATATAGTAATGTCAAGTTTGATTAAAATCTCGAGTTCCAAATTTTGCACGAATACAATACTTGCCCTATAGGTATAGGTGCAAGTAAAAAGACTGAAAAAAAGGTTGTTTATCCCTTTTAAAACTCAGTTCCCCTTTACTAAGCCATTGGAAGGAAGACTGAAGTGAAGATTATTTATCCCTTTTAAAACTCAGTTCCCCTTTACTAAGACTTTGGAAGGAAGAATGAAAAGAAGATTATTTATCTCTTGCGAAATTCAGTTGCCCTTTCCTCAGCATTTGGAAGGGAAACTGAATAAAAGATGACTTAGCTTTTGTAAAACTCACTTAACCTTTACTAAGACTTTGGAATTAAGACTGAAAAGGAGATTATTTGTCCCTTGTGAAACTCAGTTCCCCTTTACTAAGCCTTTGGAAAAAAGACTGAAAAAAAGATTATTTATGCTTTGCGAAACTCAGTTCCCCTTTACTAAGCCTTTGGAAATAAAGAGCACAACTGGGCCGTACAAACTTGCACCTATACCCAAAATTCTTGTGTGTATTTGAGGTAAAAAGAAATAAACGAATATACCTATACTTTACATATGTATGTAAGTTGAAAATCAAGCAACGTCGTTACTATGTCATTTTCCTTCAGTTTCACTCATAAATTAATTGGCTTTGAAATTCGGTGAATTTGAGAAAACCCAAAGCAAGTCCCTAAAAATGTAACAATATTTATTTTCTCTATCTCTGTCTTTTAACCAATGAAAATGAAATTCAGATAAATCCAGTAGCACGTGCACACCAATCAAAACCTATATCGTAAGGAAAAAAAACGTTTTCATGGCAACAGGTGTGTACTAGAGTGTTGCCGAGTAATAGATACGTATCAAAAGTGATTATTAATTTAGAGGTGATGCTTCGTTTTCTTAAAAATGGATATGTTGATAGTTTTACTTTTGACTACAGATGCCATAAAAGAGTATCTTTATAACAATTTCCAACTTTTTGATTCTACAACATAGTTCCACTGCCATTGGAATATATTTTGTTAGTTATAATAGCAATATTATACAGATTTCGTATATTGAAACAGTCAAGTACAATACATACATATCTTTTTTTCACTATAGTGTGCGTGTACTTTCGTAAATACACATGCTTTGACTTATCTTTAAAAAGCTATTGAACCATTGTTATCAATCTGGCCTTAAACTATGAAATAAGGAGAATCTTGGAAAAAGCTTTTGCAATGGTATATAATTTTGAAATTCGGTTCAGTAGAAGGAAGTAGGGATAAAATTCATGTTTGTCTATTAATAAAAAATAAATAAAACAGTAACGAGTAGAAAGTTTTCGAGACAAGCGTATTTTTATGAAGTTGGCTCTAAGTAAAGTGCTTTTTAAAACAGTTTTGGTCAAAAACGTTGTAAGCCATCTCGTAGGGTTTAAAACGGCTTGCTCTAATATAAAATTTAATAACAATCCTTGGAGCCGTTTTCGAATAAATTGGCTCCAACTGCTCGAATTCGCGAATAATACCGTTATACTAACTTTTGGCCAAAAATGTGATACAGTTCCTGATAGGTTTTCATCATATGTCAATATCTAAATAAAATCGTTGAAGTCACTTTCAAGCAAATCGACTTTAAGTCACCTTGGTCGTAAGTACCGTTATATCATATATAGACCAAAACGTGGTACGCGATCGTGTTGCATTACATCGTACTAAATCATTGAAGCTGTTTTCTCGAAAATTGTTGCCATTGTTGCAACATTTGGTAAGTAGCACGATACATCATTTGATTGCAATTGACCAGACTAATTCAAATATAAAGTTTAATCAAAATCGTTAAAACCGTTTTCGAGAAAATCCGTTTTAACTGAAATCGGCCTTAAGTAAACTACCCTTAATTTTGAGATTAGAATGATAATCTAGGGATTATCACACACACTCTATATATGAAGTTTGATCTAAATCCATCCACTCGCTTAGGCTGTAGCCTCGTGCACAGACAGACAGAGAGACAGACAGACAGACAGACAGACAGACAGACAGACAGGTACACGGCATTGGTGGACCTACTTTTTTGGACTTCTCCAATATAGTAATGTCAAGTTTGATTAAAATCTCGAGTTCCAAATTTTGCACGAATACAATACTTGCCCTATAGGTATAGGTGCAAGTAAAAAGACTGAAAAAAAGGTTGTTTATCCCTTTTAAAACTCAGTTCCCCTTTACTAAGCCATTGGAAGGAAGACTGAAGTGAAGATTATTTATCCCTTTTAAAACTCAGTTCCCCTTTACTAAGACTTTGGAAGGAAGAATGAAAAGAAGATTATTTATCTCTTGCGAAATTCAGTTGCCCTTTCCTCAGCCTTTGGAAGGGAAACTGAATAAAAGATGACTTAGCTTTTGTAAAACTCACTTAACCTTTACTAAGACTTTGGAATTAAGACTGAAAAGGAGATTATTTGTCCCTTGTGAAACTCAGTTCCCCTTTACTAAGCCTTTGGAAAAAAGACTGAAAAAAAGATTATTTATGCTTTGCGAAACTCAGTTCCCCTTTACTAAGCCTTTGGAAATAAAGTGCACAACTGGGCCGTACAAACTTGCACCTATACCCAAAATTCTTGTGTGTATTTGAGGTAAAAAGAAATAAACGAATATACCTATACTTTACATATGTATGTAAGTTGAAAACCAAGCAACGTCGTTACTATGTCATTTTTCTTCAGTTTCACTCATAAATTAATTGGCTTTGAAATTCGGTGAATATGAGAAAACCCAAAGCAAGTCCCTAAAAATGTAACAATATTTATTTTCTCTATCTCTGTCTTTTAACCAATGAAAATGAAATTCAGATAAATCCAGTAGCACGTGCACACCAATCAAAACCTATATCGTAAGGAAAAAAAACGTTTTCATGGCAACAGGTGTGTACTAGAGTGTTGCCGAGTAATAGATACGTATCAAAAGTGATTATTAATTTAGAGGTGATGCTTCGTTTTCTTAAAAATGGATATGTTGATAGTTTTACTTTTGACTACAGATGCCATAAAAGAGTATCTTTATAACAATTTCCAACTTTTTGATTCTACAACATAGTTCCACTGCCATTGGAATATATTTTGTTAGTTATAATAGCAATATTATACAGATTTCGTATATTGAAACAGTCAAGTACAATACATACATATCTTTTTTTTCACTATAGTGTGCGTGTACTTTCGTAAATACACATGCTTTGACTTATCTTTAAAAAGCTATTGAACCATTGTTATCAATCTGGCCTTAAACTATGAAATAAGGAGAATCTTGGAAAAAGCTTTTGCAATTGTATATAATTTTGAAATTCGGTTCAGTAGAAGGAAGTAGGGATAAAATTCATGTTTGTCTATTAATAAAAAATAAATAAAACAGTAACGAGTAGAAAGTTTTCGAGACAAGCGTATTTTTATGAAGTTGGCTCTAAGTAAAGTGCTTTTTAAAACAGTTTTGGTCAAAAACGTTGTAAGCCATCTCGTAGGGTTTAAAACGGCTTGCTCTAATATAAAATTTAATAACAATCCTTGGAGCCGTTTTCGAATAAATTGGCTCCAACTGCTCGAATTCGCGAATAATACCGTTATACTAACTTTTGGCCAAAAATGTGATACAGTTCCTGATAGGTCTTCATCATATGTCAATATCTAAATAAAATCGTTGAAGTCACTTTCAAGCAAATCGACTTTAAGTCACCTTGGTCGTAAGTACCGTTATATCATATATAGACCAAAACGTGGTACGCGATCGTGTTGCATTACATCGTACTAAATCATTGAAGCTGTTTTCTCGAAAATTGTTGCCATTGTTGCAATATTTGGTAAGTAGCACGATACATCATTTGATTGCAATTGACCAGACTAATTCAAATATAAAGTTTAATCAAAATCGTTAGAGCCGTTTTCGAGAAAATCCGTTTTAACTGAAATCGGCCTTAAGTAAACTACCCTTAATTTTGAGATTAGAATGATAATCTAGGGATTATCACACACACTCTATATATGAAGTTTGATCTAAATCCATCCACTCGCTTAGGCTGTAGCCTCGTGCACAGACAGACAGAGAGACAGACAGACAGACAGACAGACAGACAGGTACACGGCATTGGTGGACCTACTTTTTTGGACTTCTCCAATATAGTAATGTCAAGTTTGATTAAAATCTCGAGTTCCAAATTTTGCACGAATACAATACTTGCCCTATAGGTATAGGTGCAAGTAAAAAGACTGAAAAAAAGGTTGTTTATCCCTTGCGAATCTCAGTTGCCCTTTACTAAGCTTTTGGAAGGAAGACTGAAGTGAAGATTATTTATCCCTTTTAAAACTCAGTTCCCCTTTACTAAGACTTTGGAAGGAAGAATGAAAAGAAGATTATTTATCTCTTGCGAAATTCAGTTGCCCTTTCCTCAGCCTTTGGAAGGGAAACTGAATAAAAGATGACTTAGCTTTTGTAAAACTCACTTAACCTTTACTAAGACTTTGGAAATAAGACTGAAAAAAAGATTATTTATGCTTTGCGAAACTCAGTTCCTCTTTACTAAGCCGGAAATAAAGTGCACAACTGGGCCGTACAAACTTGCACCTATACCCAAAATTCTTGTGTGTATTTGAGGTAAAAAGAAATAAACGAATATACCTATACTTTACATATGTATGTAAGTTGAAAACCAAGCAACGTCGTTACTATGTCATTTTCCTTCAGTTTCACTCATAAATTAATTGGCTTTGAAATTCGGTGAATATGAGAAAACCCAAAGCAAGTCCCTAAAAATGTAACAATATTTATTTTCTCTATCTCTGTCTTTTAACCAATGAAAATGAAATTCAGATAAATCCAGTAGCATGTGCACACCAATCAAAACCTATATCGTAAGGAAAAAAAACGTTTTCATGGCAACAGGTGTGTACTAGAGTGTTGCCGAGTAATAGATACGTATCAAAAGTGATTATTAATTTAGACGTGATGCTTCGTTTTCTTAAAAATGGATATGTTGATAGTTTTACTTTTGACTACAGATGCCATAAAAGAGTATCTTTATAACAATTTCCAACTTTTTGATTCTACAACATAGTTCCACTGCCATTGGAATATATTTTGTTAGTAATAATAGCAATATTATACAGATTTCGTATTTTGAAGAAGTCAAGTACAATACATACATATTTTTTGGTTCACTATAGTGTGCGTGTACTTTCGTAAATACCCATGCTTTGACTTATCTTTAAAAAGCTATTGAACCATTGTTATCAATCTGGCCTTAAACTATGAAATAAGGAGAATCTTGGAAAAAGCTTTTGCAATGGTATATTATTTTGAAAATCGGTTCAGTAGAAAGAAGTAGGGATAAAATTCATGTTTGTCTGTTAATATGATATGAACATCGTGTTTTTGTTAAGCTGGCTGTAAGGAAAGTGGAATTATAGGCAATTTTGACGAAAAACGTGGTATGCCATATTATGGAGTTTTGTGAAAGAAGCCTAGATATGAAAATAAAACAGTAACGAGTAGAAAGTTTTCGAGACAAGCGTATTTTTATGAAGTTGGCTCTAAGTAAAGTGCTTTTTAAAACAGTTCTGGTCAAAAAGGTTGTAAGCCATCTCGTAGGGTTTAAAAAGGCTTGCTCTAATATAAAATTTAATAACAATCCTCGGAGTCGTTTTCGAATAAATTGGCTCCAACTGCTCGATTTCGCGAATAATACCGTTATACTAACTTTTGGCCAAAAATGTGATACAGTTCCTGATAGGATTTGAGATGTTTCATCATATGTCAATATCTAAATAAAATCGTTGAAGGCACTTTCAAGCAAATCGACTTTAAGTCACGTTGGTCGTAAGTACCGTTATATCATATATAGACCGAAACGTGGTACGCGATCGTGTTGCATTACATCGTACTAAATCATTGAAGCTATTTTCTCGCAAATTGTTGCCATTGTTGCCACATTTGGTAAGTAGCACTATACATCATTTGCTTGCAATTGACCAGACTAATTCAAATATAAAGTTTAAGTAAACTACCCTTAATTTTGAGATTAGAATGATAATCTAGGGATTATCACACACACTCTATATATGAAGTTTGATCTAAATCCATCCACTCGTTTAGGCTGTAGCCTCGTGCACAGACAGACAGACAGACAGACAGCACACGGCATTGGCGGACCTACTTTTTTGGACTTCTCCAATATAGTAATGTCAAGTTTGATTAAAATCTCGAGATCCAAGTTTTGCACGAATACAATACTTGCCCTATAGGTATAGGTGCAAGTAAAAAGACTGAAAAAAGGTTGTTTATCCCTTGCGAATCTCAGTTGCCCTTTACTAAGACTTTGGAATTAAGACTGAAAAGGAGATTATTTGTCCCTTGTGAAACTCAGTTCCCCTTTACTAAGCCTTTGGAAAAAAGACTGAAAAAAAGATTATTTATGCTTTGCGAAACTCAGTTCCCCTTTACTAAGCCTTTGGAAATAAAGTGCACAACTGGGCCGTACAAACTTGCACCTATACCCAAAATTCTTGTGTGTATTTGAGGTAAAAAGAAATAAACGAATATACCTATACTTTACATATGTATGTAAGTTGAAAACCAAGCAACGTCGTTACTATGTCATTTTCCTTTAGTTTCACTCATAAATTAATTGGCTTTGAAATTCGGTGAATATGAGAAAACCCAAAGCAAGTCCCTAAAAATGTAACAATATTTATTTTCTCTATCTCTGTCTTTTAACCAATGAAAATGAAATTCAGATAAATCCAGTAGCATGTGCACACCAATCAAAACCTATATCGTAAGGAAAAAAAAACGTTTTCATGGCAACAGGTGTGTACTAGAGTGTTGCCGAGTAATAGATACGTATCAAAAGTGATTATTAATTTAGACGTGATGCTTCGTTTTCTTAAAAATGGATATGTTGATAGTTTTACTTTTGACTACAGATGCCATAAAAGAGTATCTTTATAACAATTTCCAACTTTTTGATTCTACAACATAGTTCCACTGCCATTGGAATATATTTTGTTAGTTATAATAGCAATATTATACAGATTTCGTATATTGAAACAGTCAAGTACAATACATACATATCTTTTTTTTCACTATAGTGTGCGTGTACTTTCGTAAATACACATGCTTTGACTTATCTTTAAAAAGCTATTGAACCATTGTTATCAATCTGGCCTTAAACTATGAAATAAGGAGAATCTTGGAAAAAGCTTTTGCAATGGTATATAATTTTGAAAATCGGTTCAGTAGAAGGAAGTAGGGATAAAATTCATGTTTGTCTATTAATAAAAAATAAATAAAACAGTAACGAGTAGAAAGTTTTCGAGACAAGCGTATTTTTATGAAGTTGACTCTAAGTAAAGTGCTTTTTAAAACAGTTTTGGTCAAAAACGTTGTAAGCCATCTCGTAGGGTTTAAAAAGGCTTGCTCTAATATAAAATTTTATAACAATCCTTGGAGCCGTTTTCGAATAAATTGGCTCCAACTGCTCGAATTCGCGAATAATACCGTTATACTAACTTTTGGCCAAAAATGTGATACAGTTCCTGATAGGTTTTCATCATATGTCAATATCTAAATAAAATCGTTGAAGTCACTTTCAAGCAAATCGACTTTAAGTCACCTTGGTCGTAAGTACCGTTATATCATATATAGACCAAAACGTGGTACGCGATCGTGTTGCATTACATCGTACTAAATCATTGAAGCTGTTTTCTCGAAAATTGTTGCCATTGTTGCAACATTTGGTAAGTAGCACGATACATCATTTGATTGCAATTGACCAGACTAATTCAAATATAAAGTTTAATCAAAATCGTTAGAGCCGTTTTCGAGAAAATCCGTTTTAACTGAAATCGGCCTTAAGTAAACTACCCTTAATTTTGAGATTAGAATGATAATCTAGGGATTATCACACACACTCTATATATGAAGTTTGATCTAAATCCATCCACTCGCTTAGGCTGTAGCCTCGTGCACAGACAGACAGAGAGACAGACAGACAGACAGACAGACAGACAGACAGACAGACAGGTACACGGCATTGGTGGACCTACTTTTTTGGACTTCTCCAATATAGTAATGTCAAGTTTGATTAAAATCTCGAGTTCCAAATTTTGCACGAATACAATACTTGCCCTATAGGTATAGGTGCAAGTAAAAAGACTGAAAAAAAGGTTGTTTATCCCTTGCGAATCTCAGTTGCCCTTTACTAAGCTTTTGGAAGGAAGACTGAAGTGAAGATTATTTATCCCTTTTAAAACTCAGTTCCCCTTTACTAAGACTTTGGAAGGAAGAATGAAAAGAAGATTATTTATCTCTTGCGAAATTCAGTTGCCCTTTCCTCAGCCTTTGGAAGGGAAACTGAATAAAAGATGACTTAGCTTTTGTAAAACTCACTTAACCTTTACTAAGACTTTGGAATTAAGACTGAAAAGGAGATTATTTGTCCCTTGTGAAACTCAGTTCCCCTTTACTAAGCCTTTGGAAAAAAGACTGAAAAAAAGATTATTTATGCTTTGCGAAACTCAGTTCCCCTTTACTAAGCCTTTGGAAATAAAGTGCACAACTGGGCCGTACAAACTTGCACCTATACCCAAAATTCTTGTGTGTATTTGAGGTAAAAAGAAATAAACGAATATACCTATACTTTACATATGTATGTAAGTTGAAAACCAAGCAACGTCGTTACTATGTCATTTTCCTTCAGTTTCACTCATAAATTAATTGGCTTTGAAATTCGGTGAATATGAGAAAACCCAAAGCAAGTCCCTAAAAATGTAACAATATTTATTTTCTCTATCTCTGTCTTTTAACCAATGAAAATGAAATTCAGATAAATCCAGTAGCACGTGCACACCAATCAAAACCTATATCGTAAGGAAAAAAAACGTTTTCATGGCAACAGGTGTGTACTAGAGTGTTGCCGAGTAATAGATACGTATCAAAAGTGATTATTAATTTAGACGTGATGCTTCGTTTTCTTAAAAATGGATATGTTGATAGTTTTACTTTTGACTACAGATGCCATAAAAGAGTATCTTTATAACAATTTCCAACTTTTTGATTCTACAACATAGTTCCACTGCCATTGGAATATATTTTGTTAGTTATAATAGCAATATTATACAGATTTCGTATATTGAAACAGTCAAGTACGATACATACATATCTTTTTTTTCACTATAGTGTGCGTGTACTTTCGTAAATACACATGCTTTGACTTATCTTTAAAAAGCTATTGAACCATTGTTATCAATCTGGCCTTAAACTATGAAATAAGGAGAATCTTGGAAAAAGCTTTTGCAATGGTATATCATTTTGAAAATCGGTTCAGTAGAAGGAAGTAGGGATAAAATTCATGTTTGTCTATTAATAAAAAATAAATAAAACAGTAACGAGTAGAAAGTTTTCGAGACAAGCGTATTTTTATGAAGTTGGCTCTAAGTAAAGTGCTTTTTAAAACAGTTTTGGTCAAAAACGTTGTAAGCCATCTCGTAGGGTTTAAAACGGCTTGCTCTAATATAAAATTTAATAACAATCCTTGGAGCCGTTTTCGAATAAATTGGCTCCAACTGCTCGAATTCGCGAATAATACCGTTATACTAACTTTTGGCCAAAAATGTGATACAGTTCCTGATAGGTTTTCATCATATGTCAATATCTAAATAAAATCGTTGAAGTCACTTTCAAGCAAATCGACTTTAAGTCACCTTGGTCGTAAGTACCGTTATATCATATATAGACCAAAACGTGGTACGCGATCGTGTTGCATTACATCGTACTAAATCATTGAAGCTGTTTTCTCGAAAATTGTTGCCATTGTTGCAACATTTGGTAAGTAGCACGATACATCATTTGATTGCAATTGACCACACTAATTCAATTATAAAGTTTAATCAAAATCGTTAGAGCCGTTTTCGAGAAAATCCATTTTAACTGAAATCGGCCTTAAGTAAACTACCCTTAATTTTGAGATTAGAATGATAATCTAGGGATTATCACACACACTCTATATATGAAGTTTGATCTAAATCCATCCACTCGCTTAGGCTGTAGCCTCGTGCACAGACAGACAGAGAGACAGACAGACCGACAGACAGACAGACAGACAGACAGGTACACGGCATTGGTGGACCTACTTTTTTGGACTTCTCCAATATAGTAATGTCAAGTTTGATTAAAATCTCGAGTTCCAAATTTTGCACGAATACAATACTTGCCCTATAGGTATAGGTGCAAGTAAAAAGACTGAAAAAAAGGTTGTTTATCCCTTGCGAATCTCAGTTGCCCTTTACTAAGCTTTTGGAAGGAAGACTGAAGTGAAGATTATTTATCCCTTTTAAAACTCAGTTCCCCTTTACTAAGACTTTGGAAGGAAGAATGAAAAGAAGATTATTTATCTCTTGCGAAATTCAGTTGCCCTTTCCTCAGCCTTTGGAAGGGAAACTGAATAAAAGATGACTTAGCTTTTGTAAAACTCACTTAACCTTTACTAAGACTTTGGAATTAAGACTGAAAAGGAGATTATTTGTCCCTTGTGAAACTCAGTTCCCTTTACTAAGCCTTTGGAAAAAAGACTGAAAAAAAGATTATTTATGCTTTGCGAAACTCAGTTCCCCTTTACTAAGCCTTTGGAAATAAAGTGCACAACTGGGCCGTACAAACTTGCACCTATACCCAAAATTCTTGTGTGTATTTGAGGTAAAAAGAAATAAACGAATATACCTATACTTTACATATGTATGTAAGTTGAAAACCAAGCAACGTCGTTACTATGTCATTTTCCTTCAGTTTCACTCATAAATTAATTGGCTTTGAAATTCGGTGAATATGAGAAAACCCAAAGCAAGTCCCTAAAAATGTAACAATATTTATTTTCTCTATCTCTGTCTTTTAACCAATGAAAATGAAATTCAGATAAATCCAGTAGCACGTGCACACCAATCAAAACCTATATCGTAAGGAAAAAAAACGTTTTCATGGCAACAGGTGTGTACTAGAGTGTTGCCGAGTAATAGATACGTATCAAAAGTGATTATTAATTTAGACGTGATGCTTCGTTTTCTTAAAAATGGATATGTTGATAGTTTTACTTTTGACTACAGATGCCATAAAAGAGTATCTTTATAACAATTTCCAACTTTTTGATTCTACAACATAGTTCCACTGCCATTGGAATATATTTTGTTAGTAATAATAGCAATATTATACAGATTTCGTATTTTGAAGAAGTCAAGTACAATACATACATATTTTTTGGTTCACTATAGTGTGCGTGTACTTTCGTAAATACCCATGCTTTGACTTATCTTTAAAAAGCTATTGAACCATTGTTATCAATCTGGCCTTAAACTATGAAATAAGGAGAATCTTGGAAAAAGCTTTTGCAATGGTATATTATTTTGAAAATCGGTTCAGTAGAAAGAAGTAGGGATAAAATTCATGTTTGTCTGTTAATATGATATGAACATCGTGTTTTTGTTAAGCTGGCAGTAAGGAAAGTGGAATTATAGGCAATTTTGACGAAAAACGTGGTATGCCATATTATGGAGTTTTGTGAAAGAAGCCTAGATATGAAAATAAAACAGTAACGAGTAGAAAGTTTTCGAGACAAGCGTATTTTTATGAAGTTGGCTCTAAGTAAATACCTTTTAAAAAACGTTGTATGACATCTCGACCAAAGGCTTGGTCTAATATAAAATTTAATAAAACAACCTTGGAGCCGTTTTCGAATAAATTGGCTCCAACTGCTCGATTTCGCAAAAAATACCATTATACAAACTTCTGGCCAAAAATGTGATACAGTTCCTGATAGGATTTGAGATGTTTAATCATATGTCAAAATCTAAATAAAATCGTTGAAGGCACTTTCAAGCAAATCGGCTTTTAGTCACCTTGGTCGTAAATACCGTCGTATCATACTCAGACCAAAACGTGGTACGCCATCGTGTTGCATTACTTCGTACCAGTTCAAATATGAAATTTGAACTAAATCATTGAAGCTGTTTTCTCGAAAATTGTTGCCATTGTTGCAACATTTGGTAAGTAGCACGATACATCATTTGATTGCAATTGACCAGACTAATTCAAATATAAAGTTTAATCAAAATCGTTAGAGCCGTTTTCGAGAAAATCCGTTTTAACTGAAATCG
Source organism: Xylota segnis (assembly GCA_963583995.1). Lineage (NCBI taxonomy): Eukaryota > Metazoa > Arthropoda > Insecta > Diptera > Syrphidae > Xylota > Xylota segnis. The sequence goes on along the minus strand of OY757236.1, from coordinate 90,534,261 downwards.
GCCTTAAGTAAACTACCCTTAATTTTGAGATTAGAATGATAATCTAGGGATTATCACACACACTCTATATATGAAGTTTGATCTTAATCCATCCACTCGCTTAGGCTGTAGCCTCGTGCACAGACAGACAGACAGAGAGACAGACAGACAGACAGACAGACAGACAGGTACACGGCATTGGTGGACCTACTTTTTTGGGCTTCTCCAATATAGTAATGTCAAGTTTGATTAAAATCTCGAGTTCCAAATTTTGCACGAATACAATACTTGCCCTATAGGTATAGGTGCAATTAAAAAGACTGAAAAAAATTTGTTTATCCCTTGCGAATCTCAGTTGCCCTTTACTAAGCTTTTGGAAGGAAGACTGAAGTGAAGATTATTTATCCCTTTTAAAACTCAGTTCCCCTTTACTAAGACTTTGGAAGGAAGAATGAAAAGAAGATTATTTATCTCTTGCGAAATTCAGTTGCCCTTTCCTCAGCCTTTGGAAGGGAAACTGAATAAAAGATGACTTAGCTTTTGTAAAACTCACTTAACCTTTACTAAGACTTTGGAATTAAGACTGAAAAAAAGATTATTTATGCTTTGCGAAACTCAGTTCCTCTTTACTAAGCCGGAAATAAAGTGCACAACTGGGCCGTACAAACTTGCACCTATACCCAAAATTCTTGTGTGTATTTGAGGTAAAAAGAAATAAACGAATATACCTATACTTTACATATGTATGTAAGTTGAAAACCAAGCAACGTCGTTACTATGTCATTTTCCTTCAGTTTCACTCATAAATTAATTGGCTTTGAAATTCGGTGAATATGAGAAAACCCAAAGCAAGTCCCTAAAAATGTAACAATATTTATTTTCTCTATCTCTGTCTTTTAACCAATGAAAATGAAATTCAGATAAATCCAGTAGCACGTGCACACCAATCAAAACCTATATCGTAAGGAAAAAAAACGTTTTCATGGCAACAGGTGTGTACTAGAGTGTTGCCGAGTAATAGATACGTATCAAAAGTGATTATTAATTTAGACGTGATGCTTCGTTTTCTTAAAAATGGATATGTTGATAGTTTTACTTTTGACTACAGATGCCATAAAAGAGTATCTTTATAACAATTTCCAACTTTTTGATTCTACAACATAGTTCCACTGCCATTGGAATATATTTTGTTAGTAATAATAGCAATATTATACAGATTTCGTATTTTGAAGAAGTCAAGTACAATACATACATATTTTTTGGTTCACTATAGTGTGCGTGTACTTTCGTAAATACCCATGCTTTGACTTACCTTTAAAAAGCTATTGAATCATTGTTATCAATCTGGCCTTAAACTATGAAATAAGGAGAATCTTGGAAAAAGCTTTTGCAATGGTATATTATTTTGAAAATCGGTTCAGTAGAAAGAAGTAGGGATAAAATTCATGTTTGTCTGTTAATATGATATGAACATCGTGTTTTTGTTAAGCTGGCAGTAAGGAAAGTGGAATTATAGGCAATTTTGACGAAAAACGTGGTATGCCATATTATGGAGTTTTGTGAAAGAAGGATAGATATGAAAATAAAACAGTAACGAGTAGAAAGTTTTCGAGACAAGCGTATTTTTATGAAGTTGGCTCTAAGTAAAGTGCTTTTTAAAACAGTTCTGGTCAAAAAGGTTGTAAGCCATCTCGTAGGGTTTAAAAAGGCTTGCTCTAATATAAAATTTAATAACAATCCTCGGAGTCGTTTTCGAATAAATTGGCTCCAACTGCTCGATTTCGCGAATAATACCGTTATACTAACTTTTGGCCAAAAATGTGATACAGTTCCTGATAGGATTTGAGATGTTTCATCATATGTCATTATCTAAATAAAATCGTTGAAGGCACTTTCAAGCAAATCGACTTTAAGTCACCTTGGTCGTAAGTACCGTTATATCATATATAGACCAAAACGTGGTACGCGATCGTGTTGCATTACATCGTACTAAACCATTGAAGCTGTTTTCTCGCAAATTGTTGCCATTGTTGCCACATTTGGTAAGTAGCACTATACATCATTTGCTTGCAATTGACCAGACTAATTCAAATGTAAAGTTTAATCAAAATCGTTAGAGCCGTTTTCGAGAAAATCCATTTTTACTGAAATCGGCCTTAAGTAAACTACCCTTAATTTTGAGACTAGAATGATAATCTAGGGATTATCACACACACACTCTATATATGAAGTTTGATCTAAATCCATCCACTCGTTTAGGCTGTAGCCTCGTGCACAGACAGACAGACAGACAGACAGCACACGGCATTGGCGGACCTACTTTTTTGGACTTCTCCAATATAGTAATGTCAAGTTTGATTAAAATCTCGAGTTCCAAGTTTTGCACGAATACAATACTTGCCCTATAGGTATAGGTGCAAGTAAAAAGACTGAAAAAATGTTGTTTATCCCTTGCGAATCTCAGTTGCCCTTTACTAAGCTTTTGGAAGGAAGACTGAAGAGAAGATTATTTATCCCTTTTAAAACTCAGTTCCCCTTTACTAAGCCTTTGGAAGGAAGACTGAAAAGAAGACTATTTATCCCCTGCGAAACTCAGTTCACCTTTACTAAGACTTTGGAAGGAAGAATGAAAAGAAGATTATTTATCTCTTGCGAAATTCAGTTGTCCTTTCCTCAGCCTTTGGAAGGGAAACTGAATAAAAGATGACTTAGCTTTTGTAAAACTCACTTAACATTTACTAAAACTTTGGAATTAAGACTGAAAAGGAGATTATTTGTCCCTTGTGAAACTCAGTTCCCCTTTACTAAGCCTTTGGAAAAAAAGACTGAATAAAGTGCACGACTGGGTCGTACGTACTTGCACCGTAATGCTATAAGTGTATAATTTTATCAGCATTAAAGTCCAAGTCTTGCTCTTACCAGTAAAGTAGGCGTGGCATTCCGCGTTTCGATGGAATTATAGTCATAACATTGTTGGAGTTTACTCAATGTTTTGTTTTTATAAAAATGCCCATAAAAAGTGGGCGTGGCCTGATAGGGTGTTTGAGTGAATTATAGAGAATTTTAAGGCCTATTACTTTGCTTAAATAATTTTTTCTCAATTTCTAGTAAAAATTTTGAAAAAAATAAGTTTTATAAAAGTGGGCGTGGCATTCCAAAATTTGGTATGCCATTATTTTGCACTTGTCTTATAACCTACAAATAATAATTTTTAGGCCAATCGCTGCACAAATACCCGAGAAACAGCTGATTTTCAATATTACCGTTATTCGAATTTTTCGTGAAAAACGTGGTATGCCACCTCATAGCATATACCCAAACTAACCCACACATCAAATTTTATCGAAATCGTTAGAGCCGTTTTCGAGAAAATCCATTTTAACTGAAATCGGCCTTAAGTAAACTACCCTTAATTTTGAGGTTAGAATGAAAATTCAAATTTCACCTCTAGGGAATATCCCACAGACCCTATATATGAAGTTTGAAGTAAATCCGTTCAGCCGTTTAGGCTGTAGTCGAATATACAGACAGACAGACAGACTGACAGACTGACAGACAGACAGACAGACAGACAGACAGACAGACGGCATTGGCGGACCTACTTTTTTGGACTTCTCCATTATAGTAATGTCAAGTTTGATTAAAATCTCGAGTTCCAAATTTTGCACGAATACAATACTTGCCCTATAGGTATAGGTGCAATTAAAAAGACTGAAAAAAATTTGTTTATCCCTTGCGAATCTCAGTTGCCCTTTACTAAGCTTTTGGAAGGAAGACTGAAGTGAAGATTATTTATCCCTTTTAAAACTCAGTTCCCCTTTACTAAGACTTTGGAAGGAAGAATGAAAAGAAGATTATTTATCTCTTGCGAAATTCAGTTGCCCTTTCCTCAGCCTTTGGAAGGTAAACTGAATAAAAGATGACTTAGCTTTTGTAAAACTCACTTAACCTTTACTAAGACTTTGGAATTAAGACTGAAAAAAAGATTATTTATGCTTTGCGAAACTCAGTTCCTCTTTACTAAGCCGGAAATAAAGTGCACAACTGGGCCGTACAAACTTGCACCTATACCCAAAATTCTTGTGTGTATTTGAGGTAAAAAGAAATAAACGAATATACCTATACTTTATATATGTATGTAAGTTGAAAACCAAGCAACGTCGTTACTATGTCATTTTCCTTCAGTTTCACTCATAAATTAATTGGCTTTGAAATTCGGTGAATATGAGAAAACCCAAAGCAAGTCCCTAAAAATGTAACAATATTTATTTTCTCTATCTCTGTCTTTTAACCAATGAAAATGAAATTCAGATAAATCCAGTAGCACGTGCACACCAATCAAAACCTATATCGTAAGGAAAAAAAACGTTTTCATGGCAACAGGTGTGTACTAGAGTGTTGCCGAGTAATAGATACGTATCAAAAGTGATTATTAATTTAGACGTGATGCTTCGTTTTCTTAAAAATGGATATGTTGATAGTTTTACTTTTGACTACAGATGCCATAAAAGAGTATCTTTATAACAATTTCCAACTTTTTGATTCTACAACATAGTTCCACTGCCATTGGAATATATTTTGTTAGTAATAATAGCAATATTATACAGATTTCGTATTTTGAAGAAGTCAAGTACAATACATACATATTTTTTGGTTCACTATAGTGTGCGTGTACTTTCGTAAATACCCATGCTTTGACTTACCTTTAAAAAGCTATTGAATCATTGTTATCAATCTGGCCTTAAACTATGAAATAAGGAGAATCTTGGAAAAAGCTTTTGCAATGGTATATTATTTTGAAAATCGGTTCAGTAGAAAGAAGTAGGGATAAAATTCATGTTTGTCTGTTAATATGATATGAACATCGTGTTTTTGTTAAGCTGGCAGTAAGGAAAGTGGAATTATAGGCAATTTTGACGAAAAACGTGGTATGCCATATTATGGAGTTTTGTGAAAGAACGATAGATATGAAAATAAAACAGTAACGAGTAGAAAGTTTTCGAGACAAGCGTATTTTTATGAAGTTGGCTCTAAGTAAAGTGCTTTTTAAAACAGTTCTGGTCAAAAAGGTTGTAAGCCATCTCGTAGGGTTTAAAAAGGCTTGCTCTAATATAAAATTTAATAACAATCCTCGGAGTCGTTTTCGAATAAATTGGCTCCAACTGCTCGATTTCGCGAATAATACCGTTATACTAACTTTTGGCCAAAAATGTGATACAGTTCCTGATAGGATTTGAGATGTTTCATCATATGTCATTATCTAAATAAAATCGTTGAAGGCACTTTCAAGCAAATCGACTTTAAGTCACCTTGGTCGTAAGTACCGTTATATCATATATAGACCAAAACGTGGTACGCGATCGTGTTGCATTACATCGTACTAAACCATTGAAGCTGTTTTCTCGCAAATTGTTGCCATTGTTGCCACATTTGGTAAGTAGCACTATACATCATTTGCTTGCAATTGACCAGACTAATTCAAATGTAAAGTTTAATCAAAATCGTTAGAGCCGTTTTCGAGAAAATCCATTTTTACTGAAATCGGCCTTAAGTAAACTACCCTTAATTTTGAGACTAGAATGATAATCTAGGGATTATCACACACACTCTATATATGAAGTTTGATCTAAATCCATCCACTCGTTTAGGCTGTAGCCTCGTGCACAGACAGACAGACAGACAGACAGCACACGGCATTGGCGGACCTACTTTTTTGGACTTCTCCAATATAGTAATGTCAAGTTTGATTAAAATCTCGAGTTCCAAGTTTTGCACGAATACAATACTTGCCCTATAGGTATAGGTGCAAGTAAAAAGACTGAAAAAATGTTGTTTATCCCTTGCGAATCTCAGTTGCCCTTTACTAAGCTTTTGGAAGGAAGACTGAAGAGAAGATTATTTATCCCTTTTAAAACTCAGTTCCCCTTTACTAAGCCTTTGGAAGGAAGACTGAAAAGAAGACTATTTATCCCCTGCGAAACTCAGTTCACCTTTACTAAGACTTTGGAAGGAAGAATGAAAAGAAGATTATTTATCTCTTGCGAAATTCAGTTGTCCTTTCCTCAGCCTTTGGAAGGGAAACTGAATAAAAGATGACTTAGCTTTTGTAAAACTCACTTAACATTTACTAAAACTTTGGAATTAAGACTGAAAAGGAGATTATTTGTCCCTTGTGAAACTCAGTTCCCCTTTACTAAGCCTTTGGAAAAAAAGACTGAATAAAGTGCACGACTGGGTCGTACGTACTTGCACCGTAATGCTATAAGTGTATAATTTTATCAGCATTAAAGTCCAAGTCTTGCTCTTACCAGTAAAGTAGGCGTGGCATTCCGCGTTTCGATGGAATAATAGTCATAACATTGTTGGAGTTTACTCAATGTTTTGTTTTTATAAAAATGCCCATAAAAAGTGGGCGTGGCCTGATAGGGTGTTTGAGTGAATTATAGAGAATTTTAAGGCCTATTACTTTGCTTAAATAATTTTTTCTCAATTTCTAGTAAAAATTTTGAAAAAAATAAGTTTTATAAAAGTGGGCGTGGCATTCCAAAATTTGGTATGCCATTATTTTGCACTTGTCTTATAACCTACAAATAATAATTTTTAGGCCAATCGCTGCACAAATACCCGAGAAACAGCTGATTTTCAATATTACCGTTATTCGAATTTTTCGTGAAAAACGTGGTATGCCACCTCATAGCATATACCCAAACTAACCCACACATCAAATTTTATCGAAATCGTTAGAGCCGTTTTCGAGAAAATCCATTTTAACTGAAATCGGCCTTAAGTAAACTACCCTTAATTTTGAGGTTAGAATGAAAATTCAAATTTCGCCTCTAGGGAATATCCCACAGACCCTATATATGAAGTTTGAAGTAAATCCGTTCAGCCGTTTAGGCTGTAGTCGAATATACAGACAGACAGACAGACTGACAGACTGACAGACAGACAGACAGACAGACAGACAGACGGCATTGGCGGACCTACTTTTTTGGACTTCTCCATTATAGTAATGTCAAGTTTGATTAAAATCTCGAGTTCCAAATTTTGCACGAATACAATACTTGCCCTATAGGTATAGGTGCAAGTAAAAAAAGATTATTTATGCTTTGCGAAACTCAGTTCCTCTTTACTAAGCCGGAAATAAAGTGCACGACTGGGCCGTACAAACTTGCACCTATACCCAAAATTCTTGTGTGTATTTGAGGTAAAAAGAAATAAACGAATATACCTATACTTTACATATGTATGTAAGTTTTTTCAGTTTTTTTTCCTTCAGTTTCACTCATAAATTCATTGGCTTTGAAATTCGGTGAATATGCGAAAACCCAAAGCAAGTCCCTAAAAATGTAACAATATTTACTTTCTCTATCTCTGTCTTTTAACCAATGAAAATGAAATTCAGATAAATCCAGTAGCACGTGCACACCAATCAAAACCTGTATCGTAAGGAAAAAAAACGTTTCCATGGCAACAGCTGTGTACTAGAGTGTTGCCGAGTAATAGATACGTATCAAAAGTGATTATTAATTTAGACGTGATGCTTCGTTTTCTTAAAAATGGCTATGTTGATAGTTTTACTTTCGACTACAGATGCCATAAAAGAGTATCTTTATAACAATTTCCAACTTTTTGATTCTACAACATAGTTCCACTGCCATTGGAATATATTTTGTTAGTAATAATGGCAATATTATACAGATTTCGTTTTTTGAAGAAGTCAAGTACAATACATACATATTTTTTGGTTCACTATAGTGTGCGTGTACTTTCGTAAATACCCATGCTTTGACTTACCTTTAAAAAGCTATTGAACCATTGTTATCAATCTGGCCTTAAACTATGAAATAAGGGGAATCTTGGAAAAAGCTTTTGCAATGGTATATAATTTTGAAAATCGGTTCAGTAGAAAGAAGTAGGGATAAAATTCATGTTTGTCTATTAAAATGATATGAAAATCGTGTTTTTGTTAAGCTGGCTGTAAGGAAAGTGGAATTATAGGCCATTGTGACGAAAAATGTGGTATGTTATATTATAGAGTTGTGTGAAAGAAGCCTAGATATGAAAATAAAACAGTAACGAGTAGAGAGTTTTCGAGACAAGCGTATTTTCATGAAGTTGGCTCTAAGTAAAGTGCTTTTTAAAACAGTTTTGGTCAAAAACATTGTAAGCCATCTCGTAGGGTTTAAAAAGGCTTGCTCTAATATAAAATTTAATAACAATCCTTGGAGCCGTTTTCGAATAAATTGGCTCCAACTGCTCGATTTCGCGAATAATACCGTTATACTAACTTTTGGCCAAAAATGTGATACAGTTCCTGATAGGATTTGAAATGTTTCATCATATGTCAATATCTAAATAATATCGTTGAAGGCACTTTCAAGCAAATCGACTTTAAGTCACGTTGGTCGTAAGTACCGTTATATCATATATAGACGTAAACGTGGTACGCGATCGTGTTGCATTACATCGTACTAAATCATTGAAGCCGTTTTCTCGCAAATTGTTGCCATTGTTGCCACATTTGGTAAGTAACACGATACATCATTGCTTGCAATTGACCAGACTAACTCAAATATAAAGTTTAATCAAAATCGTTAGAGCCGTTTTCGAGAAAATTCATTTAAACAGAAATCGGCCTTAAGTAAACTACGCTTAATTTTGAGATTAGAATGATAATCTAGGGATTATCACACACACTCTATATATGAAGCTTGATCTAAATCCATCCACTCGTTTAGGCTGTACCCTCGTGCACAGACAAACAGACAGAGAGACAGACAGACAGACAGGCACACGGCATTGGCGGACCTACTTTTTTGGACTTCTCCAATATAGTAATGTCAAGTTTGATTAAAATCTCGAGTTCCAAATTTTGCACGAATACAATACTTGCCCTATAGGTATAGGTGCAAGTAAAAAGACTGAAAAAAAGGTTGTTTATCCCTTGCGAAGCTCAGTTCCCCTTTACTAAGATTTTGGAAAAAAGACTCAAAAAAGATTTTTCTGTGAAACTAAATTCCCCTTTACTAAGCCTTTGGAAGGAAAACCGAATAAAATATTATTTAGAATCTGTGAAGCTCAGTTCCCCTTTACTAAGCCTTTGGAAGGAAGACTGACAAGAAGGTTATTTATCCCCTGCGAAACTAAGTTCACCTTTACTAAGACTTTGGAAGGAAGAATGAACAGAAGATTATTTATCTCTTGCGAAATTCAGTTGCCCTTTCCTAAGCCTTTGGAAGGGAAACTGAATAAAAGATGACTTAGCTTTTGTAAAACTCACTTAACCTTTACTAAGACTTTGGAATTAAGACTGAAAAGGAGATTATTTGTCCCTTGTGAAACTCAGTTCCCCTTTACTAAGCCTTTGGAAGGAAGACTGAAAAGAAGACTATTCATCCCCTGCGAAACTCAGTTCACCTTTACTAAGACTTTGGAAGGAAGAATGAAAAGAAAATTATTTATCTCTTGCGAAATTCAGTTGCCCTTTCCTAAGCCTTTGGAAGGGAAACTGAATAAAAGATGACTTAGCTTTTGTAAAACTCACTTAACCTTTACTAAGACTTTGGAATTAAGACTGAAAAGGAGATTATTTGTCCCTTGTGAAACTCAGTTCCCCTTTACTAAGCCTTTGGAAAAAAGACTTAAAAAAAGATTATTTATGCTCTGCGAAACTCAGTTCCTCTTTACTAAGCCGGAAATAAAGTGCACGACTGGGCCGTACAAACTTGCACCTATACCCAAAATTCTTGTGTGTATTTGAGGTAAAAAGAAATAAACGAATATACCTATACTTTACATATGTATGTAAGTTGAAAACCAAGCAACGTCGTTACTATGTCATTTTCCTTCAGTTTCACTCATAAATTCATTGGCTTTGAAATTCGGTGAATATGCGAAAACCCAAAGCAAGTCCCTAAAAATGTAACAATATTTAATTTCTCTATCTCTGTCTTTTAACCAATGAAAATGAAATTCAGATAAATCCAGTAGCACGTGCACACCAATCAAAACCTGTATCGTAAGGAAAAAAAACGTTTCCATGGCAACAGCTGTGTACTAGAGTGTTGCCGAGTAATAGATACGTATCAAAAGTGATTATTAATTTAGACGTGATGCTTCGTTTTCTTAAAAATGGCTATGTTGATAGTTTTACTTTCGACTACAGATGCCATAAAAGAGTATCTTTATAACAATTTCCAACTTTTTGATTCTACAACATAGTTCCACTGCCATTGGAATATATTTTGTTAGTAATAATGGCAATATTATACAGATTTCGTTTTTTGAAGAAGTCAAGTACAATACATACATATTTTTTGGTTCACTATAGTGTGCGTGTACTTTCGTAAATACACATGCTTTGACTTATCTTTAAAAAGCTATTGAACCATTGTTATCAATCTGGCCTTAAACTATGAAATAAGGGGAATCTTGGAAAAAGCTTTTGCAATGGTATATAATTTTGAAAATCGGTTCAGTAGAAAGAAGTAGGGATAAAATTCATGTTTGTCTATTAAAATGATATGAAAATCGTGTTTTTGTTAAGCTGGCTGTAAGGAAAGTGGAATTATAGGCCATTTTGACGAAAAATGTGGTATGTTATATTATAGAGTTGTGTGAAAGAAGCCTAGATATGAAAATAAAACAGTAACGAGTAGAGAGTTTTCGAGACAAGCGTATTTTTATGTAGTTGGCTCTAAGTAAAGTGCTTTTTAAAACAGTTTTGGTCAAAAACGTTGTAAGCCATCTCGTAGGGTTTAAAAAGGCTTGCTCTAATATAAAATTTAATAACAATCCTTGGAGCCGTTTTCGAATAAATTGGCTCCAACTGCTCGATTTCGCGAATAATACCGTTATACTAACTTTTGGCCAAAAATGTGATACAGTTCCTGATAGGATTTGAAATGTTTCATCATATGTCAATATCTAAATAATATCGTTGAAGGCACTTTCAAGCAAATCGACTTTAAGTCACGTTGGTCGTAAGTACCGTTATATCATATATAGACCAAAACGTGGTAAGCGATCGTGTTGCATTACATCGTACTAAATCATTGAAGCTGTTTTCTCGCAAATTGTTGCCATTGTTGCCACATTTGGTAAGTAGCACGATACATCATTTGCTTGCAATTGACCAGACTAACTCAAATATAAAGTTTAATCAAAATCGTTAGAGCCGTTTTCGAGAAAATTCATTTAAACAGAAATCGGCCTTAAGTAAACTACGCTTAATTTTGAGATTAGAATGATAATCTAGGGATTATCACACACACTCTATATATGAAGCTTGATCTAAATCCATCCACTCGTTTAGGCTGTACCCTCGTGCACAGACAGACAGACAGAGAGACAGACAGACAGACAGGCACACGGCATTGGCGGACCTACTTTTTTGGACTTCTCCAATATAGTAATGTCAAGTTTGATTAAAATCTCGAGTTCCAAATTTTGCACGAATACAATACTTGCCCTATAGGTATAGGTGCAAGTAAAAAGACTGAAAAAAAGGTTGTTTATCCCTTGCGAAGCTCAGTTCCCCTTTACTAAGATTTTGGAAAAAAGACTCAAAAAAGATTTTTCTGTGAAACTAAATTCCCCTTTACTAAGCCTTTGGAAGGAAAACCGAATAAAATATTATTTAGAATCTGTGAAGCTCAGTTCCCCTTTACTAAGCCTTTGGAAGGAAGACTGACAAGAAGGTTATTTATCCCCTGCGAAACTAAGTTCACCTTTACTAAGACTTTGGAAGGAAGAATGAACAGAAGATTATTTATCTCTTGCGAAATTCAGTTGCCCTTTCCTCAGCCTTTGGAAGGGAAACTGAATAAAAGATGACTTAGTTTTTGTAAAACTCACTTAACCTTTACTAAGAATTTGGAATTAAGACTGAAAAGGAGATTATTTGTCCCTTGTGAAACTCAGTTCCCCTTTACTAAGCCTTTGGAAGGAAGACTGAAAAGAAGACTATTCATCCCCTGCGAAACTCAGTTCACCTTTACTAAGACTTTGGAAGGAAGAATGAAAAGAAGATTATTTATCTCTTGCGAAATTCAGTTGCCCTTTCCTAAGCCTTTGGAAGGGAAACTGAATAAAAGATGACTTAGCTTTTGTAAAACTCACTTAACCTTTACTAAGACTTTGGAATTAAGACTGAAAAGGAGATTATTTGTCCCTTGTGAAACTCAGTTGCCCTTTACTAAGCCGTTGGAAAAAAGACTGAAAAAAAGATTATTTATGCTTTGCGAAACTCAGTTCCCCTTCACTAAGCCTTTGGAAATAAAGTGCACGACTGGGCCGTACAAACTTGCACCTATACCCAAAATTCTTGTGTGTATTTGAGGTAAAAAGAAATAAACGAATATACCTATACTTTACATATGGATGTAAGTTGAAAACCAAGCAACGTCGTTACTATGTCATTTTCCTTCAGTTTCACTCATAAATTCATTGGCTTTGAAATTCGGTGAATATGCGAAAACCCAAAGCAAGTCCCTAAAAATTTAATAATATTTATTTTCTCTATCTCTGTCTTTTAACCAATGAAAATGAAATTCAGATTAATCCAGTAGCACGTGGCGCACCAATCAAAACCTGTATCGTAAGGAAAAAAAACGTTTCCATGGCAACAGCTGTGTACTAGAGTGTTGCCGAGTAATAGATACGTATCAAAAGTGATTATTAATTTAGAGGTAATGCTTCGTTTTCTTAAAAATGGCTATGTTGATAGTTTTACTTTCGACTACAGATGCCATAAAAGAGTATCTTTATAACAATTTCCAACTTTTTGATTCTACAACATAGTTCCACTGCCATTGGAATATATTTTGTTAGTAATAATGACAATATTATACAGATTTCGTTTTTTGAAGAAGTCAAGTACAATACATACATATTTTTTGGTTCACTATAGTGTGCGTGTACTTTCGTTAATACACATGCTTTGACTTATCTTTAAAAAGCTTTTGAACCATTGTTATCAATCTATAACGTGGTATGCCATATTATAGAGTTTTGTGAAAGAAACCTACATATGAAAATAAAACAGTAACGAGTGGAAAGTTTTCAAGACAAGCGTATTTTTATGAAGTTGGCTCTAAGTAAAGTGCTTTATAAAATAGTTTTGGTCAAAAACGTTGTAAGCCATCTCGTAGGGATTTAAAAGGCTTGCTCTAATATAAAATTTAATAACAATCCTTGGAGCCGTTTTCAAATAAATTGGCTCCAACTGCTCGATTTCGCGAATAATACCGTTATACTAACTTTTGGCCAAAAATGTGATACAGTTCCTGATAGGATTTGAGATGTTTCATCATATGTCAATATCTAAACAAAATCGTTGAAGGCACTTTCAAGCAAATCGACTTTAAGTCACGTTGGTCGTAAGTACCGTTATATCATATATGGACCAAAACGTGGTACGCGATCGTGTTGCATTACATCGTACTAAATCATTGAAGCTGTTTTCTCGCAAATTGTTGCCATTGTTGCCACATTTGGTAAGTAGCACGATACATCATTTGCTTGCAATTGACCAGACTAATTCAAATATAAAGTTTAATCAAAATTGTTAGAGCCGTTTTTGAGAAAATCCATTTTAACTGAAATCGGCCTTAAGTAAACTACCCTTAATTTTGAGATTAGAATGATAATCTAGGTATTATCTCACACACTCTATATGTGAAGTTTGATCTAAATTCATCCACTCGTTTAGGCTGTAGCCTCGTGCACAGACAGACAGACAGAGAGACAGACAGAGAGACAGACAGACAGACAGACAGACAGGCACACGGCATTGGCGGACCTACTTTTTTGGACTTCTCCAATATAGTAATGTCAAGTTTGATTAAAATCTCGAGTTCCAAATTTTGCACGAATACAATACTTGCCCTATAGGTATAGGTGCAAGTAAAAAGACTGAAAAAGAGGTTGTTTATCCCTTGCGAATCTCAGTTGTCCTTTACTAAGCTTTTGGAAGGAAGACTGAAGAGAAGATTATTTATCCCTTTTAAAACTCAGTTCCCCTTTACTAAGCCTTTGGAAGGAAGACTGAAAAGAAGACTATTTATCCCCTGCGAAACTCAGTTCCCCTTTACTAAGCCTTTAGAAATATAGTGCACGACTGGGCCGTACAAACTTGCACCTATACCCAAAATTCTTGTGTGTATTTGAGGTAAAAAGAAATAAACGAATATACCTATACTTTACATATGTATGTAAGTTGAAAACCAAGCAACGTCGTTACTATGTCATTTTCCTTCAGTTTCACTCATAAATTCATTGGCTTTGAAATTCGGTGAATATGCGAAAACCCAAAGCAAGTCCCTAAAAATGTAACAATATTTATTTTCTCTATCTCTGTCTTTTAACCAATGAAAATGAAATTCAGATAAATCCAGTAGCACGTGCGCACCAATCAAAACCTATATCGTGCACTAGAGTGTTGCCGAGTAATAGATACGTATCAAAAGTGATTATTAATTTAGACGTGATGCTTCGTTTTCTTAAAAATGGATATGTTGATAGTTTTACTTTCGACTACAGATGCCATAAAAGAATATCTTTATAACAATTTCCAACTTTTTGATTCTACAACATAGTTCCACAGCCATTGGAATATATTTTGTTAGTAATAATGGCAATATTATACAGATTTCGTATTTTGAAGAAGTCAAGTACAATACATACATATTTTTTGGTTCACTATAGTGTGCGTGTACTTTCGTAAACACACATGCTTTGACTTATCTTTAAAAAGCTATAGAACCATTGTTATCAATCTGGCCTTAAACTATGAAATAAGGGGAATCTTGGAAAAAGCTTTTGCAATGGTATATAATTTTGAAAATCGGTTCAGTAGAAAGAAGTAGGGATAAAATTTATGTTTGTCTATTAAAATGATACGAAAATCGTGTTTTTGTTAAGCTGGCTGTAAGGAAAGTGGAATTATAGGCCATTTTGACGAATTACGTGGTATGTTATATTATAGAGTTGTGTGAAAGAAGCCTAGATATGAAAATAAAACAGTAACGAGTAGAAAGTTTTCGAGACAAGCGTATTTTTATGAAGTTGGCTCTAAGTAAAGTGCTTTTTAAAACAGTTTTGGTCAAAAACGTTGTAAGCCATCTCGTAGGGTTTAAAAAGGCTTGCTCTAATATAAAATTTAGTAACAATCCTTGGAGCCGTTTTCGAATAAATTGGCTCCAACTGCTCGATTTCGCGAATAATACCGTTATACTAACTTTTGGCCAAAAATGTGATACAGTTCCTGATAGGATTTGAGATGTTTCATCATATGTCAATATCTAAATAAAATCGTTGAAGGCACTTTCAAGCAAATCGACTTTAAGTCACGTTGGTCGTTAGTACCGTTATATCATATATAGACCAAAACGTGGTACGCGATCGTGTTGCATTACATCGTACTAAATCATTGAAGCTGTTTTCTCGCAAATTAATGCCATTGTTGCCACATTTGGTAAGTAGCACGATACATCATTTGCTTGCAATTGACCAGACTAATTCAAATATAAAGTTTAATCAAAATCGTTAGAGCCGTTTTCGAGAAAATCCATTTTAACTGAAATCGGCCCTAAGTAAACTACGCTTAATTTTGAGATTAGAATGATAATCTAAGGATTATCACGCACACTCTATATATGAAGTTTGATCTAAATCCATCCACTCGTTTAGGCTGTAGCCTCGTGCACAGACAGACAGACAGACAGACAGAGAGACAGACAGGTACACGGCATTTGCGGACCTACTTTTTTGGACTTCTCCAATATAGTAATGTCAAGTTTGATTAAAATCTCGAGTTCCAAATTTTGCACGAATACAATACTTGCCCTATAGGTATAGGTGCAAGTAAAAAGACTGAAAAAAAGGTTGTTTATCGCTTGCGAATCTCAGTTGCCCTTTCCTAAGCTTTTGGAAGGAAGACTGAAGAGAAGATTATTTATCCCTTTTAAAACTCAGTTCCCCTTTACTAAGCCTTTGGAAGGAAGACTGAAAAGAAGACTATTTATCCCCTGCGAAACTCAGTTCACCTTTACTAAGACTTTGGAAGGAAGAATGAAAAGAAGATTATTTATCTCTTGCGAAATTCAGTTGTCCTTTCCTCAGCCTTTGGAAGGGAAACTGAATAAAAGATGACTTAGCTTTTGTAAAACTCACTTAACCTTTACTAAGACTTTGGAATTAAGACTGAAAAGGAGATTATTTGTCCCTTGTGAAACTCAGTTCCCCTTTACTAAGCCTTTGGAAGGAAGACTGAAAAGAAGACTATTCATCCCCTGCGAAACTCAGTTCACCTTTACTAAGACTTTGGAAGGAAGAATGAAAAGAAGATTATTTATCTCTTGCGAAATTCAGTTGCCCTTTCCTAAGCCTTTGGAAGGGAAACTGAATAAAAGATGACTTAGCTTTTGTAAAACTCACTTAACCTTTACTAAGACTTTGGAATTAAGACTGAAAAGGAGATTATTTGTCCCTTGTGAAACTCAGTTGCCCTTTACTAAGCCGTTGGAAAAAAGACTGAAAAAAAGATTATTTATGCTTTGCGAAACTCAGTTCCCCTTCACTAAGCCTTTGGAAATAAAGTGCACGACTGGGCCGTACAAACTTGCACCTATACCCAAAATTCTTGTGTGTATTTGAGGTAAAAAGAAATAAACGAATATACCTATACTTTACATATGGATGTAAGTTGAAAACCAAGCAACGTCGTTACTATGTCATTTTCCTTCAGTTTCACTCATAAATTCATTGGCTTTGAAATTCGGTGAATATGCGAAAACCCAAAGCAAGTCCCTAAAAATTTAATAATATTTATTTTCTCTATCTCTGTCTTTTAACCAATGAAAATGAAATTCAGATTAATCCAGTAGCACGTGGCGCACCAATCAAAACCTGTATCGTAAGGAAAAAAAACGTTTCCATGGCAACAGCTGTGTACTAGAGTGTTGCCGAGTAATAGATACGTATCAAAAGTGATTATTAATTTAGAGGTAATGCTTCGTTTTCTTAAAAATGGCTATGTTGATAGTTTTACTTTCGACTACAGATGCCATAAAAGAGTATCTTTATAACAATTTCCAACTTTTTGATTCTACAACATAGTTCCACTGCCATTGGAATATATTTTGTTAGTAATAATGACAATATTATACAGATTTCGTTTTTTGAAGAAGTCAAGTACAATACATACATATTTTTTGGTTCACTATAGTGTGCGTGTACTTTCGTTAATACACATGCTTTGACTTATCTTTAAAAAGCTTTTGAACCATTGTTATCAATCTATAACGTGGTATGCCATATTATAGAGTTTTGTGAAAGAAGCCTACATATGAAAATAAAACAGTAACGAGTGGAAAGTTTTCAAGACAAGCGTATTTTTATGAAGTTGGCTCTAAGTAAAGTGCTTTTTAAAACAGTTTTGGTCAAAAACGTTGTAAGCCATCTCGTAGGGATTTAAAAGGCTTGCTCTAATATAAAATTTAATAACAATCCTTGGAGCCGTTTTCAAATAAATTGGCTCCAACTGCTCGATTTCGCGAATAATACCGTTATACTAACTTTTGGCCAAAAATGTGATACAGTTCCTGATAGGATTAGAGATGTTTCATCATATGTCAATATCTAAACAAAATCGTTGAAGGCACTTTCAAGCAAATCGACTTTAAGTCACGTTGGTCGTAAGTACCGTTATATCATATATGGACCAAAACGTGGTACGCGATCGTGTTGCATTACATCGTACTAAATCATTGAAGCTGTTTTCTCGCAAATTGTTGCCATTGTTGCCACATTTGGTAAGTAGCACGATACATCATTTGCTTGCAATTGATCAGACTAATTCAAATATAAAGTTTAATCAAAATTGTTAGAGCCGTTTTTGAGAAAATCCATTTTAACTGAAATCGGCCTTAAGTAAACTACCCTTAATTTTGAGATTAGAATGATAATCTAGGTATTATCTCACACACTCTATATATGAAGTTTGATCTAAATTCATCCACTCGTTTAGGCTGTAGCCTCGTGCACAGACAGACAGACAGAGAGACAGACAGAGAGACAGACAGACAGACAGGCACACGGCATTGGCGGACCTACTTTTTTGGACTTCTCCAATATAGTAATGTCAAGTTTGATTAAAATCTCGAGTTCCAAATTTTGCACGAATACAATACTTGCCCTATAGGTATAGGTGCAAGTAAAAAGACTGAAAAAGAGGTTGTTTATCCCTTGCGAATCTCAGTTGTCCTTTACTAAGCTTTTGGAAGGAAGACTGAAGAGAAGATTATTTATCCCTTTTAAAACTCAGTTCCCCTTTACTAAGCCTTTGGAAGGAAGACTGAAAAGAAGACTATTTATCCCCTGCGAAACTCAGTTCCCCTTTACTAAGCCTTTAGAAATATAGTGCACGACTGGGCCGTACAAACTTGCACCTATACCCAAAATTCTTGTGTGTATTTGAGGTAAAAAGAAATAAACGAATATACCTATACTTTACATATGTATGTAAGTTGAAAACCAAGCAACGTCGTTACTATGTCATTTTCCTTCAGTTTCACTCATAAATTCATTGGCTTTGAAATTCGGTGAATATGCGAAAACCCAAAGCAAGTCCCTAAAAATGTAACAATATTTATTTTCTCTATCTCTGTCTTTTAACCAATGAAAATGAAATTCAGATAAATCCAGTAGCACGTGCGCACCAATCAAAACCTATATCGTGCACTAGAGTGTTGCCGAGTAATAGATACGTATCAAAAGTGATTATTAATTTAGACGTGATGCTTCGTTTTCTTAAAAATGGATATGTTGATAGTTTTACTTTCGACTACAGATGCCATAAAAGAATATCTTTATAACAATTTCCAACTTTTTGATTCTACAACATAGTTCCACAGCCATTGGAATATATTTTGTTAGTAATAATGGCAATATTATACAGATTTCGTATTTTGAAGAAGTCAAGTACAATACATACATATTTTTTGGTTCACTATAGTGTGCGTGTACTTTCGTAAACACACATGCTTTGACTTATCTTTAAAAAGCTATAGAACCATTGTTATCAATCTGGCCTTAAACTATGAAATAAGGGGAATCTTGGAAAAAGCTTTTGCAATGGTATATAATTTTGAAAATCGGTTCAGTAGAAAGAAGTAGGGCTAAAATTTATGTTTGTCTATTAAAATGATACGAAAATCGTGTTTTTGTTAAGCTGGCTGTAAGGAAAGTGGAATTAAAGGCCATTTTGACGAATAACGTGGTATGTTATATTATAGAGTTGTGTGAAAGAAGCCTAGATATGAAAATAAAACAGTAACGAGTAGAAAGTTTTCGAGACAAGCGTATTTTTATGAAGTTGGCTCTAAGTAAAGTGCTTTTTAAAACAGTTTTGGTCAAAAACGTTGTAAGCCATCTCGTAAGGTTTAAAAAGGCTTGCTCTAATATAAAATTTAGTAACAATCCTTGGAGCCGTTTTCGAATAAATTGGCTCCAACTGCTCGATTTCGCGAATAATACCGTTATACTAACTTTTGGCCAAAAATGTGATACAGTTCCTGATAGGATTTGAGATGTTTCATCATATGTCAATATCTAAATAAAATCGTTGAAGGCACTTTCAAGCAAATCGACTTTAAGTCACGTTGGTCGTTAGTACCGTTATATCATATATAGACCAAAACGTGGTACGCGATCGTGTTGCATTACATCGTACTAAATCATTGAAGCTGTTTTCTCGCAAATTAATGCCATTGTTGCCACATTTGGTAAGTAGCACGATACATCATTTGCTTGCAATTGACCAGACTAATTCAAATATAAAGTTTAATCAAAATCGTTAGAGCCGTTTTCGAGAAAATCCATTTTAACTGAAATCGGCCTTAAGTAAACTACCCTTAATTTTGAGATTAGAATGATAATCTAGGGATTATCACACACACTCTATATATGAAGTTTGATCTAAATCCATCCACTCGTTTAGGCTGTAGCCTCGTGCACAGACAGACAGACAGACAGACAGAGAGACAGACAGGTACACGGCATTTGCGGACCTACTTTTTTGGACTTCTCCAATATAGTAATGTCAAGTTTGATTAAAATCTCGAGTTCCAAATTTTGCACGAATACAATACTTGCCCTATAGGTATAGGTGCAAGTAAAAAGACTGAAAAAAAGGTTGTTTATCCCTTGCGAATCTCAGTTGCCCTTTCCTAAGCTTTTGGAAGGAAGACTGAAGAGAAGATTATTTATCTCTTGCGAAATTCAGTTGTCCTTTCCTCAGCCTTTGGAAGGGAAACTGAATAGAAGATGACTTAGCTTTTGTAAAACTCACTTAACCTTTACTAAGACTTTGGAATTAAGACTGAAAAGGAGATTATTTGTCCCTTGTGAAACTCAGTTCCCCTTTACTAAGCCTTTGGAAGGAAGACTGAAAAGAAGACTATTTATCCCCTGCGAAACTCAGTTCACCTTTACTAAGACTTTGGAAGGAAGAATGAAAAGAAGATTATTTATCTCTTGCGAAATTCAGTTGTCCTTTCCTCAGCCTTTGGAAGGGAAACTGAATAGAAGATGACTTAGCTTTTGTAAAACTCACTTAACCTTTACTAAGACTTTGGAATTAAGACTGAAAAGGAGATTATTTGTCCCTTGTGAAACTCAGTTCCCCTTTACTAAGCCTTTGGAAGGAAGACTGAAAAGAAGACTATTTATCCCCTGCGAAACTCAGTTCACCTTTACTAAGACTTTGGAAGGAAGAATGAAAAAAAGATTATTTATCTTTTGCGGAATTCAGTTGCCCTTTCCTCAGCCTTTGGAAGGGAAACTGAATAAAAGATGACTTAACTTTTGTAAAACTCACTTAACCTTTACTAAGACTTTGGAATTAAGACTGAAAAGGAGATTATTATTTGGAGATTATTCCACTGCCAGATTTCGTTTTTTGAAGAAGTCAAGTACAATACATACATATATTTTAGTTCACTATAGTGTGCGTGTGCTTTCGTAAATACACATGCTTTGACTTATCTTTAAAAAGCTATTGAACCATTGTTATCAATCTGGCCTTAAACTATGAAATAAGGAGAATCTTGGAAAAAGCCTTTGCAATGGTATATAATTCTGAAAATCGGTTCAGTAGAAAGAAGTAGGGATAAAATTCATGTTTGTCTGTTAATATGATATGAAAATCGTGTTTTTGTTAAGCTGGCTGTAAGGAAAGTGGAATTATAGGCCATTTTGACGAAAAACGTGGTATGCCATATTATGGAGTTTTGTGAAAGAAGCCTAGATATGAAAATAAAACAGTAACGAGTAGAAAGTTTTCGAGACAAGCGTATTTTTATGAAGTTGGCTCTAAGTAAAGTGCTTTTTAAAACAGTTTTGGTCAAAAACGTTGTAAGCCATCTCGTAGGGTTTAAAAAGGCTTGCTCTAATATAAAATTTATTAGCAATCCTTGGAGCCGTTTTCGAATAAATTGGCTCCAACTGCTCGATTTCGCGAATAATACCGTTATACTAACTTTTGGCCAAAAATGTGATACAGTTCCTGATAGGATTTGAGATGTTTCATCATATGTCAATATCTAAATAAAATCGTTGAAGGCACTTTCAAGCAAATCGACTTTAAGTCACGTTGGTCGTAAGTACCGTTATATCATATATAGACCAAAACGTGGTACGCGATCGTGTTGCATTACATCGTACTAAATCATTGAAGCTGTTTTCTCGCAAATTGTTGCCATTGTTGCCACATTTGGTAAGTAGCACGATACATCATTTGCTTGCAATTGACCAGACTAATTCAAATATAAAGTTTAATCAAAATCGTTAGAGCCGTTTTCGAGAAAATCCATTTTAACTGAAATCGGCCCTAAGTAAACTACGCTTAATTTTGAGATTAGAATGATAATCTAAGGATTATCACGCACACTCTATATATGAAGTTTGATCTAAATCCATCGACTCGTTTAGGCTGTAGCCTCGTGCACAGACAGACAGACAGACAGACAGAGAGACAGACAGACAGACAGACAGGTACACGGCATTGGCGGACCTACTTTTTTGGACTTCTCCAATATAGTAATGTCAAGTTTGATTAAAATCTCGAGTTCCAAATTTTGCACGAATACAATACTTGCCCTATAGGTATAGGTGCAAGTAAAAAGACTGAAAAAAAGGTTGTTTATCCCTTGCGAATCTCAGTTGCCCTTTCCTAAGCGTTTGGAAGGAAGACTGAAGAGAAGATTATTTATCCCTTTTAAAACTCAGTTCCCCTTTACTAAGCCTTTGGAAGGAAGACTGAAAAGAAGACTATTTATCCCCTGCGAAACTCAGTTCACCTTTACTAAGACTTTGGAAGGAAGAATGAAAAGAAGATTATTTATCTCTTGCGAAATTCAGTTGCCCTTTCCTCAGCCTTTGGAAGGGAAACTGAATAAAAGATGACTTAGCTTTTGTAAAACTCACTTAACCTTTACTAAGACTTTGGAATTAAGACTGAAAAGGAGATTATTTGTCCCTTGTGAAACTCAGTTCCCCTTTACTAAGCCTTTGGAAGGAAGACTGAAAAGAAGACTATTTATCCCCTGCGAAACTCAGTTCACCTTTACTAAGACTTTGGAAGGAAGAATGAAAAAAGGATTATTTATCTTTTGCGAAATTCAGTTGCCCTTTCCTCAGCCTTTGGAAGGGAAACTGAATAAAAGATGACTTAGCTTTTGTAAAACTCACTTAACCTTTACTAAGACTTTGGAATTAAGACTGAAAAGGAGATTATTATTTGGAGATTATTCCACTGCCATTGGAATATATTTTGTTAGTAATAATGGCAATATTATACAGATTTAGTTTTTTGAAGAAGTCAAGTACAATACATACATATTTTTTGGTTCACTATAGTGTGCGTGTACTTTCGTAAATACACATGCTTTGACTTATCTTTAAAAAGCTATTGAACCATTGTTATCAATCTGGCCTTAAACTATGAAATAAGGAGAATCTTGGAAAAAGCCTTTGCAATGGTATATAATTCTGAAAATCGGTTCAGTAGAAAGAAGTAGGGATAAAATTCATGTTTGTCTATTAATATGATATGAAAATCGTGTTTTTGTTAAGCTGGCTGTAAGGAAAGTGGAATTATTGGCAATTTTGACGAAAAACGTGGTATGCCATATTATAGAGTTTTGTGAAAGAAGCCTAGATATGAAAATAAAACAGTAACGAGTAGAAAGTTTTCGAGACAAGCGTATTTTTATGAAGTTGGCTCTAAGTAAAGTGCTTTTTAAAACAGTTTTGGTCAAAAACGTTGTAAGCCATCTCGTAGGGTTTTAAAAGGCTTGCTCTAATATATAATTTAATAACAATCCTTGGAGCCGTTTTCGAATAAATTGGCTCCAACTGCTCGATTTCGCGAATAATACCGTTATACTAACTTTTGGCCAAAAATGTGATACAGTTCCTGATAGGACTTGAGATGTTTCATCATATGTCAATATCTAAATAAAATCGTTGAAGGCACTTTCAAGCAAATCGACTTCAAGTCACGTTGGTCGTAAGTACCGTTATATCATATATAGACCAAAACGTGGTACGCGATCGTGTTGCATTACATCGTCCTAAATCATTGAAGCTGTTTTCTCGAAAATTGTTGCCATTGTTGCAACATTTGGTAAGTAGCACGATACATCATTTGATTGCAATTGACCAGACCAATTCAAATATAAAGTTTAATCAAAATCGTTAGAGCCGTTTTCGAGAAAATCCATTTTAACTGAAATCGGCCTTAAGTAAACTACAATTAATTAGAATGATAATCTAGGGATTATCACACACACTCTATATATGAAGTTTGATCCAAATCCATCCACTCGCTTAGGCTGTAGCCTCGTGCCCAGACAGACAGACAGAGAGACAGACAGACAGAGAGACAGACAGACAGACAGACAGACAGACAGACAGACAGGTACACGGCATTGGTGGACCTACTTTTTTGGACTTCTCCAATATAGTAATGTCAAGTTTGATTAAAATCTCGAGTTCCAAATTTTGCACGAATACAATACTTGCCCTATAGGTATAGGTGCAAGTAAAAAGACTGAAAAAAAGGTTGTTTATCCCCTGCGAATCTCAGTTGCCCTTTACTAAGCTTTTGGAAGGAAGACTGAAGTGAAGATTATTTATCCCTTTTAAAACTCAGTTCCCCTTTACTAAGCCTTTGGAAGGAAGACTGAAAAGAAGACTATTTATCCCCTGCGAAACTCAGTTCACCTTTACTAAGACTTTGGAAGGAAGAATGAAAAGAAGATTATTTATCTCTTGCGAAATTCAGTTGCCCTTTCCTCAGCCTTTGGAAGGGAAACTGAATAAAAGATGACTTAGCTTTTGTAAAACTCACTTAACCTTTACTAAGACTTTGGAATTAAGACTGAAAAGGAGATTATTTGTCCCTTCTGAAACTCAGTTCCCCTTTACTAAGCCTTTGGAAAAAAAACTGAAAAAAAGATTATTTATGCTTTGCGAAACTCAGTTCCACTTTACTAAGCCTTTGGAAATAAAGTGCACAACTGGGCCGTACAAACTTGCACCTATACCCAAAATTCTTGTGTGTATTTGAGGTAAAAAGAAATAAACGAATATACCTATACTTTACATATGTATGTAAGTTGAAAACCAAGCAACGTCGTTACTATGTCATTTTCCTTCAGTTTCACTCATTAATTCATTGGCTTTGAAATTCGGTGAATATGAGGAAACCCAAAGCAAGTCCCTAAAAATGTAACAATATTTATTTTCTCTATCTCTGTCTTTTAACCAATGAAAATGAAATTCAGATAAATCCAGTAGCACGTGCACACCAATCAAAACCTATATCGTAAGGAAAAAAAACGTTTTCATGGCAACAGGTGTGTACTAGAGTGTTGCCGCGTAATAGATACGTATCAAAAGTGATTATTAATTTAGACGTGATGCTTCGTTTTCTTAAAAATGGATATGTTGATAGTTTTACTTTCGACTACAGATGCCATAAAAGAGTATTTTTATAACAATTTCCAACTTTTTGATTCTACAACATAGTTCCACTGCCATTGGAATATATTTTGTTAGTAATAATAGCTATATTATACAGATTTCGTATTTTGAAGAAGTCAAGTACAATACATACATATTTTTTGGTTCACTATAGTGTGCGTTTACTTTCGTAAATACCCATGCTTTGACTTATCTTTAAAAAGCTATTGAACCATTGTTATCAATCTGGCTTTAAACTATGAAATAAGGAGAATCTTGGAAAAAGCTTTTGCAATGGTATATTATTTTGAAAATCGGTTCAGTAGAAAGAAGTAGGGATAAAATTCATGTTTGTCTGTTAATATGATATGAACATCGTGTTTTTGTTAAGCTGGCAGTAAGGAAAGTGGAATTATAGGCAATTTTGACGAAAAACGTGGTATGCCATATTATGGAGTTTTGTGAAAGAAACCTAGATATGAAAATAAAACAGTAACGAGTAGAAAGTTTTCGAGACAAGCGTATATTTATGAAGTTGGCTCTAAGTAAAGTGCTTTTTAAAACAGTTCTGGTCAAAAACGTTGTAAGCCATCTCGTAGGGTTTAAAAGGCTTGCTCTAATATAAAATTTAATAACAATCCTTGGAGTCGTTTTCGAATAAATTGGCTCCAACTGCTCGATTTCGCGAATAATACCGTTATACTAACTTTTGGCCAAAAATGTGATACAGTTCCTGATAGGTTTTCATCATATGTCAATATCTAAATAAAATCGTTGAAGTCACTTTCAAGCAAATCGACTTTAAGTCACCTTGGTCGTAAGTACCGTTATATCATATATAGACCAAAACGTGGAACGCGATCGTGTTGCATTACATCGTACTAAATCATTGAAGCTGTTTTCTCGAAAATTGTTGCCATTGTTGCAACATTTGGTAAGTAGCACGATACATCATTTGATTGCAATTGACCAGACTAATTCAAATATAAAGTTTAATCAAAATCGTTAGAGCCGTTTTCGAGAAAATCCATTTTAACTGAAATCGGCCTTAAGTAAACTACCCTTAATTTTGAGATTAGAATGATAATCTAGGGATTATCATACACACTCTATATATGAAGTTTGATCTAAATCCATCCACTCGTTTAGGCTGTAGCCTCGTGCACAGACAGACAGACAGAGAGACAGACAGACAGACAGACAGACAGACAGGTACACGGCATTGGTGGACCTACTTTTTTGGACTTCTCCAATATAGTAATGTCAAGTTTGATTAAAATCTCGAGTTCCTTTGGAAAAAAGACTGAAAAAAAGATTATTTATGCTTTGCGAAACTCAGTTCCCCTTTATTAAGCCTTTTGAAATAAAGTGCACAACTGGGCCGTACAAACTTGCACCTATACCCAAAATTCTTGTGTGTATTTGAGGTAAAAAGAAATAAACGAATATACCTATACTTTACATATGTATATAAGTTGAAAATCAAGCAACGTCGTTAATATGTCATTTTCCTTCAGTTTCACTCATAAATTCATTGGCTTTGAAATTCGGTGAATATGCGAAAACCCAAAGCAAGTCCCTAAACATGTAACAATATTTATTTTCTCTATCTCTGTCTTTTAACCAATGAAAATGAGATTCAGATAAATCCAGTAGCACGTGCGCACCAATCAAAACCTGTATCGTAAGGAAAAAAAACGTTTCCATGGCAACAGCTGTGTACTAGAGTGTTGCCGAGTAATAGATACGTATCAAAAGTGATTATTAATTTAGACGTGATGCTTCGTTTTCTTAAAAATGGCTATGTTGATAGTTTTACTTTCGACTACAGATGCCATAAAAGAGTATCTTTATAAGAATTTCCAACTTTTTGATTCTACAACATAGTTCCACTGCCATTGGAATATATTTTGTTAGGTATAATAGCAATATTATACAGATTTCGTATATTGAAACAGTCAAGTACAATACATACATATTTTTTGGTTCACTATAGTGTGCGTGTACTTTCGTAAATACACATGCTTTGACTTATCTTTAAAAAGCTATTGAACCATTGTTATCAATCTGGCCTTAAACTATAAAATAAGGAGAATCTTGGAAAAAGCTTTTGCAATGGTAGAAAGAAGTAGGGATAAAATTCATGTTTGTCTATTAATATGATATCAAAATCGTGTTTTTGTTAAGCTGGCTGTAAGGAAAATGGATTTATAGTCAATTTTGACGAAAAACGTGGTATGCCATATTATAGAGTTTTGTAAAAGAAGCCTAGATATGAAAATAAAACAGTAACGAGTAGAAAGTTTTCGAGACAAGCGTATATTTATGAAGTTGGCTCTAAGTAAAGTGCTTTTTAAAACAGTTCTGGTCAAAAACGTTGTAAGCCATCTCGTAGGGTTTAAAAAGGCTTGCTCTAATATAAAATTTAATAACAATCCTTGGAGCCGTTTTCGAATAAATTGGCTCCAACTGCTCGATTTCGCGAATAATACCGTTATACTAACTTTTGGCCAAAAATGTGATACAGTTCCTGATAGGATTTGAGATGTTTCATCATATGTCAATATCTAAATAAAATCGTTGAAGGCACTTTCAACCAAATCGACTTTAAGTCACGTTGGTCGTAAGTACCGTTATATCATATATAGACCAAAACGTGGTACGCGATCGTGTTGCATTACATCGTATTAAATCATTGAAGCTGTTTTCTCGCAAATTGTTGCCATTGTTGCCACATTTGGTAATTAGCACTATACATCATTTGCTTGCAATTGACCAGACTAATTCAAATATAAAGTTTAATCAAAATCGTTAGAGCCGTTTTCGAGAAAATTCATTTTTACTGAAATCTTCCTTAAGTAAACTACCCTTAATTTTGAGATTAGAATGATAATCTAGGGATTATCACACACACTCTATATATGAAGTTTGATCTAAATCCATCCACTCGTTTAGGCTGTAGCCTCGTGCACAGACAGACAGACATACAGACAGGCACACGGCATTGGCGGACCTACTTTTTTGGACTTCTCCAATATAGTAATGTCAAGTTTGATTAAAATCTCGAGTTCCAAATTTTGCACGAATACAATACTTGCCCTATAGGTATAGGTGCAAGTAAAAAGACTGAAAAAAGGTTGTTTATCCCTTGCGAATCTCAGTTCCCCTTTACTAAGCCTTTGGAAGGAAGACTGAAAAGAAGACTATTTATCCCCTGCGAAACTCAGTTCACCTTTACTAAGACTTTGGAAGGAAGAATGAAAAGAAGATTATTTATCTCTTGCGAAATTCAGTTGCCCTTTCCTCAGCCTTTGGAAGGGAAACTGAATAAAAGATGACTTAGCTTTTGTAAAACTCACTTAACATTTACTAAAACTTTGGAATTAAGACTGAAAAGGAGATTATTTGTCCCTTGTGAAACTCAGTTCCCCTTTACTAAGCCTTTGGAAAAAAAGACTGAAAAAAAGATTATTTATGCTTTGCGAAACTCAGTTCCCCTTTACTAAGCCTTTGGAAATAAAATGCACAACTGGGCCGTACAAACTTGCACCTATACCCAAAATTATTGTGTGTATTTGAGATAAAAAGAAATAAACGAATATACCTATACTTTACATATGTATGTAAGTTGAAAATCAAGCAACGTCGTTACTATGTCATTTCCCTTCAGTTTCACTCATAAATTCATTGGCTTTGAAATTCGGTGATTATGCGAAAACCCAAAGCAAGTCCCTAAACATGTAACAATATTTATTTTCTCTATCTCTGTCTTTTAACCAATGAAAATGAGATTCAGATAAATCCAGTAGCACGTGCGCACCAATCAAAACCTGTATCGTAAGGAAAAAAAACGTTTCCATGGCAACAGCTGTGTACTAGAGTGTTGCCGAGTAATAGATACGTATCAAAAGTGATTATTAATTTAGACGTGATGCTTCGTTTTCTTAAAAATGGCTATGTTGATAGTTTTACTTTCGACTACAGATGCCATAAAAGAGTATCTTTATAAGAATTTCCAACTTTTTGATTCTACAACATAGTTCCACTGCCATTGGAATATATTTTGTTAGTTATAATAGCAATATTATACAGATTTCGTATATTGAAACAGTCAAGTACAATACATACATATTTTTTGGTTCACTATAGTGTGCGTGTACTTTCGTAAATACACATGCTTTGACTTATCTTTAAAAAGCTATTGAACCATTGTTATCAATCTGGCCTTAAACTATGAAATAAGGAGAATCTTGGAAAAAGCTTTTGCAATGGTATATAATTTTGAAAATCGGTTCAGTAGAAGGAAGTAGGGATAAAATTCATGTTTGTCTATTAATATGATATCAAAATTGTGTTTTTGTTAAGCTTGCTGTAAGGAAAATGGATTTATAGGCAATTTTGACGAAAAACGTGGTATGCCATATTATAGAGGTTTGTAAAAGAAGCCTAGATATGAAAATAAAACAGTAACGAGTAGAAAGTTTTCGAGACAAGCGTATTTTTATGAAGTTGGCTGTAAGTAAAGTGCTTTTTAAAACAGTTTTGGTCAAAAACGTTGTAAGCCATCTCGTAGGGTTTAAAAAGGCTTGCTCTAATATAAAATTTAATAACAATCCTTGGAGCCGTTTTCGAATAAATTGGCTCCAACTGCTCGAATTCGCGAATAATACCGTTATACTAACTTTTGGCCAAAAATATGATACAGTTCCTGATAGGTTTTCATCATATGTCAATATCTAAATAAAATCGTTGAAGTCACTTTCAAGCAAATCGACTTTAAGTCACCTTGGTCGTAAGTACCGTTATATCATATATAGACCACAACGTGGTACGCGATCGTGTTGCATTACATCGTACTAAATCATTAATGCTGTTTTCTCGAAAATTGTTGTCATTGTTGCAACATTTGGTAAGTAGCACGATACATCATTTGATTGCAATTGACCAGACTAATTCAAATATAAAGTTTAATCAAAATCGTTAGAGCCGTTTTCGAGAAAATCCATTTTAACTGAAATCGGCCTTAAGTAAACTACCCTTAATTTTGAGATTAGAATGATAATCTAGGGATTATCACACACACTCTATATATGAAGTTTGATCTAAATCCATCCACTCGTTTAGGCTGTAGCCTCGTGCACAGACAGACAGACAGACAGACAGCACACGGCATTGGCGGACCTACTTTTTTGGACTTCTCCAATATAGTAATGTCAAGTTTGATTAAAATCTCGAGTTCCAAATTTTGCACGAATACAATACTTGCCCTATAGGTATAGGTGCAAGTAAAAAGACTGAAAAAAAGGTTGTTTATCCCCTGCGAATCTCAGTTGCCCTTTACTAAGCTTTTGGAAGGAAGACTGAAGTGAAGATTATTTATCCCTTTTAAAACTCAGTTCCCCTTTACTAAGCCTTTGGAAGGAAGACTGAAAAGAAGACTATTTATCCCCTGCGAAACTCAGTTCACCTTTACTAAGACTTTGGAAGGGAGAATGAAAAGAAGATTATTTATCTCTTGCAAAATTCAGTTGCCCTTTCCTCAGCCTTTAAAAGGGAAACTGAATAAAAGATGACTTAGCTTTTGTAAAACTCACTTAACCTTTACTAAGACTTTGGAATTAAGACTGAAAAGGAGATTATTTGTCCCTTGTGAAACTCAGTTCCCCTTTACTAAGCCTTTGGAAAAAAGACTGAAAAAAAGATTATTTATGCTTTGCGAAACTCAGTTCCCCTTTACTAAGCCTTTGGAAATAAAGTGCACAACTGGGCCGTACAAACTTGCACCTATACCCAAAATTCTTGTGCGTATTTTAGGTAAAAAGAAATAAACGAATATACCTATACTTTACATATGTATGTAAGTTGAAAACCAAGCAACGTCGTTACTATGTCATTTTCCTTCAGTTTCACTCATAAATTCATTGGCTTTGAAATTCGGTGAATATGAGAAAACCCAAAGCAAGTCCCTAAAAATGTAAGAATATTTATTTTCTCTATCTCTGTCTTTTAACCAATGAAAATGAAATTCAGATAAATCCAGTAGCACGTGCACACCAATCAAAACCTATATATCGTAAGGAAAAAAAAACGTTTTCATGGCAACAGGTGTGTACTAGAGTGTTGCCGAGTAATAGATACGTATCAAAAGTGATTATTAATTTAGACGTGATGCTTCGTTTTCTTAAAAATGGATATGTTGATAGTTTTACTTTCGACTACAGATGCCATAAAAGAGTATCTCTATAACAATTTCCAACTTTTTGATTCTACAACATAGTTCCACTGCCATTGGAATATATTTTGTTAGTAATAATAGCAATATTATACAGATTTCGTATTTTGAA
Organism: Xylota segnis; assembly: GCA_963583995.1. Taxonomy (NCBI): domain Eukaryota; kingdom Metazoa; phylum Arthropoda; class Insecta; order Diptera; family Syrphidae; genus Xylota; species Xylota segnis. The sequence goes on along the minus strand of OY757236.1, from coordinate 90,502,909 downwards.
GAAGCCAAGTACAATACATACATATTTTTTGGTTCACTATAGTGTGCGTGTACTTTCGTAAATACCCATGCTTTGACTTATCTTTAAAAAGCTATTGAACCATTGTTATCAATCTGGCTTTAAACTATGAAATAAGGAGAATCTTGGAAAAAGCTTTTGCAATGGGATATGATTTTGAAAATCGGTTCAGTAGAAAGAAGTAGGGATAAAATTCATGTTTGTCTGTTAATATGATATGAACATCGTGTTTTTGTTAAGCTGGCAGTAAGGAAAGTGGAAGGTGGCCAGGTGTGAACCGATAGGGTAAAGTCTTTAGACGATCCTTATCGGCAACGCTTCAAGAAGACTCACTGCCTCCTCGTGGCGGCCGCCGGGCAACGGCTCCTATGTTAAGGAAACTACCCACAATCTGATCAACCTGCTACTGGCTTTGTGCCTCTCTGGCTGATCAGTTTGATGGATTTGTGGAATTAGCATAAGGCCGGCTAAAGTGAGCGACGATGGGGAGAAAACCCCATTATCAAATCCCTAATCCAAGGTGGAACAGCATACGCCGATGGATACATGGCTAAGAGGGTGCTTAGTCGCTAGTATGCGAACTCCGAATACCTGGCGCCCTTCGGTTTTAAGTCAGCCTTCCTGTGGCATACCGGGCTCCGCCATGGGCGACCTCCCTTCCCGGATACTCGTGGGTCCAAAATTCCATTAAATATAAAAACAAACAATGAGAAGAATGCATCTCAGATTGCATCAACCTTGGGTTCTGCTGTTGAGCAACCCTCTGTATCCCGAGGCGCAACTGAGCACTCGACGGCCAACGCTACCTTGGCCTCTACTTCTCGGTCTGCTGTCGAGCAGCCGAACACCCCTGAACGTTTAGAAGGCGTTGCCACATGGGCCCCTTTGAAACTTTCCGCTGCGGTCAGAACCGGGGATGTGGAATCTGCCACATCTGATTCTGACGCGTCCACCATTGTTGATGCCTGTAGTATCATCACGGAGAAATCCGGTTGCTCTTCCATTGGGAAGATGCTTGGTGACCTACAGATCCCACAACAAAAGGATGGATTTTTCAAACTGACCTCTAAAGAAAGAAGGCGGTTTAAGCATGCGCTTAGAACTGGCAAGAGTAGAGAGAGCGCTCTCGCATACTCAAAGATTGCCACCCCTACTCACCGCGAAACTAAACGTGTCAGATCGGAGGATCAGACACCAATAGAATCGGTCGCCAAGAAAGTCAAGGCAGGACCTACACCTGATACTCCCACTTACAGTCAAGTGGCCAGTACCATAAGGTTAGGTGTTGTCCCGACTGACTTGTCCACTCAACCCCTCACAACTGAGCAAATGGCACTGTTTCAAGAGGCGGTTATAGACACCTCGATTGAGATGAGCAATAGCGGCGTATGGCCGCATTTTTCTGGTTCACATCACAGATCGGGGTGGCTAGTGTTCATATGCTCAGACACTACGACCGCTGAGTGGATGCGCTCGAATTTCGAGAGGATCAGAGCCAAAAGTGGACTGAACGTGACACTTGTGGAGGAAGGTTTTTTCCCTAAACCACATATTGTCCGAGGGTTCTTTCCACAAAGTCTGGAGCTGTCCTCAGAAAAGATTTTGGCGACAATAACCGCTCAAAATGCTGGACTGCAGGCCAATTCATGGAAGGTTATCAAGAGGGAAAAGGATGGTGCACTCCTTCACCTCGTGATGGCTATTGACGACTCTTCCATGAATAGGCTAAACACCTGTAAAGGCAAAATTAGTTACCGCTTCGGCCAGGTTAAGCTGATCTTAAGGAGCACCGATAAGATAACAGCGATAACAGATAACAGCTGCGGTACCTCCGATAAGGAGGTAATTGGACCTTCACCTGACTGCGGAAATGTGTCCGACAGTCAGGATCCCCAACCTGCTCCCTCGTCTAACAGCGCCATTCCAAAACAACCATAGCTAACCCGGCAACAACATCTGCCCTTTCGACCACCAGCGCCACTGGGCATGGTGCTCATAGCGGTTTCGGAAATCAGCCCACTAAGCAGGTTCCACGACCTACTCCTTCAACCAGCGGGGCCATAGGGCATGCTGGTCCCTTCCGTTCTGGTAACAGAACAGTAGCTAGATCTGTGGATCGCTACCGTAGAGGTGGCACTAGCTACATATCCCAAACGACCGGCACCGTAGCCGGTTCAACTCGTCCAGCAAGCGGCGCCAGTGGGCACGCTTACTGCCATGAAGAAGAGTCGGTCAGGAACAGACCATTGGGTCGACCAAATCTGGCTGCTTGTCGCAGAGGAAAAGGCCCTAAAAAAGCCCAACTACTCAGACAAGCTAGATCCTCCAAGGAGGACTAAATGAGCACCATTAAGGTGTTACAGGCGAACCTGCATCACGCTAAGGGCGCGTCCGCTACCCTTAGCAAGCGGTTCGCCGATGAAAATATAACCCTTGGCCTTATCCAAGAACCTTGGGTTATCAGCGGACACATTAGAGGTCTATGGAGTACGACAAGTAAGTTAATTTACAAATGCGGGGAGTCAGTGCCAAGGGCGGCCTGCTTGATCAGCAAATTTATTAACTTTCTCTCTATTCCAGAATTTTTGACTAGAGACCTGGTGGCCCTACTGGTAGAGGTTCCGACCGAGAGGGGAACACAGAACATCGTGTGTGCCTCGGCATATTTCCCCGGCGACGACGACAACATTCCGCCCACAGAGGTCCAGGAACTAATACAACACTGCCAGAAACGCAACCTACACTACATCATAGGTTGCGATGCCAATGCGCATCACAAGATCTGGGGCAGTAGTGGCATCAATAGAAGGGGTGAGTGTCTTTTAGAATATCTTATTAGTAATCGTGTAGATATTGTAAATAAGGGCTCTAAACCAACCTTCATAAATGCGATTCGCGAAGAGGTACTTGATCTCACACTCGCTAGTCCATTTATTTCAAACTCAGTAGTAAACTGGCATGTGTCAGATGAAGCCTCGTTGTCCGACCACTTGCACATCAGGTTCGACATTCCGGGTAGACTGACACATGACTCTTCTAGATACGATCCCAAATCCATGGACTGGAATCTGTATCGAGGACTTGTCCTCTCAAAATTAGATACGCTAATCCCATCTATTGCGTCCACGTGGGACCTAGATGAAGCAGCTTATCAATTAAACAATGTGTTGCTTACCTCCTATCATAGCAGTTGCGTCCCCAAAACCAGTGTGTGTAGACGTAAGGTTCCCTGGTGGAATGACCAACTTGCTAAGATTAGGAAAAAGGTTAGAAGACTTTTCAACGTTGCAAAACGCACGAAGAGTTGGGACGAATATAGATTCGCTCTCACTGAATACAATTCAGAATTAAGACGATCCAAACGCGCTACATGGAGAAAATGCTGTGAAAACATAACTGACATGCCAGTAGCGGCACGCATCCATAAAGCACTTGTAAAGGATCACGCAAATAGTGTAGGTTTACTCAAAAATACTGATGGTACCTACACGTCGGACCAAATGGATACACTTAGAACCCTACTTCAGGTTCACTTCCCAGGCTCGACCACCTGTGCATTCCGCACACACTCGAATGCATCTGACCATAGGGTCTGTATCGCCAGTAGAGTGAACAGTTTATCTGGCAAAATATTCAGTCCGGATAAGGTAAGATGGGCCGTAGGCTCTTTCAAACCATTCAAAGCCCCCGGTGGTGATGGGATCTTTCCAGCTCTCCTGCAAAAGGCAATCGATCTCATCCTGCCGGCCATTATTGCTTTATTTAGAGCCAGCTATAACTGGAGTTACATTCTGTTTACCTGGAGGCAGGTGAATGTAATCTTCATACCTAAACCAGGCAATAGACCTAATGAGCTGCCTAAATCATACAGACCCATTAGTCTAACATCCTTTGTTCTCAAAACTATGGAGAGACTCATTGATGTTCACATTAGAGGCCGACTAGATTTGTCCATCCCTCTACACTCAAGCCAATTTGCATATAGAAAAGGTAAATCAACCGAAGGCGCTCTTCACTATCTTGTCAAGAAGATAGAAGGAACTTTACGTTCCAAGGACATAGCCCTATGTACATTCCTGGATATTGAGGGTGCTTTCGATAACACTGGCTACGATTCAATAGCAAGGGCTATAAGTAGCAAAGGTATCGAAGATTCGACCAACCAATGGGTTAGAGCCATGCTCGAAAGTCGGATTATTACTTCCTCCTCCGGAGAAGTGTCTGTATCTGTGAACGCAGTTAAAGGTTGCCCCCAGGGGGGCGTCCTTTCTCCACTTCTGTGGTCACTAGTTATCAACAGACTCCTAGCAGATCTTTATAGATCAGGCTACATCGCCATTGGTTATGCAGATGACCTGGCGATCATTGTTAGTGGTAAACACGGTTTGACTATTTCTAGCGTCATGCAGGGTGCTTTACTACACGTTTTAGAATGGTGTAATAGCGAGGATCTTTCCATTAACCCTAGAAAAACCATTCTAGTACCTTTTACTCACAAAAGATTGGTCAATCTGGGACCTATCACCATAAAAGGCACCACATTAGTGTGCTCCAGTGAAGTCAAATATCTCGGAGTCATCCTTGATAAAAGACTCAACTGGAATACTCATATCAAGTCCGCCACAGAACGCGCCACCAGGGCCATGTGGGCATGTAGACGCCTCTATGGTAGAACTTGGGGTCTCAATCCTAAAATGATTCATTGGATATATACAATGATAGTGAGGCCCATTATCACGTACGCAGCCATCGTATGGTGGCCAAAAGTACTTGAACGGACAACGGCTGCAAAGCTTCAGAAGCTACAAAGAATAGCCTGTCTCGGTATCTCAGGTGCCATGCGTACCTGCCCTACGGCAGCTTTAGAAGCCATCGTTGGGCTCACGCCTCTACAAATCTTTATTAGGAAGACGGCTGCTAGATGCGCTATCAAGTTGCAACTAGAATACAAGTTTAAGGCAGGTGACCACGTGGGACACCTGAAAATTCTTGACTCAATCCCACAAAGAGACATGCTCTGCACTGTACCCGACGTTATGGTCAGTGAATACTGTTTCGGTAGGTTATTTGAGGTTAATATATTAGACCGTGCAGACTGGTCTAATGGTGTTCCTACACTGGACCCTAGAGGTCTGATATGGTTCACAGATGGATCAAAGATGGACTCCGGAGTGGGTGCTGGTGTCTTTGGACCCAATACCAAAGTCTGAATACCTATGGGAATGTGTCCCACGGTCTTCCAGGCTGAACTCCATGCCATTGAGATCTGCGCCAGAATAAACCTTAGTAAGAGAATCAAGGGCGCAATAATGTACATCTTCTCAGATAGCCAGGCAGCTCTCAAAGCTCTGTCGTCCAACTTAATGGACTCCTTAACGGTTAAATGCTGTTACGATGCACTACAATATCTTGCTAGACATAATAGTGTGGTACTCGGATGGGTTCCAGGTCATCAGGGGATTGCAGGCAACGAATCTGCAGATGAACTAGCTAGGGCTGGCTCAGGATCTGCGTTCATTGGACCTGAACCTTACTGTGGCGTCAATTGGGCTTATGCCACAGCGCTGATTAACGCATGGGAGCATAATCTTCGACTAACCCACTGGGAAAATGTCCCGGGGTTACGACAATCCAAGAGGTTAATCAAGCCATATTCCTATAAGGAAATACTAAACTTAGACAAAGAAAATATTAGGAAGCTGGTGAGCTTTCTAACAGGTCATTGCGGCCTGAGATATCACGTCAACAAACTCAATCTATGCCCAGACATAGAATGCAGGTTCTGCTCAGAAGATGACGAATCATCCGAGCACATTCTCTGTGGATGTCCAGCTCTGCATTGGTTGAGGTGGCGCATCTTCCGCAAGGTAACATGCTCGCCGGCAGATATTAAAACCTCTGCAACTAAGGACGTGCTTTCCTTCATTAGGGAGGTGGGAAGTCTCTTAGAGTAAAACTACACCCTAAGATACAATAGATCTTTTAGATCGCAGTATCAGCCATATGGGCTAGTGTCCTAATTAAAAAAAAAAAAAAAAAAAAAGGAAAGTGGAATTATAGGCATTTTTGACGAAAAACGTGGTATGCCATATTATGGAGTTTTGTGAAAGAAGCCTAGATATGAAAATAAAACAGTAACGAGTAGAAAGTTTTCGAGACAAGCGTATTTTTATGAAGTTGGCTCTAAGTAAAGTGCTTTTTAAAACAGTTTTGGTCAAAAACGTTGTAAGCCATCTCGTAGGGTTTAAAAAGGCTTGCTCTAATATAAAATTTAATAACAATCCTTGGAGCCGTTTTCGAATAAATTGGCTCCAACTGCTCGATTTCGCGAATAATACCGTTATACTAACTTTTGGCCAAAAATGTGATACAGTTCCTGATAGGATTTGAGATGTTTGATCATATGTCAATATCTAAATAAAATCGTTGAAGGCACTTTCAAGCAAATCGACTTTAAGTCACGTTGGTCGTAAGTACCGTTATATCATATATAGACCGAAACGTGGTACGCGATCGTGTTGCATTACATCGTACTAAATCATTGAAGCTGTTTTCTCGCAAATTGTTGAGATTGTTGCCACATTTGGTAAGTAGCACTATACATCATTTGCTTGCAATTGACCAGACTAATTCAAATATAAAGTTTAATCAAAATCGTTAGAGCCGTTTTCGAGAAAATCCATTTTTACTGAAATCGGCCTTAAGTAAACTACCCTTAATTTTGAGATTAGAATGATAATCTAGGGATTATCACACACACTCTATATATGAAGTTTGATCTAAATCCATCCACTCGTTTAGGCTGTAGCCTCGTGCACAGACAGACAGACAGACAGACAGCACACGGCATTGGCGGACCTACTTTTTTGGACTTCTCCAATATAGTAATGTCAAGTTTGATTAAAATCTCGAGTTCCAAGTTTTGCACGAATACAATACTTGCCCTATAGGTATAGTTGCAAGTAAAAAGACTGAAAAAAGGTTGTTTATCCCTTGCGAATCTCAGTTGCCCTTTACTAAGCTTTTGGAAGGAAGACTGAAGAGAAGATTATTTATCCCTTTTAAAACTCAGTTCCCCTTTACTAAGCCTTTGGAAATAAAATGCACAACTGGGCCGTACAAACTTGCACCTATACCCAAAATTATTGTGTGTATTTGAGATAAAAAGAAATAAACGAATATACCTATACTTTACATATGTATGTAAGTTGAAAATCAAGCAACGTCGTTACTATGTCATTTTCCTTCAGTTTCACTCATAAATTCATTGGCTTTGAAATTCGGTGAATATGCGAAAACCCAAAGCAAGTCCCTAAACATGTAACAATATTTATTTTCTCTATCTCTGTCTTTTAACCAATGAAAATGAAATTCAGATAAATCCAGTAGCACGTGCACACCAATCAAAACCTATATCGTAAGGAAAAAAAACGTTTTCATGGCAACAGGTGTGTACTAGAGTGTTGCCGAGTAATAGATACGTATCAAAAGTGATTATTAATTTAGACGTGATGCTTCGTTTTCTTAAAAATGGATATGTTGATAGTTTTACTTTTGACTACAGATGCCATAAAAGAGTATCTTTATAACAATTTCCAACTTTTTGATTCTACAACATAGTTCCACTGCCATTGGAATATATTTTGGTAGTAATAATAGCAATATTATACAGATTTCGTATTTTGAAGAAGTCAAGTACAATACATACATATTTTTTGGTTCACTATAGTGTGCGTGTACTTTCGTAAATACCCATGCTTTGACTTATCTTTAAAAAGCTATTGAACCATTGTTATCAATCTGGCCTTAAACTATGAAATAAGGAGAATCTTGGAAAAAGCTTTTGCAATGGTATATTATTTTGAAAATCGGTTCAGTAGAAAGAAGTAGGGATAAAATTCATGTTTGTCTGTTAATATGATATGAACATCGTGTTTTTGTTAAGCTGGCAGTAAGGAAAGTGGAATTATAGGCAATTTTGACGAAAAACGTGGTAGGCCATATTATGGAGTTTTGTGAAAGAAGCCTAGATATGAAAATAAAACAGTAACGAGTAGAAAGTTTTCGAGACAAGCGTATTTTTATGAAGTTGGCTCTAAGTAAAGTGCTTTTTAAAACAGTTCTGGTCAAAAACGTTGTAAGCCATCTCGTAGGGTTTAAAAAGGCTTGCTCTAATATAAAATTTAATAACAATCCTTGGAGTCGTTTTCGAATAAATTGGCTCCAACTGCTCGATTTCGCGAATAATACCGTTATACTAACTTGTGGCCAAAAATGTGATACAGTTCCTGATAGGATTTGAGATGTTTCATCATATGTCATTATCTAAATAAAATCGTTGAAGGCACTTTCAAGCAAATCGACTTTAAGTCACGTTGGTCGTAAGTACCGTTATATCATATATAGACCAAAACGTGGTACGCGATCGTGTTGCATTACATCGTACTAAATCATTGAAGCTGTTTTCTCGCAAATTGTTGCCATTGTTGCCACATTTGGTAAGTAGCACTATACATCATTTGCTTGCAATTGACCAGACTAATTCAAATGTAAAGTTTAATCAAAATCGTTAGAGCCGTTTTCGAGAAAATCCATTTTTACTGAAATCGGCCTTAAGTAAACTACCCTTAATTTTGAGACTAGAATGATAATCTAGGGATTATCACACACACTCTATATATGAAGTTTGATCTAAATCCATCCACTCGTTTAGGCTGTAGCCTCGTGCACAGACAGACAGACAGACAGACAGCACACGGCATTGGCGGACCTACTTTTTTGGACTTCTCCAATATAGTAATGTCAAGTTTGATTAAAATCTCGAGTTCCAAGTTTTGCACGAATACAATACTTGCCCTATAGGTATAGGTGCAAGTAAAAAGACTGAAAAAAGGTTGTTTATCCCTTGCGAATCTCAGTTGCCCTTTACTAAGCTTTTGGAAGGAAGACTGAAGAGAAGATTATATATCCCTTTTAAAACTCAGTTCCCCTTTACTAAGCCTTTGGAAGGAAGACTGAAAAGAAGACTATTTATCCCCTGCGAAACTCAGTTCACCTTTACTAAGACTTTGGAAGGAAGAATGAAAAGAAGATTATTTATCTCTTGCGAAATTCAGTTGCCCTTTCCTCAGCCTTTGGAAGGGAAACTGAATAAAAGATGACTTAGCTTTTGTAAAACTCACTTAACATTTACTAAAACTTCGGAATTAAGACTGAAAAGGAGATTATTTGTCCCTTGTGAAACTCAGTTCCAATTTACTAAGCCTTTGGGAAAAAAGACTGAAAAAAAGATTATTTATGCTTTGCGAAACTCAGTTCCCCTTTACTAAGCCTTTGGAAATAAAATGCACAACTGGGCCGTACAAACTTGCACCTATACCCAAAATTATTGTGTGTATTTGAGATAAAAAGAAATAAACGAATATACCTATACTTTACATATGTATGTAAGTTGAAAATCAAGCAACGTCGTTACTATGTCATTTTCCTTCAGTTTCACTCATAAATTCATTGGCTTTGAAATTCGGTGAATATGCGAAAACCCAAAGCAAGTCCCTAAACATGTAACAATATTTATTTTCTCTATCTCTGTCTTTTAACCAATGAAAATGAAATTCAGATAAATCCAGTAGCACGTGCACACCAATCAAAACCTATATCGTAAGGAAAAAAAACGTTTTCATGGCAACAGGTGTGTACTAGAGTGTTGCCGAGTAATAGATACGTATCAAAAGTGATTATTAATTTAGACGTGATGCTTCGTTTTCTTAAAAATGGATATGTTGATAGTTTTACTTTTGACTACAGATGCCATAAAAGAGTATCTTTATAACAATTTCCAACTTTTTGATTCTACAACATAGTTCCACTGCCATTGGAATATATTTTGGTAGTAATAATAGCAATATTATACAGATTTCGTATTTTGAAGAAGTCAAGTACAATACATACATATTTTTTGGTTCACTATAGTGTGCGTGTACTTTCGTAAATACCCATGCTTTGACTTATCTTTAAAAAGCTATTGAACCATTGTTATCAATCTGGCCTTAAACTATGAAATAAGGAGAATCTTGGAAAAAGCTTTTGCAATGGTATATTATTTTGAAAATCGGTTCAGTAGAAAGAAGTAGGGATAAAATTCATGTTTGTCTGTTAATATGATATGAACATCGTGTTTTTGTTAAGCTGGCAGTAAGGAAAGTGGAATTATAGGCAATTTTGACGAAAAACGTGGTATGCCATATTATGGAGTTTTGTGAAAGAAGCCTAGATATGAAAATAAAACAGTAACGAGTAGAAAGTTTTCGAGACAAGCGTATTTTTATGAAGTTGGCTCTAAGTAAAGTGCTTTTTAAAACAGTTTTGGTCAAAAAAGTTGTAAGCCATCTCGTAGGGTTTAAAAAGGCTTGCTCTAATATAAAATTTAATAACAATCCTTGGAGCCGTTTTCGAATAAATTGGCTCCAACTGCTCGAATTCGCGAATAATACCGTTATACTAACTTTTGGCCAAAAATGTGATACAGTTCCTGATAGGTCTTCATCATATGTCAATATCTAAATAAAATCGTTGAAGTCACTTTCAAGCAAATCGACTTTAAGTCACCTTGGTCGTAAGTACCGTTATATCATATATAGACCAAAACGTGGTACGCGATCGTGTTGCATTACATCGTACTAAATCATTGAAGCTGTTTTCTCGAAAATTGTTGCCATTGTTGCAACATTTGGTAAGTAGCACGATACATCATTTGATTGCAATTGACCAGACTAATTCAAATATAAAGTTTAATCAAAATCGTTAGAGCCGTTTTCGAGAAAATCCGTTTTAACTGAAATCGGCCTTAAGTAAACTACCCTTAATTTTGAGATTAGAATGATAATTTAGGGATTATCACACACACTCTATATATGAAGTTTGATCTAAATCCATCCACTCGCTTAGGCTGTAGCCTCGTGCACAGACAGACAGAGAGACAGACAGACAGACAGACAGACAGACAGGTACACGGCATTGGTGGACCTACTTTTTTGGACTTCTCCAATATAGTAATGTCAAGTTTGATTAAAATCTCGAGTTCCAAATTTTGCACGAATACAATACTTGCCTTATAGGTATAGGTGCAAGTAAAAAGACTGAAAAAAAGGTTGTTTATACCTTGCGAATCTCAGTTGCCCTTTACTAAGCTTTTGGAAGGAAGACTGAAGTGAAGATTATTTATCCCTTTTAAAACTCAGTTCCCCTTTACTAAGACTTTGGAAGGAAGAATGAAAAGAAAATTATTTATCTCTTGCGAAATTCAGTTGCCCTTTCCTCAGCCTTTGGAAGGGAAACTGAATAAAAGATGACTTAGCTTTTGTAAAACTCACTTGACCTTTACTAAGACTTTGGAATTAAGACTGAAAAGGAGATTATTTGTCCCTTGTGAAACTCAGTTCCCCTTTACTAAGCCTTTGGAAAAAAGACTGAAAAAAAGATTATTTATGCTTTGCGAAACTCAGTTCCCCTTTACTAAGCCTTTGGAAATAAAGTGCACAACTGGGCCGTACAAACTTGCACCTATACCCAAAATTCTTGTGTGTATTTGAGGTAAAAAGAAATAAACGAATATACCTATACTTTACATATGTATGTAAGTTGAAAACCAAGCAACGTCGTTACTATGTCATTTTCCTTCAGTTTCACTCATAAATTAATTGGCTTTGAAATTCGGTGAATATGAGAAAACCCAAAGCAAGTCCCTAAAAATGTAACAATATTTATTTTCTCTATCTCTGTCTTTTAACCAATGAAAATGAAATTCAGATAAATCCAGTAGCACGTGCACACCAATCAAAACCTATATCGTAAGGAAAAAAAACGTTTTCATGGCAACAGGTGTGTACTAGAGTGTTGCCGAGTAATAGATACGTATCAAAAGTGATTATTAATTTAGACGTGATGCTTCGTTTTCTTAAAAATGGATATGTTGATAGTTTTACTTTTGACTACAGATGCCATAAAAGAGTATCTTTATAACAATTTCCAACTTTTTGATTCTACAACATAGTTCCACTGCCATTGGAATATATTTTGGTAGTAATAATAGCAATATTATACAGATTTCGTATTTTGAAGAAGTCAAGTACAATACATACATATTTTTTGGTTCACTATAGTGTGCGTGTACTTTCGTAAATACACATGCTTTGACTTATCTTTAAAAAGCTATTGAACCATTGTTATCAATCTGGCCTTAAACTATGAAATAAGGAGAATCTTGGAAAAAGCTTTTGCAATGGGATATGATTTTGAAAATCGGTTCAGTAGAAAGAAGTAGGGATAAAATTCATGTTTGTCTATTAATATGATATGAACATCGTGTTTTTGTTAAGCTGGCTGTAAGGAAAGTGGAATTATAGGCAATTTTGACGAAAAACGTGGTATGCCATGTTATAGAGTTTTGTGAAAGAAGCCTAGATATGAAAATAAAACAGTAACGAGTAGAAAGTTTTCGAGACAAGCGTATTTTTATGAAGTTGGCTCTAAGTAAAGTGCTTTTTAAAACAGTTTTGGTCAAAAACGTTGTAAGCCATCTCGTAGGGTTTAAAAAGGCTTGCTCTAATATAAAACTTAATAGCAATCCTTGGAGCCGTTTTCGAATAAATTGGCTCCAACTGCTCGATTTCGCAAATAATACCGTTATACTAACTTTTGGCCAAAAATGTGATACAGTTCCTGATAGGATTTGAGATGTTTCATCATATGTCAATATCTAAATAAAATCGTTGAAGGCACTTTCAAGCAAATCGACTTTAAGTCACGTTGGTCGTAAGTACCGTTATATCATATATAGACCAAAACGTGTTACGCGATCGTGTTGCATTACATCGTACTAAATCATTGAAGCTGTTTTCTCGCAAATTGTTGCCATTGTTGCCACATTTGGTAAGTAGCACGATACATCATTTGATTGCAATTGACCAGACTAATTCAAATATAAAGTTTAATCAAAATCGTTAGAGCCGTTTTCGAGAAAATCCATTTTTACTGAAATCGGCCTTAAGTAAACTACCCTTAATTTTGAGATTAGAATGATAATCTAGGGATTATCACACACACTCTATATATGAAGTTTGATCTAAATCCATCCACTCGCTTAGGCTGTAGCCTCGTGCACAGACAGACAGAGAGACAGACAGACAGACAGACAGACAGACAGGTACACGGCATTGGTGGACCTACTTTTTTGGACTTCTCCAATATAGTAATGTCAAGTTTGATTAAAATCTCGAGTTCCAAATTTTGCACGAATACAATACTTGCCCTATAGGTATAGGTGCAAGTAAAAAGACTGAAAAAAGGTTGTTGTTGTGAAGAGAAGATTATTTATCCCTTTTAAAACTCAGTTCCCCTTTACTAAGCCTTTGGAAGGAAGACTGAAAAGAAGACTATTTATCCCCTGCGAAACTCAGTTCACCTTTACTAAGACTTTGGAAGGAAGAATGAAAAGAAGATTATTTATCTCTTGCGAAATTCAGTTGCCCTTTCCTCAGCCTTTGGAAGGGAAACTAAATAAAAGATGACTTAGCTTTTGTAAAACTCACTTAACCTTTACTAAGACTTTGAAATTAAGTCTGAAAAGGAGATTATTTGTCCCTTGTGAAACTCAGTTCCCCTTTACTAAGCCTTTGGAAAAAAGACTGAAAAAAAGATTATTTATGCTTTGCGAAACTCAGTTCCCCTTTACTAAGCCTTTGGAAATAAAGTTTCCTTCAGTTTCACTCATAAATTAATTGGCTTTGAAATTCGGTGAATATGAGAAAACCCAAAGCAAGTCCCTAAAAATGTAACAATATTTATTTTCTCTATCTCTGTCTTTTAACCAATGAAAATGAAATTCAGATAAATCCAGTAGCACGTGCGCACCAATCAAAACCTGTATCGTAAGGAAAAAAAACGTTTCCATGGCAACAGCTGTGTACTAGAGTGTTGCCGAGTAATAGATACGTATTAAAATTGATTATTAATTTAGACGTGATGCTTCGTTTTCTTAAGAATGGCTATGTTGATAGTTTTACTTTCGACTACAGATGCCATAAAAGAGTATCTTTATAACAATTTCCAACTTTTTGATTCTACAACATAGTTCCACTGCCATTGGAATATATTTTGTTAGTAATAATGGCAATATTATACAGATTTCGTTTTTTGAAGAAGTCAAGTACAATACATACATATTTTTTGGTTCACTACAGTGTGCGTGTACTTTCGTAAATACACATGCTTTGACTTATCTTTAAAAAGCTATTGAACCATTGTTATCAATCTGGCCTTAAACTATGAAATAAGGAGAATCTTGGAAAAGCTTTTGCAATGGTAGAAGGAAGTAGGGATAAAATTCATGTTTGTCTATTAATATGATATCAAAATCGTGTTTTTGTTAAGCTGGCTGTAAGGAAAGTGGAATTATTGGCAATTTTGACGAAAAACGTGGTATGCCATATTATAGAGTTTTGTAAAAGAAGCCTAGATATGAAAATAAAACAGTAACGAGTAGAAAGTTTTCGAGACAAGCGTATTTTTATGAAGTTGGCTCTAAGTAAAGTGCTTTTTAAAACAGTTTTGGTCAAAAACGTTGTAAGCCATCTCGTAGGGTTTAAAAAGGCTTGCTCTAATATAAAATTTAATAACAATCCTTGGAGCCGTTTTCGAATAAATTGGCTGAAACTGCTCGAATTCGCGAATAATAACGTTATACTAACTTTTGGCCAAAAATGTGATACAGTTCCTGATAGGTTTTCATCATATGTCAATATCTAAATAAAATCGTTGAAGTCACTTTCAAGCAAATCGACTTTAAGTCACCTTGGTCGTAAGTACCGTTATATCATATATAGACCAAAACGTGGTACGCGATCGTGTTGCATTACATCGTACTAAATCATTGAAGCTGTTTTCTCGAAAATTTTTGCCATTGTTGCAACATTTGGTAAGTAGCACGATACATCATTTGATTGCAATTGACCAGACTAATTCAAATATAAAGTTTAATCAAAATCGTTAGAGCCGTTTTCGAGAAAATCCGTTTTAACTGAAATCGGCCTTAAGTAAACTACCCTTAATTTTGAGATTAGAATGATAATCTAGGGATTATCACACACACTCTATATATGAAGTTTGATCTAAATCCATCCACTCGCTTAGGCTGTAGCCTCGTGCACAGACAGACAGACAGAGAGACAGACAGACAGACAGACAGACAGACAGACAGGTACACGGCATTGGTGGACCTACTTTTTTGGACTTCTCCAATATAGTAATGTCAAGTTTGATTAAAATCTCGAGTTCCAAATTTTGCACGAATACAATACTTGCCCTATAGGTACAGGTGCAAGTAAAAAGACTGAAAAAAAGGTTGTTTATCCCTTGCGAATCTCAGTTGCCCTTTACTAAGATTTTGGAAGGAAGACTGAAGTGAAGATTATTTATCCCTTTTAAAACTCAGGTCCCCTTTACTAAGCCTTTGGAAGGAAGACTGAAAAGAAGACTATTTATCCCCTGCGAAACTCAGTTCACCTTTACTAAGACTTTGGAAGGAAGAATGAAAAGAAGATTATTTATCTCTTGCGAAATTCAGTTGCCCTTTCCTCAGCCTTTGGAAGGGAAACTGAATAAAAGATGACTTAGCTTTTGTAAAACTCACTTAACCTTTACTAAAACTTTGGAATTAAGACTGAAAAGGAGATTATTTGTCCCTTGTGAAACTCAGTTCCCCTTTAGTAAGCCTTTGGAAAAAAAGACTGAAAAAAAGATTATTTATGCTTTGCGAAACTCAGTTCCCCTTTACTAAGCTTTTGGAAGGAGGACTGAAGTGAAGATTATTTATCCCTTTTAAAACTCAGTTCCCCTTTACTAAGACTTTGGAAGGAAGAATGAAAAGAAGATTATTTATCTCTTGCGAAATTCAGTTGCCCTTTCCTCAGCCTTTGGAAGGGAAACTGAATAAAAGATGACTTAGCTTTTGTAAAACTCACTTAACCTTTACTAAAACTTTGGAATTAAGACTGAAAAGGAGATTATTTGTCCCTTGTGAAACTCAGTTCCCCTTTAGTAAGCCTTTGGAAAAAAAGACTGAAAAAAAGATTATTTATGCTTTGCGAAACTCAGTTCCCCTTTACTAAGCCTTTGGAAATAAAGTGCACAACTGGGCCGTACAAACTTGCACCTATACCCAAAATTCTTGTGTGTATTTGAGGTAAAAAGAAATAAACGAATATACCTATACTTTACATATGTATGTAAGTTGAAAACCAAGCAACGTCGTTACTATGTCATTTTCCTTCAGTTTCACTCATAAATTCATTGCCTTTGAACTCCGGTGACAATGTCATTTTCCTTCAGTTTCACTCATAAATTCATTGCCTTTGAACTCCGGCGAAAGCAAGTCCCTAAAAATGTAACAATATTTATTTTCTCTATCTCTGTCTTTTAACCAATGAAAATGAAATTCAGATAAATCCAGTAGCACGTGCACACCAATCAAAACCTGTATCGTAAGGAAAAAATAACGTTTCCATGACAACAGCTGTGTTCTAGAGTGTTGCCGAGTAATAGATACGTATCGTACGTGATTATTAATTTAGACGTGATGCTTCGTTTTCTTAAAAATGGCTATGTTGATAGTTTCACTTTCGACTACAGATGCCATAAAAGAGTATCTTTATAACAATTTCCAACTTTTTGATTCTACAACATAGTTCCACTGCCATTGGAATATATTTTGTTAGTAATAATGGCAATATTATACAGATTTCGTATTTTGAAGAAGTCAAGTACAATACATACATATTTTTTGGTTCACTATAGTGTGCGTGTACTTTCGTAAATACACATGCTTTGACTTATCTTTAAAAAGCTATTGAACCATTGTTATCAATCTGGCCTTAAACTATGAAATAAGGAGAATCTTGGAAAAAGCTTTTGCAATGGTAGAAAGAAGTAGGGATAAAATTCATGTTTGCCTATTAATATGATATCAAAATCGTGTTTTTGTTAAGCTGGCTGTAAGGAAAATGGATTTATAGGCAATTTTGACGAAAAACGTGGTATGCCATATTATAGAGTTTTGTAAAAGAAGCCTAGATATGAAAATAAAACAGTAACGAGTAGAAAGTTTTCGAGACAAGCGTATTTTTATGAAGTTGGCTCTAAGTAAAGTGCTTTTTAAAACAGTTTTGGTCAAAAACGTTGTAAGCCATCTCGTAGGGTTTAAAAAGGCTTGCTCTAATATAAAATTTAATAACAAGCCTTGGAGCCGTTTTCGAATAAATTGGCTCCAACTGCTCGATTTCGCGAATAATACCGTTATACTAACTTTTGGCCAAAAATGTGATACAGTTCCTGATAGGTTTTCATCATATGTCAATATCTAAATAAAATAGTTGAAGTCACTTTCAAGCAATTCGACTTTAAGTCACCTTGGTCGTAAGTACCGTTATATCATATATAGACCAAAATGTGGTACGCGATCGTGTTGCATTACATCGTACTAAATCATTGAAGCTGTTTTCTCGAAAATTGTTGCCATTGTTGCAACATTTGGTAAGTAGCACGATACATCATTTGATTGCAATTGACCAGACTAATTCAAATATAAAGTTTAATCAAAATCGTTAGAGCCGTTTTCGAGAAAATCCATTTTAACTGAAATCGGCCTTAAGTAAACTACCCTTAATTTTGAGGTTAGAATGATAATCTAGGGATTATCACACACACTCTTTATATGAAGTTTGATCTAAATCCATCCACTCGCTTAGGCTGTAGCCTCGTGCACAGACAGACAGACAGAGAGACAGACAGACAGACAGACAGGTACACGGCATTGGCGGACCTACTTTTTTGGACTTCTCCAATATAGTAATGTCAAGTTTGATTAAAATCTCGAGTTCCAAATTTTGCACGAATACAATACTTGCCCTATAGGTATAGGTGCAAGTAAAAAGACTGAAAAAAAGGTTGTTTATCCCTTGCGAATCTCAGTTGCCTTTTACTAAGCTTTTGGAAGGAAGACTGAAGAGAAGATTATTTATCCCTTTTAAAACTCAGTTCCCTTTTACTAAGCCTTTGGAAAAAAGACTAAGGAAAAGATTATTTATTCTTTGCGAAACTCAGTTCCCATTTACTAAGCCTTTGGAAAAAAGACTCAAAAAAAGATTATTCAGCTTTTGTGAAACTTAATTCCCCTTTACTAAGCCTTTGGAAGGAAGACTGCAAAGAAGACTATTCATCCCTTGTGAAACTTCCCCTTTACTAAGCCTTTTGGAAAAAAGACTGAAGAAAATGTTATTTATCCCTTGCGAAGCTCAGTTCCGCTTTACTAAGCCTTTGGAAAAAAGATTCAAAAAAAGATTATTCAGCTTCTGTAAAACTAAATTCCCCTTTACTAAGCCTTTGGAAGGAAAACCGAATAAAATATTATTTAGTATCTGTGAAGCTCACTTCCCCTTAACTAAGCCTTTGGAAGGAAGACTGAAAAGAGGTTATTTATCTTTTGTGAAACTCAGTTCCCCTTTACTAAGCCTTTGGAAGGAAGACTGAAAAGAAGACTATTTATCTCTTGCGAAATTCAGTTGTCCTTTCCTCAGCCTTTGGAAGGGAAACTGAATAAAAGATAACCTTTACTAAGACTTTGGAATTAAGACTGAAAAGGAGATTATTTGTCCCTTGTGAAACTCAGTTCCCTTTTACTAAGCCTTTGGAAATAAAGTGCACAACTGGGCCGTACAAACTTGCACCTATACCCAAAATTCTTGTGTGTATTTGAGGTAGAAAGAAATAAACGAATATACCTATACTTTACATATGTATGTAAGTTGAAAACCAAGCAACGTCGTTACTATGTCATTTTCCTTCAGTTTCACTCATAAATTCATTGCCTTTGAACTCCGGTGACAATGTCATTTTCCTTCAGTTTCACTCATAAATTCATTGCCTTTGAACTCCGGCGAAAGCAAGTCCCTAAAAATGTAACAATATTTATTTTCTCTATCTCTGTCTTTTAACCAATGAAAATGAAATTAAGATAAATCTAGTAGCACGTGCCAATCAAAACCTGTATCGTAAGGAAAAAATAACGTTTCCATGACAACAGCTGTGTTCTAGAGTGTTGCCGAGTAATAGATACGTATCGTACGTGATTATTAATTTAGACGTGATGCTTCGTTTTCTTAAAAATGGCTATGTTGATAGTTTCACTTTCGACTACAGATGCCATAAAAGAGTATCTTTATAACAATTTCCAACTTTTTGATTCTGCAACATAGTTCCACTGCCATTGGAATATATTTTGTTAGTAATAATGGCAATATTATACAGATTTCGTATTTTGAAGAAGTCAAGTACAATACATACATATTTTTTGGTTCACTATAGTGTGAGTGTACTTTCGTAAATACACATGCTTTGACTTATCTTTAAAAAGCTATTGAACCATTGTTATCAATCTGGCCTTAAACTATGAAATAAGGAGAATCTTGGAAAAAGCTTTTGCAATGGTATATAATTTTGAAAATCGGTTCAGTAGAAGGAAGTAGGGATAAAATTCATGTTTGTCTATTAATAAAAAATAAATAAAACAGTAACGAGTAGAAAGCTTTCGAGACAAGCGTATTTTTATGAAGTTGGCTCTAAGTAAAGTGCTTTTTAAAACAGTTTTGGTCAAAAAAGTTGTAAGCCATCTCGTAGGGTTTAAAAAGGCTTGCTCTAATATAAAATTGAATAACAATCCTTGGAGCCGTTTTCGAATAAATTGGCTCCAACTGCTCGAATTCGCGAATAATACCGTTATACTAACTTTTGGCCAAAAATGTGATACAGTTCCTGATAGGATTTGAGATGTTTCATCATATGTCAATATCTAAATAAAATCGTTGAAGGCACTTTCAAGCAAATCGACTTTAAGTCACGTTGGTCGTAAGTACCGTTATATCATATATAGACCAAAACGTGGTACGCGATCGTGTTGCATTACATCGTACTAAATCATTGAAGCTGTTTTCTCGCAAATTGTTGCCATTGTTGCCACATTTGGTAAGTAGCACTATACATCATTTGCTTGCAATTGACCAGACTAATTCAAATATAAAGTTTAATCAAAATCGTTAGAGCCGTTTTCGAGAAAATCCATTTTTACTGAAATCGGCCTTAAGTAAACTACCCTTAATTTTGAGATTAGAATGATAATCTAGGGATTATCACACACACTCTATATATGGAGTTTGATCTAAATCCATCCACTCGTTTAGGCTGTAGCCTCGTGCACAGACAGACAGACAGACAGACAGCACACGGCATTGGCGGACCTACTTTTTTGGACTTCTGCAATATAGTAATGTCAAGTTTGATTAAAATCTCGAGTTCCAAGTTTTGCACGAATACAATACTTGCCCTATAGGTATAGGTGCAAGTAAAAAGACTGAAAAAAGGTTGTTTATCCCTTGCGAATCTCAGTTGCCCTTTACTAAGCTTTTGGAAGGAAGACTGAAGAGAAGATTATTTATCCCTTTTAAAACTCAGTTCCCCTTTACTAAGCCTTTGGAAATAAAATGCACAACTGGGCCGTACAAACTTGCACCTATACCCAAAATTATTGTGTGTATTTGAGATAAAAAGAAATAAACGAATATACCTATACTTTACATATGTATGTAAGTTGAAAATCAAGCAACGTCGTTACTATGTCATTTTCCTTCAGTTTCACTCATAAATTCATTGGCTTTGAAATTCGGTGAATATGCGAAAACCCAAAGCAAGTCCCTAAACAAGTAACAATATTTATTTTCTCTATCTCTGTCTTTTAACCAATGAAAATGAGATTCAGATAAATCCAGTAGCACGTGCGCACCAATCAAAACCTGTATCGTAAGGAAAAAAAACGTTTCCATGGCAACAGCTGTGTACTAGAGTGTTGCCGAGTAATAGATACGTATCAAAAGTGATTATTAATTTAGACGTGATGCTTCGTTTTCTTAAAAATGGCTATGTTGATAGTTTTACTTTCGACTACAGATGCCATAAAAGAGTATCTTTATAACAATTTCCAACTTTTTGATTCTACAACATAGTTCCACTGCCATTGGAATATATTTTGTTAGTTATAATAGCAATATTATACAGATTTCGTATATTGAAACAGTCAAGTACAATACATACATATTTTTTGGTTCACTATAGTGTGCGTGTACTTTCGTAAATACACATGCTTTGACTTATCTTTAAAAAGCTATTGAACCATTGTTATCAATCTGGCCTTAAACTATGAAATAAGGAGAATCTTGGAAAAAGCTTTTGCAATGGTATATAATTTTGAAAATCGGTTCAGTAGAAGGAAGTAGGGATAAAATTCATGTTTGTCTATTAATATGATATCAAAATCGTGTTTTTGTTAAGCTGGCTGTAAGGAAAATGGATTTATAGGCAATTTTGACGAAAAACGTGGTATGCCATATTATAGAGTTTTGTAAAAGAAGCCTAGATATGAAAATAAAACAGTAACGAGTAGAAAGTTTTCGAGACAAGGGTATTTTTATGAAATTGGCTCTAAGTAAAGAGCTTTTTAAAACAGTTTTGGTCAAAAACGTTGTAAGCCATCTCGTAGGGTTTAAAAAGGCTTGCTCTAATATAAAATTTAATAACAATCCTTGGAGCCGTTTTCGAATAAATTGGCTCCAACTGCTCGAATTCGCGAATAATACCGTTATTCTAACTTTTGGCCAAAAATGTGATACAGTTGCTGATAGGTTTTCATCATATGTCAATATCTAAATAAAATCGTTGAAGTCACATTCAAGCAAATCGACTTTAAGTCACCTTGGTCGTAAGTACCGTTATATCATATATAGACCAAAACGTGGTACGCGATCGTGTTGCATTACATCGTACTAAATCATTGAAGCTGTTTTCTCGAAAATTTTTGCCATTGTTGCAACATTTGGTAAGTAGCACGATACATCATTTGATTGCAATTGACCAGACTAATTCAAATATAAAGTTTAATCAAAATCGTTAGAGCCGTTTTCGAGAAAATCCGTTTTAACTGAAATCGGCCTTAAGTAAACTACCCTTAATTTTGAGATTAGAATGATAATCTAGGGATTATCACACACACTCTATATATGAAGTTTGATCTAAATCCATCCACTCGCTTAGGCTGTAGCCTCGTGCACAGACAGACAGACAGAGAGACAGACAGACAGACAGACAGACAGACAGACAGACAGACAGGTACACGGCATTGGTGGACCTACTTTTTTGGACTTCTCCAATATAGTAATGTCAAGTTTGATTAAAATCTCGAGTTCCAAATTTTGCACGAATACAATACTTGCCCTATAGGTATAGGTGCAAGTAAAAAGACTGAAAAAAAGGTTGTTTATCCCTTGCGAATCTCAGTTGCCCTTTACTAAGCTTTTGGAAGGAAGACTGAAGTGAAGATTATTTATCCCTTTTAAAACTCAGTTCCCCTTTACTAAGACTTTGGAAGGAAGACTGAAAAGAAGACTATTTATCCCCTGCGAAACTCAGTTCACCTTTACTAAGACTTTGGAAGGAAGAATGAAAAGAAGATTATTTATCTCTTGCGAAATTCAGTTGCCCTTTCCTCAGCCTTTGGAAGGGAAACTGAATAAAAGATGACTTAGCTTTTGTAAAACTCACTTAACCTTTACTAAGACTTTGGAATTAAGACTGAAAAGGAGATTATTTGTCCCTTGTGAAACTCAGTTCCCCTTTACTAAGCCTTTGGAAATAAAGTGCACAACTGGGCCGTACAAACTTGCACCTATACCCAAAATTCTTGTGTGTATTTGAGGTAAAAAGAAATAAACGAATATACCTATACTTTACATATGTATGTAAGTTGAAAACCAAGCAACGTCGTTACTATGTCATTTTCCTTCAGTTTCACTCATAAATTAATTGGCTTTGAAATTCGGTGAATATGAGAAAACCCAAAGCAAGTCCCTAAAAATGTAACAATATTTATTTTCTCTATCTCTGTCTTTTAACCAATGAAAATGAAATTCAGATAAATCCAGTAGCACGTGCACACCAATCAAAACCTATATCGTAAGGAAAAAAAACGTTTTCATGGCAACAGGTGTGTACTAGAGTGTAGCCGAGTAATAGATACGTATCAAAAGTGATTATTAATTTAGACGTGATGCTTCGTTTTCTTAAAAATGGATATGTTGATAGTTTTACTTTTGACTACAGATGCCATAAAAGAGTATCTTTATAACAATTTCCAACTTTTTGATTCTACAACATAGTTCCACTGCCATTGGAATATATTTTGTTAGTAATAATAGCAATATTATACAGATTTCGTATTTTGAAGAAGTCAAGTACAATACATACATATTTTTTGGTTCACTATAGTGTGCGTGTACTTTCGTAAATACCCATGCTTTGACTTATCTTTAAAAAGCTATTGAACCATTGTTATCAATCTGGCCTTAAACTATGAAATAAGGAGAATCTTGGAAAAAGCTTTTGCAATGGTATATTATTTTGAAAATCGGTTCAGTAGAAAGAAGTAGGGATAAAATTCATGTTTGCCTGTTAATATGATATGAACATCGTGTTTTTGTTAAGCTGGCAGTAAGGAAAGTGGAATTATAGGCAATTTTGACGAAAAACGTGGTATGCCATATTATGGAGTTTTGTGAAAGAAGCCTAGATATGAAAATAAAACAGTAACGAGTGGAAAGTTTTCGAGACAAGCGTATTTTTATGAAGTTGGCTCTAAGTAAAGTGCTTTTTAAAACAGTTCTGGTCAAAAACGTTGTAAGCCATCTCGTAGGGTTTAAAAAGGCTTGCTCTAATATAAAATTTAATAGCAATCCTTGGAGTCGTTTTCGAATAAATTGGCTCCAACTGCTCGATTTCGCGAATAATACCGTTATACTAACTTTTGGCCAAAAATGTGATACAGTTCCTGATAGGATTTGAGATGTTTCATCATATGTCATTATCTAAATAAAATCGTTGAAGGCACTTTCAAGCAAATCGACTTTAAGTCACGTTGGTCGTAAGTACCGTTATATCATATATAGACCAAAACGTGGTACGCGATCGTGTTGCATTACATCGTACTAAATCATTGAAGCTGTTTTCTCGCAAATTGTTGCCATTGTTGCCACATTTGGTAAGTAGCACTATACATCATTTGCTTGCAATTGACCAGACTAATTCAAATGTAAAGTTTAATCAAAATCGTTACAGCCGTTTTCGAGAAAATCCATTTTTACTGAAATCGGCCTTAAGTAAACTACCCTTAATTTTGAGACTAGAATGATAATCTAGGGACTATCACACACACTCTATATATGAAGTTTGATCTAAATCCATCCACTCGTTTAGGCTGTAGCCTCGTGCACAGACAGACAGACAGACAGACAGCACACGGCATTGGCGGACCTACTTTTTTGGACTTCTCCAATATAGTAATGTCAAGTTTGATTAAAATCTCGAGTTCCAAGTTTTGCACGAATACAATACTTGCCCTATAGGTATAGGTGCAAGTAAAAAGACTGAAAAAAGGTTGTTTATCCCTTGCGAATCTCAGTTGCCCTTTACTAAGCTTTTGGAAGGAAGACTGAAGAGAAGATTATTTATCCCTTTTAAAACTCAGTTCCCCTTTACTAAGCCTTTGGAAGGAAGACTGAAAAGAAGACTATTTATCCCCTGCGAAACTCAGTTCACCTTTACTAAGACTTTGGAAGGAAGAATGAAAAGAAGATTATTTATCTCTTGCGAAATTCAGTTGCCCTTTCCTCAGCCTTTGGAAGGGAAACTGAATAAAAGATGACTTAGCTTTTGTAAAACTCTCTTAACCTTTACTAAGACTTTGGAATTAAGACTGAAAAGGAGATTATTTGCCCTTGTGAAAATCAGTTCCCCTTTACTAAGCCTTTGGAAAAAAGACTTAAAAAAAGATTATTTATGCTTTGCGAAACTCAGTTCCTCTTTACTAAGCCGGAAATAAAGTGCACGACTGGGCCGTACAAACTTGCACCTATACCCAAAATTCTTGTGTGTATTTGAGGTAAAAAGAAATAAACGAATATACCTATACTTTACATATGTATGTAAGTTGAAAACCAAGCAACGTCGTTACTATGTCATTTTCCTTCAGTTTCACTCATAAATTCATTGGCTTTGAAATTCGGTGAATATGCGAAAACCCAAAGCAAGTCCCTAAAAATGTAACAATATTTACTTTCTCTATCTCTGTCTTTTAACCAATGAAAATGAAATTCAGATAAATCCAGTAGCACGTGCACACCAATCAAAACCTGTATCGTAAGGAAAAAAAACGTTTCCATGGCAACAGCTGTGTACTAGAGTGTTGCCGAGTAATAGATACGTATCAAAAGTGATTATTAATTTAGACGTGATGCTTCGTTTTCTTAAAAATGGCTATGTTGATAGTTTTACTTTCGACTACAGATGCCATAAAAGAGTATCTTTATAACAATTTCCAACTTTTTGATTCTACAACATAGTTCCACTGCCATTGGAATATATTTTGTTAGTAATAATGGCAATATTATACAGATTTCGTTTTTTGAAGAAGTCAAGTACAATACATACATATTTTTTGGTTCACTATAGTGTGCGTGTACTTTCGTAAATACACATGCTTTGACTTATCTTTAAAAAGCTATTGAACCATTGTTATCAATCTGGCCTTAAACTATGAAATAAGGGGAATCTTGGAAAAAGCTTTTGCAATGGTATATAATTTTGAAAATCGGTTCAGTAGAAAGAAGTAGGGATAAAATTCATGTTTGTCTATTAAAATGATATGAAAATCGTGTTTTTGTTAAGCTGGCTGTAAGGAAAGTGGAATTATAGGCCATTGTGACGAAAAATGTGGTATGTTATATTATAGAGTTGTGTGAAAGAAGCCTAGATATGAAAATAAAACAGTAACGAGTAGAGAGTTTTCGAGACAAGCGTATTTTCATGAAGTTGGCTCTAAGTAAAGTGCTTTTTAAAACAGTTTTGGTCAAAAACGTTGTAAGCCATCTCGTAGGGTTTAAAAAGGCTTGCTCTAATATAAAATTTAATAACAATCCTTGGAGCCGTTTTCGAATAAATTGGCTCCAACTGCTCGATTTCGCGAATAATAACGTTATACTAACTTTTGGCCAAAAATGTGATACAGTTCCTGATAGGATTTGAAATGTTTCATCATATGTCAATATCTAAATAATATCGTTGAAGGCACTTTCAAGCAAATCGACTTTAAGTCACGTTGGTCGTAAGTACCGTTATATCATATATAGACGTAAACGTGGTACGCGATCGTGTTGCATTACATCGTACTAAATCATTGAAGCCGTTTTCTCGCAAATTGTTGCCATTGTTGCCACATTTGGTAAGTAACACGATACATCATTTGCTTGCAATTGACCAGACTAACTCAAATATAAAGTTTAATCAAAATCGTTAGAGCCGTTTTCGAGAAAATTCATTTAAACAGAAATCGGCCTTAAGTAAACTACGCTTAATTTTGAGATTAGAATGATAATCTAGGGATTATCACACACACTCTATATATGAAGCTTGATCTAAATCCATCCACTCGTTTAGGCTGTACCCTCGTGCACAGACAGACAGACAGAGAGACAGACAGACAGACAGACAGGCACACGGCATTGGCGGACCTACTTTTTTGGACTTCTCCAATATAGTAATGTCAAGTTTGATTAAAATCTCGAGTTCCAAATTTTGCACGAATACAATACTTGCCCTATAGGTATAGGTGCAAGTAAAAAGACTGAAAAAAAGGTTGTTTATCCCTTGCGAAGCTCAGTTCCCCTTTACTAAGATTTTGGAAAAAAGACTCAAAAAAGATTTTTCTGTAAACTAAATTCCCCTTTACTAAGCCTTTGGAAGGAAAACCGAATAAAATATTATTTAGAATCTGTGAAGCTCAGTTCCCCTTTACTAAGCCTTTGGAAGGAAGACTGACAAGAAGGTTATTTATCCCCTGCGAAACTAAGTTCACCTTTACTAAGACTTTGGAAGGAAGAATGAAAAGAAGATTATTTATCTCTTGCGAAATTCAGTTGCCCTTTCCTCAGCCTTTGGAAGGGAAACTGAATAAAAGATGACTTAGTTTTTGTAAAACTCACTTAACCTTTACTAAGAATTTGGAATTAAGACTGAAAAGGAGATTATTTGTCCCTTGTGAAACTCAGTTCCCCTTTACTAAGCCTTTGGAAGGAAGACTGAAAAGAAGACTATTCATCCCCTGCGAAACTCAGTTCACCTTTACTAAGACTTTGGAAGGAAGAATGAAAAGAAGATTATTTATCTCTTGCGAAATTCAGTTGCCCTTTCCTAAGCCTTTGGAAGGGAAACTGAATAAAAGATGACTTAGCTTTTGTAAAACTCACTTAACCTTTACTAAGACTTTGGAATTAAGACTGAAAAGGAGATTATTTGTCCCTTGTGAAACTCAGTTGCCCTTTACTAAGCCGTTGGAAAAAAGACTGAAAAAAAGATTATTTATGCTTTGCGAAACTCAGTTCCCCTTCACTAAGCCTTTGGAAATAAAGTGCACGACTGGGCCGTACAAACTTGCACCTATACCCAAAATTCTTGTGTGTATTTGAGGTAAAAAGAAATAAACGAATATACCTATACTTTACATATGGATGTAAGTTGAAAACCAAGCAACGTCGTTACTATGTCATTTTCCTTCAGTTTCACTCATAAATTCATTGGCTTTGAAATTCGGTGAATATGCGAAAACCCAAAGCAAGTCCCTAAAAATGTAACAATATTTATTTTCTCTATCTCTGTCTTTTAACCAATGAAAATGAAATTCAGATTAATCCAGTAGCACGTGGCGCACCAATCAAAACCTGTATCGTAAGGAAAAAAACGTTTCCATGGCAACAGCTGTGTACTAGAGTGTTGCCGAGTAATAGATACGTATCAAAAGTGATTATTAATTTAGAGGTGATGCTTCGTTTTCTTATAAATGGCTATGTTGATAGTTTTACTTTCGACTACAGATGCCATAAAAGAGTATCTTTATAACAATTTCCAACTTTTTGATTCTACAACATAGTTTCACTGCCATTGGAATATATTTTGTTAGTAATAATGGCAATATTATACAGATTTCGTTTTTTGAAGAAGTCAAGTACAATACATACATATTTTTTGGTTCACTATAGTGTGCGTGTACTTTCGTAAATACACATGCTTTGACTTATCCTTAAAAAGCTATTGAACCATTGTTATCAATCTGGCCTTAAACTATGAAATAAGGAGAATCTTGGAAAAAGCTTTTGCAATGGGATATGATTTTGAAAATCGGTTCAGTAGAAAGAAGTAGGGATAAAATTCATGTTTGTCTATTAATATGATATGAACATCGTGTTTTTGTTAAGCTGGCTGTAAGGAAAGTGGAATTATAGGCAATTTTGACGAAAAACGTGGTATGCCATATTATAGAGTTTTGTGAAAGAAGCCTAGATATGAAAATAAAACAGTAACGAGTAGAAAGTTTTCAAGACAAGCGTATTTTTATGAAGTTGGCTCTAAGTAAAGTGCTTTTTAAAACAGTTTTGGTCAAAAACGTTGTAAGCCGTCTCGTAGGGTTTAAAAAGGATTGCTCTAATATAAAATTTAATAACAATCCTTGGAGCCGTTTTCGAATAAATTGGCTCCAACTGCTCGATTTCGCGAATAATACCGTTATACTAACTTTTGGCCAAAAATGTGATACAGTTCCTGATAGGATTTGAGATGTTTCATCATATGTCAATATCTAAATAAAATCGTTGAAGGCACTTTCAAGCAAATCGACTTTAAGTCACGTTGGTCGTAAGTACCGTTATATCATATATAGACCAAAACGTGGTACGCGATCGTGTTGCATTACATCGTACTAAATCATTGAAGCTGTTTTCTCGCAAATTGTTGCCATTGTTGCCACATTTGGTAAGTAGCACGATACATAATTTGCTTGCAATTGACCAGACTAATTCAAATATAAAGTTCAATCAAAATCGTTAGAGCCGTTTTCGAGAAAATCCATTTTAACTGAAATCGGCCTTAAGTAAACTACGCTTAATTTTGAGATTAGAATGATAATCTAGGGATTATCACACACACTCTATATATGAAGTTTGATCTAAATCCATCCACTCGTTTAGGCTGTAGCCTCGTGCACAGACAGACAGACAGAGAGACAGACAGGCACACGGCATTGGCGGTCTTACATTTTTGGACTTCTACAACTTGACATTAAGTTTGATTAAAATCTCGAGTTCCAAATTTTGCACGAATACAATACTTGCCCTATAGGTATAGGTGCAAGTAAAAAGACTGAAAAAGAGGTTGTTTATCCCTTGCGAATCTCAGTTGTCCTTTACTAAGCTTTTGGAAGGAAGACTGAAGAGAAGATTATTTATCCCTTTTAAAACTCAGTTCCCCTTTACTAAGCCTTTGGAAGGAAGACTGAAAAGAAGACTATTTATCCCCTGCGAAACTCAGTTCACCTTTACTAAGACTTTGGAAAAAAGACTGAAAAAAAGATTATTTATGCTTTGCGAAACTTAGTTCCCCTTCACTAAGCCTTTGGAAATAAAGTGCACGACTGGGCCGTACAAACTTGCACCTATACCCAAAATTCTTGTGTGTATTTGAGGTAAAAAGAAATAAACGAATATACCTATACTTTACATATGTATGTAAGTTGAAAATCAAGCAACGTCGTTACTATGTCATTTTCCTTCAGTTTCACTCATAAATTCATTGGCTTTGAAATTCGGTGAATATGCGAAAACCCAAAGCAAGTCCCTAAAAATGTAACAATATTTATTTTCTCTATCTCTGTCTTTTAACCAATGAAAATGAAATTCAGATTAATCCAGTAGCACGTGGCGCACCAATCAAAACCTCTATCGTAAGGAAAAAAAACGTTTCCATGGCAACAGCTGTGTACTAGAGTGTTGCCGAGTAATAGATACGTATCAAAAGTGATTATTAATTTAGAGGTAATGCTTCGTTTTCTTAAAAATGGCTATGTTGATAGTTTTACTTTCGACTACAGATGCCATAAAAGAGTATCTTTATAACAATTTCCAACTTTTTGATTCTACAACATAGTTCCACTGCCATTGGAATATATTTTGTTAGTAATAATGACAATATTATACAGATTTCGTTTTTTGAAGAAGTCAAGTACAATACATACATATTTTTTGGTTCACTATAGTGTGCGTGTACTTTCGTTAATACACATGCTTTGACTTATCTTTAAAAAGCTTTTGAACCATTGTTATCAATCTATAACGTGGTATGCCATATTATAGAGTTTTGTGAAAGAAGCCTACATATGAAAATAAAACAGTAACGAGTGGAAAGTTTTCAAGACAAGCGTATTTTTATGAAGTTGGCTCTAAGTAAAGTGCTTTTTAAAACAGTTTTGGTCAAAAACGTTGTAAGCCATCTCGTAGGGATTTAAAAGGCTTGCTCTAATATAAAATTTAATAACAATCCTTGGAGCCGTTTTCAAATAAATTGGCTCCAACTGCTCGATTTCGCGAATAATACCGTTATACTAACTTTTGGCCAAAAATGTGATACAGTTCCTGATAGGATTTGAGATGTTTCATCATATGTCAATATCTAAACAAAATCGTTGAAGGCACTTTCAAGCAAATCGACTTTAAGTCACGTTGGTCGTAAGTACCGTTATATCATATATGGACCAAAACGTGGTACGCGATCGTGTTGCATTACATCGTACTAAATCATTGAAGCTGTTTTCTCGCAAATTGTTGCCATTGTTGCCACATTTGGTAAGTAGCACGATACATCATTTGCTTGCAATTGACCAGACTAATTCAAATATAAAGTTTAATCAAAATCGTTAGAGCCGTTTTTGAGAAAATCCATTTTAACTGAAATCGGCCTTAAGTAAACTACCCTTAATTTTGAGATTAGAATGATAATCTAGGTATTATCTCACACACTCTATATATGAAGTTTGATCTAAATTCATCCACTCGTTTAGGCTGTAGCCTCGTGCACAGACAGACAGACAGAGAGACAGACAGAGAGACAGACAGACAGACAGACAGACAGGCACACGGCATTGGCGGACCTACTTTTTTGGACTTCTCCAATATAGTAATGTCAAGTTTGATTAAAATCTCGAGTTCCAAATTTTGCACGAATACAATACTTGCCCTATAGGTATAGGTGCAAGTAAAAAGACTGAAAAAGAGGTTGTTTATCCCTTGCGAATCTCAGTTGTCCTTTACTAAGCTTTTGGAAGGAAGACTGAAGAGAAGATTATTTATCCCTTTTAAAACTCAGTTCCCCTTTACTAAGCCTTTGGAAGGAAGACTGAAAAGAAGACTATTTATCCCCTGCGAAACTCAGTTCCCCTTTACTAAGCCTTTAGAAATAAAGTGCACGACTGGGCCGTACAAACTTGCACCTATACCCAAAATTCTTGTGTGTATTTGAGGTAAAAAGAAATAAACGAATATACCTATGCTTTACATATGTATGTAAGTTGAAAACCAAGCAACGTCGTTACTATGTCATTTTCCTTCAGTTTCACTCATAAATTCATTGGCTTTGAAATTCGGTGAATATGCGAAAACCCAAAGCAAGTCCCTAAAAATGTAACAATATTTATTTTCTCTATCTCTGTCTTTTAACCAATGAAAATGAAATTCAGATAAATCCAGTAGCACGTGCGCACCAATCAAAACCTATATCGTGCACTAGAGTGTTGCCGAGTAATAGATACGTATCAAAAGTGATTATTAATTTAGACGTGATGCTTCGTTTTCTTAAAAATGGATATGTTGATAGTTTTACTTTCGACTACAGATGCCATAAAAGAATATCTTTATAACAATTTCCAACTTTTTGATTCTACAACATAGTTCCACAGCCATTGGAATATATTTTGTTAGTAATAATGGCAATATTATACAGATTTCGTATTTTGAAGAAGTCAAGTACAATACATACATATTTTTTGGTTCACTATAGTGTGCGTGTACTTTCGTAAACACACATGCTTTGACTTATCTTTAAAAAGCTATAGAACCATTGTTATCAATCTGGCCTTAAACTATGAAATAAGGGGAATCTTGGAAAAAGCTTTTGCAATGGTATATAATTTTGAAAATCGGTTCAGTAGAAAGAAGTAGGGATAAAATTTATGTTTGTCTATTAAAATGATACGAAAATCGTGTTTTTGTTAAGCTGGCTGTAAGGAAAGTGGAATTATAGGCCATTTTGACGAATAACGTGGTATGTTATATTATAGAGTTGTGTGAAAGAAGCCTAGATATGAAAATAAAACAGTAACGAGTAGAAAGTTTTCGAGACAAGCGTATTTTTATGAAGTTGGCTCTAAGTAAAGTGCTTTTTAAAACAGTTTTGGTCAAAAACGTTGTAAGCCATCTCGTAGGGTTTAAAAAGGCTTGCTCTAATATAAAATTTAGTAACAATCCTTGGAGCCGTTTTCGAATAAATTGGCTCCAACTGCTCGATTTCGCGAATAATACCGTTATACTAACTTTTGGCCAAAAATGTGATACAGTTCCTGATAGGATTTGAGATGTTTCATCATATGTCAATATCTAAATAAAATCGTTGAAGGCACTTTCAAGCAAATCGACTTTAAGTCACGTTGGTCGTTAGTACCGTTATATCATATATAGACCAAAACGTGGTACGCGATCGTGTTGCATTACATCGTACTAAATCATTGAAGCTGTTTTCTCGCAAATTAATGCCATTGTTGCCACATTTGGTAAGTAGCACGATACATCATTTGCTTGCAATTGACCAGACTAATTCAAATATAAAGTTTAATCAAAATCGTTAGAGCCGTTTTCGAGAAAATCCATTTTAACTGAAATCGGCCCTAAGTAAACTACGCTTAATTTTGAGATTAGAATGATAATCTAAGTATTATCACGCACACTCTATATATGAAGTTTGATCTAAATCCATCCACTCGTTTAGGCTGTAGCCTCATGCACAGACAGACAGACAGACAGACAGAGAGACAGACAGGTACACGGCATTGGCGGACCTACTTTTTTGGACTTCTCCAATATAGTAATGTCAAGTTTGATTAAAATCTCGAGTTCCAAATTTTGCACGAATACAATACTTGCCCTATAGGTATAGGTGCAAGTAAAAAGACTGAAAAAAAGGTTGTTTATCCCTTGCGAATCTCAGTTGCCCTTTCCTAAGCTTTTGGAAGGAAGACTGAAGAGAAGATTATTTATCCCTTTTAAAACTCAGTTCCCCTTTACTAAGCCTTTGGAAGGAAGACTGAAAAGAAGACTATTTATCCCCTGCGAAACTCAGTTCACCTTTACTAAGACTTTGGAAGGAAGAATGAAAAGAAGATTATTTATCTCTTGCGAAATTCAGTTGTCCTTTCCTCAGCCTTTGGAAGGGAAACTGAATAAAAGATGACTTAGCTTTTGTAAAACTCACTTAACCTTTACTAAGACTTTGGAATTAAGACTGAAAAGGAGATTATTTGTCCCTTGTGAAACTCAGTTCCCCTTTACTAAGCCTTTGGAAGGAAGACTGAAAAGAAGACTATTTATCCCCTGCGAAACTCAGTTCACCTTTACTAAGACTTTGGAAGGAAGAATGAAAAAAAGATTATTTATCTTTTGCGAAATTCAGTTGCCCTTTCCTCAGCCTTTGGAAGGGAAACTGAATAAAAGATGACTTAGCTTTTGTAAAACTCACTTAACCTTTACTAAGACTTTGGAATTAAGACTGAAAAGGAGATTATTATTTGGAGATTATTCCACTGCGAGATTTCGTTTTTTGAAGAAGTCAAGTACAATACATACATATTTTTTGGTTCACTACAGTGTGCGTGTACTTTCGTAAATACACATGCTTTGACTTATCTTTAAAAAGCTATTGAACCATTGTTATCAATCTGGCCTTAAACTATGAAATAAGGAGAATCTTGGAAAAAGCCTTTGCAATGGTATATAATTCTGAAAATCGGTTCAGTAGAAAGAAGTAGGGATAAAATTCATGTTTGTCTATTAATATGATATGAAAATCGTGTTTTTGTTAAGCTGGCTGTAAGGAAAGTGGAATTATAGGCCATTTTGACGAAAAACGTGGTATGCCATATTATGGAGTTTTGTGAAAGAAGCCTAGATATGAAAATAAAACAGTAACGAGTAGAAAGTTTTCGAGACAAGCGTATTTTTATGAAGTTGGCTCTAAGTAAAGTGCTTTTTAAAACAGTTTTGGTCAAAAACGTTGTAAGCCATCTCGTAGGGTTTAAAAAGGCTTGCTCTAATATAAAATTTAATAGCAATCCTTGGAGCCGTTTTCGAATAAATTGGCTCCAACTGCTCGATTTCGCAAATAATACCGTTATACTAACTTTTGGCCAAAAATGTGATACAGTTCCTGATAGGATTTGAGATGTTTCATCATATGTCAATATCTAAATAAAATCGTTGAAGGCACTTTCAAGCAAATCGACTTTAAGTCACGTTGGTCTTAAGTACCGTTATATCATATATAGACCAAAACGTGGTACGCGATCGTGTTGCATTACATCGTACTAAATCATTGAAGCTGTTTTCTCGCAAATTGTTGCCATTGTTGCCACATTTGGTAAGTAGCACGATACATCATTTGCTTGCAATTGACCAGACTAATTCAAATATAAAGTTTAATCAAAATCGTTAGAGCCGTTTTCGAGAAAATCCATTTTAACTGAAATCGGCCCTAAGTAAACTACGCTTAATTTTGAGATTAGAATGATAATCTAAGGATTATCACGCACACTCTATATATGAAGTTTGATCTAAATCCATCGACTCGTTTAGGCTGTAGCCTCGTGCACAGACAGACAGACAGACAGACAGAGAGACAGAGAGACAGACAGACAGACAGACAGACAGACAGACAGACAGGTACACGGCATTGGCGGACCTACTTTTTTGGACTTCTCCAATATAGTAATGTCAAGTTTGCTTAAAATCTCGAGTTTCAAATTTTGCACGAATACAATACTTGCCCTATAGGTATAGGTGCAAGTAAAAAGACTGAAAAAAAGGTTGTTTATCCCTTGCGAATCTCAGTTGCCCTTTCCTAAGCTTTTGGAAGGAAGACTGAAGAGAAGATTATTTATCCCTTTTAAAACTCAGTTCCCCTTTACTAAGCCTTTGGAAGGAAGACTGAAAAGAAGACTATTTATCCCCTGCGAAACTCAGTTCACCTTTACTAAGACTTTGGAAGGAAGAATGAAAAGAAGATTATTTATCTCTTGCGAAATTCAGTTGTCCTTTCCTCAGCCTTTGGAAGGGAAACTGAATAAAAGATGACTTAGCTTTTGTAAAACTCACTTAACCTTTACTAAGACTTTGGAATTAAGACTGAAAAGGAGATTATTTGTCCCTTGTGAAACTCAGTTCCCCTTTACTAAGCCTTTGGAAGGAAGACTGAAAAGAAGACTATTTATCCCCTGCGAAACTCAGTTCACCTTTACTAAGACTTTGGAAGGAAGAATGAAAAAAGGATTATTTATCTTTTGCGAAATTCAGTTGCCCTTTCCTCAGCCTTTGGAAGGGAAACTGAATAAAAGATGACTTAGCTTTTGTAAAACTCACTTAACCTTTACTAAGACTTTGGAATTAAGACTGAAAAGGAGATTATTATTTGGAGATTATTCCACTGCCATTGGAATATATTTTGTTAGTAATAATGGCAATATTATACAGATTTAGTTTTTTGAAGAAGTCAAGTACAATACATACATATTTTTTGGTTCACTATAGTGTGCGTGTACTTTCGTAAGTACACATGCTTTGACTTATCTTTAAAAAGCTATTGAACCATTGTTATCAGTCTGGCCTTAAACTATGAAATAAGGAGAATCTTGGAAAAAGCCTTTGCAATGGTATATAATTCTGAAAATCGGTTCAGTAGAAAGAAGTAGGGATAAAATTCATGTTTGTCTATTAATATGATATGAAAATCGTGTTTTTGTTAAGCTGGCTGTAAGGAAAATGGATTTATAGGCAATTTTGACGAAAAACGTGGTATGCCATATTATAGAGTTTTGTAAAAGAAGCCTAGATATGAAAATAAAACTGTAACGAGTAGAAAGTTTTCGAGACAAGCGTATATTTATGAAGTTGGCTCTAAGCAAAGTGCTTTTTAAAACAGTTTTGGTCAAAAACGTTGTAAGCCATCTCGTAGGGTTTAAAAAGGCTTGCTCTAATATAAAATTTAATAACAATCCTTGGAGCCGTTTTCGAATAAATTGGCTCCAACTGCTCGATTTCGCGAATAATACCGTTATACTAACTTTTGGCCAAAAATGTGATACAGTTCCTGATAGGATTTGAGATGTTTCATCACATGTCAATATCTAAACAAAATCGTTGAAGGCACTTTCAACCAAATCGACTTTAAGTCACGTTGGTCGTAAGTACCGTTATATCATATATAGACCAAAACGTGGTACGCGATCGTGTTGCATTACATCGTACTAAATCATTGAAGCTGTTTTCTCGCAAATTGTTGCCATTGTTGCCACATTTGGTAAGTAGCACGATACATCATTTGCTTGCAATTGACCAGACTAATTCAAATGTAAAGTTTAATCAAAATCGTTAGAGCCGTTTTCGAGAAAATCCATTTTTACTGAAATCGGCCTTAAGTAAACTACCCTTAATTTTGAGATTAGAATGATAATCTGGGGATTATCACACACACTCTATATATGAAGTTTGATCTAAATCCATCCACTCGTTTAGGCTGTAGCCTCGTGCACAGACAGACAGACAGACAGACAGCACACGGCATTGGCGTACCTACTTTTTTGGACTTCTCCAATATAGTAATGTCAAGTTTGCTTAAAATCTCGAGTTTCAAATTTTGCACGAATACAATACTTGCCCTATAGGTATAGGTGCAAGTAAAAAGACTGAAAAAAAGGTTGTTTATCCCCTGCGAATCTCAGTTGCCCTTTACTAAGCTTTTGGAAAGAAGACTGAAGTGAAGATTATTTATCCCTTTTAAAACTCAGTTCCCCTTTACTAAGCCTTTGGAAGGAAGACTGAAAAGAAGACTATTTATCCCCTGCGAAACTCAGTTCACCTTTACTAAGACTTTGGAAGGAAGAATGAAAAGAAGATTATTTTTCTCTTGCGAAATTCAGTTGCCCTTTCCTCAGCCTTTGGAAGGGAAACTGAATAAAAGATGACTTAGCTTTTGTAAAACTCACTTAACCTTTACTAAGACTTTGGAATTAAGACTGAAAAGGAGATTATTTGTCCCTTGTGAAACTCAGTTCCACTTTACTAAGCCTTTGGAAGGAAGACTGAAAAGAAGACTATTTATCCCCTGCGAAACTCAGTTCACCTTTACTAAGACTTTGGAAGGAAGAATGAAAAGAAGATTATTTATCTCTTGCGAAATTCAGTTGCCCTTTCCTCAGCTTTTGGAAGGGAAACTGAATAAAAAATAACTTAGCTTTTGTAAAACTCACTTAACCTTTACTAAGACTTTGGAATTAAGACTGAAAAGGAGATTATTTGTCCCTTGTGAAACTCAGTTCCCCTTTACTAAGCCTTTGGAAAAAAGACTGAAAAAAAGATTATTTACATATGCTTTGCGAAACTCAGTTCCCCTTTACTAAGCCTTTGGAAGGAAGACTGAAAAGAAGACTATTTATCCCCTGCGAAACTCAGTTCACCTTTACTAAGACTTTGGAAGGAAGAATGAAAAGAAGATTATTTATCTCTTGCGAAATTCAGTTGCCCTTTCCTCAGCCTTTGGAAGGGAAACTGAATAAAAGATGACTTAGCTTTTGTAAAACTCACTTAACCTTTACTAAGACTTTGGAATTAAGACTGAAAAGGAGATTATTTGTCCCTTCTGAAACTCAGTTCCCCTTTACTAAGCCTTTAGAAAAAAAAATGAAAAAAAGATTATTTATGCTTTGCGAAACTCAGTTCCACTTTACTAAGCCTTTGGAAGGAAGACTGAAAAGAAGACTATTTATCCCCTGCGAAACTCAGTTCACCTTTACTAAGGCTTTGGAAGAAAGAATGAAAAGAAGATTATTTATCTCTTGCGAAATTCAGTTGCCCTTTCCTCAGCCTTTGGAAGGGAAACTGAATAAAAGATGACTTAGCTTTTGTAAAACTCACTTAACCTTTACTAAGACTTTGGAATTAAGACTGAAAAGGAGATTATTTGTCCCTTCTGAAACTCAGTTCCCCTTTACTAAGCCTTTGGAAAAAAAACTGAAAAAAAGATTATTTATGCTTTGCGAAACTCAGTTCCACTTTACTAAGCCTTTGGAAGGAAGACTGAAAAGAAGACTATTTATCCCCTGCGAAACTCAGTTCACCTTTACTAAGACTTTGGAAGGAAGAATGAAAAGAAGATTATTTATCTCTTGCGAAATTCAGTTGCCCTTTCCTCAGGCTTTGGAAGGGAAACTGAATAAAAGATGACTTAGCTTTGTAAAACTCACTTAACCTTTACTAAGACTTTGGAATTAAGACTGAAAAGGAGATTATTTGTCCCTTGTGAAACTCAGTTCCCCTTTACTAAGCCTTTGGAAAAAAGACTGAAAAAAAGATTATTTATGCTTTGCGAAACTCAGTTCCCCTTTACTAAGCCTTTGGAAATAAAGTGCACAACTGGGCCGTACAAACTTGCACCTATACCCAAAATTCTTGTGTGTATTTGGGGTAAAAAGAAATAAACGAATATACCTATACTTTACATATGTATGTAAGTTGAAAACCAAGCAACGTTGTTACTATGTCATTTTCCTTCAGTTTCACTCATAAATTAATTGGCTTTGAAATTCGGTGAATATGAGAAAACCCAAAGCAAGTCCCTAAAAATGTAACAATATTTATTTTCTCTATCTCTGTCTTTTAACCAATGAAAATGAAATTCAGATAAATCCAGTAGCACGTGCACACCAATCAAAACCTATATCGTAAGGAAAAAAAACGTTTTCATGGCAACAGGTGTGTACTAGAGTGTTGCCGAGTAATAGATACGTATCAAAAGTGATTATTAATTTAGAGGTGATGCTTCGTTTTCTTAAAAATGGATATGTTGATAGTTTTACTTTTGACTACAGATGCCATAAAAGAGTATCTTTATAACAATTTCCAACTTTTTGATTCTACAACATAGTTCCACTGCCATTGGAATATATTTTGTTAGTAATAATGACAATATTATACAGATTTCGTATATTGAAACAGTCAAGTACAATACATACATATCTTTTTCTTCACTATAGTGTGCGTGTACTTTCGTAAATACACATGCTTTGACTTATCTTTAAAAAGCTATTGAACCATTGTTATCAATCTGGCCTTAAACTATGAAATAAGGAGAGAATCTTGGAAAAAGCTTTTGCAATGGTATATAATTTTGAAAATCGGTTCAGTAGAAGGAAGTAGAGATAAAATTCATGTTTGTCTATTAATAAAAAATAAATAAAACAGTAACGAGTAGAAAGTTTTCGAGACAAGCGTATTTTTATGAAGTTGGCTCTAAGTAAAGTGCTTTTTAAAACAGTTTTGGTCAAAAACGTTGTAAGCCATCTCGTAGGGTTTAAAACGGCTTGCTCTAATAT
This sequence comes from Xylota segnis, assembly GCA_963583995.1. Classification (NCBI taxonomy): domain Eukaryota; kingdom Metazoa; phylum Arthropoda; class Insecta; order Diptera; family Syrphidae; genus Xylota; species Xylota segnis. The sequence goes on along the minus strand of OY757236.1, from coordinate 90,463,173 downwards.
AAAATTTAATAACAATCCTTGGAGCCGTTTTCGAATAAATTGGCTCCAACTGCTCGAATTCGCGAATAATACCGTTATACTAACTTTTGGCCAAAAATGTGATACAGTTCCTGATAGGTTTTCATCATATGTCAATATCTAAATAAAATCGTTGAAGTCACTTTCAAGCAAATCGACTTTAAGTCACCTTGGTCGTAAGTACCGTTATATCATATATAGACCAAAACGTGGTACGCGATCGTGTTGCATTACATCGTACTAAATCATTGAAGCTGTTTTCTCGAAAATTGTTGCCATTGTTGCAACATTTAGTAAGTAGCACGATACATCATTTGATTGCAATTGACCAGACTAATTCAAATATAAAGTTTAATCAAAATCGTTAGAGCCGATTTCGAGAAAATCCATTTTAACTGAAATCGGCCTTAAGTTAACTACCCTTAATTTTGAGATTAGAATGATAATCCAGGGATTATCACACACACTCTATATATGAAGTTTGATCTAAATCCATCCACTCGCTTAGGCTGTAGCCTCGTGCACAGACAGACAGACAGACAGACAGGTACACGGCATTGGTGGACCTACTTTTTTGGACTTCTCCAATATAATAATGTCAAGTTTGATTAAAATCTCGAGTTCCTTTGGAAAAAAGACTGAAAAAAAGATTATTTATGCTTTGCGAAACTCAGTTCCCCTTTATTAAGCCTTTGGAAATAAAGTGCACAACTGGGCCGTACAAACTTGCACCTATACCCAAAATTCTTGTGTGTATTTGAGGTAAAAAGAAATAAACGAATATATGTACCTATACTTTACATATGTATGTAAGTTGAAAATCAAGCAACGTCGTTACTATGTCATTTTCCTTCAGTTTCACTCATAAATTCATTGCCTTTGAACTCCGGCTAAAGCAAGTCCCTAAAAATGTAACAATATTTATTTTCTCTATCTCTGTCTTTTAACCAATGAAAATGAGATTCAGATAAATCCAGTAGCACGTGCGCACCAATCAAAACCTGTATCGTAAGGAAAAAAAACGTTTCCATGGCAACAGCTGTGTACTAGAGTGTTGCCGAGTAATAGATACGTATCAAAAGTGATTATTAATTTAGACGTGATGCTTCGTTTTCTTAAAAATGGCTATGTTGATAGTTTTACTTTCGACTACAGATGCCATAAAAGAGTATCTTTATAAGAATTTCCAACTTTTTGATTCTACAACATAGTTCCACTGCCATTGGAATATATTTTGTTAGTTATAATAGCAATATTATACAGATTTCGTATATTGAAACAGTCAAGTACAATACATACATATTTTTTGGTTCACTATAGTGTGCGTTTACTTTCGTAAATACCCATGCTTTGACTTATCTTTAAAAAGCTATTGAACCATTGTTATCAATCTGGCTTTAAACTATGAAATAAGGAGAATCTTGGAAAAAGCTTTTGCAATGGTATATTATTTTGAAAATCGGTTCAGTAGAAAGAAGTAGGGATAAAATTCATGTTTGTCTGTTAATATGATATGAACATCGTATTTTTGTTAAGCTGACAGTAAGGAAAGTGGAATTATAGGCGATTTTGACGAAAAACGTGGTATGCCATATTATGGAGTTTTGTGAAAGAAGCCTAGATATGAAAATAAAACAGTAACGAGTAGAAAGTTTTCGAGACAAGCGTATTTTTATGAAGTTGGCTCTAAGTAAAGTGCTTTTTAAAACAGTTTTGGTCAAAAAACGTTGTTAGCCATCTCGTAGGGTTTAAAAAGGCTTGCTCTAATATAAAATTTAATAACAATCCTTGGAGCCGTTTTCGAATAAATTGGCTCCAACTGCTCGATTTCGCGAATAATACCGTTATACTAACTTTTGGCCAAAAATGTGATACAGTTCCTGATAGGTTTTCATCATATGTCAATATCTAAATAAAATCGTTGAAGTCACTTTCAAGCAAATCGACTTTAAGTCACCTTGGTCGTAAGTACCGTTATATCATATATAGACCAAAACGTGGAACGCGATCGTGTTGCATTACATCGTACTAAATCATTGAAGCTGTTTTCTCGAAAATTGTTGCCATTCTTGCAACATTTGGTAAGTAGCACGATACATCATTTGATTGCAATTGACCAGACTAATTCAAATATTAAGTTTAATCAAAATCGTTAGAGCCGTTTTCGAGAAAATCCATTTTAACTGAAATCGGCCTTAAGTAAACTACCCTTAATTTTGAGATTAGAATGATAATCTAGGGATTATCACACACACTCTATATATGAAGTTTGATCTAAATCCATCCACTCGCTTAGGCTGTAGCCTCGTGCACAGACAGACAGACAGACAGACAGACAGACAGGTACACGGCATTGGTGGACCTACTTTTTTGGACTTCTCCAATATAGTAATGTCAAGTTTGATTAAAATCTCGAGTTCCTTTGGAAAAAAGACTGAAAAAAAGATTATTTATGCTTTGCGAAACTCAGTTCCCCTTTATTAAGCCTTTGGAAATAAAGTGCACAACTGGGCCGTACAAACTTGCACCTATACCCAAAATTCTTGTGTGTATTTGAGGTAAAAAGAAATAAACGAATATACCTATACTTTACATATGTATATAAGTTGAAAATCAAGCAACGTCGTTACTATGTCATTTTCCTTCAGTTTCACTCATAAATTCATTGGCTTTGAAATTCGGTGAATATGCGAAAACCCAAAGCAAGTCCCTAAACATGTAACAATATTTATTTTCTCTATCTCTGTCTTTTAACCAATGAAAATGAGATTCAGATAAATCCAGTAGCACGTGCGCACCAAAACCTGTATCGTAAGGAAAAAAAACGTTTCCATGGCAACAGCTGTGTACTAGAGTGTTGCCGAGTAATAGATACGTATCAAAAGTGATTATTAATTTAGACGTGATGCTTCGTTTTCTTAAAAATGGCTATGTTGATAGTTTTACTTTCGACTACAGATGCCATAAAAGAGTATCTTTATAAGAATTTCCAACTTTTTGATTCTACAACATAGTTCCACTGCCATTGGAATATATTTTGTTAGTTATAATAGCAATATTATACAGATTTCGTATATTGAAACAGTCAAGTACAATACATACATATCTTTTTCTTCACTATAGTGTGCGTGTACTTTCGTAAATACACATGCTTTGACTTATCTTTAAAAAGCTATTGAACCATTGTTATCAATCTGGCCTTAAACTATGAAATAAGGAGAGAATCTTGGAAAAAGCTTTTGCAATGGTATATAATTTTGAAAATAGGTTCAGTAGAAGGAAGTAGGGATAAAATTCATGTTTGTCTATTAATATGATATGAAAATCGTGTTTTTGTTAAGCTGGCTGTAAGGAAAGTGGAATTATAGGCAATTTTGACGAAAAACGTGGTACGCCATATTATAGAGTTTTGTGAAAGAAGCCTAGATATGAAAATAAAACAGTAACGAGTAGAAAGTTTTCGAGACAAGCGTATTTTTATGAAGTTGGCTCTAAGTAAAGTGCTTTTTAAAACAGTTGTAGGGTTTAAAAAGGCTTGCTCTAATATAAAATTTAATAACAATCCTTGGAGCCGTTTTCGAATATATTGGCTCCAACTGCTCGATTTCGCGAATAATACCGTTATACTAACTTTTGGCCAAAAATGTGATACAGTTCCTGATAGGTTTTCATCATATGTCAATATCTAAATAAAATCGTTGAAGTCACTTTCAAGCAAATCGACTTTAAGTCACCTTGGTCGTAAGTACCGTTATATCATATATAGACCAAAACGTGGAACGCGATCGTGTTGCATTACATCGTACTAAATCATTGAAGCTGTTTTCTCGAAAATTGTTGCCATTGTTGCAACATTTGGTAAGTAGCACGATACATCATTTGATTGCAATTGACCAGACTAATTCAAATATAAAGTTTAATCAAAATCGTTAGAGCCGTTTTCGAGAAAATCCATTTTAACTGAAATCGGCCTTAAGTAAACTACCCTTAATTTTGAGATTAGAATGATAATCTAGGGATTATCACACACACTCTATATATGAAGTTTGATCTAAATCCATCCACTCGCTTAGGCTGTAGCCTCGTGCACAGACAGACAGACAGAGAGACAGACAGACAGACAGACAGACAGACAGACAGGTACACGGCATTGGTGGACCTACTTTTTTGGACTTCTCCAATATAGTAATGTCAAGTTTGATTAAAATCTCGAGTTCCTTTGGAAAAAAGACTGAAAAAAAGATTATTTATGCTTTGCGAAACTCAGTTCCCCTTTATTAAGCCTTTGGAAATAAAGTGCACAACTGGGCCGTACAAACTTGCACCTATACCCAAAATTCTTGTGTGTATTTGAGGTAAAAAGAAATAAACGAATATACCTATACTTTACATATGGATGTAAGTTGAAAACCAAGCAACGTCGTTACTATGTCATTTTCCTTCAGTTTCACTCATAAATTCATTGGCTTTGAAATTCGGTGAATATGCGAAAACCCAAAGCAAGTCCCTAAACATGTAACAATATTTATTTTCTCTATCTCTGTCTTTTAACCAATGAAAATGAGATTCAGATAAATCCAGTAGCACGTGCGCACCAATCAAAACCTGTATCGTAAGGAAAAAAAACGTTTCCATGGCAACAGCTGTGTACTAGAGTGTTGCCGAGTAATAGATACGTATCAAAAGTGATTATTAATTTAGACGTGATGCTTCGTTTTCTTAAAAATGGCTATGTTGATAGTTTTACTTTCGACTACAGATGCCATAAAAGAGTATCTTTATAAGAATTTCCAACTTTTTGATTCTACAACATAGTTCCACTGCCATTGGAATATATTTTGTTAGTTATAATAGCAATATTATACAGATTTCGTATATTGAAACAGTCAAGTACAATACATACATATTTTTTGGTTCACTATAGTGTGCGTGTACTTTCGTAAATACACATGCTTTGACTTATCTTTAAAAAGCTATTGAACCATTGTTATCAATCTGGCCTTAAACTATGAAATAAGGAGAATCTTGGAAAAAGCTTTTGCAATGGTATATAATTTTGGAAATCGGTTCAGTAGAAAGAAGTAGGGATAAAATTCATGTTTGTCTATTAATATGATATCAAAATCGTGTTTTTGTTAAGCTGGCTGTAAGGAAAATGGATTTATAGGCAATTTGACGAAAAACGTGGTATGCCATATTATAGAGTTTTGTAAAAGAAGCCTAGATATGAAAATAAAACAGTAACGAGTAGAAAGTTTTCGAGACAAGCGTATATTTATGAAGTTGGCTCTAAGCAAAGTGCTTTTTAAAACAGTTTTGGTCAAAAACGTTGTAAGCCATCTCGTAGGGTTTAAAAAGGCTTGCTCTAATATAAAATTTAATAACAATCCTTGGAGCCGTTTTCGAATAAATTGGCTCCAACTGCTCGATTTCGCGAATAATACCGTTATACTAACTTTTGGCCAAAAATGTGATACAGTTCCTGATAGGATTTGAGATGTTTCATCACATGTCAATATCTAAACAAAATCGTTGAAGGCACTTTCAACCAAATCGACTTTAAGTCACGTTGGTCGTAAGTACCGTTATATCATATATAGACCAAAACGTGGTACGCGATCGTGTTGCATTACATCGTACTAAATCATTGAAGCTGTTTTCTCGCAAATTGTTGCCATTGTTGCCACATTTGGTAAGTAGCACGATACATCATTTGCTTGCAATTGACCAGACTAATTCAAATGTAAAGTTTAATCAAAATCGTTAGAGCCGTTTTCGAGAAAATCCATTTTTACTGAAATCGGCCTTAAGTAAACTACCCTTAATTTTGAGATTAGAATGATAATCTAGGGATTATCACACACACTCTATATATGAAGTTTGATCTAAATCCATCCACTCGTTTAGGCTGTAGCCTCGTGCACAGACAGACAGACAGACAGACAGCACACGGCATTGGCGTACCTACTTTTTTGGACTTCTCCAATATAGTAATGTCAAGTTTGATTAAAATCTCGAGTTCCAAGTTTTGCACGAATACAATACTTGCCCTATAGGTATAGGTGCAAGTAAAAAGACTGAAAAAAAGGTTGTTTATCCCTTGCGAATCTCAGTTGTCCTTTACTAAGCTTTTGGAAGGAAGACTGAAGTGAAGATTATTTATCCCTTTTAAAACTCAGTTCCCCTTTACTAAGCCTTTGGAAGGAAGACTGAAAAGAAGACTATTTATCCCCTGCGAAACTCAGTTCACCTTTACTAAGACTTTGGAAGGAAGAATGAAAAGAAGATTATTTATCTCTTGCGAAATTCAGTTGCCCTTTCCTCAGCCTTTGGAGGGAAACTGAATAAAAGATGACTTAGCTTTTGTAAAACTCACTTAACATTTACTAAAACTTTGGAATTAAGACTGAAAAGGAGATTATTTGTCCCTTGTGAAACTCAGTTCCCCTTTACTAAGCCTTTGGAAGGAAGACTGAAAAGAAGACTATTTATCCCCTGCGAAACTCAGTTCAACTTTAGATTATTTGTCCCTTGTGAAACTCAGTTGGAAAAAAGACTGAAAAAAAGATTATTTATGCTTTGCGAAACTCAGTTCCCCTTCACTAAGCCTTTGGAAATAAAGTGCACGACTGGGCCGTACAAACTTGCACCTATACCCAAAATTCTTGTGTGTATAAACGAATATATGTACCTATACTTTACATATGTATGTAAGTTGAAAATCAAGCAACGTCGTTACTATGTCATTTTCCTTCAGTTTCACTCATAAATTCATTGCCTTTGAACTCCGGTGACAATGTCATTTTCCTTCAGTTTCACTCATAAATTCATTGCCTTTGAACTCCGGCTAAAGCAAGTCCCTAAAAATGTAACAATATTTATTTTCTCTATCTCTGTCTTTTAACCAATGAAAATGAAATTCAGATAAATCCAGTAGCACGTGCACACCAATCAAAACCTGTATCGTTAAAAAAAATACGTTTCCATGGCAACAGCTGTGTACTAGAGTGTTGCCGAGTAATAGATACGTATCAAAAGTGATTATTAATTTAGACGTGATGCTTCGTTTTCTTAAAAATGGCTATGTTGATAGTTTTACTTTCGACTACAGATGCCATAAAAGAGTATCTTTATAACAATTTCCAACTTTTTGATTCTACAACATAGTTCCACTGCCATTGGAATATATTTTGGTAGTAATAATAGCAATATTATACAGATTTCGTATTTTGAAGAAGTCAAGTACAATACATACATATTTTTTGGTTCACTATAGTGTGCGTGTACTTTCGTAAATACACATGCTTTGACTTATCTTTAAAAACCTATTGAACCATTGTTATCAATCTGGCCTTAAACTATGAAATAAGGAGAATCTTGGAAAAAGCTTTTGCAATGGTATATAATTTTGGAAATCGGTTCAGTAGAAAGAAGTAGGGATAAAATTCATGTTTGTCTATTAAAATGATATGGAAATCCATTTTAACTGAAATCGGCCTTAAGTAAACTACCCTTAATTTTGAGATTAGAATGATAATCTAGGGATTATCACACACACTCTATATATGAAGTTTGATCTAAATCCATCCACTCGTTTAGGCTGTAGCCTCGTGCGCAGACAGACAGACAGACAGACAGACAGGCACACGGCATTGGCGGACCTACTTTTTTGGACTTCTGCAATATAGTAATGTCAAGTTTGATTAAAATCTCGAGTTCCAAATTTTGCACGAATACAATACTTGCCCTATAGGTATAGGTGCAAGTAAAAAGACTGAAAAAAAGGTTGTTTATCCCTTGCGAATCTCAGTTGTCCTTTACTAAGCTTTTGGAAGGAAGACTGAAGTGAAGATTATTTATCCCTTTTAAAACTCAGTTCCCCTTTACTAAGCCTTTGGAAGGAAGACTGAAAAGAAGACTATTTATCCCCTGCGAAACTCAGTTCACCTTTACTAAGACTTTGGAAGGAAGAATGAAAAGAAGATTATTTATCTCTTGCGAAATTCAGTTGCCCTTTCCTCAGCCTTTGGAAGGGAAACTGAATAAAAGATGACTTAGCTTTTGTAAAACTCACTTAACATTTACTAAAACTTTGGAATTAAGACTGAAAAGGAGATTATTTGTCCCTTGTGAAACTCAGTTCCCCTTTACTAAGCCTTTGGAAAAAAAGACTGAAAAAAAGATTATTTATGCTTTGCGAAACTCAGTTCCCCTTTACTAAGCCTTTGGAAATAAAATGCACAACTGGGCCGTACAAACTTGCACCTATACCCAAAATTATTGTGTGTATTTGAGATAAAAAGAAATAAACGAATATACCTATACTTTACATATGTATGTAAGTTGAAAATCAAGCAACGTCGTTACTATGTCATTTTCCTTCAGTTTCACTCATAAATTCATTGGCTTTGAAATTCGGTGAATATGCGAAAACCCAAAGCAAGTCCCTAAAAATGTAACAATATTTATTTTCTCTATCTCTGTCTTTTAACCAATGAAAATGAGATTCAGATAAATCCAGTAGCACGTGCGCACCAATCAAAACCTGTATCGTAAGGAAAAAAAACGTTTCCATGGCAACAGCTGTGTACTAGAGTGTTGCCGAGTAATAGATACGTATCAAAAGTGATTATTAATTTAGACGTGATGCTTCGTTTTCTTAAAAATGGCTATGTTGATAGTTTTACTTTCGACTACAGATGCCATAAAAGAGTATCTTTATAAGAATTTCCAACTTTTTGATTCTACAACATAGTTCCACTGCCATTGGAATATATTTTGTTAGTTATAATAGCAATATTATACAGATTTCGTATATTGAAACAGTCAAGTACAATACATACATATTTTTTGGTTCACTATAGTGTGCGTGTACTTTCGTAAATACACATGCTTTGACTTATCTTTAAAAAGCTATTGAACCATTGTTATCAATCTGGCCTTAAACTATGAAATAAGGAGAATCTTGGAAAAAGCTTTTGCAATGGTATATAATTTTGAAAATCGGTTCAGTAGAAGGAAGTAGGGATAAAATTCATGTTTGTCTATTAATATGATATCAAAATTGTGTTTTTGTTAAGCTTGCTGTAAGGAAAATGGATTTATAGGCAATTTTGACGAAAAACGTGGTATGCCATATTATAGAGTTTTGTAAAAGAAGCCTAGATATGAAAATAAAACAGTAACGAGTAGAAAGTTTTCGAGACAAGCGTATTTTTATGAAGTTGGCTGTAAGTAAAGTGCTTTTTAAAACAGTTTTGGTCAAAAACGTTGTAAGCCATCTCGTAGGGTTTAAAAAGGCTTGCTCTAATATAAAATTTAATAACAATCCTTGGAGCCGTTTTCGAATAAATTGGCTCCAACTGCTCGAATTCGCGAATAATACCGTTATACTAACTTTTGGCCAAAAATATGATACAGTTCCTGATAAGTTTTCATCACATGTCAATATCTAAATAAAACCGTTGAAGCCACTTTCAAGCAAATCGACTTTAAGTCACCTTGGTCGTAAGTACCGTTATATCATATATAGACCAAAACGTGGTACGCGATCGTGTGGCATTACATCGTACTAAATCATTAATGCTGTTTTCTCGAAAATTGTTGTCATTGTTGCAACATTTGGTAAGTAGCACGATACATCATTTGATTGCAATTGACCAGACTAATTCAAATATAAAGTTTAATCAAAATCGTTAGAGCCGTTTTCGAGAAAATCCATTTTAACTGAAATCGGCCTTAAGTAAACTACCCTTAATTTTGAGATTAGAATGATAATCTAGGGATTATCACACACACTCTATATATGAAGTTTGATCTAAATCCATCCACTCGTTTAGGCTGTAGCCTCGTGCACAGACAGACAGACAGACAGACAGACAGGCACACGGCATTGGCGGACCTACTTTTTTGGACTTCTGCAATATAGTAATGTCAAGTTTGATTAAAATCTCGAGTTCCAAATTTTGCACGAATACAATACTTGCCCTATAGGTATAGGTGCAAGTAAAAAGACTGAAAAAAAGGTTGTTTATCCCTTGCGAATCTCAGTTGTCCTTTACTAAGCTTTTGGAAGGAAGACTGAAGTGAAGATTATTTATCCCTTTTAAAACTCAGTTCCCCTTTACTAAGCCTTTGGAAGGAAGACTGAAAAGAAGACTATTTATCCCCTGCGAAACTCAGTTCACCTTTACTAAGACTTTGGAAGGAAGAATGAAAAGAAGATTATTTATCTCTTGCGAAATTCAGTTGCCCTTTCCTCAGCCTTTGGAAGGGAAACTGAATAAAAGATGACTTAGCTTTTGTAAAACTCACTTAACATTTACTAAAACTTTGGAATTAAGACTGAAAAGGAGATTATTTGTCCCTTGTGAAACTCAGTTCCCCTTTACTAAGCCTTTGGAAAAAAAGACTGAAAAAAAGATTATTTATGCTTTGCGAAACTCAGTTCCCCTTTACTAAGCCTTTGGAAATAAAATGCACAACTGGGCCGTACAAACTTGCACCTATACCCAAAATTATTGTGTGTATTTGAGATAAAAAGAAATAAACGAATATACCTATACTTTACATATGTATGTAAGTTGAAAATCAAGCAACGTCGTTACTATGTCATTTTCCTTCAGTTTCACTCATAAATTCATTGGCTTTGAAATTCGGTGAATATGCGAAAACCCAAAGCAAGTCCCTAAAAATGTAACAATATTTATTTTCTCTATCTCTGTCTTTTAACCAATGAAAATGAGATTCAGATAAATCCAGTAGCACGTGCGCACCAATCAAAACCTGTATCGTAAGGAAAAAAAACGTTTCCATGGCAACAGCTGTGTACTAGAGTGTTGCCGAGTAATAGATACGTATCAAAAGTGATTATTAATTTAGACGTGATGCTTCGTTTTCTTAAAAATGGCTATGTTGATAGTTTTACTTTCGACTACAGATGCCATAAAAGAGTATCTTTATAAGAATTTCCAACTTTTTGATTCTACAACATAGTTCCACTGCCATTGGAATATATTTTGTTAGTTATAATAGCAATATTATACAGATTTCGTATATTGAAACAGTCAAGTACAATACATACATATTTTTTGGTTCACTATAGTGTGCGTGTACTTTCGTAAATACACATGCTTTGACTTATCTTTAAAAAGCTATTGAACCATTGTTATCAATCTGGCCTTAAACTATGAAATAAGGAGAATCTTGGAAAAAGCTTTTGCAATGGTATATAATTTTGAAAATCGGTTCAGTAGAAGGAAGTAGGGATAAAATTCATGTTTGTCTATTAATATGATATCAAAATTGTGTTTTTGTTAAGCTTGCTGTAGGGAAAATGGATTTATAGGCAATTTTGACGAAAAACGTGGTATGCCATATTATAGAGTTTTGTAAAAGAAGCCTAGATATGAAAATAAAACAGTAACGAGTAGAAAGTTTTCGAGACAAGCGTATTTTTATGAAGTTGGCTGTAAGTAAAGTGCTTTTTAAAACAGTTTTGGTCAAAAACGTTGTAAGCCATCTCGTAGGGTTTAAAAAGGCTTGCTCTAATATAAAATTTAATAACAATCCTTGGAGCCGTTTTCGAATAAATTGGCTCCAACTGCTCGAATTCGCGAATAATACCGTTATACTAACTTTTGGCCAAAAATATGATACAGTTCCTGATAAGTTTTCATCACATGTCAATATCTAAATAAAATCGTTGAAGCCACTTTCAAGCAAATCGACTTTAAGTCACCTTGGTCGTAAGTACCGTTATATCATATATAGACCAAAACGTGGTACGCGATCGTGTGGCATTACATCGTACTAAATCATTAATGCTGTTTTCTCGAAAATTGTTGTCATTGTTGCAACATTTGGTAAGTAGCACGATACATCATTTGATTGCAATTGACCAGACTAATTCAAATATAAAGTTTAATCAAAATCGTTAGAGCCGTTTTCGAGAAAATCCATTTTAACTGAAATCGGCCTTAAGTAAACTACCCTTAATTTTGAGATTAGAATGATAATCTAGGGATTATCACACACACTCTATATATGAAGTTTGATCTAAATCCATCCACTCGTTTAGGCTGTAGCCTCGTGCACAGACAGACAGACAGACAGACAGACAGGCACACGGCATTGGCGGACCTACTTTTTTGGACTTCTGCAATATAGTAATGTCAAGTTTGATTAAAATCTCGAGTTCCAAATTTTGCACGAATACAATACTTGCCCTATAGGTATAGGTGCAAGTAAAAAGACTGAAAAAAAGGTTGTTTATCCCTTGCGAATCTCAGTTGTCCTTTACTAAGCTTTTGGAAGGAAGACTGAAGTGAAGATTATTTATCCCTTTTAAAACTCAGTTCCCCTTTACTAAGCCTTTGGAAGGAAGACTGAAAAGAAGACTATTTATCCCCTGCGAAACTCAGTTCACCTTTACTAAGACTTTGGAATGAAGAATGAAAAGAAGATTATTTATCTCTTGCGAAATTCAGTTGCCCTTTCCTCAGCCTTTGGAAATAAAGTGCACAACTGGGCCGTACAAACTTGCACCTATACCCAAAATTCTTGTGTGTATTTTAGGTAAAAAGAAATAAACGAATATACCTATACTTTACATATGTATGTAAGTTGAAAACCAAGCAACGTCGTTACTACGTCATTTTCCTTCAGTTTCACTCATAAATTCATTGGCTTTGAAATTCGGTGAATATGAGAAAACCCAAAGCAAGTCCCTAAAAATGTAAGAATATTTATTTTCTCTATCTCTGTCTTTTAACCAATGAAAATGAAATTCAGATAAATCCAGTAGCACGTGCACACCAATCAAAACCTATATATCGTAAGGAAAAAAAACGTTTTCATGGCAACAGGTGTGTACTAGAGTGTTGCCGAGTAATAGATACGTATCAAAAGTGATTATTAATTTAGACGTGATGCTTCGTTTTCTTAAAAATGGATATGTTGATAGTTTTACTTTCGACTACAGATGCCATAAAAGAGTATCTTTATAACAATTTCCAACTTTTTGATTCTACAACATAGTTCCACTGCCATTGGAATATATTTTGTTAGTAATAATAGCAATATTATACAGATTTCGTATTTTGAAGAAGCCAAGTACAATACATACATATTTTTTGGTTCACTATAGTGTGCGTGTACTTTCGTAAATACCCATGCTTTGACTTATCTTTAAAAAGCTATTGAACCATTGTTATCAATCTGGCTTTAAACTATGAAATAAGGAGAATCTTGGAAAAAGCTTTTGCAATGGGATATGATTTTGAAAATCGGTTCAGTAGAAAGAAGTAGGGATAAAATTCATGTTTGTCTGTTAATATGATATGAACATCGTGTTTTTGTTAAGCTGGCAGTAAGGAAAGTGGAAGGTGGCCAGGTGTGAACCGATAGGGTAAAGTCTTTAGACGATCCTTATCGGCAACGCTTCAAGAAGACTCACTGCCTCCTCGTGGCGGCCGCCGGGCAACGGCTCCTATGTTAAGGAAACTACCCACAATCTGATCAACCTGCTACTGGCTTTGTGCCTCTCTGGCTGATCAGTTTGATGGATTTGTGGAATTAGCATAAGGCCGGCTAAAGTGAGCGACGATGGGGAGAAAACCCCATTATCAAATCCCTAATCCAAGGTGGAACAGCATACGCCGATGGATACATGGCTAAGAGGGTGCTTAGTCGCTAGTATGCGAACTCCGAATACCTGGCGCCCTTCGGTTTTAAGTCAGCCTTCCTGTGGCATACCGGGCTCCGCCATGGGCGACCTCCCTTCCCGGATACTCGTGGGTCCAAAATTCCATTAAATATAAAAACAAACAATGAGAAGAATGCATCTCAGATTGCATCAACCTTGGGTTCTGCTGTTGAGCAACCCTCTGTATCCCGAGGCGCAACTGAGCACTCGACGGCCAACGCTACCTTGGCCTCTACTTCTCGGTCTGCTGTCGAGCAGCCGAACACCCCTGAACGTTTAGAAGGCGTTGCCACATGGGCCCCTTTGAAACTTTCCGCTGCGGTCAGAACCGGGGATGTGGAATCTGCCACATCTGATTCTGACGCGTCCACCATTGTTGATGCCTGTAGTATCATCACGGAGAAATCCGGTTGCTCTTCCATTGGGAAGATGCTTGGTGACCTACAGATCCCACAACAAAAGGATGGATTTTTCAAACTGACCTCTAAAGAAAGAAGGCGGTTTAAGCATGCGCTTAGAACTGGCAAGAGTAGAGAGAGCGCTCTCGCATACTCAAAGATTGCCACCCCTACTCCCACTACGGAGGAGGACCAATAGAATCGGTCGCCAAGAAAGTCAAGGCAGGACCTACACCTGATACTCCCACTTACAGTCAAGTGGCCAGTACCATAAGGTTAGGTGTTGTCCCGACTGACTTGTCCACTCAACCCCTCACAACTGAGCAAATGGCACTGTTTCAAGAGGCGGTTATAGACACCTCGATTGAGATGAGCAATAGCGGCGTATGGCCGCATTTTTCTGGTTCACATCACAGATCGTTGTGGCTAGTGTTCATATGCTCAGACACTACGACCGCTGAGTGGATGCGCTCGAATTTCGAGAGGATCAGAGCCAAAAGTGGACTGAACGTGACACTTGTGGAGGAAGGTTTTTTCCCTAAACCACATATTGTCCGAGGGTTCTTTCCACAAAGTCTGGAGCTGTCCTCAGAAAAGATTTTGGCGACAATAACCGCTCAAAATGCTGGACTGCAGGCCAATTCATGGAAGGTTATCAAGAGGGAAAAGGATGGTGCACTCCTTCACCTCGTGATGGCTATTGACGACTCTTCCATGAATAGGCTAAACACCTGTAAAGGCAAAATTAGTTACCGCTTCGGCCAGGTTAAGCTGATCTTAAGGAGCACCGATAAGATAACAGCGTCTGGCTGCGGTACCTCCGATAAGGAGGTAATTGGACCTTCACCTGACTGCGGAAATGTGTCCGACAGACAGGATCCCCAACCTGCTCCCTCGTCTAACAGCGCCACTGGGCATGTTAGTCCCGGCGATTCCAAAACAACCATAGCTAACCCGGCAACAACATCTGCCCTTTCGACCACCAGCGCCACTGGGCATGGTGCTCATAGCAGTTTCGGAAATCAGCCCACTAAGCAGGTTCCACGACCTACTCCTTCAACCAGCAGGGCCATAGGGCATGCTGGTCCCTTCCGTTCTGGTAACAGAACAGTAGCTAGATCTGTGGATCGCTACCGTAGAGGTGGCACTAGCTACATATCCCAAACGACCGGCACCGTAGCCGGTTCAACTCGTCCAGCAAGCGGCGCCAGTGGGCACGCTTACTGCCATGAAGAAGAGTCGGTCAGGAACAGACCATTGGGTCGACCAAATCTGGCTGCTTGTCGCAGAGGAAAAGGCCCTAAAAAAGCCCAACTACTCAGACAAGCTAGATCCTCCAAGGAGGACTAAATGAGCACCATTAAGGTGTTACAGGCGAACCTGCATCACGCTAGGGGCGCGTCCGCTACCCTTAGCAAGCGGTTCGCCGATGAAAATATAACCCTTGGCCTTATCCAAGAACCTTGGGTTATCAGCGGACACATTAGAGGTCTATGGAGTACGACAAGTAAGTTAATTTACAAATGCGGGGAGTCAGTGCCAAGGGCGGCCTGCTTGATCAGCAAATTTATTAACTTTCTCTCTATTCCAGAATTTTTGACTAGAGACCTGGTGGCCCTACTGGTAGAGGTTCCGACCGAGAGGGGAACACAGAACATCGTGTGTGCCTCGGCATATTTCCCCGGCGACGACGACAACATTCCGCCCACAGAGGTCCAGGAACTAATACAACACTGCCAGAAACGCAACCTACACTACATCATAGGTTGCGATGCCAATGCGCATCACAAGATCTGGGGCAGTAGTGGCATCAATAGAAGGGGTGAGTGTCTTTTAGAATATCTTATTAGTAATCGTGTAGATATTGTAAATAAGGGCTCTAAACCAACCTTCATAAATGCGATTCGCGAAGAGGTACTTGATCTCACACTCGCTAGTCCATTTATTTCAAACTCAGTAGTAAACTGGCATGTGTCAGATGAAGCCTCGTTGTCCGACCACTTGCACATCAGGTTCGACATTCCGGGTAGACTGACACATGACTCTTCTAGATACGATCCCAAATCCATGGACTGGAATCTGTATCGAGGACTTGTCCTCTCAAAATTAGATACGCTAATCCCATCTATTGCGTCCACGTGGGACCTAGATGAAGCAGCTTATCAATTAAACAATGTGTTGCTTACCTCCTATCATAGCAGTTGCGTCCCCAAAACCAGTGTGTGTAGACGTAAGGTTCCCTGGTGGAATGACCAACTTGCTAAGATTAGGAAAAAGGTTAGAAGACTTTTCAACGTTGCAAAACGCACGAAGAGTTGGGACGAATATAGATTCGCTCTCACTGAATACAATTCAGAATTAAGACGATCCAAACGCGCTACATGGAGAAAATGCTGTGAAAACATAACTGACATGCCAGTAGCGGCACGCATCCATAAAGCACTTGTAAAGGATCACGCAAATAGTGTAGGTTTACTCAAAAATACTGATGGTACCTACACGTCGGACCAAATGGATACACTTAGAACCCTACTTCAGGTTCACTTCCCAGGCTCGACCACCTGTGCATTCCGCACACACTCGAATGCATCTGACCATAGGGTCTGTATCGCCAGTATAGTGAACAGTTTATCTGGCAAAATATTCAGTCCGGATAAGGTAAGATGGGCCGTAGGCTCTTTCAAACCATTCAAAGCCCCCGGTGGTGATGGGATCTTTCCAGCTCTAATGCAAAAGGCAATCGATCTCATCCTGCCGGCCATTATTGCTTTATTTAGAGCCAGCTATAACTGGAGTTACATTCTGTTTACCTGGAGGCAGGTGAATGTAATCTTCATACCTAAACCAGGCAATAGACCTAATGAGCTGCCTAAATCATACAGACCCATTAGTCTAACATCCTTTGTTCTCAAAACTATGGAGAGACTCATTGATGTTCACATTAGAGGCCGACTAGATTTGTCCATCCCTCTACACTCAAGCCAATTTGCATATAGAAAAGGTAAATCAACCGAAGGCGCTCTTCATTATCTTGTCAAGAAGATAGAAGGAACTTTACGTTCCAAGGACATAGCCCTATGTGCATTCCTGGATATTGAGGGTGCTTTCGATAACACTGGCTACGATTCAATAGCAAGGGCTATAAGTAGCAAAGGTATCGAAGATTCGACCAACCAATGGGTTAGAGCCATGCTCGAAAGTCGGATTATTACTTCCTCCTCCGGAGAAGTGTCTGTATCTGTGAACGCAGTTAAAGGTTGCCCCCAGGGGGGCGTCCTTTCTCCACTTCTGTGCTCACTAGTTATCGACAGACTCCTAGCAGATCTTTATAGATCAGGCTACATCGCCATTGGTTATGCAGATGACCTGGCGATCATTGTTAGTGGTAAACACGGTTTGACTATTTCTAGCGTCATGCAGGGTGCTTTACTACACGTTTTAGAATGGTGTAATAGCGAGGGTCTTTCCATTAACCCTAGCAAAACCATTCTAGTACCTTTTACTCACAAAAGATTGGTCAATCTGGGACCTATCACCATAAAAGGCACCACATTAGTGTGCTCCAGTGAAGTCAAATATCTCGGAGTCATCCTTGATAAAAGACTCAACTGGAATACTCATATCAAGTCCGCCACAGAACGCGCCACCAGGGCCATGTGGGCATGTAGACGCCTCTATGGTAGAACTTGGGGTCTCAATCCTAAAATGATTCATTGGATATATACAATGATAGTGAGGCCCATTATCACGTACGCAGCCATCGTATGGTGGCCAAAAGTACTTGAACGGACAACGGCTGCAAAGCTTCAGAAGCTACAAAGAATAGCCTGTCTCGGTATCTCAGGTGCCATGCGTACCTGCCCTACGGCAGCTTTAGAAGCCATCGTTGGGCTCACGCCTCTACAAATCTTTATTAGGAAGACGGCTGCTAGATGCGCTATCAAGTTGCAACTAGAATACAAGTTTAAGGCAGGTGACCACGTGGGACACCTGAAAATTCTTGACTCAATCCCACAAAGAGACATGCTCTGCACTGTACCCGACGTTATGGTCAGTGAATACTGTTTCGGTAGGTTATTTGAGGTTAATATATTAGACCGTGCAGACTGGTCTAATGGTGTTCCTACACTGGACCCTAGAGGTCTGATATGGTTCACAGATGGATCAAAGATGGACTCCGGAGTGGGTGCTGGTGTCTTTGGACCCAATACCAAAGTCTCAATACCTATGGGAATGTGTCCCACGGTCTTCCAGGCTGAACTCCATGCCATTGAGATCTGCGCCAGAATAAACCTTAGTAAGAGAATCAAGGGCGCAATAATGTACATCTTCTCAGATAGCCAGGCAGCTCTCAAAGCTCTGTCGTCCAACTTAATGGACTCCTTAACGGTTAAATGCTGTTACGATGCACTGCAATCTCTTGCTAGACATAATAGTGTGGTACTCGGATGGGTTCCAGGTCATCAGGGGATTGCAGGCAACGAATCTGCAGATGAACTAGCTAGGGCTGGCTCAGGATCTGCGTTCATTGGACCTGAACCTTACTGTGGCGTCAATTGGGCTTATGCCACAGCGCTGATTAACGCATGGGAGCATAATCTTCGACTAACCCACTGGGAAAATGTCCCGGGGTTACGACAATCCAAGAGGTTAATCAAGCCATATTCCTATAAGGAAATTCTAAACTTAGACAAAGAAAATATTAGGAAGCTGGTGAGCTTTCTAACAGGTCATTGCGGCCTGAGATATCACCTCAACAAACTCAATCTATGCCCAGACATAGAATGCAGGTTCTGCTCAGAAGATGACGAATCATCCGAGCACATTCTCTGTGAATGTCCAGCTCTGCATTGGTTGAGGTGGCGCATCTTCCGCAAGGTAACATGCTCGCCGGCAGATATTAAAACCTCTGCAACTAAGGACGTGCTTTCCTTCATTAGGGAGGTGGGAAGTCTCTTAGAGTAAAACTACACCCTAAGATACAATAGATCTTTTAGATCGCAGTATCAGCCATATGGGCTAGTGTCCTAATTAAAAAAAAAAAAAAAAAAAAAAAGGAAAGTGGAATTATAGGCATTTTTGACGAAAAACGTGGTATGCCATATTATGGAGTTTTGTGAAAGAAGCCTAGATATGAAAATAAAACAGTAACGAGTAGAAAGTTTTCGAGACAAGCGTATTTTTATGAAGTTGGCTCTAAGTAAAGTGCTTTTTAAAACAGTTTTGGTCAAAAACGTTGTAAGCCATCTCGTAGGGATTTAAAAGGCTTGCTCTAATATAAAATTTAATAACAATCCTTGGAGCCGTTTTCGAATAAATTGGCTCCAACTGCTCGAATTCGCGAATAATACCGTTATACTAACTTTTGGCCAAAAATATGATACAGTTCCTGATAGGTTTTCATCATATGTCAATATCTAAATAAAATCGTTGAAGTCACTTTCAAGCAAATCGACTTTAAGTCACCTTGGTCGTAAGTACCGTTATATCATATATAGACCAAAACGTGGTACGCGATCGTGTTGCATTACATCGTACTAAATCATTGAAGCTGTTTTCTCGCAAATTGTTGCCATTGTTGCCACGTTTGGTAAGTAGCACGATACATCATTTGATTGCAATTGACCAGACTAATTCAAATATAAAGTTTAATCAAAATCGTTAGAGCCGTTTTCGAGAAAATCCATTTTTACTGAAATCGGCCTTAAGTAAACTACCCTTAATTTTGAGATTAGAATGATAATCTAGGGATTATCACACACACTCTATATATGAAGTTTGATCTAAATCCATCCACTCGTTTAGGCTGTAGCCTCGTGCACAGACAGACAGACACGGCATTGGCGGACCTACTTTTTTGGACTTCTCCAATATAGTAATGTCAAGTTTGATTAAAATCTCGAGTTCCAAGTTTTGCACGAATACAATACTTGCCCTATAGGTATAGGTGCAAGTAAAAAGACTGAAAAAAGGTTGTTTATCCCTTGCGAATCTCAGTTGCCCTTTACTAAGCTTTTGGAAGGAAGACTGAAGAGAAGATTATTTATCCCTTTTAAAACTCAGTTCCCCTTTACTAAGCCTTTGGAAATAAAATGCACAACTGGGCCGTACAAACTTACACCTATACCCAAAATTATTGTGTGTATTTGAGATAAAAAGAAATAAACGAATATACCTATACTTTACATATGTATGTAAGTTGAAAATCAAGCAACGTCGTTACTATGTCATTTTCCTTCAGTTTCACTCATAAATTCATTGGCTTTGAAATTCGGTGAATATGCGAAAACCCAAAGCAAGTCCCTAAACATGTAACAATATTTATTTTCTCTATCTCTGTCTTTTAACCAATGAAAATGAGATTCAGATAAATCCAGTAGCACGTGCGCACCAATCAAAACCTGTATCGTAAGGAAAAAAAACGTTTCCATGGCAACAGCTGTGTACTAGAGTGTTGCCGAGTAATAGATACGTATCAAAAGTGATTATTAATTTAGACGTGATGCTTCGTTTTCTTAAAAATGGCTATGTTGATAGTTTTACTTTCGACTACAGATGCCATAAAAGAGTATCTTTATAACAATTTCCAACTTTTTGATTCTACAACATAGTTCCACTGCCATTGGAATATATTTTGTTAGTTATAATAGCAATATTATACAGATTTCGTATATTGAAACAGTCAAGTACAATACATACATATCTTTTTTTTCACTATAGTGTGCGTGTACTTTCGTAAATACACATGCTTTGACTTATCTTTAAAAAGCTATTGAACCATTGTTATCAATCTGGCCTTAAACTATGAAATAAGGAGAATCTTGGAAAAAGCTTTTGCAATGGTATATAATTTTGAAAATCGGTTCAGTAGAAGGAAGTAGGGATAAGATTCATGTTTGTCTATTAATAAAAAATAAATAAAACAGTAACGAGTAGAAAGTTTTCGAGACAAGCGTATTTTTATGAAGTTGGCTCTAAGTAAAGTGCTTTTTAAAACAGTTTTGGTCAAAAACGTTGTAAGCCATCTCGTAGGGTTTAAAAAGGCTTGCTCTAATATAAAATTTAATAACAATCCTTGGAGCCGTTTTCGAATAAATTGGCTCCAACTGCTCGAATTCGCGAATAATACCGTTATACTAACTTTTGGCCAAAAATGTGATACAGTTCCTGATAGGTTTTCATCATATGTCAATATCTAAATAAAATCGTTGAAGTCACTTTCAAGCAAATCGACTTTAAGTCACCTTGGTCGTAAGTACCGTTATATCATATATAGACCAAAACGTGGTACGCGATCGTGTTGCATTACATCGTACTAAATCATTGAAGCTGTTTTCTCGAAAATTGTTGCCATTGTTGCAACATTTGGTAAGTAGCACGATACATCATTTGATTGCAATTGACCAGACTAATTCAAATATAAAGTTTAATCAAAATCGTTAGAGCCGTTTTCGAGAAAATCCGTTTTAACTGAAATCGGCCTTAAGTAAACTACCCTTAATTTTGAGATTAGAATAATAATCTAGGGATTATCACACACACTCTATATATGAAGTTTGATCTAAATCCATCCACTCGCTTAGGCTGTAGCCTCGTGCACAGACAGACAGAGAGACAGACAGACAGACAGACAGACAGACAGACAGGTACACGGCATTGGTGGACCTACTTTTTTGGACTTCTCCAATATAGTAATGTCAAGTTTGATTAAAATCTCGAGTTCCAAATTTTGCACGAATACAATACTTGCCCTATAGGTATAGGTGCAAGTAAAAATACTGAAAAAAAGGTTGTTTATCCCTTGCGAATCTCAGTTGCCCTTTACTAAGCTTTTGGAAGGAAGACTGAAGTGAAGATTATTTATCCCTTTTAAAACTCAGTTCCCCTTTACTAAGACTTTGGAAGGAAGAATGAAAAGAAGATTATTTATCTCTTGCGAAATTCAGTTGCCCTTTCCTCAGCCTTTGGAAGGGAAACTGAATAAAAGATGACTTAGCTTTTGTAAAACTCACTTAACCTTTACTAAGACTTTGGAATTAAGACTGAAAAGGAGATTATTTGTCCCTTGTGAAACTCAGTTCCCCTTTACTAAGCCTTTGGAAAAAAGACTGAAAAAAAGATTATTTATGCTTTGCGAAACTCAGTTCCCCTTTACTAAGCCTTTGGAAATGAAGTGCACAACTGGGCCGTACAAACTTGCACCTATACCCAAAATTCTTGTGTGTATTTGAGGTAAAAAGAAATAAACGAATATACCTATACTTTACATATGTATGTAAGTTGAAAACCAAGCAACGTCGTTACTATGTCATTTTCCTTCAGTTTCACTCATAAATTAATTGGCTTTGAAATTCGGTGAATATGAGAAAACCCAAAGCAAGTCCCTAAAAATGTAACAATATTTATTTTCTCTATCTCTGTCTTTTAACCAATGAAAATGAAATTCAGATAAATCCAGTAGCACGTGCACACCAATCAAAACCTATATCGTAAGGAAAAAAAACGTTTTCATGGCAACAGGTGTGTACTAGAGTGTTGCCGAGTAATAGATACGTATCAAAAGTGATTATTAATTTAGACGTGATGCTTCGTTTTCTTAAAAATGGATATGTTGATAGTTTTACTTTTGACTACAGATGCCATAAAAGAGTATCTTTATAACAATTTCCAACTTTTTGATTCTACAACATAGTTCCACTGCCATTGGAATATATTTTGTTAGTTATAAAAGCAATATTATACAGATTTCGTATATTGAAACAGTCAAGTACAATACATACATATCTTTTTTTTCACTATAGTGTGCGTGTACTTTCGTAAATACACATGCTTTGACTTATCTTTAAAAAGCTATTGAACCATTGTTATCAATCTGGCCTTAAACTATGAAATAAGGAGAATCTTGGAAAAAGCTTTTGCAATGGTATATAATTTTGAAAATCGGTTCAGTAGAAGGAAGTAGGGATAAGATTCATGTTTGTCTATTAATAAAAAATAAATAAAACAGTAACGAGTAGAAAGTTTTCGAGACAAGCGTATTTTTATGAAGTTGGCTCTAAGTAAAGTGCTTTTTAAAACAGTTTTGGTCAAAAACGTTGTAAGCCATCTCGTAGGGTTTAAAAAGGCTTGCTCTAATATAAAATTTAATAACAATCCTTGGAGCCGTTTTCGAATAAATTGGCTCCAACTGCTCGAATTCGCGAATAATACCGTTATACTAACTTTTGGCCAAAAATGTGATACAGTTCCTGATAGGTTTTCATCATATGTCAATATCTAAATAAAATCGTTGAAGTCACTTTCAAGCAAATCGACTTTAAGTCACCTTGGTCGTAAGTACTGTTATATCATATATAGACCAAAACGTGGTACGCGATCGTGTTGCATTACATCGTACTAAATCATTGAAGCTGTTTTCTCGAAAATTGTTGCCATTGTTGCAACATTTGGTAAGTAGCACGATACATCATTTGATTGCAATTGACCAGACTAATTCAAATATAAAGTTTAATCAAAATCGTTAGAGCCGTTTTCGAGAAAATCCGTTTTAACTGAAATCGGCCTTAAGTAAACTACCCTTAATTTTGAGATTAGAATAATAATCTAGGGATTATCACACACACTCTATATATGAAGTTTGATCTAAATCCATCCACTCGCTTAGGCTGTAGCCTCGTGCACAGACAGACAGAGAGACAGACAGACAGACAGACAGACAGACAGACAGGTACACGGCATTGGTGGACCTACTTTTTTGGACTTCTCCAATATAGTAATGTCAAGTTTGATTAAAATCTCGAGTTCCAAATTTTGCACGAATACAATACTTGCCCTATAGGTATAGGTGCAAGTAAAAATACTGAAAAAAAGGTTGTTTATCCCTTGCGAATCTCAGTTGCCCTTTACTAAGCTTTTGGAAGGAAGACTGAAGTGAAGATTATTTATCCCTTTTAAAACTCAGTTCCCCTTTACTAAGACTTTGGAAGGAAGAATGAAAAGAAGATTATTTATCTCTTGCGAAATTCAGTTGCCCTTTCCTCAGCCTTTGGAAGGGAAACTGAATAAAAGATGACTTAGCTTTTGTAAAACTCACTTAACCTTTACTAAGACTTTGGAATTAAGACTGAAAAGGAGATTATTTGTCCCTTGTGAAACTCAGTTCCCCTTTACTAAGCCTTTGGAAAAAAGACTGAAAAAAAGATTATTTATGCTTTGCGAAACTCAGTTCCCCTTTACTAAGCCTTTGGAAATGAAGTGCACAACTGGGCCGTACAAACTTGCACCTATACCCAAAATTCTTGTGTGTATTTGAGGTAAAAAGAAATAAACGAATATACCTATACTTTACATATGTATGTAAGTTGAAAACCAAGCAACGTCGTTACTATGTCATTTTCCTTCAGTTTCACTCATAAATTAATTGGCTTTGAAATTCGGTGAATATGAGAAAACCCAAAGCAAGTCCCTAAAAATGTAACAATATTTATTTTCTCTATCTCTGTCTTTTAACCAATGAAAATGAAATTCAGATAAATCCAGTAGCACGTGCACACCAATCAAAACCTATATCGTAAGGAAAAAAAACGTTTTCATGGCAACAGGTGTGTACTAGAGTGTTGCCGAGTAATAGATGCGTATCAAAAGTGATTATTAATTTAGACGTGATGCTTCGTTTTCTTAAAAATGGATATGTTGATAGTTTTACTTTTGACTACAGATGCCATAAAAGAGTATCTTTATAACAATTTCCAACTTTGTGATTCTACAACATAGTTCCACTGCCATTGGAATATATTTTGTTAGTTATAATAGCAATATTATACAGATTTCGTATATTGAAACAGTCAAGTACAATACATACATATCTTTTTTTTCACTATAGTGTGCGTGTACTTTCGTAAATACACATGCTTTGACTTATCTTTAAAAAGCTATTGAACCATTGTTATCAATCTGGCCTTAAACTATGAAATAAGGAGAATCTTGGAAAAAGCGTTTGCAATGGTATATAATTTCGTTGAAAAAATCGTTGAAGTCACTTTCAAGCAAATCGACTTTAAGTCACCTTGGTCGTAAGTACCGTTATATCATATATAGACCAAAACGTGGTACGCGATCGTGTTGCATTACATCGTACTAAATCATTGAAGCTGTTTTCTCGAAAATTGTTGCCATTGTTGCAACATTTGGTAAGTAGCACGATACATCATTTGATTGCAATTGACCAGACTAATTCAAATATAAAGTTTAATCAAAATCGTTAGAGCCGTTTTCGAGAAAATCCGTTTTAACTGAAATCGGCCTTAAGTAAACTACCCTTAATTTTGAGATTAGAATGATAATCTAGGGATTATCACACACACTCTATATATTAAGTTTGATCTAAATCCATCCACTCGCTTAGGCTGTAGCCTCGTGCACAGACAGACAGAGAGACAGACAGACAGACAGACAGACAGACAGGTACACGGCATTGGTGGACCTACTTTTTTGGACTTCTCCAATATAGTAATGTCAAGTTTGATTAAAATCTCGAGTTCCAAATTTTGCACGAATACACTACTTGCCTTATAGGTATAGGTGCAAGTAAAAAGACTGAAAAAAAGGTTGTTTATCCCTTGCGAATCTCAGTTGCCCTTTACTAAGCTTTTGGAAGGAAGACTGAAGTGAAGATTATTTATCCCTTTTAAAACTCAGTTCCCCTTTACTAAGACTTTGGAAGGAAGAATGAAAAGAAGATTATTTATCTCTTGCGAAATTCAGTTGCCCTTTCCTCAGCCTTTGGAAGGGAAACTGAATAAAAGATGACTTAGCTTTTGTAAAACTCACTTAACCTTTACTAAGACTTTGGAATTAAGACTGAAAAGGAGATTATTTGTCCCTTGTGAAACTCAGTTCCCCTTTACTAAGCCTTTGGAAAAAAGACTGAAAAAAGATTATTTATGCTTTGCGAAACTCAGTTCCCCTTTACTAAGCCTTTGGAAATAAAGTGCACAACTGGGCCGTACAAACTTGCACCTATACCCAAAATTCTTGTGTGTATTTGAGGTAAAAAGAAATAAACGAATATACCTATACTTTACATATGTATGTAAGTTGAAAACCAAGCAACGTCGTTACTATGTCATTTTCCTTCAGTTTCACTCATAAATTAATTGGCTTTGAAATTCGGTGAATATGAGCAAAACCCAAAGCAAGTCCCTAAAAATGTAACAATATTTATTTTCTCTATCTCTGTCTTTTAACCAATGAAAATGAAATTCAGATAAATCCAGTAGCACGTGCACACCAATCAAAACCTATATCGTAAGGAAAAAGCCATCTCGTAGGGTTTAAAAGGCTTGCTCTAATATAAAATTTAATAACAATCCTTGGAGTCGTTTTCGAATAAATTGGCTCCAACTGCTCGATTTCGCGAATAATACCGTTATACTAACTTTTGGCCAAAAATGTGATACAGTTCCTGATAGGATTTGAGATGTTTCATCATATGTCATTATCTAAATAAAATCGTTGAAGGCACTTTCAAGCAAATCAACTTTAAGTCACCTTGGTCGTAAGTACCGTTATATCATATATAGACCAAAACGTGGTACGCGATCGTGTTGCATTACATCGTACTAAATCATTGAAGCTGTTTTCTCGAAAATTGTTGCCATTGTTGCAACATTTGGTAAGTAGCACGATACATCATTTGATTGCAATTGACCAGACTAATTCAAATATAAAGTTTAATCAAAATCGTTAGAGCCGTTTTCGAGAAAATCCGTTTTAACTGAAATCGGCCTTAAGTAAACTACCCTTAATTTTGAGATTAGAATGATAATCTAGGGATTATCACACACACTCTATATATGAAGTTTGATCTAACTCCATCCACTCGCTTAGGCTGTAGCCTCGTGCACAGACAGACAGAGAGACAGACAGACAGACAGACAGACAGACAGGTACACGGCATTGGTGGACCTACTTTTTTGGACTTCTCCAATATAGTAATGTCAAGTTTGATCAAAATCTCGAGTTCCAAATTTTGCACGAATACAATACTTGCCCTATAGGTATAGGTGCAAGTAAAAAGACTGAAAAAAAGGTTGTTTATCCCTTGCGAATCTCAGTTGCCCTTTACTAAGCTTTTGGAAGGAAGACTGAAGTGAAGATTATTTATCCCTTTTAAAACTCAGTTCCCCTTTACTAAGACTTTGGAAGGAAGAATGAAAAAAAGATTATTTATCTCTTGCGAAATTCAGTTGCCCTTTCCTCAGGCTTTGGAAGGGAAACTGAATAAAAGATGACTTAGCTTTGTAAAACTCACTTAACCTTTACTAAGACTTTGGAATTAAGACTGAAAAGGAGATTATTTGTCCCTTGTGAAACTCAGTTCCCCTTTACTAAGCCTTTGGAAAAAAGACTGAAAAAAAGATTATTTATGCTTTGCGAAACTCAGTTCCCCTTTACTAAGCCTTTGGAAATAAAGTGCACAACTGGGCCGTACAAACTTGCACCTATACCCAAAATTCTTGTGTGTATTTGAGGTAAAAAGAAATAAACGAATATACCTATACTTTACATATGTATGTAAGTTGAAAACCAAGCAACGTCGTTACTATGTCATTTTCCTTCAGTTTCACTCATAAATTAATTGGCTTTGAAATTCGGTGAATATGAGAAAACCCAAAGCAAGTCCCTAAAAATGTAACAATATTTATTTTCTCTATCTCTGTCTTTTAACCAATGAAAATGAAATTCAGATAAATCCAGTAGCACGTGCACACCAATCAAAACCTATATCGTAAGGAAAAAAAACGTTTTCATGGCAACAGGTGTGTACTAGAGTGTTGCCGAGTAATAGATACGTATCAAAAGTGATTATTAATTTAGACGTGATGCTTCGTTTTCTTAAAAATGGATATGTTGATAGTTTTACTTTTGACTACAGATGCCATAAAAGAGTATCTTTATAACAATTTCCAACTTTTTGATTCTACAACATAGTTCCACTGCCATTGGAATATATTTTGGTAGTAATAATAGCAATATTATACAGATTTCGTATTTTGAAGAAGTCAAGTACAATACATACATATTTTTTGGTTCACTATAGTGTGCGTGTACTTTCGTAAATACCCATGCTTTGACTTACCTTTAAAAAGCTATTGAACCATTGTTATCAATCTGGCCTTAAACTATGAAATAAGGAGAATCTTGGAAAAAGCTTTTGCAATGGTATATTATTTTGAAAATCGGTTCAGTAGAAAGAAGTAGGGATAAAATTCATGTTTGTCTGTTAATATGATATGAACATCGTGTTTTTGTTAAGCTGGCAGTAAGGAAAGTGGAATTATAGGCAATTTTGACGAAAAACGTGGTAGGCCATATTATGGAGTTTTGTGAAAGAAGCCTAGATATGAAAATAAAACAGTAACGAGTAGAAAGTTTTCGAGACAAGCGTATTTTTATGAAGTTGGCTCTAAGTAAAGTGCTTTTTAAAACAGTTTTGGTCAAAAACGTTGTAAGCCATCTCGTAGGGTTTAAAAAGGCTTGCTCTAATATAAAATTTAATAGCAATCCTTGGAGCCGTTTTCGAATAAATTGGCTCCAACTGCTCGATTTCGCAAATAATACCGTTATACTAACTTTTGGCCAAAAATGTGATACAGTTCCTGATAGGATTTGAGATGTTTCATCATATGTCAATATCTAAATAAAATCGTTGAAGGCACTTTCAAGCAAATCGACTTTAAGTCACGTTGGTCGTAAGTACCGTTATATCATATATAGACCAAAACGTGGTACGCGATCGTGTTGCATTACATCGTACTAAATCATTGAAGCTGTTTTCTCGAAAATTGTTGCCATTGTTGCAACATTTGGTAAGTAGCACGATACATCATTTGATTGCAATTGACCAGACTAATTCAAATATACAGTTTAATCAAAATCGTTAGAGCCGTTTTCGAGAAAATCCATTTTTACTGAAATCGGCCTTAAGTAAACTACCCTTAATTTTGAGATTAGAATGATAATCTAGGGATTATCACACACACTCTATATATGAAGTTTGATCTAAATCCATCCACTCGCTTAGGCTGTAGCCTCGTGCACAGACAGACAGAGAGACAGACAGACAGACAGACAGACAGACAGGTACACGGCATTGGTGGACCTACTTTTTTGGACTTCTCCAATATAGTAATGTCAAGTTTGATTAAAATCTCGAGTTCCAAATTTTGCACGAATACAATACTTGCCCTATAGGTATAGGTGCAAGTTAAAAGACTGAAAAAAGGTTGTTGTTGTGAAGAGAAGATTATTTATCCCT
This sequence comes from Xylota segnis, assembly GCA_963583995.1. Classification (NCBI taxonomy): domain Eukaryota; kingdom Metazoa; phylum Arthropoda; class Insecta; order Diptera; family Syrphidae; genus Xylota; species Xylota segnis. The sequence goes on along the minus strand of OY757236.1, from coordinate 90,433,733 downwards.
TTTAAAACTCAGTTCCCCTTTACTAAGCCTTTGGAAGGAAGACTGAAAAGAAGACTATTTATCCCCTGCGAAACTCAGTTCACCTTTACTAAGACTTTGGAAGGAAGAATGAAAAGAAGATTATTTATCTCTTGCGAAATTCAGTTGCCCTTTCCTCAGCCTTTGGAAGGGAAACTAAATAAAAGATGACTTAGCTTTTGTAAAACTCACTTAACCTTTACTAAGACTTTGAAATTAAGACTGAAAAGGAGATTATTTGTCCCTTGTGAAACTCAGTTCCCCTTTACTAAGCCTTTGGAAAAAAGACTGAAAAAAAGATTATTTATGCTTTGCGAAACTCAGTTCCCCTTTACTAAGCCTTTGGAAATAAAGTGCACAACTGGGCCGTACAAACTTGCACCTATACCCAAAATTCTTGTGTGTATTTGAGGTAAAAAGAAATAAACGAATATACCTATACTTTACATATGTATGTAAGTTGAAAACCAAGCAACGTCGTTACTATGTCATTTTCCTTCAGTTTCACTCATAAATTAATTGGCTTTGAAATTCGGTGAATATGAGAAAACCCAAAGCAAGTCCCTAAAAATGTAACAATATTTATTTTCTCTATCTCTGTCTTTTAACCAATGAAAATGAGATTCAGATAAATCCAGTAGCACGTGCGCACCAATCAAAACCTGTATCGTAAGGAAAAAAAACGTTTCCATGGCAACAGCTGTGTACTAGAGTGTTGCCGAGTAATAGATACGTATTAAAATTGATTATTAATTTAGACGTGATGCTTCGTTTTCTTAAGAATGGCTATGTTGATAGTTTTACTTTCGACTACAGATGCCATAAAAGAGTATCTTTATAACAATTTCCAACTTTTTGATTCTACAACATAGTTCCACTGCCATTGGAATATATTTTGTTAGTAATAATGGCAATATTATACAGATTTCGTTTTTTGAAGAAGTCAAGTACAATACATACATATTTTTTGGTTCACTACAGTGTGCGTGTACTTTCGTAAATACACATGCTTTGACTTATCTTTAAAAAGCTATTGAACCATTGTTATCAATCTGGCCTTAAACTATGAAATAAGGAGAATCTTGGAAAAAGCTTTTGCAATGGTATATTATTTTGAAAATCGGTTCAGTAGAAAGAAGTAGGGATAAAATTCATGTTTGTCTGTTAATATGATATGAACATCGTGTTTTTGTTAAGCTGGCAGTAAGGAAAGTGGAATTATAGGCAATTTTGACGAAAAACGTGGTAGGCCATATTATGGAGTTTTGTGAAAGAAGCCTAGATATGAAAATAAAACAGTAACGAGTAGAAAGTTTTCGAGACAAGCGTATTTTTATGAAGTTGGCTCTAAGTAAAGTGCTTTTTAAAACAGTTTTGGTCAAAAACGTTGTAAGCCATCTCGTAGGGTTTAAAAAGGCTTGCTCTAATATAAAATTTAATAGCAATCCTTGGAGCCGTTTTCGAATAAATTGGCTCCAACTGCTCGATTTCGCAAATAATACCGTTATACTAACTTTTGGCCAAAAATGTGATACAGTTCCTGATAGGATTTGAGATGTTTCATCATATGTCAATATCTAAATAAAATCGTTGAAGGCACTTTCAAGCAAATCGACTTTAAGTCACGTTGGTCGTAAGTACCGTTATATCATATATAGACCAAAACGTGGTACGCGATCGTGTTGTATTAAATCGTACTAAATCATTGAAGCTGTTTTCTCGCAAATTGTTGCCATTGGTGCCACATTTGGTAAGTAGCACGATACATCATTTGATTGCAATTGACCAGACTAATTCAAATATAAAGTTTAATCAAAATCGTTAGAGCCGTTTTCGAGAAAATCCATTTTAACTGAAATCGGCCTTAAGTAAACTACCCTTAATTTTGAGATTGGAATGATAATCTAGGGATTATCACACACACTCTATATATGAAGCTTGATCTAAATCCATCCACTCGTTTAGGCTGTAGCCTCGTGCACAGACAGACATACAGAGAGACAGACAGACAGACAGACAGACAGGCATACGGCATTGGCGGACCTACTTTTTTGGACTTCTCCAATATAGTAATGTCAAGTTTGATTAAAATCTCGAGTTCCAAATTTTGCACGAATACAATACTTGCCCTATAGGTATTGGTGCAAGTAAAAAGACTGAAAAAAAGGTTGTTTATCCCTTGCGAATCTCAGTTGCCCTTTACTAAGCTTTTGGAAGGAAGACTGAAAAGAAGATTATTTATCTCTTGCGAAATTCAGTTGCCCTTTCCTCAGCCTTTGGAAGGGAAACTGAATAAAAGATGACCTAGCTTTTGTAAAACTCACTTAACCTTTACTGAGACTTTGGAATTAAGACTGAAAAGGAGATTATTTGTCCCTTGTGAAACTCAGTTCCCTCTTTACCAAGCCTTTGGAAGGGAAACTGAATAAAAGATGACTTAGCCTTTGTAAAACTCAGTTAACATTTACTAAGGCTTTGGAAAAAAGACTGAGAAAAATGTTATTTATACCTTGCGAAACTCAGTTCCCCTTTACTAAGAATTTGGAAGGAAGAATGAAAAGAAGTCTATTTATCCCCTGCGAAACTCAGTTCACCTTTACTAAGACTTTGGAAGGAAGAATGAAAAGAAGATTATTTATCTCTTGCGAAATTCAGTTGCCCTTTCCTCAGCCCTTGGAAGGGAAACTGTATAAAAAATAACTTAGCTTTTGTAAAACTCACTTAACCTTTACTAAGACTTTGGAATTAAGACTGAAAAGGAGATTATTTGTCCCTTGTGAAACTCAGTTCCCTCTTTACCAAGCCTTTGGAAGGGAAACTGAATAAAAGATGACTTAGCCTTTGTAAAACTCAGTTAACATTTACTAAGGCTTTGGAAAAAAGACTGAGAAAAAAGTTATTTATACCTTGCGAAACTCAGTTCCCCTTTACTAAGCCTTTGGAAGGAAGACTGAAAAGAAGTCTATTTATCCCCTGCGAAACTCAGTTCACCTTTACTAAGACTTTGGAAGGAAGAATGGAAAGAAGATTATTTATCTCTTGCGAAATTCAGTTGCCCTTTCCTCAGCCTTTGGAAGGGAAACTGAATAAAAAATAACTTAGCTTTTGTAAAACTCACTTAACCTTTACTAAGACTTTGGAATTAAGACTGAAAAGAAGATTATTTGTCCCTTGTGAAACTCAGTTCCCCTTTACTAAGCCTTTGGAAAAAAGACTGAAAAAAAGATTATTTATGCTTTGCGAAACTCAGTTCCCCTTTACTAAGCCTTTGGAAATAAAGTGCACAACTGGGCCGTACAAACTTGCACCTATACCCAAAATTCTTGTGTGTATTTGAGGTAAAAAGAAATAAACGAATATACCTATACTTTACATATGTATGTAAGTTGAAAACCAAGCAACGTCGTTACTATGTCATTTTCCTTCAGTTTCACTCATAAATTCATTGCCTTTGAGCTCCGGTGACAATATCATTTTCCTTCAGTTTCACTCATAAATTCATTGCCTTTGAACTCCGGCGAAAGCAAGTCCCTAAAAATGTAACAATATTTATTTTCTCTATCTCTGTCTTTTAACCAATGAAAATGAAATTCAGATAAATCCAGTAGCACGTGCACACCAATCAAAACCTGTTTCGTAAGGAAAAAATAACGTTTCCATGACAACAGCTGTGTTCTAGAGTGTTGCCGAGTAATAGATACGTATCGTACGTGATTATTAATTTAGACGTGATGCTTCGTTTTCTTAAAAATGGCTATGTTGATAGTTTCACTTTCGACTACAGATGCCATAAAAGAGTATCTTTATAACAATTTCCAACTTTTTGATTCTACAACATAGTTCCACTGCCATTGGAATATATTTTGTTAGTAATAATGGCAATATTATACAGATTTCGTTTTTTGAAGAAGTCAAGTACAATACATACATATTTTTTGGTTCACTATAGTGTGCGTGTACTTTCGTAAATACACATGCTTTGACTTATCTTTAAAAAGCTATTGAACCATTGTTATCAATCTGGCCTTAAACTATGAAATAAGGAGAATCTTGGAAAAAGCTTTTGCAATGGTAGAAAGAAGTAGGGATAAAATTCATGTTTGTCTATTAATATGATATCAAAATCGTGTTTTTGTTAAGCTGGCTGTAAGGAAAATGGATTTATAGGCAATTTTGACGAAAAACGTGGTATGCCATATTATAGAGTTTTGTAAAAGAAGCCTAGATATGAAAATAAAACAGTAACGAGTAGAAAGTTTTCGAGACAAGCGTATTTTTATGAAGTTGGCTCTAAGTAAAGTGCTTTTTAAAACAGTTTTGGTCAAAAACGTTGTAAGCCATCTCGTAGGGTTTAAAAAGGCTTGCTCTAATATAAAATTTAATAACAAGCCTTGGAGCCGTTTTCGAATAAATTGGCTCCAACTGCTCGATTTCGCGAATAATACCGTTATACTAACTTTTGGCCAAAAATGTGATACAGTTCCTGATAGGTTTTCATCATATGTCAATATCTAAATAAAATAGTTGATGTCACTTTCAAGCAAATCGACTTTAAGTCACGTTGGTCGTAAGTACCGTTATATCATATATAGACCAAAACGTGGTACGCGATCGTGTTGCATTACATCGTACTAAATCATTGAAGCTGTTTTCTCGAAAATTGTTGCCATTGTTGCAACATTTGGTAAGTAGCACGATACATCATTTGATTGCAATTGACCAGACTAATTCAAATATAAAGTTTAATCAAAATCGTTAGAACCGTTTTCGAGAAAATCCATTTTAACTGAAATCGGCCTTAAGTAAACTACCCTTAATTTTGAGATTAGAATGATAATCTAGGGATTATCACACACACTCTTTATATGAAGTTTGATCTAAATCCATCCACTCGCTTAGGCTGTAGCCTCGTGCACAGACAGACAGACAGAGAGACAGACAGACAGACAGACAGGTACACGGCATTGGCGGACCTACTTTTTTGGACTTCTCCAATATAGTAATGTCAAGTTTGATTAAAATCTCGAGTTCCAAATTTTGCACGAATACAATGCTTGCCCTATAGGTATAGGTGCAAGTAAAAAGACTGAAAAAAAGGTTGTTTATCCCTTGCGAATCTCAGTTGCCTTTTACTAAGCTTTTGGAAGGAAGACTGAAGAGAAGATTATTTATCCCTTTTAAAACTCAGTTCCCTTTTACTAAGCCTTTGGAAAAAAGACTAAGGAAAAGATTATTTATTCTTTGCGAAACTCAGTTCCCATTTACTAAGCCTTTGGAAAAAAAGACTCAAAAAAAGATTATTCAGCTTTTGTGAAACTAAATTCCCCTTTACTAAGCCTTTGGAAGGAAGACTGCAAAGAAGACTATTCATCCCTTGTGAAACTTCCCCTTTACTAAGCCTTTTGGAAAAAAGACTGAAGAAAATATTATTTATCCCTTGCGAAGCTCAGTTCCGCTTTACTAAGCCTTTGGAAAAAAGATTCAAAAAAAGATTATTCAGCTTCTGTAAAACTAAATTCCCCTTTGCTAAGCCTTTGGAAGGAAAACCGAATAAAATATTATTTAGTATCTGTGAAGCTCACTTCCCCTTTACTAAGCCTTTGGAAGGAAGACTGAAAAGAGGTTATTTATCTTTTGTGAAACTCAGTTCCCCTTTACTAAGCCTTTGGAAGGAAGACTGAAAAGAAGACTATTTATCCCCTGCGAAACTCAGTTCACCTTTACTAAGACTTTGGAAGGAAGAGTGAAAAGAAGATTATTTATCTCTTGCGAAATTCAGTTGTCCTTTCCTCAGCCTTTGGAAGGGAAACTGAATAAAAGATAACCTTTACTAAGACTTTGGAATTAAGACTGAAAAGGAGATTATTTGTCCCTTGTGAAACTCAGTTCCCTTTTACTAAGCCTTTGGAAATAAAGTGCACAACTGGGCCGTACAAACTTGCACCTATACCCAAAATTCTTGTGTGTATTTGAGGTAGAAAGAAATAAACGAATATACTTATACTTTACATATGTATGTAAGTTGAAAACCAAGCAACGTCGTTACTATGTCATTTTCCTTCAGTTTCACTCATAAATTCATTGCCTTTGAACTCCGGTGACAATGTCATTTTCCTTCAGTTTCACTCATAAATTAATTGCCTTTGAACTCCGGCGAAAGCAAGTCCCTAAAAATGTAACAATATTTATTTTCTCTATCTCTGTCTTTTAACCAATGAAAATGAAATTAAGATAAATCTAGTAGCACGTGCCAATCAAAACCTGTATCGTAAGGAAAAAATAACGTTTCCATGACAACAGCTGTGTTCTAGAGTGTTGCCGAGTAATAGATACGTATCGTACGTGATTATTAATTTAGACGTGATGCTTCGTTTTCTTAAAAATGGCTATGTGGATAGTTTCACTTTCGACTACAGATGCCATAAAAGAGTATCTTTATAACAATTTCCAACTTTTTGATTCTGCAACATAGTTCCACTGCCATTGGAATATATTTTGTTAGTAATAATGGCAATATTATACAGATTTCGTATTTTGAAGAAGTCAAGTACAATACATACATATTTTTTGGTTCACTATAGTGTGCGTGTACTTTCGTAAATACACATGCTTTGACTTATCTTTAAAAAGCTATTGAACCATTGTTATCAATCTGGCCTTAAACTATGAAATAAGGAGAATCTTGGAAAAAGCTTTTGCAATGGGATATGATTTTGAAAATCGGTTCAGTAGAAAGAAGTAGGGATAAAATTCATGTTTGTCTATTAATATGATATGAACATCGTGTTTTTGTTAAGCTGGCTGTAAGGAAAGTGGAATTATAGGCAATTTTGACAAAAAACGTGGTATGCCATGTTATAGAGTTTTGTGAAAGAAGCCTAGATATGAAAATAAAACAGTAACGAGTAGAAAGTTTTCGAGACAAGCGTATTTTTATGAAGTTGGCTCTAAGTAAAGTGCTTTTTAAAACAGTTTTGGTCAAAAACGTTGTAAGCCATCTCGTAGGGTTTAAAAAGGCTTGCTCTAATATAAAATTAAATAACAATAATTGGAGCCGTTTTCGAATAAATTGGCTATAACTGCTCGATTTCGCGAATAATACCGTTATACTAACTTTTGGCCAAAAATGTGATACAGTTCCTGATAGGATTTGAGATGTTTCGTCATATGTCAATATCTAAATAAAATCGTTGAAGGCACTTTCAAGCAAATCGACTTTAAGTCACGTTGGTCGTAAGTACCGTTATATCATATATAGACCAAAACGTGGTACGCGATCGTGTTGCATTACATCGTACTAAATCATTGAAGCTGTTTTCTCGCAAATTGTTGCCATTGCTGCCACATTTGGTAAGAAGCACGATACATAATTTGCTTGCAATTGACCAGACTAATTCAAATATAAAGTTTAATCAAAATCGTTAGAGCCGTTTTCGAGAAAATCCATTTTTACTGAAATCGGCCTTAAGTAAACTACCCTTAATTTTGAGATTAGAATGATAATCTAGGGATTATCACACACACTCTATATATGAAGTTTGATCTAAATCCATCCACTCGTTTTGGCTGTAGCCTCGTGCACAGACAGACAGACAGACAGCACATGGCATTGGCGGACCTACTTTTTTGGACTTCTCCAATATAGTAATGTCAAGTTTGATTAAAATCTCGAGTTCCAAATTTTGCACGAATACAATACTTGCAATATAGGTATAGGTGCAAGTAAAAAGACTGAAAAAAAGGTTGTTTATTACTTGCGAATCTCAGTTGCCCTTTACTAAGCTTTTGGAAGGAAGACTGAAGTGAAGATTATTTATCCTTTTTAAAACTCAGTTCCCCTTTACTAAGCCTTTGGAAGGAAGAATGAAAAGAAGATTATTTATCTCTTGCGAAATTCAGTTGTCCTTTCCTCAGCCTTTGGAAGGGAAACTGAATAAAAGATGACTTAGCTTTTGTAAAACTCACTTAACCTTTACTAAGACTTTGGAATTAAGACTGAAAAGGAGATTATTTGTCCGTTGTGAAACTCAGTTCCCCTTTACTAAGCCTTTGGAAATAAAATGCACGACTGGGCCGTACAAACTTGCACCTGTACCCAAAATTATTGTGTGTATTTGAGATAAAAAGAAATAAACGAATATACCTATACTTTACATATGTATGTAAGTTGAAAATCAAGCAACGTCGTTACTATGTCATATTCCTTCAGTTTCACTCATAAATTCATTGGCTTTGAAATTCGGTGAATATGCGAAAACCCAAAGCAAGTCCCTAAACATGTAACAATATTTATTTTCTCTATCTCTGTCTTTTAACCAATGAAAATGAGATTCAGATAAATCCAGTAGCACGTGCGCACCAATCAAAACCTGTATCGTAAGGAAAAAAAACGTTTCCATGGCAACAGCTGTGTACTAGAGTGTTGCCGAGTAACAGATACGTATCAAAATTGATTATTAATTTAGACGTGATGCTTCGTTTTCTTAAAAATGGCTATGTTGATAGTTTTACTTTCGACTACAGATGCCATAAAAGAGTATCTTTATAACAATTTCCAACTTTTTGATTCTACAACATAGTTCCACTGCCATTGGAATATATTTTGTTAGTAATAATGGCAATATTATACAGATTTCGTATTTTGAAGAAGTCAAGTACAATACATACATATTTTTTGGTTCACTATAGTGTGCGTGTACTTTCGTAAATACACATGCTTTGACTTATCTTTAAAAAGCTATTGAACCATTGTTATCAATCTGGCCTTAAACTATGAAATAAGGAGAATCTTGGAAAAAGCTTTTGCAATGGTATATAATTTTGGAAATCGATTCAGTAGAAAGAAGTAGGGATAAAATTCATATTTTTATCTATTAATATGATATGAAAATCGTGTTTTTGTTAAGCTGGCTGTAAGGAAAGTGGAATTATAGGCAATTTTGAAAATGAAAATAAAACAGTAACGAGTAGAAAGTTTTCGAGACAAGCGTATTTTTATGAAGTTGGCTCTAAGTAAAGTGCTTTTTAAAACAGTTTTGGTCAAAAACGTTGTAAGCCATCTCGTAGGGTTTAAAAAGGCTTGCTCTAATATAAAATTTAATAACAATCCTTGGAGCCGTTTTCGAATAAATTGGCTCCAACTGTTCGATTTCGCGAATAATACCGTTATACTAACTTTTGGCCAAAAATGTGATACAGTTCCTGATAGAATTTGAGATGTTTCATCATATGTCAATATCTATATAAAATCGTTGAAGGCATTTTCAAGCAAATCGACTTTAAGTCACGTTGGTCGTAAGTACCGTTCTATCATATATAGACCAAAACGTGGTACGCGATCGTGTTGCATTACATCGTACCAAATCATTGGAGCTGTTTTCTCGCAAATTGTTGCCATTGCTGCCACATTTGGTAAGTAGCACGATACATCATTTGATTGCAATTGACCAGACTAATTCAAATATAAAGTTTAATCAAAATCGTTAGAGCCGTTTTCGAGAAAATCCATTTTAACTGAAATCGGCCTTAAGTAAACTACGCTTAATTTTGAGATTAGAATGATAATCTAGGGATTATCACACACACTCTATATATGAAGCTTGATCTAAATCCATCCACTCGTTTAGGCTGTAGCCTCGTGCACAGACAGACAGACAGAGAGACAGACAGACAGACAGGCACACGGCATTGGCGGTCCTACATTTTTGGACTTCTCCAATATAGTAATGTCAAGTTTGATTAAAATCTCGAGTTCCAAATTTTGCACGAATACAATACTTGCCCTATAGGTATAGGTGCAATTAAAAAGACTGAAAAAAAGGTTGTTTATCCCTTGCGAAGCTCAGTTCCCCTTTACTAAGATTTTGGAAAAAAGACTCAAAAAAGATTTTTCTGTAAACTAAATTCCCCTTTACTAAGCCTTTGGAAGGAAAACCGAATAAAATATTATTTAGAATCTGTGAAGCTCAGTTCCCCTTTACTAAGCCTTTGGAAGGAAGACTGACAAGAAGGTTATTTATCCCCTGCGAAACTAAGTTCACCTTTACTAAGACTTTGGAAGGAAGAATGAAAAGAAGATTATTTATCTCTTGCGAAATTCAGTTGCCCTTTCCTCAGCCTTTGGAAGGGAAACTGAATAAAAGATGACTTAGCTTTTGTAGAACTCACATAACCTTTACTAAGACTTTGGAATTAAGACTGAAAAGGAGATTATTTGTCCCTTGTGAAACTCAGTTCCCTCTTTACCAAGCCTTTGGAAGGGAAACTGAATAAAAGATGACTTAGCCTTTGTAAAACTCAGTTAATATTTACTAAGGCTTTGGAAAAAAGACTGAAAAAAATGTTATTTATACCTTGCGAAACTCAGTTCCCCTTTACTAAGCCTTTGGAAGGAAGACTGAAAATAAGTCTATTTATCCCCTGCGAAACTCAGTTCACCTTTACTAAGACTTTGGAAGGAAGAATGAAAAGAAGATTATTTATCTCTTGCGAAATTCAGTTGCCCTTTCCTCAGCCTTTGGAAGGGAAACTGAATAAAAAATAACTTAGCTTTTGTAAAACTCACTTAACCTTTACTAAGACTTTGGAATTAAGACTGCAAAGGAGATTATTTGTCCCTTGTGAAACTCAGTTCCCCTTTACTAAGCCTTTGGAAAAAAGACTGAAAAAAAGATTATTTATGCTTTTCGAAACTCAGTTCCCCTCTACTAAGCCTTTGGAAATAAAGTGCACGACTGGGCCGTACAAACTTGCACCTATACCCAAAATTCTTGTGTGTATTTGAGGTAAAAAGAAATAAACGAATATATACCTATACATAGGTTTACATATGTATGTAAGTTGAAAATCAAGCAACGTCGTTACTATGTCGTTTTACTTCAGTTTCGCTCATAAATTCATTAGCTTTGAAATTCGGTGAATATGCGAAAACCCAAAGCAAGTCCCTAAAAATGTAACAATATTTATTTTCTCTATCTCTGTCTTTTAACCAATGAAAATGAAATTCAGATAAGTCCAGTAGCACGTGCGCACCAATCAAAACCTATATCGTAAGGAAAAAAAACGTTTCCATGGCAACAGGTGTGTACAAGAGTGTTGCCGAGTAATAGATACGTATCAAAAGTGATTATTAATTTAGACGTGATGCTTCGTTTTCTTAAAAATGGCTAAGTTGATAGTTTTACTTTCGACTACAGATGCCATAAAAGAGTATCTTTATAACAATTTCCAACTTTTTGATTCTACAACATAGTTCCACTGCCATTGGAATATATTTTGTTAGTAATAATGGCAATATTATACAGATTTCGTATTGTGAAGAAGTCAAGTACAATACATACATATTTTTTGGTTCACTATAGTGTGCGTGTACTTTCGTAAATACACATGCTATGACTTATCTTGAAAAACCTTTTGAAAAATTGTTATCAATTTGGCCTTAAACAATGAAATAAGGAGAATCTTGGAAAAAGCTTTTGCAATGGTATATGATTTTGAAAATCAGTTCAGTAGAAAGAAGTAGGAATAAAATTCATGTTTGTCTATTAATATGATATGAAAATCGTGTTTTTGTTAAGCTGGCTGTAAGGAAAGTGGAATTATAGGCAATTTTGACGAAAAACGTGGTATGCCATATTATAGAGTTTTGTGAAAGAAGCCTAGATATGAAAATAGAACAGTAACGTGCTTTTTAAAACAGTTTTGGTCAAAAACGTTGTAAGCCATCTCGTAGGGTTTAAAAAGGCTTGCTCTAATATAAAATTTAAAAACAATCCTTGGAGCCGTTTTCGAATAAATTGGCTCCAACTGCTCGATTTCGCGAATAATACCGTTATACTAACTTTTGGCCAAAAATGTGATACAGTTCCTGATAGGATTTGAGATGTTTCATCATATGTCAATATCTAAATAAAATCGTTGAAGGCACTTTCAAGCAAATCGACTTTAAGTCACGTTGGTCGTAAGTACCGTTATATCATATATAGACCAAAACGTGGTACGCGATCGTGTTGTATTAAATCGTACTAAATCATTGAAGCTGTTTTCTCGCAAATTGTTGCCATTGGTGCCACATTTGGTAAGTAGCACGATACATCATTTGATTGCAATTGACCAGACTAATTCAAATATAAAGTTTAATCAAAATCGTTAGAGCCGTTTTCGAGAAAATCCATTTTAACTGAAATCGGCCTTAAGTAAACTACCCTTAATTTTGAGATTGGAATGATAATCTAGGGATTATCACACACACTCTATATATGAAGCTTGATCTAAATCCATCCACTCGTTTAGGCTGTAGCCTCGTGCACAGACAGACATACAGAGAGACAGACAGACAGACAGACAGACAGGCATACGGCATTGGCGGACCTACTTTTTTGGACTTCTCCAATATAGTAATGTCAAGTTTGATTAAAATCTCGAGTTCCAAATTTTGCACGAATACAATACTTGCCCTATAGGTATTGGTGCAAGTAAAAAGACTGAAAAAAAGGTTGTTTATCCCTTGCGAATCTCAGTTGCCCTTTACTAAGCTTTTGGAAGGAAGACTGAAAAGAAGATTATTTATCTCTTGCGAAATTCAGTTGCCCTTTCCTCAGCCTTTGGAAGGGAAACTGAATAAAAGATGACCTAGCTTTTGTAAAACTCACTTAACCTTTACTGAGACTTTGGAATTAAGACTGAAAAGGAGATTATTTGTCCCTTGTGAAACTCAGTTCCCTCTTTACCAAGCCTTTGGAAGGGAAACTGAATAAAAGATGACTTAGCCTTTGTAAAACTCAGTTAACATTTACTAAGGCTTTGGAAAAAAGACTGAGAAAAATGTTATTTATACCTTGCGAAACTCAGTTCCCCTTTACTAAGAATTTGGAAGGAAGAATGAAAAGAAGTCTATTTATCCCCTGCGAAACTCAGTTCACCTTTACTAAGACTTTGGAAGGAAGAATGAAAAGAAGATTATTTATCTCTTGCGAAATTCAGTTGCCCTTTCCTCAGCCCTTGGAAGGGAAACTGTATAAAAAATAACTTAGCTTTTGTAAAACTCACTTAACCTTTACTAAGACTTTGGAATTAAGACTGAAAAGGAGATTATTTGTCCCTTGTGAAACTCAGTTCCCTCTTTACCAAGCCTTTGGAAGGGAAACTGAATAAAAGATGACTTAGCCTTTGTAAAACTCAGTTAACATTTACTAAGGCTTTGGAAAAAAGACTGAGAAAAAAGTTATTTATACCTTGCGAAACTCAGTTCCCCTTTACTAAGCCTTTGGAAGGAAGACTGAAAAGAAGTCTATTTATCCCCTGCGAAACTCAGTTCACCTTTACTAAGACTTTGGAAGGAAGAATGGAAAGAAGATTATTTATCTCTTGCGAAATTCAGTTGCCCTTTCCTCAGCCTTTGGAAGGGAAACTGAATAAAAAATAACTTAGCTTTTGTAAAACTCACTTAACCTTTACTAAGACTTTGGAATTAAGACTGAAAAGAAGATTATTTGTCCCTTGTGAAACTCAGTTCCCCTTTACTAAGCCTTTGGAAAAAAGACTGAAAAAAAGATTATTTACATATGCTTTGCGAAACTCAGTTCCCCTTTACTAAGATTTTGGAAATAAAGTGCACGACTGGGCCGTACAAACTTGCACCTATACCCAAAATTCTTGTGTGTATTTGAGGTAAAAAGAAATAAACGAAATATATACCTATATATAGGTTTACATATGTATGTAAGTTGAAAATCAAGCAACGTCGTTACTATGTCATTTTCCTTCAGTTTCACTCATAAATTCATTAGCTTTAAAATTCGGTGAATATGCGAAAACCCAAAGCAAGTCCCTAAAAATGTAACAATATTTATTTTCTCTATCTCTGTCTTTTAACCAATGAAAATGAAATTCAGATAAATCCAGTAGCACGTGCGCACCAATCAAAACCTATATCGTAAGGAAAAAAAACGTTTCCATGGCAGCAGGTGTGTACAAGAGTATTGCCGAGTAATAGATACGTATCAAAAGTGATTATTAATTTAGACGTGATGCTTCATTTTCTTAAAAATGGCTAAGTTGATAGTTTTACTTTCGACTACAGATGCCATAAAAGAGTATCTTTATAACAATTTCCAACTTTTTGATTCTACAACATAGTTCCACTGCCATTGGAATATATTTTGTTAGTAATAATAGCAATATTATACAGATTTCGTATTTTGAAGAAGTCAAGTACAATACATACATATTTTTTGGTTCACTATAGTGTGCGTGTACTTTCGTTAATACACATGCTTTGACTTATCTTTAAAAACCTATTGAACCATTGTTATCAATCTGGCCTTAAACTATGAAATAAGGAGAATCTTGGAAAAAGCTTTTGCAATGGTATATGATTTTGAAAATCGGTTCAGTAGAAAGAAGTAGGGATAAAATTCATGTTTGTCTATTAATATGATATGAAAATCGTGTTTTTGTTAAACTGGCTGTAAGGAAAGTGGAGTTATAGGCAATTTTGACGAAAAACGTGGTATGCCATATTATAGAGTTTTGTGAAAGAAGCCTCGATATGAAAATAAAACAGTAACGAGTAGAAAGTTTCCGAGACAAGCGTATTTTTATGAAGTTGGCTCTAAGTAAAGTGCTTTTTAAAACAGTTTTGGTCAAAAACGTTGTAAGCCATCTCGTAGGGTTTAAAAAGGCTTGCTCTAGTATAAAATTTAATAACAATCCTTGGAGCCGTTTTCGAATAAATTGGCTCCAACTGCTCGAATTCGCGAATAATACCGTTATACTAACTTTTGGCCAAAAATATGATACAGTTCCTGATAGGTTTTCATCATATGTCAATATCTAAATAAAATCGTTGAAGTCACTTTCAAGCAAATCGACTTTAAGTCACCTTGGTCGTAAGTACCGTTATATCATATATAGACCAAAACGTGGTACGCGATCGTGTTGCATTACATCGTACTAAATCATTGAAGCTGTTTTCTCGCAAATTGTTGCCATTGTTGCCACATTTGGTAAGTAGCACGATACATCATTTGATTGCAATTGACCAGACTAATTCAAATATAACGTTTAATCAAAATTGTTAGAGCCGTTTTCGAGAAAATCCATTTTAACTGAAATCGGCCTTAAGTAAACTACGCTTAATTTTGAGATTAGAATGATAATCTAGGGATTATCACACACACTCTATGTATGAAGTTTGATCTAAATCCATCCACTCGTTTAGGCTGTAGCCTCGTGCACAGACAGACAGACAGACAGGCACACGGCATTGGCGGACCTACTTTTTTGGACTTCTCCAATATAGTAATGTCAAGTTTGATTAAAATCTCGAGTTCCAAATTTTGCACGAATACAATACTTGCCCTATAGGTATAGGTGCAAGTAAAAAGACTGAAAAAAAGGTTGTTTATCCCTTGCGAATCTCAGTTGCCCTTTACTAAGCTTTTGGAAGGAAGACTGAAGAGAAGATTATTTATCCCTTTTAAAACTCAGTTCCCCTTTATTAAGCCTTTGGAAAAAAGACTAAGGAAAAAATTATTTATCCCTTGCGTAACTCAATTCCCCTTTACTAGGCCTTTCGAAAAAAGACTCAAAAAAAGATTATTCAGCTTTTGTGAAACTAAATTCCCCTTTACTAACCCTTTGGAAGGAAGACTGACAAGAAGGTTATTTATCTTTTGTGAAACTCAGTTGCCCTTTACTAAGCATTTGGAAGGAAGACTGAAAAGAAGACTATTTATCCCTTGTGAAACTCAGTTCCCCTTTACTAAGCCTTTGGAAGGAAGAATGAAAAGAAGATTATTTATCTCTTGCGAAATTCAGTTGCCCTTTCCTCAGCCTTTGGAAGAGAAACTGAATAAAAGATGACTTAGCTTTTGTAAAACTCACTTAACCTTTACTAAGACTTTGGAATTAAGACTGAAAAGGAGATTAATTGTCCCTTGCGAAACTCAGTTCCCCTTTACTAAGCCTTTGGAAATAAAGTGCACGACTGGGCCGTACAAACTTGCACCTATACCCAAAATTCTTCTGTGTATTTGAGGTAAAAAGAAATAAACGAATATACCTATAATTTACATATGTATGTAAGTTGAAAATCAAGCAACGTCGTTACTATGTCATTTGCCTTCAGTTTCACTCATAAATTCATTGGCTTTGAAATTCGGTGAATATGCGAAAACCCAAAGCAAGTCCCTAAAAATGTAACAATATTTATTTTCTCTATCTCTGTCTTTTAACCAATGAAAATGAGATTCAGATAAATCCAGTAGCACGTGCGCACCAATCAAAACCTGTATCGTAAGGAAAAAAAACGTTTCCATGGCAACAGCTGTGTACTAGAGTGTTGCCGAGTAACAGATACGTATCAAAATTGATTATTAATTTAGACGTGATGCTTCGTTTTCTTAAAAATGGCTATGTTGATAGTTTTACTTTCGACTACAGATGCCATAAAAGAGTATCTTTATAACAATTTCCAACTTTTTGATTCTACAACATAGTTCCACTGCCATTGGAATATATTTTGTTAGTAATAATGGCAATATTATACAGATTTCGTATTGTGAAGAAGTCAAGTACAATACATACATATTTTTTGGTTCACTATAGTGTGCGTGTACTTTCGTAAATACACATGCTATGACTTATCTTGAAAAACCTTTTGAAAAATTGTTATCAATTTGGCCTTAAACAATGAAATAAGGAGAATCTTGGAAAAAGCTTTTGCAATGGTATATGATTTTGAAAATCAGTTCAGTAGAAAGAAGTAGGAATAAAATTCATGTTTGTCTATTAATATGATATGAAAATCGTGTTTTTGTTAAGCTGGCTGTAAGGAAAGTGGAATTATAGGCAATTTTGACGAAAAACGTGGTATGCCATATTATAGAGTTTTGTGAAAGAAGCCTAGATATGAAAATAGAACAGTAACGTGCTTTTTAAAACAGTTTTGGTCAAAAACGTTGTAAGCCATCTCGTAGGGTTTAAAAAGGCTTGCTCTAATATAAAATTTAAAAACAATCCTTGGAGCCGTTTTCGAATAAATTGGCTCCAACTGCTCGATTTCGCGAATAATACCGTTATACTAACTTTTGGCCAAAAATGTGATACAGTTCCTGATAGGATTTGAGATGTTTCATCATATGTCAATATCTAAATAAAATCGTTGAAGGCACTTTCAAGCAAATCGACTTTAAGTCACGTTGGTCGTAAGTACCGTTATATCATATATAGACCAAAACGTGGTACGCGATCGTGTTGTATTAAATCGTACTAAATCATTGAAGCTGTTTTCTCGCAAATTGTTGCCATTGGTGCCACATTTGGTAAGTAGCACGATACATCATTTGATTGCAATTGACCAGACTAATTCAAATATAAAGTTTAATCAAAATCGTTAGAGCCGTTTTCGAGAAAATCCATTTTAACTGAAATCGGCCTTAAGTAAACTACCCTTAATTTTGAGATTGGAATGATAATCTAGGGATTATCACACACACTCTATATATGAAGCTTGATCTAAATCCATCCACTCGTTTAGGCTGTAGCCTCGTGCACAGACAGACATACAGAGAGACAGACAGACAGACAGACAGACAGGCATACGGCATTGGCGGACCTACTTTTTTGGACTTCTCCAATATAGTAATGTCAAGTTTGATTAAAATCTCGAGTTCCAAATTTTGCACGAATACAATACTTGCCCTATAGGTATTGGTGCAAGTAAAAAGACTGAAAAAAAGGTTGTTTATCCCTTGCGAATCTCAGTTGCCCTTTACTAAGCTTTTGGAAGGAAGACTGAAAAGAAGATTATTTATCTCTTGCGAAATTCAGTTGCCCTTTCCTCAGCCTTTGGAAGGGAAACTGAATAAAAGATGACCTAGCTTTTGTAAAACTCACTTAACCTTTACTGAGACTTTGGAATTAAGACTGAAAAGGAGATTATTTGTCCCTTGTGAAACTCAGTTCCCTCTTTACCAAGCCTTTGGAAGGGAAACTGAATAAAAGATGACTTAGCCTTTGTAAAACTCAGTTAACATTTACTAAGGCTTTGGAAAAAAGACTGAGAAAAATGTTATTTATACCTTGCGAAACTCAGTTCCCCTTTACTAAGAATTTGGAAGGAAGAATGAAAAGAAGTCTATTTATCCCCTGCGAAACTCAGTTCACCTTTACTAAGACTTTGGAAGGAAGAATGAAAAGAAGATTATTTATCTCTTGCGAAATTCAGTTGCCCTTTCCTCAGCCCTTGGAAGGGAAACTGTATAAAAAATAACTTAGCTTTTGTAAAACTCACTTAACCTTTACTAAGACTTTGGAATTAAGACTGAAAAGGAGATTATTTGTCCCTTGTGAAACTCAGTTCCCTCTTTACCAAGCCTTTGGAAGGGAAACTGAATAAAAGATGACTTAGCCTTTGTAAAACTCAGTTAACATTTACTAAGGCTTTGGAAAAAAGACTGAGAAAAAAGTTATTTATACCTTGCGAAACTCAGTTCCCCTTTACTAAGCCTTTGGAAGGAAGACTGAAAAGAAGTCTATTTATCCCCTGCGAAACTCAGTTCACCTTTACTAAGACTTTGGAAGGAAGAATGGAAAGAAGATTATTTATCTCTTGCGAAATTCAGTTGCCCTTTCCTCAGCCTTTGGAAGGGAAACTGAATAAAAAATAACTTAGCTTTTGTAAAACTCACTTAACCTTTACTAAGACTTTGGAATTAAGACTGAAAAGAAGATTATTTGTCCCTTGTGAAACTCAGTTCCCCTTTACTAAGCCTTTGGAAAAAAGACTGAAAAAAAGATTATTTACATATGCTTTGCGAAACTCAGTTCCCCTTTACTAAGATTTTGGAAATAAAGTGCACGACTGGGCCGTACAAACTTGCACCTATACCCAAAATTCTTGTGTGTATTTGAGGTAAAAAGAAATAAACGAAATATATACCTATATATAGGTTTACATATGTATGTAAGTTGAAAATCAAGCAACGTCGTTACTATGTCATTTTCCTTCAGTTTCACTCATAAATTCATTAGCTTTAAAATTCGGTGAATATGCGAAAACCCAAAGCAAGTCCCTAAAAATTAACAATATTTATTTTCTCTATCTCTGTCTTTTAACCAATGAAAATGAAATTCAGATAAATCCAGTAGCACGTGCGCACCAATCAAAACCTATATCGTAAGGAAAAAAAACGTTTCCATGGCAGCAGGTGTGTACAAGAGTATTGCCGAGTAATAGATACGTATCAAAAGTGATTATTAATTTAGACGTGATGCTTCATTTTCTTAAAAATGGCTAAGTTGATAGTTTTACTTTCGACTACAGATGCCATAAAAGAGTATCTTTATAACAATTTCCAACTTTTTGATTCTACAACATAGTTCCACTGCCATTGGAATATATTTTGTTAGTAATAATAGCAATATTATACAGATTTCGTATTTTGAAGAAGTCAAGTACAATACATACATATTTTTTGGTTCACTATAGTGTGCGTGTACTTTCGTTAATACACATGCTTTGACTTATCTTTAAAAACCTATTGAACCATTGTTATCAATCTGGCCTTAAACTATGAAATAAGGAGAATCTTGGAAAAAGCTTTTGCAATGGTATATGATTTTGAAAATCGGTTCAGTAGAAAGAAGTAGGGATAAAATTCATGTTTGTCTATTAATATGATATGAAAATCGTGTTTTTGTTAAACTGGCTGTAAGGAAAGTGGAATTATAGGCAATTTTGACGAAAAACGTGGTATGCCATATTATAGAGTTTTGTGAAAGAAGCCTCGATATGAAAATAAAACAGTAACGAGTAGAAAGTTTCCGAGACAAGCGTATTTTTATGAAGTTGGCTCTAAGTAAAGTGCTTTTTAAAACAGTTTTGGTCAAAAACGTTGTAAGCCATCTCGTAGGGTTTAAAAAGGCTTGCTCTAATATAAAATTTAATAACAATCCTTGGAGCCGTTTTCGAATAAATTGGCTCCAACTGCTCGAATTCGCGAATAATACCGTTATACTAACTTTTGGCCAAAAATATGATACAGTTCCTGATAGGTTTTCATCATATGTCAATATCTAAATAAAATCGTTGAAGTCACTTTCAAGCAAATCGACTTTAAGTCACCTTGGTCGTAAGTACCGTTATATCATATATAGACCAAAACGTGGTACGCGATCGTGTTGCATTACATCGTACTAAATCATTGAAGCTGTTTTCTCGCAAATTGTTGCCATTGTTGCCACATTTGGTAAGTAGCACGATACATCATTTGATTGCAATTGACCAGACTAATTCAAATATAACGTTTAATCAAAATTGTTAGAGCCGTTTTCGAGAAAATCCATTTTAACTGAAATCGGCCTTAAGTAAACTACGCTTAATTTTGAGATTAGAATGATAATCTAGGGATTATCACACACACTCTATGTATGAAGTTTGATCTAAATCCATCCACTCGTTTAGGCTGTAGCCTCGTGCACAGACAGACAGACAGACAGGCACACGGCATTGGCGGACCTACTTTTTTGGACTTCTCCAATATAGTAATGTCAAGTTTGATTAAAATCTCGAGTTCCAAATTTTGCACGAATACAATACTTGCCCTGTGGGCGCCGTGGCTCAGTGGTTAGTGCGTTGGACTACGGAGCAAGGGGTTCGAGATCGAATCCCAGTCGGGGAACACCTAAAAGTTTTTCACGGCCCCACCTCTCGCGATCGTCTGACAAACATCCGAGAGTACAACTGTCTCGAGAAAGCTTCTCAAATAACAAATTGCCCTTCGGACACGGCATTAAACAGTAGGCCCCTTCCATTCGTGTAAAGAATGTAACACGCACAACACGAATGGTTGTGAGAAGCTAGGCCCTGGGTCCTATCGACCTGTAGCGCCAAGTATTTATTTTTTTTTTTTTTTTTAATACTTGCCCTATAGGTATAGGTGCAAGTAAAAAGACTGAAAAAAAGGTTGTTTATCCCTTGCGAATCTCAGTTGCCCTTTACTAAGCTTTTGGAAGGAAGACTGAAGAGAAGATTATTTATCCCTTTTAAAACTCAGTTCCCCTTTATTAAGCCTTTGGAAAAAAGACTAAGGAAAAAATTATTTATCCCTTGCGTAACTCAATTCCCCTTTACTAGGCCTTTCGAAAAAAGACTCAAAAAAAGATTATTCAGCTTTTGTGAAACTAAATTCCCCTTTACTAACCCTTTGGAAGGAAGACTGACAAGAAGGTTATTTATCTTTTGTGAAACTCAGTTGCCCTTTACTAAGCATTTGGAAGGAAGACTGAAAAGAAGACTATTTATCCCTTGTGAAACTCAGTTCCCCTTTACTAAGCCTTTGGAAAGAAGAATGAAAAGAAGATTATTTATCTCTTGCGAAATTCAGTTGCCCTTTCCTCAGCCTTTGGAAGAGAAACTGAATAAAAGATGACTTAGCTTTTGTAAAACTCACTTAACCTTTACTAAGACTTTGGAATTAAGACTGAAAAGGAGATTAATTGTCCCTTGCGAAACTCAGTTCCCCTTTACTAAGCCTTTGGAAATAAAGTGCACGACTGGGCCGTACAAACTTGCACCTATACCCAAAATTCTTCTGTGTATTTGAGGTAAAAAGAAATAAACGAATATACCTATAATTTACATATGTATGTAAGTTGAAAATCAAGCAACGTCGTTACTATGTCATTTGCCTTCAGTTTCACTCATAAATTCATTGGCTTTGAAATTCGGTGAATATGCGAAAACCCAAAGCAAGTCCCTAAAAATGTAACAATATTTATTTTCTCTATCTCTGTCTTTTAACCAATGAAAATGAAATTCAGATAAATCCAGTAGCACGTGCACACCAATCAAAACCTATATCGTAAGGAAAAAAAAAGTTTCCATGGCAACAGGTGTGTACAAGAGTGTTGCCGAGTAATAGATACGTATCAAAAGTGATTATTAATTTAGACGTGATGCTTCGTTTTCTTAAAAATGGCTATGTTGATAGTTTTACTTTCGACTACAGATGCCATAAAAGAGTATCTTTATAACAATTTCCAACGTTTTGATTCTACAACATAGTTCCACTGCCATTGGAATATATTTTGTTAGTAATAATGGCAATATTATACAGATTTCGTATTTTGAAGAAGTCAAGTACAATACATACATATTTTTTGGTTCACTATAGTGTGCGTGTACTTTCGTAAATACACATGCTTTGACTTATCTTTAAAAAGCTATTGAACCATTGTTATCAATCTGGCCTTAAACTATGAAATAAGGAGAATCTTGGAAAAAGCTTTTGCAATGGTATATAATTTTGAAAATCGATTCAGTAGAAAGAAGTAGGGATAAAATTCATATTTTTATCTATTAATATGATATGAAAATCGTGTTTTTGTTAAGCTGGCTGTAAGGAAAGTGGAATTATAGGCAATTTTGAAAATGAAAATAAAACAGTAACGAGTAGAAAGTTTTCGAGACAAGCGTATTTTTATGAAGTTGGCTCTAAGTAAAGTGCTTTTTAAAACAGTTTTGGTCAAAAACGTTGTAAGCCATCTCGTAGGGTTTAAAAAGGCTTGCTCTAATATAAAATTTAATAACAATCCTTGGAGCCGTTTTCGAATAAATTGGCTCCAACTGTTCGATTTCGCGAATAATACCGTTATACTAACTTTTGGCCAAAAATGTGATACAGTTCCTGATAGAATTTGAGATGTTTCATCATATGTCAATATCTATATAAAATCGTTGAAGGCATTTTCAAGCAAATCGACTTTAAGTCACGTTGGTCGTAAGTACCGTTCTATCATATATAGACCAAAACGTGGTACGCGATCGTGTTGCATTACATCGTACCAAATCATTGAAGCTGTTTTCTCGCAAATTGTTGCCATTGCTGCCACATTTGGTAAGTAGCACGATACATCATTTGATTGCAATTGACCAGACTAATTCAAATATAAAGTTTAATCAAAATCGTTAGAGCCGTTTTCGAGAAAATCCATTTTAACTGAAATCGGCCTTAAGTAAACTACGCTTAATTTTGAGATTAGAATGATAATCTAGGGATTATCACACACACTCTATATACGAAGCTTGATCTAAATCCATCCACTCGTTTAGGCTGTAGCCTCGTGCACAGACAGACAGACAGAGAGACAGACAGACAGACAGGCACACGGCATTGGCGGTCCTACATTTTTGGACTTCTCCAATATAGTAATGTCAAGTTTGATTAAAATCTCGAGTTCCAAATTTTGCACGAATACAATACTTGCCCTATAGGTATAGGTGCAATTAAAAAGACTGAAAAAAAGGTTGTTTATCCCTTGCGAAGCTCAGTTCCCCTTTACTAAGATTTTGGAAAAAAGACTCAAAAAAGATTTTTCTGTAAACTAAATTCCCCTTTACTAAGCCTTTGGAAGGAAAACCGAATAAAATATTATTTAGAATCTGTGAAGCTCAGTTCCCCTTTACTAAGCCTTTGGAAGGAAGACTGACAAGAAGGTTATTTATCCCCTGCGAAACTAAGTTCACCTTTACTAAGACTTTGGAAGGAAGAATGAAAAGAAGATTATTTATCTCTTGCGAAATTCAGTTGCCCTTTCCTCAGCCTTTGGAAGGGAAACTGCATAAAAGATGACTTAGCTTTTGTAGAACTCACATAACCTTTACTAAGACTTTGGAATTAAGACTGAAAAGGAGATTATTTGTCCCTTGTGAAACTCAGTTCCCTCTTTACCAAGCCTTTGGAAGGGAAACTGAATAAAAGATGACTTAGCCTTTGTAAAACTCAGTTAATATTTACTAAGGCTTTGGAAAAAAGACTGAAAAAAATGTTATTTATACCTTGCGAAACTCAGTTCCCCTTTACTAAGCCTTTGGAAGGAAGACTGAAAATAAGTCTATTTATCCCCTGCGAAACTCAGTTCACCTTTACTAAGACTTTGGAAGGAAGAATGAAAAGAAGATTATTTATCTCTTGCGAAATTCAGTTGCCCTTTCCTCAGCCTTTGGAAGGGAAACTGAATAAAAAATAACTTAGCTTTTGTAAAACTCACTTAACCTTTACTAAGACTTTGGAATTAAGACTGCAAAGGAGATTATTTGTCCCTTGTGAAACTCAGTTCCCCTTTACTAAGCCTTTGGAAAAAAGACTGAAAAAAAGATTATTTATGCTTTTCGAAACTCAGTTCCCCTCTACTAAGCCTTTGGAAATAAAGTGCACGACTGGGCCGTACAAACTTGCACCTATACCCAAAATTCTTGTGTGTATTTGAGGTAAAAAGAAATAAACGAATATATACCTATACATAGGTTTACATATGTATGTAAGTTGAAAATCAAGCAACGTCGTTACTATGTCGTTTTCCTTCAGTTTCGCTCATAAATTCATTAGCTTTGAAATTCGGTGAATATGCGAAAACCCAAAGCAAGTCCCTAAAAATGTAACAATATTTATTTTCTCTATCTCTGTCTTTTAACCAATGAAAATGAAATTCAGATAAGTCCAGTAGCACGTGCGCACCAATCAAAACCTATATCGTAAAGAAAAAAAACGTTTCCATGGCAACAGGTGTGTACAAGAGTGTTGCCGAGTAATAGATACGTATCAAAAGTGATTATTAATTTAGACGTGATGCTTCGTTTTCTTAAAAATGGCTAAGTTGATAGTTTTACTTTCGACTACAGATGCCATAAAAGAGTATCTTTATAACAATTTCCAACTTTTTGATTCTACAACATAGTTCCACTGCCATTGGAATATATTTTGTTAGTAATAATGGCAATATTATACAGATTTCGTATTGTGAAGAAGTCAAGTACAATACATACATATTTTTTGGTTCACTATAGTGTGCGTGTACTTTCGTAAATACACATGCCATGACTTATCTTGAAAAACCTTTTGAAAAATTGTTATCAATTTGGCCTTAAACAATGAAATAAGGAGAATCTTGGAAAAAGCTTTTGCAATGGTATATGATTTTGAAAATCAGTTCAGTAGAAAGAAGTAGGAATAAAATTCATGTTTGTCTATTAATATGATATGAAAATCGTGTTTTTGTTAAGCTGGCTGTAAGGAAAGTGGAATTATAGGCAATTTTGACGAAAAACGTGGTATGCCATATTATAGAGTTTTGTGAAAGAAGCCTAGATATGAAAATAGAACAGTAACGTGCTTTTTAAAACAGTTTTGGTCAAAAACGTTGTAAGCCATCTCGTAGGGTTTAAAAAGGCTTGCTCTAATATAAAATTTAAAAACAATCCTTGGAGCCGTTTTCGAATAAATTGGCTCCAACTGCTCGATTTCGCGAATAATACCGTTATACTAACTTTTGGCCAAAAATGTGATACAGTTCCTGATAGGATTTGAGATGTTTCATCATATGTCAATATCTAAATAAAATCGTTGAAGGCACTTTCAAGCAAATCGACTTTAAGTCACGTTGGTCGTAAGTACCGTTATATCATATATAGACCAAAACGTGGTACGCGATCGTGTTGTATTAAATCGTACTAAATCATTGAAGCTGTTTTCTCGCAAATTGTTGCCATTGGTGCCACATTTGGTAAGTAGCACGATACATCATTTGATTGCAATTGACCAGACTAATTCAAATATAAAGTTTAATCAAAATCGTTAGAGCCGTTTTCGAGAAAATCCATTTTAACTGAAATCGGCCTTAAGTAAACTACCCTTAATTTTGAGATTGGAATGATAATCTAGGGATTATCACACACACTCTATATATGAAGCTTGATCTAAATCCATCCACTCGTTTAGGCTGTAGCCTCGTGCACAGACAGACATACAGAGAGACAGACAGACAGACAGACAGACAGGCATACGGCATTGGCGGACCTACTTTTTTGGACTTCTCCAATATAGTAATGTCAAGTTTGATTAAAATCTCGAGTTCCAAATTTTGCACGAATACAATACTTGCCCTGTAGGTATTGGTGCAAGTAAAAAGACTGAAAAAAAGGTTGTTTATCCCTTGCGAATCTCAGTTGCCCTTTACTAAGCTTTTGGAAGGAAGACTGAAAAGAAGATTATTTATCTCTTGCGAAATTCAGTTGCCCTTTCCTCAGCCTTTGGAAGGGAAACTGAATAAAAGATGACCTAGCTTTTGTAAAACTCACTTAACCTTTACTGAGACTTTGGAATTAAGACTGAAAAGGAGATTATTTGTCCCTTGTGAAACTCAGTTCCCTCTTTACCAAGCCTTTGGAAGGGAAACTGAATAAAAGATGACTTAGCCTTTGTAAAACTCAGTTAACATTTACTAAGGCTTTGGAAAAAAGACTGAGAAAAATGTTATTTATACCTTGCGAAACTCAGTTCCCCTTTACTAAGAATTTGGAAGGAAGAATGAAAAGAAGTCTATTTATCCCCTGCGAAACTCAGTTCACCTTTACTAAGACTTTGGAAGGAAGAATGAAAAGAAGATTATTTATCTCTTGCGAAATTCAGTTGCCCTTTCCTCAGCCCTTGGAAGGGAAACTGTATAAAAAATAACTTAGCTTTTGTAAAACTCACTTAACCTTTACTAAGACTTTGGAATTAAGACTGAAAAGGAGATTATTTGTCCCTTGTGAAACTCAGTTCCCTCTTTACCAAGCCTTTGGAAGGGAAACTGAATAAAAGATGACTTAGCCTTTGTAAAACTCAGTTAACATTTACTAAGGCTTTGGAAAAAAGACTGAGAAAAAAGTTATTTATACCTTGCGAAACTCAGTTCCCCTTTACTAAGCCTTTGGAAGGAAGACTGAAAAGAAGTCTATTTATCCCCTGCGAAACTCAGTTCACCTTTACTAAGACTTTGGAAGGAAGAATGGAAAGAAGATTATTTATCTCTTGCGAAATTCAGTTGCCCTTTCCTCAGCCTTTGGAAGGGAAACTGAATAAAAAATAACTTAGCTTTTGTAAAACTCACTTAACCTTTACTAAGACTTTGGAATTAAGACTGAAAAGAAGATTATTTGTCCCTTGTGAAACGCAGTTCCCCTTTACTAAGCCTTTGGAAAAAAGACTGAAAAAAAGATTATTTACATATGCTTTGCGAAACTCAGTTCCCCTTTACTAAGATTTTGGAAATAAAGTGCACGACTGGGCCGTACAAACTTGCACCTATACCCAAAATTCTTGTGTGTATTTGAGGTAAAAAGAAATAAACGAAATATATACCTATACATAGGTTTACATATGTATGTAAGTTGAAAATCAAGCAACGTCGTTACTATGTCATTTTCCTTCAGTTTCACTCATAAATTCATTAGCTTTAAAATTCGGTGAATATGCGAAAACCCAAAGCAAGTCCCTAAAAATGTAACAATATTTATTTTCTCTATCTCTGTCTTTTAACCAATGAAAATGAAATTCAGATAAATCCAGTAGCACGTGCGCACCAATCAAAACCTATATCGTAAGGAAAAAAAACGTTTCCATGGCAGCAGGTGTGTACAAGAGTATTGCCGAGTAATAGATACGTATCAAAAGTGATTATTAATTTAGACGTGATGCTTCATTTTCTTAAAAATGGCTAAGTTGATAGTTTTACTTTCGACTACAGATGCCATAAAAGAGTATCTTTATAACAATTTCCAACTTTTTGATTCTACAACATAGTTCCACTGCCATTGGAATATATTTTGTTAGTAATAATAGCAATATTATACAGATTTCGTATTTTGAAGAAGTCAAGTACAATACATACATATTTTTTGGTTCACTATAGTGTGCGTGTACTTTCGTTAATACACATGCTTTGACTTATCTTTAAAAACCTATTGAACCATTGTTATCAATCTGGCCTTAAACTATGAAATAAGGAGAATCTTGGAAAAAGCTTTTGCAATGGTATATGATTTTGAAAATCGGTTCAGTAGAAAGAAGTAGGGATAAAATTCATGTTTGTCTATTAATATGATATGAAAATCGTGTTTTTGTTAAACTGGCTGTAAGGAAAGTGGAATTATAGGCAATTTTGACGAAAAACGTGGTATGCCATATTATAGAGTTTTGTGAAAGAAGCCTCGATATGAAAATAAAACAGTAACGAGTAGAAAGTTTCCGAGACAAGCGTATTTTTATGAAGTTGGCTCTAAGTAAAGTGCTTTTTAAAACAGTTTTGGTCAAAAACGTTGTAAGCCATCTCGTAGGGTTTAAAAAGGCTTGCTCTAATATAAAATTTAATAACAATCCTTGGAGCCGTTTTCGAATAAATTGGCTCCAACTGCTCGATTTCGTGAATAATACCGTTATACTAACTTTTGGCCAAAAATGTGATACAGTTCCTGATAGGATTTGAGATGTTTCATCATATGTCAATATCTAAATAAAATCGTTGAAGGCACTTTCAAGCAAATCGACTTTAAGTCACGTTGGTCGTAAGTACCGTTATATCATATATAGACCAAAACGTGTTACGCGATCGTGTTGCATTACATCGTACTAAATCATTGAAGCTGTTTTCTCGCAAATTGTTGCCATTGCTGCCACATTTGGTAAGTAGCACGATACATCATTTGATTGCAATTGACCAGACTAATTCAAATATAAAGTTTAATCAAAATCGTTAGAGCCGTTTTCGAGAAAATCCATTTTAACTGAAATCGGCCTTAAGTAAACTACGCTTAATTTTGAGATTAGAATGATAATCTAGGGATTATCACACACACTCTATATATGAAGCTTGATCTAAATCCATCCACTCGTTTAGGCTGTAGCCTCGTGCACAGACAGACATACAGAGAGACAGACAGACAGACAGGCATACGGCATTGGCGGACCTACTTTTTTGGACTTCTCCAATATAGTAATGTCAAGTTTGATTAAAATCTCGAGTTCCAAATTTTGCACGAATACAATACTTGCCCTATAGGTATAGGTGCAAGTAAAAAGACTGAAAAAAAGGTTGTTTATCCCTTGCGAATCTCAGTTGCCCTTTAATAAGCTTTTGGAAGGAAGACTGAAGAGAAGAATATTCATCCCTTTTAAAACTCAGTTCCCCTTTACTAAGCCTTTGGAAGGAAGACTGAAAAGAAGACTATTTATCCCCTGCGAAACCCAGTTCACCTTTACTAAGACTTTGGAAGGAAGAATGAAAAGAAGATTATTTATCTCTTGCGAAATTCAGTTGCCCTTTCCTCAGCCTTTGGAAGGGAAACTGAATAAAAGATGACTTAGCTTTTGTAAAACTCACTTAACCTTTACTAAGACTTTGGAATTAAGACTGAAAAGGAGATTATTTGTCCCTTGGGAAACTCAGTTCCCTCCTTACCAAGCCTTTGCAAGGGAAACTGAATAAAAGATGACTTAGCCTTTGTAAAACTCAGCTAACATTTACTAAGGCTTTGGAAAAAAGACTGAAAAAAATGTTATTTATACCTTGCGAAACTCAGTTCCGCTTTACTAAGCCTTTGGAAGGAAGACTAAAAAGAAGTCTATTTATCCCCTGCGAAACTCAGTTCACCTTTACTAAGACTTTGGAAGGAAGAATGAAAAGAAGATTATTTATCTCTTGCGAAATTCAGTTGCCCTTTCCTCAGCCTTTGGAAGGGAAACTGAATAAAAAATAACTTAGCTTTTGTAAAACTCACTTAACCTTTACCAAGACTTTGGAATTAAGACTGAAAAGGAGATTATTTGTCCCTTGTGAAACTCAGTTCCCCTTTACTAAGCCTTTGGAAAAAAGACTGAAAAAAAGATTATTTATGCTTTGCGAAACTCAGTTCCCCTTTACTAAGCCTTTGGAAATAAAGTGCACGACTGAGCAGTACAAACTTGCACCTATACCCAAAATTCTTGTGTGTATTTGAGGTAAAAAGAAATAAACGAATATATACCTATACGTAGGTTTACATATGTATGTAAGTTGAAAATCAAGCAACGTCGTTACTATGTCATTTTCTTCAGTTTCACTCATAAATTCATTAGCTTTGAAATTCGGTGAATATGCGAAAACTTAAAGCAAGTCCCTAAAAATGTAACAATATTTATTTTCTCTATCTCTGTCTTTTAACCAATGAAAATGAAATTCAGATAAATCCAGTAGCACGTGCGCACCAATCAAAACCATGGACAGCTGTGTACTAGAGTGTTGCCGAGTAATAGATACGTATCAAAAGTGATTATTAATTTTGACGTGATGCTTCGTTTACTTAAAAATGGCTATGTTGATAGTTTTACTTTCGACTACAGATGCCATAAAAGAGTATCTTTGTAACAATTTCCAACTTTTTGATTCTACAACATAGTTCCACTGCCATTGGAATATATTTTGTTATGTATAATAATGGCAATATTATACAGATTTCGTATTTTGAAGAAGTCAAGTACAACACATACATATTTTTTGGTTCACTATAGTGTGCGTGTATTTTCGTAAATACACATGCTTTGACTTATCTTTAAAAAGCTATTGAACCATTGTTATCAATCTGGCCTTAAACTATGAAATAAGGAGAATCTTGGAAAAAGCTTTTGCAATGGTATATAATTTTGAAAATCGGTTCAGTAGAAAGAAGTAGGGATAAAATTCATGTTTGTCTATTAATAAAAAATAAATAAAACAGTAACGAGTAGAAAGTTTTCGAGACAAGCGTATTTTTATGAAGTTGGCTCTAAGTAAAGTGCTTTTTAAAACAGTTTTGGTCAAAAAAGTTGTAAGCCATCTCGTAGGGTTTAAAAAGGCTTGCTCTAATATAAAATTTAATAACAATCCTTGGAGCCGTTTTCGAATAAATTGGCTCCAACTGCTCGAATTCGCGAATAATACCGTTATACTAACTTTTGGCCAAAAATATGATACAGTTCCTGATAGGTTTTCATCATATGTCAATATCTAAATAAAATCGTTGAAGTCACTTTCAAGCAAATCGACTTTAAGTCACCTTGGTCGTAAGTACCGTTATATCATATATAGACCAAAACGTGGTACGCGATCGTGTTGCATTACATCGTACTAAATCATTGAAGCTGTTTTCTCGCAAATTGTTGCCATTGTTGCCACATTTGGTAAGTAGCACGATACATCATTTGATTGCAATTGACCAGACTAATTCAAATATAAAGTTTAATCAAAATCGTTAGAGCCGTTTTCGAGAAAATCCATTTTAACTGAAATCGGCCTTAAGTAAACTACGCTTAATTTTGAGATTAGAATGATAATCTAGGGATTATCACACACACTCTATGTATGAAGTTTGATCTAAATCCATCCACTCGTTTAGGCTGTAGCCTCGTGCACAGACAGACAGACAGACAGGCACACGGCATTGGCGGACCTACTTTTTTGGACTTCTCCAATATAGTAATGTCAAGTTTGATTAAAATCTCGAGTTCCAAATTTTGCACGAATACAATACTTGCCCTATAGGTATAGGTGCAAGTAAAAAGACTGAAAAAAAGGTTGTTTATCCCTTGCGAATCTCAGTTGCCCTTTACTAAGCTTTTGGAAGGAAGACTGAAGAGAAGATTATTTATCCCTTTTAAAACTCAGTTCCCCTTTATTAAGCCTTTGGAAAAAAGACTAAGGAAAAAATTATTTATCCCTTGCGTAACTCAATTCCCCTTTACTAGGCCTTTCGAAAAAAGACTCAAAAAAAGATTATTCAGCTTTTGTGAAACTAAATTCCCCTTTACTAACCCTTTGGAAGGAAGACTGACAAGAAGGTTATTTATCTTTTGTGAAACTCAGTTGCCCTTTACTAAGCATTTGGAAGGAAGACTGAAAAGAAGACTATTTATCCCTTGTGAAACTCAGTTCCCCTTTACTAAGCCTTTGGAAAGAAGAATGAAAAGAAGATTATTTATCTCTTGCGAAATTCAGTTGCCCTTTCCTCAGCCTTTGGAAGAGAAACTGAATAAAAGATGACTTAGCTTTTGTAAAACTCACTTAACCTTTACTAAGACTTTGGAATTAAGACTGAAAAGGAGATTAATTGTCCCTTGCGAAACTCAGTTCCCCTTTACTAAGCCTTTGGAAATAAAGTGCACGACTGGGCCGTACAAACTTGCACCTATACCCAAAATTCTTCTGTGTATTTGCGGTAAAAAGAAATAAACGAATATACCTATAATTTACATATGTATGTAAGTTGAAAATCAAGCAACGTCGTTACTATGTCATTTGCCTTCAGTTTCACTCATAAATTCATTGGCTTTGAAATTCGGTGAATATGCGAAAACCCAAAGCAAGTCCCTAAAAATGTAACAATATTTATTTTCTCTATCTCTGTCTTTTAACCAATGAAAATGAAATTCAGATAAATCCAGTAGCACGTGCACACCAATCAAAACCTATATCGTAAGGAAAAAAAAAGTTTCCATGGCAACAGGTGTGTACAAGAGTGTTGCCGAGTAATAGATACGTATCAAAAGTGATTATTAATTTAGACGTGATGCTTCGTTTTCTTAAAAATGGCTATGTTGATAGTTTTACTTTCGACTACAGATGCCATAAAAGAGTATCTTTATAACAATTTCCAACGTTTTGATTCTACAACATAGTTCCACTGCCATTGGAATATATTTTGTTAGTAATAATGGCAATATTATACAGATTTCGTATTTTGAAGAAGTCAAGTACAATACATACATATTTTTTGGTTCACTATAGTGTGCGTGTACTTTCGTAAATGCACATGCTTTGACTCATCTTTAAAAAGCTATTGAACCATTGTTATCAATCTGGCCTTAAACTATGAAATAAGGAGAATCTTGGAAAAGCTTTTGCAATGGTATATAATTTTGAAAATCGGTTCAGTAGAAAGAAGTAGGGATAAAATTCATGTTTGTCTATTAATATGATATGAAAATCGTGTTTTTGTTAAGCTGGCTGTAAGGAAAGTGGAATTATAGGCAATTTTGACGAAAAACGTGGTATTATAGAGTTTTGTGAAAGAAGCCTAGATATGAAAATAAAACAGTAACGAGTAGAAAGTTTTCGAGACAAGCGTATTTTTATGAAGTTGCCTCTAAGTAAAGTGCTTTTTAAAACAGTTTTGGTCAAAAACGTTGTAAGCCATCTCGTAGGGTTTAAAAAGGCTTGCTCTCTAATATAAAATTTAATTACAATCCTTGGAGCCGTTTTCGAATAAATTGGCTCCAACTGCTCGAATTCGCGAATAATACCGTTATACTAACTTTTGGCAAAAAATGCCCTATAGGTATAGGTGCAAGTAAAAAGACTGAAAAAAGGTTGTTTATCCCTTGCGAATCTCAGTTGCCCTTTACTAAGCTTTTGGAAGGAAGACTGAAGAGAAGATTATTTATCCCTTTTAAAACTCAGTTTCCCTTTACTAAGCCTTTGGAAAAAAGACTAAGGAAAAGATTATTTATCCCTTGCGAAACTCAATTCCCCTTTACTAAGCCTTTGGAAAAAAGACTCACAAAAGGTTATTCAGCTTTTGTGAAACTAAATTCCCCTTTACTAAGCCTTTGGAAGGAAGACTGCAAAGAAGACTATTCATCCCTTGTGAAACTTCCCCTTTACTAAGCCTTTTGGAAAAAAGACTGAAAAAAATATTATTTATCCCTTGCGAAGCTCAGTTCCGCTTTACTAAGCCTTTGGAAAAAAGACTCAAAAAAACATTATTCAGCCTTTGTAAAACTAAATTCCCCTTTACTAAGCCTTTGGAAGGAAAACCGAATAAAATATTATTTAGTATCTGTGAAGCTCACTTCCCCTTTACTAAGCCTTTGGAAGGAAGACTGACAAGAAGGTTATTTATCTTTTGTGAAACTCAGTTCCCCTTTACTAAGTGTTTGGAAAAAAGACTGAAAAAAGTATTATCCAGCTTTTTGTCAAACTAAATTCCCCTTTACTAAGCCTTTGGGAGGAAAACCGAATAAATTATTATTTAGCCTTTGTGAGACTCAGTTTCCTTTTACTAAGCCTTTGGAAGGAAGACTGAAAAAAGGATTATTTATCACTTGCAAGACTCAGTTCCCCCTTTAGCAAGCCGTTGGAAGGAAAACCGAGTAAAAGATGACTTAGCCTCTGTGAAACTCACTTCTCCTTTACTAAGACTTTGGACTGAAGACTGACAACAAGGTTATTTATCAATTGTTAAACTCAGTTCACCTTTACCAAGCCTTTGGAAGGAAGAAGCGAAACTCAGTTCTCCTTGACTAACCCTTTGGAAGGAAGACTGAAAAGAAGGTTATTTATCTTTTGTGAAACTTAGTTCCACTTTAATAAGCCTTTGAAATTAAGACTGAAAAAAGGATTTTTTATCACTTGCAAAACTCAGTTCCCCCTTTACCAAGCCGTTGGAAGGAAACCCGAGTAAAAGATGACCTAGTCTTTTGTAAAATTCAGTCTCCCTTTACTAAGTGTTTGGAAAAAAGACTAAATAAAGTGCACGACTGGGTACGTACTTGCACCGTAATGCTATAAGTGTATAATTTTATCAGAATTAAAGTCCAAGTCTTGCTCTTCCCAGTAAAGTAGGCATTCCGCGTTTCCATACTCAATGTTTTGTTTTTATAAAAATGCCCATAAAAAGTGGGCGTGGCCAGATAAGGTGTTTGAGTGAATTATAGAAAATTCTAACGCCTATTACTTTGCTAAAATAATTTTTTCTCAATTTCTAGTAAAAATTTTGAAAAAGAAAAGTTTTATAAAAGTGGGCGTGGCATTGCAAAATTTGGTATGCCATTATTTTGCACTTGTCTTATAACCTATAAATAATAATTTTTAGCCCAATCGCCGAACAAAGACCCGAGAAACAGCTGATTTTCAATATTACCGTTATTCGAATTTTTCGTGAAAAACGTGGTATGCCACCTCATAGCATATGCCCAAACTAACCCACACATCAAATTTTATCGAAATCGTTAGAGCCGTTTTCGAGAAAATCCATTTTAACTGAAATCGGCCTTAAGTAAACTACCCTTAATTTTGAGGTTAGAATGAAAATTCAAATTTCTCCTCTAGGGAATATCCCACAGACCCTATATATGAAGTTTGAAGTAAATCCGTTCAGCCGTTTAGGCTGTAGTCGAATATACAGATAGACAGACAGACAGACAGACAGACGGCATTGGCGGACCTACTTTTTTGGACTTCTCTATTATAGTAATGTCAAGTTTGATTAAAATCTCGAGTTCCAAATTTTGCACGAATACAATACTTGCCCTATAGGTATAGGTGCAAGTAAAAAGGATTATCCAGCTTTTTGTGAAACTAAATTCCCCTTTACTAAGCCTTTGGGAGGAAAACCGAATAAAATATTATTTAGCCTTTGTAAGACTCAGTTTCCCTTTACTAAGCCTTTGGAAGGAAGACTGAAAAAAGGATTATTTATCACTTGCAAAACTCAGTTCCCCCTTTAGCAAGCCGTTGGAAGGTAAACCGAGTAAAAGATGACTTAGCCTCTGTGGAACTCACTTCTCCTTTACTAAGACTTTGGACTGAAGACTGACAACAAGGTTATTTATCCCTTGTTAAACTCGGTTCACCTTTACCAAGCCTTTGGAAGGAAGAAGCGAAACTCAGTTCTCCTTGACTAACCCTTTGGAAGGAAGACTGAAGAAAAGGTTAATTATGCCTTGTAAAACTCAGTTCCCTCTTTACCAAGCCTTTATAAGGGAAACTGAATAAAAGATGACTTAGCCTTTGTAAAACTCAGTTAACATTTACTAAGCCTTTGGAAAAAAGACTGAAAAAAAGACTATTTATCCCTTGCGAAACTCAGTTCCCTCTTTACCAAGGTTTTGGAAGGGAAACTGAATAAAAGATGACTTAGCTTTTGTAAAACTCAGTTAGCCTTTACTAAGCCTTTGAAAGGAAGACTGCAAAGAAGACTATTCATCCCTTGTGAAACTTCCCCTTTACTAAGCCTTTGGAAAAAAACTAAGGAAAAGATTATTTATCCCTTGCGAAACTCAGTTCCCCTTTACTAAGCCTTTGGAAAAAACTCTCAAAAAAAGATTATTCAGCTTTTGTGAAACTAAATTCCTCTTTACTAAGCCTTTGGAAGGAAAACCGAATAAAATATTATTTAGCTTTTGTGAGACTCAGTTCCCCTTTACTAAGCCTTTGGAATGACGACTGAAAAAAGTATTATTTATTACTTGCGAAACTCAGTTGCCCTTTACTAAGCCTTTGGAAGGAAGACTGACAAGAAGGTTATATATCCCTTTGTAAAACTCAGTTCCCCTTTACCAAGCCTTTGAAATTAAGACTGATAAAAGGATTATTTATTACTTGTAAAACTCAGTTCCCTCTCTACAAAGCCTTTGGAATGGAAACTGTAAAAGATGACTTAGATTTTGTAAAACTCAGTTAGCCTTTACTAAGCCTTTGAAAGGAAGACTGCAAAGAAGACTATTCATCCCTTGTGAAGCTTCCCCTTTACTAAGTTTTGGAAAAAAGACTGAGGAAAATATTATTTATTCCTTGTGAAGCTCAGTTCCCCTTTACTAAGCCTTTGGAAAAAAGACTCCATAAAAGATTATTCAGCTTCTGTGAAACTAAATTCCTCTTTACTAAGCCTTTGGAAGGAAAACCGAATAAAATATTATCTAGTATCTGTGAAGATCACTTCCCGTTTACTAAGCCTTTGGAAGGAAGACTGAAAAAAGGATTATTTATCACTTGCAAAACTTAGTTCTCCCTTTACCAAGCCGATGGAAGGAAAACCGAATAAAAGATGACTTAGCCTTTTGTAAAACTCAGCTTCCCTTTACTAAGCCTTTGAAAGGAAGACTGAAAAGAAGACTATTTATCCCCTGCGAAACTCAGTTCACATATACTAAGACTTTGGAAGGAAGAATGAAAACAAGATTATTTATCCCTTGCGAAACTCAGTTGCCCTTTCCTAAGCCTTTGGAAGGAAAACCGAATAAAAGATTATTTAGCCTCTGTGAAACTCACTTGCACTTTACTAAGACTTTGGAAGGAAGACCGACAAGAAGGTTATTTATCCCTTGTGAAACTCAGTTCACCTTTACTAAGACTTTGGAAGGAAGACTTAAACGAAGATTATTTATCCCTTGCGAAACTCAGTTCTCCTTTACAAGCCTTTGGAAGAAAAACTGAAAAAATTATTATTTATCACTTGCAAAACTCAGTTCCCCCTTTACCAAGCCGTTGGAAGGAAAACCGAATAAAAGATGACTTAGGCTTTTGTAAAACTCAGTTTCCCTTTACTAAGCCTTTGGAAGGAAGACTGAAAAGAAGACTATTAATCCCCTGCGAAACTCAGTTCACCTTTACTAAGACTTTGGAATAAAGAATGAAAAGAAGATTATTTATCTCTTGCGAAATTCAGTTGCCCTTTCCTCAGCCTTTGGAAGGGAAATTGAATAAAAGATGACTTAGCTTCTGTAAAACTCACTTAGCCTTTACTAAGACTTTGGAATTAAGACTGAAAAGGAGATTATTTGTCACTTGTGAAACTCAGTTCCCCTTTGGAAAAAAGACTGAAGAAAAGATTATTTATGCTTTGCGAAACTCAGTTCCCCTTTACTAAGCCTTTGGAAATAAAGTGCACGACTGGGCCGTACAAACTTGCACCTATACCCAAAATTCTTGTGTGTATTTGAGGTAAAAAGAAATAAACGAATATACCTATACTTTACATATGTATGTAAGTTGAAAATCAAGCAACGTCGTTACTATGTCCTTTCAGTTTCACTCATAAATTCATTGACTTTGAAATTCGGTGAATATGCGAAAACCCAAAGCAAGTCCCTAAAAATGTAACAATATTTATTTTCTCTATCTTTGTCTTTTAACCAATGAAAATGAAATTCAGATTGTGAAGAAACACGACCTTTCTGTTTAAGATCACACAAGAGAGTGATCGTACGGTTTATTCAAGAATTCATTTGACATCTATGATATTACAGTTTTGGTCTATGCAAGCAAGAAAGAAGATAAAAAATACAATGACTAACAGAGTTACTTGAGGGTAATTTTAACAGTGACTAATAGGTTTAATTATTGGAATGCTGATGAATATAACTTCACACTCCCACCTTCATCTGCATTACTTGAAATATAAAGTTATGTATTAAACTTAAATAGTAGACCAATTACCAAATTTAAATTAAATCAATCTTAATTTTCTTTTACAACAATACCCAATTTTTCTTTTAATAATTCAAATCTAGTTTTAGGTAGAGGTTTGGTAAAAATATCTGCAACCTGGTTTTCATTTGGAACATACAAAAGATCGAATACGCGAAATCGAAGTGAAATTTTATCTCGATATGTTTGCTCCGCTTATAAAACTCTGGGTTCTTTACTAGCCTTATAGCGCTCTGGTTATCAAGAAAAAGCTTCGGGTTGTCACATACTCCTGGTAATACTTCATTTAGTAGTCGCAAAAGCCAGACCATTTCTTTAGTTGCATGCGCAGCTGCTATGTATTCGGCTTCCATAGTGGACAAAGAGATGCAAGCCTGGCGTTGTGACACCCATGACATCGGAGAATTACCAAGTAGGAAAACGAATCCACTTGTGAAACGCCTTGTTTCTGGGTAGCCCGCATAATCGGAATCACTGAAACAAGTAATGTTAAATTTAGAGTCAGATTCAAAATATATACCATGCATCCTGGTCCCCTTTATGTATCGGATGATTCGTTTTACTGTAATCACATCTAGAGGGCTTGGTTTTTCCAAATGATGACTTGCTATCCCAAGGGCGTAAGATATATCTGGCCGGGTTCCGGTAGCTAGATACTTAAGGCACCCAACTGCCTCGTGGTACGGAAACTTAGCTTCTTCTGTTTGGTTCTTAGCTGCAGTCCTGTTCATCGAAATATCGACTGGTGTTGAGACTGGATTAGCATCAGACATTCCAAATCGCTGTAAGATTCGATCCACGTAACCTCCTTGAGACAGAAATACCGATCCGTCAGCTTGGCGATTAATTTCTAATCCCAGAAAACAGCCTACTTCGTAAACCTTTATATCAAAGGCCCCTTTTAAGTATGTGATGAGCTGGCTTATATCTTCTAGACTTTCTCCTGCGATTAATCCATCGTCTACGTAGATAACAATTATAACATGCTTTCCAATAAAACGCAGGGATCCGCTTCAGAAGAGACTAAGTTAAAAGAACGTAGAAATTTCGTGAATTTGATATTCCAGCATCTAGAGGCCTGTTTAAGTCCATAGAGACTTTTCTTCAACATACAGACCCTTCCGCTTCCATCACTAAAACCTTTTGGCTGTTGCATGTATATTAAGTCTTGCAAATCCCCGTTGAGAAAGGCTGTTTTTATGTCAATTTGTTTTAAGTACATTCTTCTTTTCGCAGCTACTGCAAGCACGGTTCTAATCGAACTAAAACGTGCCACTGGGCTAAAAATCTCGTCATAATCGACACTTGCTTCTTGCGTAAACCCTCTGACCACAAGTCTTTCTTTCTATCGTTCGGGTTCGTTGTAAAATGTATCTTTTATTTTAAAAACCCATTTATTGTCGATAACTTTTCTTTCCGGGGGTGGCGTTACCAATTCCCAAGTACAATTTTTCTGTAGCGCTTCGATTTCTTCTCTCATGGCGGCTTGCCACTTTTTTGTATCAAAAGATACTTTTATTTCCTATAAAAGCTCCCGTTTCCATCAAAGACATCATTGATTGCATTCTGTTTCTTTGTGCACTTCTCAAATGCTGCTTGATTGATTCCACTGGTACTTCCTCAGTAAACTGCTTTGATTCGCCCACAGCAATGTTTGGCATTTCTTTATCTGCGAGTCCGGTACCTTCAAGCGTGTTTTCATTACTTCCCTCATAATGATCGGTTTCTTCTTCCCTTTTGACGTGAGCGATTTCTTCGTTATTAGAACGTGCCGAAATCTCATCGAACTGATTATCAACTGCTGCAACAATTTCACTGCTTTGACCAGGAGTTGTTTTATTTTTAAAAACGAGGTCGCCACTTTCTTCAACCTTATTGTTTTCTGCAAAGAATATGCGATATCCCTTTGAATTTTTGGAAAAACCAACAAAGATTCCTGCACGTGACTTTGCATCCCATTTTCTGCGCTTTTGTGAGGGAATATGGACAAAGCATTCAGCTCCGAACGCCGGCGTGTTGAAGAAGTTATATGTCCACTCAGTTTTTTTAAACCAAAGCTGAGCTGGGCATTTTCCTGGTGAATCTGTAGGAGCCGTTCTATTTATGACATAGATCACAAAGTTTACAGCTTCTGCCCATAACCTAATTGGAAAATTGTGTGCGTGAATCATAGTTCTGGCAGCCTCCACGATTGTTCTTATTTCCCTTTCTGCTCTGCCGTTTTGTTGAGGGGAATACGGAACAGACGTTTGATGACAAATACCATTCTCGGTCAAAAGTAATTTGAGGTGGGCATTAACGAACTCTAAACCGTTGTCGGTGCGAATTGTGCGGAGAATCGAATCGCTTTCTATTTTGATTTTTCTTAAAAACAACTTGAAACAACCAAAGACTTCGTTCTTTTGTTTTAGAAAAAACACCGTCCTATATCTTGAGAAATCATCTTTAAAAATAAGGAAATACTTTGAACCAGCCAGTGAAGAAGTTTGCATGGGGCCGCAAAGATCTGAGTGTACCAGCTCACCTACGAATTTTGCCCGGCTGGTACTTCTTTTAAAAGGCAGCCTATGGGATTTACCGAGAGCACATGCATCACAAAAGAAATTCACTTCATCTACGAACTTAACATTTTGCTCCTTAAGAAAACTGTTGCAAAAATATTGGAACGAAAACCGAATAAAAGATGACTTAGCCTTTTGTAAAACTCAGTTTCCCTTTACTAAGCCTTTGGAAGGAAGACTGAAAAGAAGACTATTTATCCCCTGCGAAACATAGTTCACCTTTACAAAGACTTTGCAAGGAAGACTGAAAAAACTCCGTTCCCCTTTACTAATTCTTTGGAAGGAAAACCGAATAAGACATACTAAGACTTTGGAAGGAAGACTGAAAAGAAGGTTATCCATTCCTTCTGAAACTCAGTTCCCCTTTACTAAGCCTTTGCAAGAAAGACTGAAAAAAGGATTATTTATTACTTTAAAAAGCCTTTGGAAGGGAAACTGAATAAAAGATGACTTAGCCTATGTAAAACTCAGTAAACCTTTACTAAGCCTTTGAAATGAAGACTGAAAAGGAGATTAATTGTCAATTGTGAAACTCAGTTCCCCTTTGCTAAGCCTTTGCAAAAGAAACTGAAAAAAAAATTATCTATCCCTTGCGAAACTCAGTTCCCCTTTACTAAGCCTTTAGAAATAAAGTGCACGACTGGGCCGTACAAACTTGCATTTATACCCAAAATTCTTCTGTGTATTTGAGGTAAAAAGAATATACCTATACATAGGTTTACATATGTGCGTAAGTTGAAAATCAAGCAACGTCGTTACAATGTCATTTTCCTTCAGTTTCACTCATAAATTCATTGCCTTTGAACTCCGGTGACAATGTCATTTTCCTTCAGTTTCACTCTTAAATTCATTGCCTTTGAACTCCGGCGAAAGCAAGTCCCTAAAAATGTAACAATATTTATTTTGTCTATCTCTGTCTTCTAACCAATGAAAATGAAATTCAGATAAATCTAGTAGCACGTGCCAATCAAAACCTGTATCGTAAGGAAAAAATAACGTTTCCATGACAACAGCTGTGTTCTAGAGTGTTGCCGAGTAATAGATACGTATCGTACGTGATTATTAATTTAGACGTGATGCTTCGTTTTCTTAAAAATGGCTATGTTGATAGTTTCACTTTCGACTACAGATGCCATAAAAGAGTATCTTTATAACAATTTCCAACTTTTTGATTCTGCAACATAGTTCCACTGCCATTGGAATATATTTTGTTAGTAATAATGGCAATATTATACAGATTTCGTATTTTGTACAATACATACTTATTTTTTTGGTTCACTATAGTGTGCGTGTACTTCCGTAAATACCCATGCTTCGACTTATCTTTAAAAAGCTATTGTACCATTGTTATCAATCTGGCCTTACACTATGAAATAAGGAGAATCTTGGAAAAAGGTTTTGCAATGGTATATAATTTTGAAAATCGGTTCAGTAGAAAGAAGTAGGGATAAAATTCATGTTTGTCTATTAATATGATATGAAAATCGTGTTTTTGTTAAGCTGGCTGTAAGGAAAGTGGAATTATAGGCAATTTTGACGAAAAACGTGGTATGCCATATTATAGAGTTTTGTGAAAGAAGCCTAGATATGAAAATAAAACAGTAACGAGTAGAAAGTTTTCGAGACAAGCGTATTTTTATGAAGTTGGCTCTAAGTAAATACCTTTTAAAAAACGTTGTATGACATCTCGACCAAA
This sequence comes from Xylota segnis, assembly GCA_963583995.1. NCBI lineage: Eukaryota > Metazoa > Arthropoda > Insecta > Diptera > Syrphidae > Xylota > Xylota segnis. The sequence continues at coordinate 90,391,418 of OY757236.1, read as the reverse complement.
GGCTTGGTCTAATATAAAATTTAATAAAACAACCTTGGAGCCGTTTTCGAATAAATTGGCTCCAACTGCTCGATTTCGCAAAAAATACCATTATACAAACTTCTGGCCAAAAATGTGATACAGTTCCTGATAGGATTTGAGATGTTTAATCATATGTCAAAATCTAAATAAAATCGTTGAAGGCACTTTCAAGCAAATCGGCTTTTAGTCACCTTGGTCGTAAATACCGTCGTATCATACTCAGACCAAAACGTGGTACGCCATCGTGTTGCATTACTTCGTACCAGTTCAAATATGAAATTTGAACTAAATCATTGAAGCCGTTTTCTCGAAAATTGACTTTTCGCCAAACTATCTATAAGTAAAGTATCATTGTTGCCAATTTTGGTAAGCAGCACGATACATCATTTGATTGCAATTGTTCAGACTAATTCAAATAAAAAGTTTAATCAAAATCGTTATAGCCGTTTTCGAGAAAATCCATTTTAACAGAAATCGGCCTTAAATAAACTACCCTTAATTCAGAGGTTAGAATGATAATCTAGGGATTATCAAACACACTCTATATATGAAGTTTGATCTAAATCCATCCACTCGTTTAGGCTGTAGCCTCGTGCACAGACAGACAGACAGACAGGCACACGGCATTGGCTGACCTACTTTTTGGACATCTCCATTATAGTAATGTCAAGTTTGATTAAAATCTCGAGTTCGAAATTTTGCACGAATACAATACTTGCCCTAAAGGTGTAGGTGCAAGTAAAAAGACTGAAAAAAAGGTTGTTTATCCCTTTTAAAACTCAGTTCCCCTTTACTAAGCCTTTGGAAGGAAGACTGACAAGAAGGTTATTTATCAATTGTAAAACTCAGTTCCTATTTACCAAGCCTTTGGAATGGAAACTGTAAAAGATGACTTAGCTTTTGTAAAACTCAGTTAGCCTTTACTAAGCCTTTGAAAGGAAAACCGAATAAAACATTATTTAGCCTTTGTAAAACTCAGTTCGTGGGTGCCGTGGCTCAGTGGTTAGTGCGTTGGACTATGGAGCAAGGGGTTCGAGATCGAATCCCAGTCGGGGAACTCCTAAAAAGTTTTTCACGGCCCCACCTCTCGCGAGAGTCTGACAAACATCCGAGAGTACAACTGTCTCGAGAAAGCTTCTCAAATAACAAATTGCCCTTCGGACAAGGCAACAGTAGGCCCCTTTCATTCGTGTAAAGAATATAACACGTACAACACGAATGGTTGTGAGAAGCTAGGCCTTGGGTCCCATCGACCTGTTGCACCAAGTATTTATTTTAAAACTCAGTTCCACTTTACTGAGCCTTTGGAAGGAAGACTGAAAAAGGGATTATTTATCACTTGCGAAACTCAGTTGCCCTTTACTAAGCCTTTGGAAGGAAGACTTACAAGAAGGTTATTTATCCCTTGTAAAACTCAGTTCCCCTTTACCAAGCCTTTGGAATGGAAACTGTAAAAGATGACTTAGCTTTTGTAAAACTCAGTTAGCCTTTACTAAGCCTTTGAAAGGAAGACTGCAAAGAAGGCTATTCATCCCTTGTGAAACTTCCCCTTTACTAAGCCTTTTTAAAAAAGACTGAAGAAAATATTATCTATCCCTTGTGAAGCTCAGTACCCCTTCACAAAGCCTTTGGAAAAAACACTCAAAAAAAAATTATTCAGCTTTTGTGAAACTAAATTCCCCTTTACTAAGCCTTTGGAAGGAAAACCGAATAAAATATTATTTAGTATCTGTGAAGCTCACTTCCCCTTTACTAAGCCTTTGGAAAAAAGACTGAAAAAAAGATTATTTATGCTTTGCGAAACTCAGTTCCCCTTTACTAAGCCTTTGGAAATAAAGTGCACGACTGAGCCGTACAAACTTGCACCTATACCCAAAATTCTTGTGTGTATTTGAGGTAAAAAGAAATAAACGAATATATACCTATACGTAGGTTTACATATGTATGTAAGTTGAAAATCAAGCAACGTCGTTACTATGTCATTTGCCTTCAGTTTCACTCATAAATTCATTGGCTTTGAAATTCGGTGAATATGCGAAAACCCAAAGCAAGTCCCTAAAAATGTAACAATATTTATTTTCTCTATCTCTGTCTTTTAACCAATGAAAATGAAATTCAGATAAATCCAGTAGCACGTGCACACCAATCAAAACCTATATCGTAAGGAAAAAAAACGTTTTCATGGCAACAGGTGTGTACTAGAGTGTTGCCGCGTAATAGATACGTATCAAAAGTGATTATTAATTTAGACGTGATGCTTCGTTTTCTTAAAAATGGATATGTTGATAGTTTTACTTTCGACTACAGATGCCATAAAAGAGTATCTTTATAACAATTTCCAACTTTTTGATTCTACAACATAGTTCCACTGCCATTGGAATATATTTTGTTAGTAATAATAGCAATATTATACAGATTTCGTATTTTGAAGAAGCCAAGTACAATACATACATATTTTTTGGTTCACTATAGTGTGCGTGTACTTTCGTAAATACCCATGCTTTGACTTATCTTTAAAAAGCTATTGAACCATTGTTATCAATCTGGCTTTAAACTATGAAATAAGGAGAATCTTGGAAAAAGCTTTTGCAATGGGATATGATTTTGAAAATCGGTTCAGTAGAAAGAAGTAGGGATAAAATTCATGTTTGTCTGTTAATATGATATGAACATCGTGTTTTTGTTAAGCTGGCAGTAAGGAAAGTGGAAGGTGGCCAGGTGTGAACCGATTGGGTAAAGTCTTTAGACGATCCTTATCGGCAACGCTTCAAGAAGACTCACTGCCTCCTCGTGGCGGCCGCCGGGCAACGGCTCCTATGTTAAGGAAACTACCCACAATCTGATCAACCTGCTACTGGCTTTGTGCCTCTCTGGCTGATCAGTTTGATGGATTTGTGGAATTAGCATAAGGCCGGCTAAAGTGAGCGACGATGGGGAGAAAACCCCATTATCAAATCCCTAATCCAAGGTGGAACAGCATACGCCGATGGATACATGGCTAAGAGGGTGCTTAGTCGCTAGTATGCGAACTCCGAATACCTGGCGCCCTTCGGTTTTAAGTCAGCCTTCCTGTGGCATACCGGGCTCCGCCATGGGCGACCTCCCTTCCCGGATACTCGTGGGTCCAAAATTCCATTAAATATAAAAACAAACAATGAGAAGAATGCATCTCAGATTGCATCAACCTTGGGTTCTGCTGTTGAGCAACCCTCTGTATCCCGAGGCGCAACTGAGCACTCGACGGCCAACGCTACCTTGGCCTCTACTTCTCGGTCTGCTGTCGAGCAGCCGAACACCCCTGAACGTTTAGAAGGCGTTGCCACATGGGCCCCTTTGAAACTTTCCGCTGCGGTCAGAACCGGGGATGTGGAATCTGCCACATCTGATTCTGACGCGTCCACCATTGTTGATGCCTGTAGTATCATCACGGAGAAATCCGGTTGCTCTTCCATTGGGAAGATGCTTGGTGACCTACAGATCCCACAACAAAAGGATGGATTTTTCAAACTGACCTCTAAAGAAAGAAGGCGGTTTAAGCATGCGCTTAGAACTGGCAAGAGTAGAGAGAGCGCTCTCGCATACTCAAAGATTGCCACCCCTACTCCCACTACGGAGGAGGACCAATAGAATCGGTCGCCAAGAAAGTCAAGGCAGGACCTACACCTGATACTCCCACTTACAGTCAAGTGGCCAGTACCATAAGGTTAGGTGTTGTCCCGACTGACTTGTCCACTCAACCCCTCACAACTGAGCAAATGGCACTGTTTCAAGAGGCGGTTATAGACACCTCGATTGAGATGAGCAATAGCGGCGTATGGCCGCATTTTTCTGGTTCACATCACAGATCGTTGTGGCTAGTGTTCATATGCTCAGACACTACGACCGCTGAGTGGATGCGCTCGAATTTCGAGAGGATCAGAGCCAAAAGTGGACTGAACGTGACACTTGTGGAGGAAGGTTTTTTCCCTAAACCACATATTGTCCGAGGGTTCTTTCCACAAAGTCTGGAGCTGTCCTCAGAAAAGATTTTGGCGACAATAACCGCTCAAAATGCTGGACTGCAGGCCAATTCATGGAAGGTTATCAAGAGGGAAAAGGATGGTGCACTCCTTCACCTCGTGATGGCTATTGACGACTCTTCCATGAATAGGCTAAACACCTGTAAAGGCAAAATTAGTTACCGCTTCGGCCAGGTTAAGCTGATCTTAAGGAGCACCGATAAGATAACAGCGTCTGGCTGCGGTACCTCCGATAAGGAGGTAATTGGACCTTCACCTGACTGCGGAAATGTGTCCGACAGACAGGATCCCCAACCTGCTCCCTCGTCTAACAGCGCCACTGGGCATGTTAGTCCCGGCGATTCCAAAACAACCATAGCTAACCCGGCAACAACATCTGCCCTTTCGACCACCAGCGCCACTGGGCATGGTGCTCATAGCAGTTTCGGAAATCAGCCCACTAAGCAGGTTCCACGACCTACTCCTTCAACCAGCAGGGCCATAGGGCATGCTGGTCCCTTCCGTTCTGGTAACAGAACAGTAGCTAGATCTGTGGATCGCTACCGTAGAGGTGGCACTAGCTACATATCCCAAACGACCGGCACCGTAGCCGGTTCAACTCGTCCAGCAAGCGGCGCCAGTGGGCACGCTTACTGCCATGAAGAAGAGTCGGTCAGGAACAGACCATTGGGTCGACCAAATCTGGCTGCTTGTCGCAGAGGAAAAGGCCCTAAAAAAGCCCAACTACTCAGACAAGCTAGATCCTCCAAGGAGGACTAAATGAGCACCATTAAGGTGTTACAGGCGAACCTGCATCACGCTAGGGGCGCGTCCGCTACCCTTAGCAAGCGGTTCGCCGATGAAAATATAACCCTTGGCCTTATCCAAGAACCTTGGGTTATCAGCGGACACATTAGAGGTCTATGGAGTACGACAAGTAAGTTAATTTACAAATGCGGGGAGTCAGTGCCAAGGGCGGCCTGCTTGATCAGCAAATTTATTAACTTTCTCTCTATTCCAGAATTTTTGACTAGAGACCTGGTGGCCCTACTGGTAGAGGTTCCGACCGAGAGGGGAACACAGAACATCGTGTGTGCCTCGGCATATTTCCCCGGCGACGACGACAACATTCCGCCCACAGAGGTCCAGGAACTAATACAACACTGCCAGAAACGCAACCTACACTACATCATAGGTTGCGATGCCAATGCGCATCACAAGATCTGGGGCAGTAGTGGCATCAATAGAAGGGGTGAGTGTCTTTTAGAATATCTTATTAGTAATCGTGTAGATATTGTAAATAAGGGCTCTAAACCAACCTTCATAAATGCGATTCGCGAAGAGGTACTTGATCTCACACTCGCTAGTCCATTTATTTCAAACTCAGTAGTAAACTGGCATGTGTCAGATGAAGCCTCGTTGTCCGACCACTTGCACATCAGGTTCGACATTCCGGGTAGACTGACACATGACTCTTCTAGATACGATCCCAAATCCATGGACTGGAATCTGTATCGAGGACTTGTCCTCTCAAAATTAGATACGCTAATCTCATCTATTGCGTCCACGTGGGACCTAGATGAAGCAGCTTATCAATTAAACAATGTGTTGCTTACCTCCTATCATAGCAGTTGCGTCCCCAAAACCAGTGTGTGTAGACGTAAGGTTCCCTGGTGGAATGACCAACTTGCTAAGATTAGGAAAAAGGTTAGAAGACTTTTCAACGTTGCAAAACGCACGAAGAGTTGGGACGAATATAGATTCGCTCTCACTGAATACAATTCAGAATTAAGACGATCCAAACGCGCTACATGGAGAAAATGCTGTGAAAACATAACTGACATGCCAGTAGCGGCACGCATCCATAAAGCACTTGTAAAGGATCACGCAAATAGTGTAGGTTTACTCAAAAATACTGATGGTACCTACACGTCGGACCAAATGGATACACTTAGAACCCTACTTCAGGTTCACTTCCCAGGCTCGACCACCTGTGCATTCCGCACACACTCGAATGCATCTGACCATAGGGTCTGTATCGCCAGTAGAGTGAACAGTTTATCTGGCAAAATATTCAGTCCGGATAAGGTAAGATGGGCCGTAGGCTCTTTCAAACCATTCAAAGCCCCCGGTGGTGATGGGATCTTTCCAGCTCTAATGCAAAAGGCAATCGATCTCATCCTGCCGGCCATTATTGCTTTATTTAGAGCCAGCTATAACTGGAGTTACATTCTGTTTACCTGGAGGCAGGTGAATGTAATCTTCATACCTAAACCAGGCAATAGACCTAATGAGCTGCCTAAATCATACAGACCCATTAGTCTAACATCCTTTGTTCTCAAAACTATGGAGAGACTCATTGATGTTCACATTAGAGGCCGACTAGATTTGTCCATCCCTCTACACTCAAGCCAATTTGCATATAGAAAAGGTAAATCAACCGAAGGCGCTCTTCACTATCTTGTCAAGAAGATAGAAGGAACTTTACGTTCCAAGGACATAGCCCTATGTGCATTCCTGGATATTGAGGGTGCTTTCGATAACACTGGCTACGATTCAATAGCAAGGGCTATAAGTAGCAAAGGTATCGAAGATTCGACCAACCAATGGGTTAGAGCCATGCTCGAAAGTCGGATTATTACTTCCTCCTCCGGAGAAGTGTCTGTATCTGTGAACGCAGTTAAAGGTTGCCCCCAGGGGGGCGTCCTTTCTCCACTTCTGTGCTCACTAGTTATCGACAGACTCCTAGCAGATCTTTATAGATCAGGCTACATCGCCATTGGTTATGCAGATGACCTGGCGATCATTGTTAGTGGTAAACACGGTTTGACTATTTCTAGCGTCATGCAGGGTGCTTTACTACACGTTTTAGAATGGTGTAATAGCGAGGGTCTTTCCATTAACCCTAGCAAAACCATTCTAGTACCTTTTACTCACAAAAGATTGGTCAATCTGGGACCTATCACCATAAAAGGCACCACATTAGTGTGCTCCAGTGAAGTCAAATATCTCGGAGTCATCCTTGATAAAAGACTCAACTGGAATACTCATATCAAGTCCGCCACAGAACGCGCCACCAGGGCCATGTGGGCATGTAGACGCCTCTATGGTAGAACTTGGGGTCTCAATCCTAAAATGATTCATTGGATATATACAATGATAGTGAGGCCCATTATCACGTACGCAGCCATCGTATGGTGGCCAAAAGTACTTGAACGGACAACGGCTGCAAAGCTTCAGAAGCTACAAAGAATAGCCTGTCTCGGTATCTCAGGTGCCATGCGTACCTGCCCTACGGCAGCTTTAGAAGCCATCGTTGGGCTCACGCCTCTACAAATCTTTATTAGGAAGACGGCTGCTAGATGCGCTATCAAGTTGCAACTAGAATACAAGTTTAAGGCAGGTGACCACGTGGGACACCTGAAAATTCTTGACTCAATCCCACAAAGAGACATGCTCTGCACTGTACCCGACGTTATGGTCAGTGAATACTGTTTCGGTAAGTTATTTGAGGTTAATATATTAGACCGTGCAGACTGGTCTAATGGTGTTCCTACACTGGACCCTAGAGGTCTGATATGGTTCACAGATGGATCAAAGATGGACTCCGGAGTGGGTGCTGGTGTCTTTGGACCCAATACCAAAGTCTCAATACCTATGGGAATGTGTCCCACGGTCTTCCAGGCTGAACTCCATGCCATTGAGATCTGCGCCAGAATAAACCTTAGTAAGAGAATCAAGGGCGCAATAATGTACATCTTCTCAGATAGCCAGGCAGCTCTCAAAGCTCTGTCGTCCAACTTAATGGACTCCTTAACGGTTAAATGCTGTTACGATGCACTGCAATCTCTTGCTAGACATAATAGTGTGGTACTCGGATGGGTTCCAGGTCATCAGGGGATTGCAGGCAACGAATCTGCAGATGAACTAGCTAGGGCTGGCTCAGGATCTGCGTTCATTGGACCTGAACCTTACTGTGGCGTCAATTGGGCTTATGCCACAGCGCTGATTAACGCATGGGAGCATAATCTTCGACTAACCCACTGGGAAAATGTCCCGGGGTTACGACAATCCAAGAGGTTAATCAAGCCATATTCCTATAAGGAAATTCTAAACTTAGACAAAGAAAATATTAGGAAGCTGGTGAGCTTTCTAACAGGTCATTGCGGCCTGAGATATCACCTCAACAAACTCAATCTATGCCCAGACATAGAATGCAGGTTCTGCTCAGAAGATGACGAATCATCCGAGCACATTCTCTGTGAATGTCCAGCTCTGCATTGGTTGAGGTGGCGCATCTTCCGCAAGGTAACATGCTCGCCGGCAGATATTAAAACCTCTGCAACTAAGGACGTGCTTTCCTTCATTAGGGAGGTGGGAAGTCTCTTAGAGTAAAACTACACCCTAAGATACAATAGATCTTTTAGATCGCAGTATCAGCCATATGGGCTAGTGTCCTAATTAAAAAAAAAAAAAAAAAAAAAAAAAAAGGAAAGTGGAATTATAGGCATTTTTGACGAAAAACGTGGTATGCCATATTATGGAGTTTTGTGAAAGAAGCCTAGATATGAAAATAAAACAGTAACGAGTAGAAAGTTTTCGAGACAAGCGTATTTTTATGAAGTTGGCTCTAAGTAAAGTGCTTTTTAAAACAGTTTTGGTCAAAAACGTTGTAAGCCATCTCGTAGGGATTTAAAAGGCTTGCTCTAATATAAAATTTAATAACAATCCTTGGAGCCGTTTTCGAATAAATTGGCTCCAACTGCTCGAATTCGCGAATAATACCGTTATACTAACTTTTGGCCAAAAATATGATACAGTTCCTGATAGGTTTTCATCATATGTCAATATCTAAATAAAATCGTTGAAGTCACTTTCAAGCAAATCGACTTTAAGTCACCTTGGTCGTAAGTACCGTTATATCATATATAGACCAAAACGTGGTACGCGATCGTGTTGCATTACATCGTACTAAATCATTGAAGCTGTTTTCTCGCAAATTGTTGCCATTGTTGCCACGTTTGGTAAGTAGCACGATACATCATTTGATTGCAATTGACCAGACTAATTCAAATATAAAGTTTAATCAAAATCGTTAGAGCCGTTTTCGAGAAAATCCATTTTTACTGAAATCGGCCTTAAGTAAACTACCCTTAATTTTGAGATTAGAATGATAATCTAGGGATTATCACACACACTCTATATATGAAGTTTGATCTAAATCCATCCACTCGTTTAGGCTGTAGCCTCGTGCACAGACAGACAGACACGGCATTGGCGGACCTACTTTTTTGGACTTCTCCAATATAGTAATGTCAAGTTTGATTAAAATCTCGAGTTCCAAGTTTTGCACGAATACAATACTTGCCCTATAGGTATAGGTGCAAGTAAAAAGACTGAAAAAAGGTTGTTTATCCCTTGCGAATCTCAGTTGCCCTTTACTAAGCTTTTGGAAGGAAGACTGAAGAGAAGATTATTTATCCCTTTTAAAACTCAGTTCCCCTTTACTAAGCCTTTGGAAATAAAATGCACAACTGGGCCGTACAAACTTACACCTATACCCAAAATTATTGTGTGTATTTGAGATAAAAAGAAATAAACGAATATACCTATACTTTACATATGTATGTAAGTTGAAAATCAAGCAACGTCGTTACTATGTCATTTTCCTTCAGTTTCACTCATAAATTCATTGGCTTTGAAATTCGGTGAATATGCGAAAACCCAAAGCAAGTCCCTAAACATGTAACAATATTTATTTTCTCTATCTCTGTCTTTTAACCAATGAAAATGAGATTCAGATAAATCCAGTAGCACGTGCGCACCAATCAAAACCTGTATCGTAAGGAAAAAAAACGTTTCCATGGCAACAGCTGTGTACTAGAGTGTTGCCGAGTAATAGATACGTATCAAAAGTGATTATTAATTTAGACGTGATGCTTCGTTTTCTTAAAAATGGCTATGTTGATAGTTTTACTTTCGACTACAGATGCCATAAAAGAGTATCTTTATAACAATTTCCAACTTTTTGATTCTACAACATAGCTCCACTGCCATTGGAATATATTTTGTTAGTTATAATAGCAATATTATACAGATTTCGTATATTGAAACAGTCAAGTACAATACATACATATCTTTTTTTTCACTATAGTGTGCGTGTACTTTCGTAAATACACATGCTTTGACTTATCTTTAAAAAGCTATTGAACCATTGTTATCAATCTGGCCTTAAACTATGAAATAAGGAGAATCTTGGAAAAAGCTTTTGCAATGGTATATAATTTTGAAAATCGGTTCAGTAGAAGGAAGTAGGGATAAAATTCATGTTTGTCTATTAAAAAAAAATAAATAAAACAGTAACGAGTAGAAAGTTTTCGAGACAAGCGTATTTTTATGAAGTTGGCTCTAAGTAAAGTGCTTTTTAAAACAGTTTTGGTCAAAAACGTTGTAAGCCATCTCGTAGGGTTTAAAAAGGCTTGCTCTAATATAAAATTTAATAACAATCCTTGGAGCCGTTTTCGAATAAATTGGCTCCAACTGCTCGAATTCGCGAATAATACCGTTATACTAACTTTTGGCCAAAAATGTGATACAGTTCCTGATAGGTTTTCATCATATGTCAATATCTAAATAAAATCGTTGAAGTCACTTTCAAGCAAATCGACTTTAAGTCACCTTGGTCGTAAGTACCGTTATATCATATATAGACCAAAACGTGGTACGCGATCGTGTTGCATTACATCGTACTAAATCATTGAAGCTGTTTTCTCGAAAATTGTTGCCATTGTTGCAACATTTGGTAAGTAGCACGATACATCATTTGATTGCAATTGACCAGACTAATTCAAATATAAAGTTTAATCAAAATCGTTAGAGCCGTTTTCGAGAAAATCCGTTTTAACTGAAATCGGCCTTAAGTAAACTACCCTTAATTTTGAGATTAGAATAATAATCTAGGGATTATCACACACACTCTATATATGAAGTTTGATCTAAATCCATCCACTCGCTTAGGCTGTAGCCTCGTGCACAGACAGACAGAGAGACAGACAGACAGACAGACAGACAGACAGACAGGTACACGGCATTGGTGGACCTACTTTTTTGGACTTCTCCAATATAGTAATGTCAAGTTTGATTAAAATCTCGAGTTCCAAATTTTGCACGAATACAATACTTGCCCTATAGGTATAGGTGCAAGTAAAAATACTGAATAAAAGGTTGTTTATCCCTTGCGAATCTCAGTTGCCCTTTACTAAGCTTTTGGAAGGAAGACTGAAGTGAAGATTATTTATCCCTTTTAAAACTCAGTTCCCCTTTACTAAGACTTTGGAAGGAAGAATGAAAAGAAGATTATTTATCTCTTGCGAAATTCAGTTGCCCTTTCCTCAGCCTTTGGAAGGGAAACTGAATAAAAGATGACTTAGCTTTTGTAAAACTCACTTAACCTTTACTAAGACTTTGGAATTAAGACTGAAAAGGAGATTATTTGTCCCTTGTGAAACTCAGTTCCCCTTTACTAAGCCTTTGGAAAAAAGACTGAAAAAAAGATTATTTATGCTTTGCGAAACTCAGTTCCCCTTTACTAAGCCTTTGGAAATGAAGTGCACAACTGGGCCGTACAAACTTGCACCTATACCCAAAATTCTTGTGTGTATTTGAGGTAAAAAGAAATAAACGAATATACCTATACTTTACATATGTATGTAAGTTGAAAACCAAGCAACGTCGTTACTATGTCATTTTCCTTCAGTTTCACTCATAAATTAATTGGCTTTGAAATTCGGTGAATATGAGAAAACCCAAAGCAAGTCCCTAAAAATGTAACAATATTTATTTTCTCTATCTCTGTCTTTTAACCAATGAAAATGAAATTCAGATAAATCCAGTAGCACGTGCACACCAATCAAAACCTATATCGTAAGGAAAAAAAACGTTTTCATGGCAACAGGTGTGTACTAGAGTGTTGCCGAGTAATAGATACGTATCAAAAGTGATTATTAATTTAGACGTGATGCTTCGTTTTCTTAAAAATGGATATGTTGATAGTTTTACTTTTGACTACAGATGCCATAAAAGAGTATCTTTATAACAATTTCCAACTTTTTGATTCTACAACATAGTTCCACTGCCATTGGAATATATTTTGTTAGTTATAATAGCAATATTATACAGATTTCGTATATTGAAACAGTCAAGTACAATACATACATATCTTTTTTTTCACTATAGTGTGCGTGTACTTTCGTAAATACACATGCTTTGACTTATCTTTAAAAAGCTATTGAACCATTGTTATCAATCTGGCCTTAAACTATGAAATAAGGAGAATCTTGGAAAAAGCGTTTGCAATGGTATATAATTTCGTTGAAAAAATCGTTGAAGTCACTTTCAAGCAAATCGACTTTAAGTCACCTTGGTCGTAAGTACCGTTATATCATATATAGACCAAAACGTGGTACGCGATCGTGTTGCATTACATCGTACTAAATCATTGAAGCTGTTTTCTCGAAAATTGTTGCCATTGTTGCAACATTTGGTAAGTAGCACGATACATCATTTGATTGCAATTGGCCAGACTAATTCAAATATAAAGTTTAATCAAAATCGTTAGAGCCGTTTTCGAGAAAATCCGTTTTAACTGAAATCGGCCTTAAGTAAACTACCCTTAATTTTGAGATTAGAATGATAATCTAGGGATTATCACACACACTCTATATATTAAGTTTGATCTAAATCCATCCACTCGCTTAGGCTGTAGCCTCGTGCACAGACAGACAGAGAGACAGACAGACAGACAGACAGACAGACAGGTACACGGCATTGGTGGACCTACTTTTTTGGACTTCTCCAATATAGTAATGTCAAGTTTGATTAAAATCTCGAGTTCCAAATTTTGCACGAATACACTACTTGCCTTATAGGTATAGGTGCAAGTAAAAAGACTGAAAAAAAGGTTGTTTATCCCTTGCGAATCTCAGTTGCCCTTTACTAAGCTTTTGGAAGGAAGACTGAAGTGAAGATTATTTATCCCTTTTAAAACTCAGTTCCCCTTTACTAAGACTTTGGAAGGAAGAATGAAAAGAAGATTATTTATCTCTTGCGAAATTCAGTTGCCCTTTCCTCAGCCTTTGGAAGGGAAACTGAATAAAAGATGACTTAGCTTTTGTAAAACTCACTTAACCTTTACTAAGACTTTGGAATTAAGACTGAAAAGGAGATTATTTGTCCCTTGTGAAACTCAGTTCCCCTTTACTAAGCCTTTGGAAAAAAGACTGAAAAAAGATTATTTATGCTTTGCGAAACTCAGTTCCCCTTTACTAAGCCTTTGGAAATAAAGTGCACAACTGGGCCGTACAAACTTGCACCTATACCCAAAATTCTTGTGTGTATTTGAGGTAAAAAGAAATAAACGAATATACCTATACTTTACATATGTATGTAAGTTGAAAACCAAGCAACGTCGTTACTATGTCATTTTCCTTCAGTTTCACTCATAAATTAATTGGCTTTGAAATTCGGTGAATATGAGCAAAACCCAAAGCAAGTCCCTAAAAATGTAACAATATTTATTTTCTCTATCTCTGTCTTTTAACCAATGAAAATGAAATTCAGATAAATCCAGTAGCACGTGCACACCAATCAAAACCTATATCGTAAGGAAAAAGCCATCTCGTAGGGTTTAAAAGGCTTGCTCTAATATAAAATTTAATAACAATCCTTGGAGTCGTTTTCGAATAAATTGGCTCCAACTGCTCGATTTCGCGAATAATACCGTTATACTAACTTTTGGCCAAAAATGTGATACAGTTCCTGATAGGATTTGAGATGTTTCATCATATGTCATTATCTAAATAAAATCGTTGAAGGCACTTTCAAGCAAATCAACTTTAAGTCACCTTGGTCGTAAGTACCGTTATATCATATATAGACCAAAACGTGGTACGCGATCGTGTTGCATTACATCGTACTAAATCATTGAAGCTGTTTTCTCGAAAATTGTTGCCATTGTTGCAACATTTGGTAAGTAGCACGATACATCATTTGATTGCAATTGACCAGACTAATTCAAATATAAAGTTTAATCAAAATCGTTAGAGCCGTTTTCGAGAAAATCCGTTTTAACTGAAATCGGCCTTAAGTAAACTACCCTTAATTTTGAGATTAGAATGATAATCTAGGGATTATCACACACACTCTATATATGAAGTTTGATCTAACTCCATCCACTCGCTTAGGCTGTAGCCTCGTGCACAGACAGACAGAGAGACAGACAGACAGACAGACAGACAGACAGACAGGTACACGGCATTGGTGGACCTACTTTTTTGGACTTCTCCAATATAGTAATGTCAAGTTTGATTAAAATCTCGAGTTCCAAATTTTGCACGAATACAATACTTGCCCTATAGGTATAGGTGCAAGTAAAAAGACTGAAAAAAAGGTTGTTTATCCCTTGCGAATCTCAGTTGCCCTTTACTAAGCTTTTGGAAGGAAGACTGAAGTGAAGATTATTTATCCCTTTTAAAACTCAGTTCCCCTTTACTAAGACTTTGGAAGGAAGAATGAAAAAAAGATTATTTATCTCTTGCGAAATTCAGTTGCCCTTTCCTCAGGCTTTGGAAGGGAAACTGAATAAAAGATGACTTAGCTTTGTAAAACTCACTTAACCTTTACTAAGACTTTGGAATTAAGACTGAAAAGGAGATTATTTGTCCCTTGTGAAACTCAGTTCCCCTTTACTAAGCCTTTGGAAAAAAGACTGAAAAAAAGATTATTTATGCTTTGCGAAACTCAGTTCCCCTTTACTAAGCCTTTGGAAATAAAGTGCACAACTGGGCCGTACAAACTTGCACCTATACCCAAAATTCTTGTGTGTATTTGAGGTAAAAAGAAATAAACGAATATACCTATACTTTACATATGTATGTAAGTTGAAAACCAAGCAACGTCGTTACTATGTCATTTTCCTTCAGTTTCACTCATAAATTAATTGGCTTTGAAATTCGGTGAATATGAGAAAACCCAAAGCAAGTCCCTAAAAATGTAACAATATTTATTTTCTCTATCTCTGTCTTTTAACCAATGAAAATGAAATTCAGATAAATCCAGTAGCACGTGCCTATATCGTAAGGAAAAAAAACGTTTTCATGGCAACAGGTGTGTACTAGAGTGTTGCCGAGTAATAGATACGTATCAAAAGTGATTATTAATTTAGACGTGATGCTTCGTTTTCTTAAAAATGGATATGTTGATAGTTTTACTTTTGACTACAGATGCCATAAAAGAGTATCTTTATAACAATTTCCAACTTTTTGATTCTACAACATAGTTCCACTGCCATTGGAATATATTTTGGTAGTAATAATAGCAATATTATACAGATTTCGTATTTTGAAGAAGTCAAGTACAATACATACATATTTTTTGGTTCACTATAGTGTGCGTGTACTTTCGTAAATACCCATGCTTTGACTTACCTTTAAAAAGCTATTGAACCATTGTTATCAATCTGGCCTTAAACTATGAAATAAGGAGAATCTTGGAAAAAGCTTTTGCAATGGTATATTATTTTGAAAATCGGTTCAGTAGAAAGAAGTAGGGATAAAATTCATGTTTGTCTGTTAATATGATATGAACATCGTGTTTTTGTTAAGCTGGCAGTAAGGAAAGTGGAATTATAGGCAATTTTGACGAAAAACGTGGTAGGCCATATTATGGAGTTTTGTGAAAGAAGCCTAGATATGAAAATAAAACAGTAACGAGTAGAAAGTTTTCGAGACAAGCGTATTTTTATGAAGTTGGCTCTAAGTAAAGTGCTTTTTAAAACAGTTTTGGTCAAAAACGTTGTAAGCCATCTCGTAGGGTTTAAAAAGGCTTGCTCTAATATAAAATTTAATAGCAATCCTTGGAGCCGTTTTCGAATAAATTGGCTCCAACTGCTCGATTTCGCAAATAATACCGTTATACTAACTTTTGGCCAAAAATGTGATACAGTTCCTGATAGGATTTGAGATGTTTCATCATATGTCAATATCTAAATAAAATCGTTGAAGGCACTTTCAAGCAAATCGACTTTAAGTCACGTTGGTCGTAAGTACCGTTATATCATATATAGACCAAAACGTGTTACGCGATCGTGTTGCATTACATCGTACTAAATCATTGAAGCTGTTTTCTCGAAAATTGTTGCCATTGTTGCAACATTTGGTAAGTAGCACGATACATCATTTGATTGCAATTGACCAGACTAATTCAAATATACAGTTTAATCAAAATCGTTAGAGCCGTTTTCGAGAAAATCCATTTTTACTGAAATCGGCCTTAAGTAAACTACCCTTAATTTTGAGATTAGAATGATAATCTAGGGATTATCACACACACTCTATATATGAAGTTTGATCTAAATCCATCCACTCGCTTAGGCTGTAGCCTCGTGCACAGACAGACAGAGAGACAGACAGACAGACAGACAGACAGACAGGTACACGGCATTGGTGGACCTACTTTTTTGGACTTCTCCAATATAGTAATGTCAAGTTTGATTAAAATCTCGAGTTCCAAATTTTGCACGAATACAATACTTGCCCTATAGGTATAGGTGCAAGTAAAAAGACTGAAAAAAGGTTGTTGTTGTGAAGAGAAGATTATTTATCCCTTTTAAAACTCAGTTCCCCTTTACTAAGCCTTTGGAAGGAAGACTGAAAAGAAGACTATTTATCCCCTGCGAAACTCAGTTCACCTTTACTAAGACTTTGGAAGGAAGAATGAAAAGAAGATTATTTATCTCTTGCGAAATTCAGTTGCCCTTTCCTCAGCCTTTGGAAGGGAAACTAAATAAAAGATGACTTAGCTTTTGTAAAACTCACTTAACCTTTACTAAGACTTTGAAATTAAGACTGAAAAGGAGATTATTTGTCCCTTGTGAAACTCAGTTCCCCTTTACTAAGCCTTTGGAAAAAAGACTGAAAAAAAGATTATTTATGCTTTGCGAAACTCAGTTCCCCTTTACTAAGCCTTTGGAAATAAAGTGCACAACTGGGCCGTACAAACTTGCACCTATACCCAAAATTCTTGTGTGTATTTGAGGTAAAAAGAAATAAACGAATATACCTATACTTTACATATGTATGTAAGTTGAAAACCAAGCAACGTCGTTACTATGTCATTTTCCTTCAGTTTCACTCATAAATTAATTGGCTTTGAAATTCGGTGAATATGAGAAAACCCAAAGCAAGTCCCTAAAAATGTAACAATATTTATTTTCTCTATCTCTGTCTTTTAACCAATGAAAATGAGATTCAGATAAATCCAGTAGCACGTGCGCACCAATCAAAACCTGTATCGTAAGGAAAAAAAACGTTTCCATGGCAACAGCTGTGTACTAGAGTGTTGCCGAGTAATAGATACGTATTAAAATTGATTAATAATTTAGACGTGATGCTTCGTTTTCTTAAGAATGGCTATGTTGATAGTTTTACTTTCGACTACAGATGCCATAAAAGAGTATCTTTATAACAATTTCCAACTTTTTGATTCTACAACATAGTTCCACTGCCATTGGAATATATTTTGTTAGTAATAATGGCAATATTATACAGATTTCGTTTTTTGAAGAAGTCAAGTACAATACATACATATTTTTTGGTTCACTACAGTGTGCGTGTACTTTCGTAAATACACATGCTTTGACTTATCTTTAAAAAGCTATTGAACCATTGTTATCAATCTGGCCTTAAACTATGAAATAAGGAGAATCTTGGAAAAAGCTTTTGCAATGGTAGATGGAAGTAGGGATAAAATTCATGTTTGTCTATTAATATGATATCAAAATCGTGTTTTTGTTAAGCTGGCTGTAAGGAAAATGGATTTATAGGCAATTTTGACGAAAAACGTGGTATGCCATATTATAGAGTTTTGTAAAAGAAGCCTAGATATGAAAATAAAACAGTAACGAGTAGAAAGTTTTCGAGACAAGCGTATTTTTATGAAGTTGGCTCTAAGTAAAGTGCTTTTTAAAACAGTTTTGGTCAAAAACGTTGTAAGCCATCTCGTAGGGTTTAAAAAGGCTTGCTCTAATATAAAATTTAATAACAATCCTTGGAGCCGTTTTCGAATAAATTGGCTGAAACTGCTCGAATTCGCGAATAATAACGTTATACTAACTTTTGGCCAAAAATGTGATACAGTTCTTGATAGGTTTTCATCATATGTCAATATCTAAATAAAATCGTTGAAGTCACTTTCAAGCAAATCGACTTTAAGTCACCATGGTCGTAAGTACCGTTATATCATATATAGACCAAAACGTGGTACGCGATCGTGTTGCATTACATCGTACTAAATCATTGAAGCTGTTTTCTCGAAAATTGTTGCCATTGTTGCAAAATTTGGTAAGTAGCACGATACATCATTTGATTGCAATTGACCAGACTAATTCAAATATAAAGTTTAATCAAAATCGTTACAGCCGTTTTCGAGAAAATCCATTTTAACTGAAATCGGCCTTAAGTAAACTACCCTTAATTTTGAGATTGGAATGATAATCTAGGGATTATCACACACACTCTATATATGAAGCTTGATCTAAATCCATCCACTCGTTTAGGCTGTAGCCTCGTGCACAGACAGACAAACAGAGAGACAGACAGACAGACAGACAGACAGGTACACGGCATTGGTGGACCTACTTTTTTGGACCTCTCCAATATAGTAATGTCAAGTTTGATTAAAATCTCGAGTTCCAAATTTTGCACGAATACAATACTTGCCCTATAGGTACAGGTGCAAGTAAAAAGACTGAAAAAAAGGTTGTTTATCCCTTGCGAATCTCAGTTGCCCTTTACTAAGATTTTGGAAGGAAGACTGAAGTGAAGATTATTTATCCCTTTTAAAACTCAGGTCCCCTTTACTAAGCCTTTGGAAGGAAGACTGAAAAGAAGACTATTTATCCCCTGCGAAACTCAGTTCACCTTTACTAAGACTTTGGAAGGAAGAATGAAAAGAAGATTATTTATCTCTTGCGAAATTCAGTTGCCCTTTCCTCAGCCTTTGGAAGGGAAACTGAATAAAAGATGACTTAGCTTTTGTAAAACTCACTTATCCTTTACTAAAACTTTGGAATTAAGACTGAAAAGGAGATTATTTGTCCCTTGTGAAACTCAGTTCCCCTTTAGTAAGCCTTTGGAAAAAAAGACTGAAAAAAAGATTATTTATGCTTTGCGAAACTCAGTTCCCCTTTACTAAGCCTTTGGAAATAAAGTGCACAACTGGGCCGTACAAACTTGCACCTATACCCAAAATTCTTGTGTGTATTTGAGGTAAAAAGAAATAAACGAATATACCTATACTTTACATATGTATGTAAGTTGAAAACCAAGCAACGTCGTTACTATGTCATTTTCCTTCAGTTTCACTCATAAATTCATTGCCTTTGAGCTCCGGTGACAATATCATTTTCCTTCAGTTTCACTCATAAATTCATTGCCTTTGAACTCCGGCGAAAGCAAGTCCCTAAAAATGTAACAATATTTATTTTCTCTATCTCTGTCTTTTAACCAATGAAAATGAAATTCAGATAAATCCAGTAGCACGTGCACACCAATCAAAACCTGTTTCGTAAGGAAAAAATAACGTTTCCATGACAACAGCTGTGTTCTAGAGTGTTGCCGAGTAATAGATACGTATCGTACGTGATTATTAATTTAGACGTGATGCTTCGTTTTCTTAAAAATGGCTATGTTGATAGTTTCACTTTCGACTACAGATGCCATAAAAGAGTATCTTTATAACAATTTCCAACTTTTTGATTCTACAACATAGTTCCACTGCCATTGGAATATATTTTGTTAGTAATAATGGCAATATTATACAGATTTCGTTTTTTGAAGAAGTCAAGTACAATACATACATATTTTTTGGTTCACTATAGTGTGCGTGTACTTTCGTAAATACACATGCTTTGACTTATCTTTAAAAAGCTATTGAACCATTGTTATCAATCTGGCCTTAAACTATGAAATAAGGAGAATCTTGGAAAAAGCTTTTGCAATGGTAGAAAGAAGTAGGGATAAAATTCATGTTTGTCTATTAATATGATATCAAAATCGTGTTTTTGTTAAGCTGGCTGTAAGGAAAATGGATTTATAGGCAATTTTGACGAAAAACGTGGTATGCCATATTATAGAGTTTTGTAAAAGAAGCCTAGATATGAAAATAAAACAGTAACGAGTAGAAAGTTTTCGAGACAAGCGTATTTTTATGAAGTTGGCTCTAAGTAAAGTGCTTTTTAAAACAGTTTTGGTCAAAAACGTTGTAAGCCATCTCGTAGGGTTTAAAAAGGCTTGCTCTAATATAAAATTTAATAACAAGCCTTGGAGCCGTTTTCGAATAAATTGGCTCCAACTGCTCGATTTCGCGAATAATACCGTTATACTAACTTTTGGCCAAAAATGTGATACAGTTCCTGATAGGTTTTCATCATATGTCAATATCTAAATAAAATAGTTGATGTCACTTTCAAGCAAATCGACTTTAAGTCACGTTGGTCGTAAGTACCGTTATATCATATATAGACCAAAACGTGGTACGCGATCGTGTTGCATTACATCGTACTAAATCATTGAAGCTGTTTTCTCGAAAATTGTTGCCATTGTTGCAACATTTGGTAAGTAGCACGATACATCATTTGATTGCAATTGACCAGACTAATTCAAATATAAAGTTTAATCAAAATCGTTAGAACCGTTTTCGAGAAAATCCATTTTAACTGAAATCGGCCTTAAGTAAACTACCCTTAATTTTGAGATTAGAATGATAATCTAGGGATTATCACACACACTCTTTATATGAAGTTTGATCTAAATCCATCCACTCGCTTAGGCTGTAGCCTCGTGCACAGACAGACAGACAGAGAGACAGACAGACAGACAGACAGGTACACGGCATTGGCGGACCTACTTTTTTGGACTTCTCCAATATAGTAATGTCAAGTTTGATTAAAATCTCGAGTTCCAAATTTTGCACGAATACAATGCTTGCCCTATAGGTATAGGTGCAAGTAAAAAGACTGAAAAAAAGGTTGTTTATCCCTTGCGAATCTCAGTTGCCTTTTACTAAGCTTTTGGAAGGAAGACTGAAGAGAAGATTATTTATCCCTTTTAAAACTCAGTTCCCTTTTACTAAGCCTTTGGAAAAAAGACTAAGGAAAAGATTATTTATTCTTTGCGAAACTCAGTTCCCATTTACTAAGCCTTTGGAAAAAAAGACTCAAAAAAAGATTATTCAGCTTTTGTGAAACTAAATTCCCCTTTACTAAGCCTTTGGAAGGAAGACTGCAAAGAAGACTATTCATCCCTTGTGAAACTTCCCCTTTACTAAGCCTTTTGGAAAAAAGACTGAAGAAAATATTATTTATCCCTTGCGAAGCTCAGTTCCGCTTTACTAAGCCTTTGGAAAAAAGATTCAAAAAAAGATTATTCAGCTTCTGTAAAACTAAATTCCCCTTTGCTAAGCCTTTGGAAGGAAAACCGAATAAAATATTATTTAGTATCTGTGAAGCTCACTTCCCCTTTACTAAGCCTTTGGAAGGAAGACTGAAAAGAGGTTATTTATCTTTTGTGAAACTCAGTTCCCCTTTACTAAGCCTTTGGAAGGAAGACTGAAAAGAAGACTATTTATCCCCTGCGAAACTCAGTTCACCTTTACTAAGACTTTGGAAGGAAGAGTGAAAAGAAGATTATTTATCTCTTGCGAAATTCAGTTGTCCTTTCCTCAGCCTTTGGAAGGGAAACTGAATAAAAGATAACCTTTACTAAGACTTTGGAATTAAGACTGAAAAGGAGATTATTTGTCCCTTGTGAAACTCAGTTCCCCTTTACTAAGCCTTTGGAAAAAAGACTGAAAAAAAGATTATTTATGCTTTGCGAAACTCAGTTCCCCTTTACTAAGCCTTTGGAAATAAAGTGCACAACTGGGCCGTACAAACTTGCACCTATACCCAAAATTCTTGTGTGTATTTGAGGTAGAAAGAAATAAACGAATATACTTATACTTTACATATGTATGTAAGTTGAAAACCAAGCAACGTCGTTACTATGTCATTTTCCTTCAGTTTCACTCATAAATTCATTGCCTTTGAACTCCGGTGACAATGTCATTTTCCTTCAGTTTCACTCATAAATTAATTGCCTTTGAACTCCGGCGAAAGCAAGTCCCTAAAAATGTAACAATATTTATTTTCTCTATCTCTGTCTTTTAACCAATGAAAATGAAATTAAGATAAATCTAGTAGCACGTGCCAATCAAAACCTGTATCGTAAGGAAAAAATAACGTTTCCATGACAACAGCTGTGTTCTAGAGTGTTGCCGAGTAATAGATACGTATCGTACGTGATTATTAATTTAGACGTGATGCTTCGTTTTCTTAAAAATGGCTATGTGGATAGTTTCACTTTCGACTACAGATGCCATAAAAGAGTATCTTTATAACAATTTCCAACTTTTTGATTCTGCAACATAGTTCCACTGCCATTGGAATATATTTTGTTAGTAATAATGGCAATATTATACAGATTTCGTATTTTGAAGAAGTCAAGTACAATACATACATATTTTTTGGTTCACTATAGTGTGCGTGTACTTTCGTAAATACACATGCTTTGACTTATCTTTAAAAAGCTATTGAACCATTGTTATCAATCTGGCCTTAAACTATGAAATAAGGAGAATCTTGGAAAAAGCTTTTGCAATGGGATATGATTTTGAAAATCGGTTCAGTAGAAAGAAGTAGGGATAAAATTCATGTTTGTCTATTAATATGATATGAACATCGTGTTTTTGTTAAGCTGGCTGTTAGGAAAGTGGAATTATAGGCAATTTTGACAAAAAACGTGGTATGCCATGTTATAGAGTTTTGTGAAAGAAGCCTAGATATGAAAATAAAACAGTAACGAGTAGAAAGTTTTCGAGACAAGCGTATTTTTATGAAGTTGGCTCTAAGTAAAGTGCTTTTTAAAACAGTTTTGGTCAAAAACGTTGTAAGCCATCTCGTAGGGTTTAAAAAGGCTTGCTCTAATATAAAATTAAATAACAATAATTGGAGCCGTTTTCGAATAAATTGGCTATAACTGCTCGATTTCGCGAATAATACCGTTATACTAACTTTTGGCCAAAAATGTGATACAGTTCCTGATAGGATTTGAGATGTTTCGTCATATGTCAATATCTAAATAAAATCGTTGAAGGCACTTTCAAGCAAATCGACTTTAAGTCACGTTGGTCGTAAGTACCGTTATATCATATATAGACCAAAACGTGGTACGCGATCGTGTTGCATTACATCGTACTAAATCATTGAAGCTGTTTTCTCGCAAATTGTTGCCATTGCTGCCACATTTGGTAAGAAGCACGATACATAATTTGCTTGCAATTGACCAGACTAATTCAAATATAAAGTTTAATCAAAATCGTTAGAGCCGTTTTCGAGAAAATCCATTTTTACTGAAATCGGCCTTAAGTAAACTACCCTTAATTTTGAGATTAGAATGATAATCTAGGGATTATCACACACACTCTATATATGAAGTTTGATCTAAATCCATCCACTCGTTTTGGCTGTAGCCTCGTGCACAGACAGACAGACAGACAGCACATGGCATTGGCGGACCTACTTTTTTGGACTTCTCCAATATAGTAATGTCAAGTTTGATTAAAATCTCGAGTTCCAAATTTTGCACGAATACAATACTTGCAATATAGGTATAGGTGCAAGTAAAAAGACTGAAAAAAAGGTTGTTTATTACTTGCGAATCTCAGTTGCCCTTTACTAAGCTTTTGGAAGGAAGACTGAAGTGAAGATTATTTATCCTGTAAACATGTAACAATATTTATTTTCTCTATCTCTGTCTTTTAACCAATGAAAATGAGATTCAGATAAATCCAGTAGCACGTGCGCACCAATCAAAACCTGTATCGTAAGGAAAAAAAACGTTTCCATGGCAACAGCTGTGTACTAGAGTGTTGCCGAGTAACAGATACGTATCAAAATTGATTATTAATTTAGACGTGATGCTTCGTTTTCTTAAAAATGGCTATGTTGATAGTTTTACTTTCGACTACAGATGCCATAAAAGAGTATCTTTATAACAATTTCCAACTTTTTGATTCTACAACATAGTTCCACTGCCATTGGAATATATTTTGTTAGTAATAATGGCAATATTATACAGATTTCGTATTTTGAAGAAGTCAAGTACAATACATACATATTTTTTGGTTCACTATAGTGTGCGTGTACTCTCGTAAATACACATGCTTTGACTTATCTTTAAAAAGCTATTGAACCATTGTTATCAATCTGGCCTTAAACTATGAAATAAGGAGAATCTTGGAAAAAGCTTTTGCAATGGTAGAAAGAAGTAGGGATAAAATTCATGTTTGTCTATTAATATGATATCAAAATCGTGTTTTTGTTAAGCTGGCTGTAAGGAAAATGGATTTATAGGCAATTTTGACGAAAAACGTGGTATGCCATATTATAGAGTTTTGTAAAAGAAGCCTAGATATGAAAATAAAACAGTAACGAGTAGAAAGTTTTCGAGACAAGCGTATTTTTATGAAGTTGGCTCTAAGTAAAGTGCTTTTTAAAACAGTTTTGGTCAAAAACGTTGTAAGCCATCTCGTAGGGTTTAAAAAGGCTTGCTCTAATATAAAATTTAATAACAAGCCTTGGAGCCGTTTTCGAATAAATTGGCTCCAACTGCTCGATTTCGCGAATAATACCGTTATACTAACTTTTGGCCAAAAATGTGATACAGTTCCTGATAGGTTTTCATCATATGTCAATATCTAAATAAAATAGTTGATGTCACTTTCAAGCAAATCGACTTTAAGTCACGTTGGTCGTAAGTACCGTTATATCATATATAGACCAAAACGTGGTACGCGATCGTGTTGCATTACATCGTACTAAATCATTGAAGCTGTTTTCTCGAAAATTGTTGCCATTGTTGCAACATTTGGTAAGTAGCACGATACATCATTTGATTGCAATTGACCAGACTAATTCAAATATAAAGTTTAATCAAAATCGTTAGAACCGTTTTCGAGAAAATCCATTTTAACTGAAATCGGCCTTAAGTAAACTACCCTTAATTTTGAGATTAGAATGATAATCTAGGGATTATCACACACACTCTTTATATGAAGTTTGATCTAAATCCATCCACTCGCTTAGGCTGTAGCCTCGTGCACAGACAGACAGACAGAGAGACAGACAGACAGACAGACAGGTACACGGCATTGGCGGACCTACTTTTTTGGACTTCTCCAATATAGTAATGTCAAGTTTGATTAAAATCTCGAGTTCCAAATTTTGCACGAATACAATGCTTGCCCTATAGGTATAGGTGCAAGTAAAAAGACTGAAAAAAAGGTTGTTTATCCCTTGCGAATCTCAGTTGCCTTTTACTAAGCTTTTGGAAGGAAGACTGAAGAGAAGATTATTTATCCCTTTTAAAACTCAGTTCCCTTTTACTAAGCCTTTGGAAAAAAGACTAAGGAAAAGATTATTTATTCTTTGCGAAACTCAGTTCCCATTTACTAAGCCTTTGGAAAAAAAGACTCAAAAAAAGATTATTCAGCTTTTGTGAAACTAAATTCCCCTTTACTAAGCCTTTGGAAGGAAGACTGCAAAGAAGACTATTCATCCCTTGTGAAACTTCCCCTTTACTAAGCCTTTTGGAAAAAAGACTGAAGAAAATATTATTTATCCCTTGCGAAGCTCAGTTCCGCTTTACTAAGCCTTTGGAAAAAAGATTCAAAAAAAGATTATTCAGCTTCTGTAAAACTAAATTCCCCTTTGCTAAGCCTTTGGAAGGAAAACCGAATAAAATATTATTTAGTATCTGTGAAGCTCACTTCCCCTTTACTAAGCCTTTGGAAGGAAGACTGAAAAGAGGTTATTTATCTTTTGTGAAACTCAGTTCCCCTTTACTAAGCCTTTGGAAGGAAGACTGAAAAGAAGACTATTTATCCCCTGCGAAACTCAGTTCACCTTTACTAAGACTTTGGAAGGAAGAGTGAAAAGAAGATTATTTATCTCTTGCGAAATTCAGTTGTCCTTTCCTCAGCCTTTGGAAGGGAAACTGAATAAAAGATAACCTTTACTAAGACTTTGGAATTAAGACTGAAAAGGAGATTATTTGTCCCTTGTGAAACTCAGTTCCCTTTTACTAAGCCTTTGGAAATAAAGTGCACAACTGGGCCGTACAAACTTGCACCTATACCCAAAATTCTTGTGTGTATTTGAGGTAGAAAGAAATAAACGAATATACTTATACTTTACATATGTATGTAAGTTGAAAACCAAGCAACGTCGTTACTATGTCATTTTCCTTCAGTTTCACTCATAAATTCATTGCCTTTGAACTCCGGTGACAATGTCATTTTCCTTCAGTTTCACTCATAAATTAATTGCCTTTGAACTCCGGCGAAAGCAAGTCCCTAAAAATGTAACAATATTTATTTTCTCTATCTCTGTCTTTTAACCAATGAAAATGAAATTAAGATAAATCTAGTAGCACGTGCCAATCAAAACCTGTATCGTAAGGAAAAAATAACGTTTCCATGACAACAGCTGTGTTCTAGAGTGTTGCCGAGTAATAGATACGTATCGTACGTGATTATTAATTTAGACGTGATGCTTCGTTTTCTTAAAAATGGCTATGTGGATAGTTTCACTTTCGACTACAGATGCCATAAAAGAATATCTTTATAACAATTTCCAACTTTTTGATTCTGCAACATAGTTCCACTGCCATTGGAATATATTTTGTTAGTAATAATGGCAATATTATACAGATTTCGTATTTTGAAGAAGTCAAGTACAATACATACATATTTTTTGGTTCACTATAGTGTGCGTGTACTTTCGTAAATACACATGCTTTGACTTATCTTTAAAAAGCTATTGAACCATTGTTATCAATCTGGCCTTAAACTATGAAATAAGGAGAATCTTGGAAAAAGCTTTTGCAATGGGATATGATTTTGAAAATCGGTTCAGTAGAAAGAAGTAGGGATAAAATTCATGTTTGTCTATTAATATGATATGAACATCGTGTTTTTGTTAAGCTGGCTGTTAGGAAAGTGGAATTATAGGCAATTTTGACAAAAAACGTGGTATGCCATGTTATAGAGTTTTGTGAAAGAAGCCTAGATATGAAAATAAAACAGTAACGAGTAGAAAGTTTTCGAGACAAGCGTATTTTTATGAAGTTGGCTCTAAGTAAAGTGCTTTTTAAAACAGTTTTGGTCAAAAACGTTGTAAGCCATCTCGTAGGGTTTAAAAAGGCTTGCTCTAATATAAAATTAAATAACAATAATTGGAGCCGTTTTCGAATAAATTGGCTATAACTGCTCGATTTCGCGAATAATACCGTTATACTAACTTTTGGCCAAAAATGTGATACAGTTCCTGATAGGATTTGAGATGTTTCGTCATATGTCAATATCTAAATAAAATCGTTGAAGGCACTTTCAAGCAAATCGACTTTAAGTCACGTTGGTCGTAAGTACCGTTATATCATATATAGACCAAAACGTGGTACGCGATCGTGTTGCATTACATCGTACTAAATCATTGAAGCTGTTTTCTCGCAAATTGTTGCCATTGCTGCCACATTTGGTAAGAAGCACGATACATAATTTGCTTGCAATTGACCAGACTAATTCAAATATAAAGTTTAATCAAAATCGTTAGAGCCGTTTTCGAGAAAATCCATTTTTACTGAAATCGGCCTTAAGTAAACTACCCTTAATTTTGAGATTAGAATGATAATCTAGGGATTATCACACACACTCTATATATGAAGTTTGATCTAAATCCATCCACTCGTTTTGGCTGTAGCCTCGTGCACAGACAGACAGACAGACAGCACATGGCATTGGCGGACCTACTTTTTTGGACTTCTCCAATATAGTAATGTCAAGTTTGATTAAAATCTCGAGTTCCAAATTTTGCACGAATACAATACTTGCAATATAGGTATAGGTGCAAGTAAAAAGACTGAAAAAAAGGTTGTTTATTACTTGCGAATCTCAGTTGCCCTTTACTAAGCTTTTGGAAGGAAGACTGAAGTGAAGATTATTTATCCTTTTTAAAACTCAGTTCCCCTTTACTAAGCCTTTGGAAGGAAGAATGAAAAGAAGATTATTTATCTCTTGCGAAATTCAGTTGTCCTTTCCTCAGCCTTTGGAAGGGAAACTGAATAAAAGATGACTTAGCTTTTGTAAAACTCACTTAACCTTTACTAAGACTTTGGAATTAAGACTGAAAAGGAGATTATTTGTCCCTTGTGAAACTCAGTTCCCCTTTACTAAGCCTTTGGAAATAAAATGCACGACTGGGCCGTACAAACTTGCACCTGTACCCAAAATTATTGTGTGTATTTGAGATAAAAAGAAATAAACGAATATACCTATACTTTACATATGTATGTAAGTTGAAAATCAAGCAACGTCGTTACTATGTCATATTCCTTCAGTTTCACTCATAAATTCATTGGCTTTGAAATTCGGTGAATATGCGAAAACCCAAAGCAAGTCCCTAAACATGTAACAATATTTATTTTCTCTATCTCTGTCTTTTAACCAATGAAAATGAGATTCAGATAAATCCAGTAGCACGTGCGCACCAATCAAAACCTGTATCGTAAGGAAAAAAAACGTTTCCATGGCAACAGCTGTGTACTAGAGTGTTGCCGAGTAACAGATACGTATCAAAATTGATTATTAATTTAGACGTGATGCTTCGTTTTCTTAAAAATGGCTATGTTGATAGTTTTACTTTCGACTACAGATGCCATAAAAGAGTATCTTTATAACAATTTCCAACTTTTTGATTCTACAACATAGTTCCACTGCCATTGGAATATATTTTGTTAGTAATAATGGCAATATTATACAGATTTCGTATTTTGAAGAAGTCAAGTACAATACATACATATTTTTTGGTTCACTATAGTGTGCGTGTACTTTCGTAAATACACATGCTTTGACTTATCTTTAAAAAGCTATTGAACCATTGTTATCAATCTGGCCTTAAACTATGAAATAAGGAGAATCTTGGAAAAAGCTTTTGCAATGGTATATAATTTTGGAAATCGATTCAGTAGAAAGAAGTAGGGATAAAATTCATATTTTTATCTATTAATATGATATGAAAATCGTGTTTTTGTTAAGCTGGCTGTAAGGAAAGTGGAATTATAGGCAATTTTGAAAATGAAAATAAAACAGTAACGAGTAGAAAGTTTTCGAGACAAGCGTATTTTTATGAAGTTGGCTCTAAGTAAAGTGCTTTTTAAAACAGTTTTGGTCAAAAACGTTGTAAGCCATCTCGTAGGGTTTAAAAAGGCTTGCTCTAATATAAAATTTAATAACAATCCTTGGAGCCGTTTTCGAATAAATTGGCTCCAACTGTTCGATTTCGCGAATAATACCGTTATACTAACTTTTGGCCAAAAATGTGATACAGTTCCTGATAGAATTTGAGATGTTTCATCATATGTCAATATCTATATAAAATCGTTGAAGGCATTTTCAAGCAAATCGACTTTAAGTCACGTTGGTCGTAAGTACCGTTCTATCATATATAGACCAAAACGTGGTACGCGATCGTGTTGCATTACATCGTACCAAATCATTGGAGCTGTTTTCTCGCAAATTGTTGCCATTGCTGCCACATTTGGTAAGTAGCACGATACATCATTTGATTGCAATTGACCAGACTAATTCAAATATAAAGTTTAATCAAAATCGTTAGAGCCGTTTTCGAGAAAATCCATTTTAACTGAAATCGGCCTTAAGTAAACTACGCTTAATTTTGAGATTAGAATGATAATCTAGGGATTATCACACACACTCTATATATGAAGCTTGATCTAAATCCATCCACTCGTTTAGGCTGTAGCCTCGTGCACAGACAGACAGACAGAGAGACAGACAGACAGACAGGCACACGGCATTGGCGGTCCTACATTTTTGGACTTCTCCAATATAGTAATGTCAAGTTTGATTAAAATCTCGAGTTCCAAATTTTGCACGAATACAATACTTGCCCTATAGGTATAGGTGCAATTAAAAAGACTGAAAAAAAGGTTGTTTATCCCTTGCGAAGCTCAGTTCCCCTTTACTAAGATTTTGGAAAAAAGACTCAAAAAAGATTTTTCTGTAAACTAAATTCCCCTTTACTAAGCCTTTGGAAGGAAAACCGAATAAAATATTATTTAGAATCTGTGAAGCTCAGTTCCCCTTTACTAAGCCTTTGGAAGGAAGACTGACAAGAAGGTTATTTATCCCCTGCGAAACTAAGTTCACCTTTACTAAGACTTTGGAAGGAAGAATGAAAAGAAGATTATTTATCTCTTGCGAAATTCAGTTGCCCTTTCCTCAGCCTTTGGAAGGGAAACTGAATAAAAGATGACTTAGCTTTTGTAGAACTCACATAACCTTTACTAAGACTTTGGAATTAAGACTGAAAAGGAGATTATTTGTCCCTTGTGAAACTCAGTTCCCTCTTTACCAAGCCTTTGGAAGGGAAACTGAATAAAAGATGACTTAGCCTTTGTAAAACTCAGTTAATATTTACTAAGGCTTTGGAAAAAAGACTGAAAAAAATGTTATTTATACCTTGCGAAACTCAGTTCCCCTTTACTAAGCCTTTGGAAGGAAGACTGAAAATAAGTCTATTTATCCCCTGCGAAACTCAGTTCACCTTTACTAAGACTTTGGAAGGAAGAATGAAAAGAAGATTATTTATCTCTTGCGAAATTCAGTTGCCCTTTCCTCAGCCTTTGGAAGGGAAACTGAATAAAAAATAACTTAGCTTTTGTAAAACTCACTTAACCTTTACTAAGACTTTGGAATTAAGACTGCAAAGGAGATTATTTGTCCCTTGTGAAACTCAGTTCCCCTTTACTAAGCCTTTGGAAAAAAGACTGAAAAAAAGATTATTTATGCTTTTCGAAACTCAGTTCCCCTCTACTAAGCCTTTGGAAATAAAGTGCACGACTGGGCCGTACAAACTTGCACCTATACCCAAAATTCTTCTGTGTATTTGAGGTAAAAAGAAATAAACGAATATATACCTATACATAGGTTTACATATGTATGTAAGTTGAAAATCAAGCAACGTCGTTACTATGTCGTTTTACTTCAGTTTCGCTCATAAATTCATTAGCTTTGAAATTCGGTGAATATGCGAAAACCCAAAGCAAGTCCCTAAAAATGTAACAATATTTATTTTCTCTATCTCTGTCTTTTAACCAATGAAAATGAAATTCAGATAAGTCCAGTAGCACGTGCGCACCAATCAAAACCTATATCGTAAGGAAAAAAAACGTTTCCATGGCAACAGGTGTGTACAAGAGTGTTGCCGAGTAATAGATACGTATCAAAAGTGATTATTAATTTAGACGTGATGCTTCGTTTTCTTAAAAATGGCTAAGTTGATAGTTTTACTTTCGACTACAGATGCCATAAAAGAGTATCTTTATAACAATTTCCAACTTTTTGATTCTACAACATAGTTCCACTGCCATTGGAATATATTTTGTTAGTAATAATGGCAATATTATACAGATTTCGTATTGTGAAGAAGTCAAGTACAATACATACATATTTTTTGGTTCACTATAGTGTGCGTGTACTTTCGTAAATACACATGCTATGACTTATCTTGAAAAACCTTTTGAAAAATTGTTATCAATTTGGCCTTAAACAATGAAATAAGGAGAATCTTGGAAAAAGCTTTTGCAATGGTATATGATTTTGAAAATCAGTTCAGTAGAAAGAAGTAGGAATAAAATTCATGTTTGTCTATTAATATGATATGAAAATCGTGTTTTTGTTAAGCTGGCTGTAAGGAAAGTGGAATTATAGGCAATTTTGACGAAAAACGTGGTATGCCATATTATAGAGTTTTGTGAAAGAAGCCTAGATATGAAAATAGAACAGTAACGTGCTTTTTAAAACAGTTTTGGTCAAAAACGTTGTAAGCCATCTCGTAGGGTTTAAAAAGGCTTGCTCTAATATAAAATTTAAAAACAATCCTTGGAGCCGTTTTCGAATAAATTGGCTCCAACTGCTCGATTTCGCGAATAATACCGTTATACTAACTTTTGGCCAAAAATGTGATACAGTTCCTGATAGGATTTGAGATGTTTCATCATATGTCAATATCTAAATAAAATCGTTGAAGGCACTTTCAAGCAAATCGACTTTAAGTCACGTTGGTCGTAAGTACCGTTATATCATATATAGACCAAAACGTGGTACGCGATCGTGTTGTATTAAATCGTACTAAATCATTGAAGCTGTTTTCTCGCAAATTGTTGCCATTGGTGCCACATTTGGTAAGTAGCACGATACATCATTTGATTGCAATTGACCAGACTAATTCAAATATAAAGTTTAATCAAAATCGTTAGAGCCGTTTTCGAGAAAATCCATTTTAACTGAAATCGGCCTTAAGTAAACTACCCTTAATTTTGAGATTGGAATGATAATCTAGGGATTATCACACACACTCTATATATGAAGCTTGATCTAAATCCATCCACTCGTTTAGGCTGTAGCCTCGTGCACAGACAGACATACAGAGAGACAGACAGACAGACAGACAGACAGGCATACGGCATTGGCGGACCTACTTTTTTGGACTTCTCCAATATAGTAATGTCAAGTTTGATTAAAATCTCGAGTTCCAAATTTTGCACGAATACAATACTTGCCCTATAGGTATTGGTGCAAGTAAAAAGACTGAAAAAAAGGTTGTTTATCCCTTGCGAATCTCAGTTGCCCTTTACTAAGCTTTTGGAAGGAAGACTGAAAAGAAGATTATTTATCTCTTGCGAAATTCAGTTGCCCTTTCCTCAGCCTTTGGAAGGGAAACTGAATAAAAGATGACCTAGCTTTTGTAAAACTCAC
This sequence comes from Xylota segnis, assembly GCA_963583995.1. Lineage (NCBI taxonomy): Eukaryota > Metazoa > Arthropoda > Insecta > Diptera > Syrphidae > Xylota > Xylota segnis. The sequence continues at coordinate 90,358,410 of OY757236.1, read as the reverse complement.
TTAACCTTTACTGAGACTTTGGAATTAAGACTGAAAAGGAGATTATTTGTCCCTTGTGAAACTCAGTTCCCTCTTTACCAAGCCTTTGGAAGGGAAACTGAATAAAAGATGACTTAGCCTTTGTAAAACTCAGTTAACATTTACTAAGGCTTTGGAAAAAAGACTGAGAAAAATGTTATTTATACCTTGCGAAACTCAGTTCCCCTTTACTAAGAATTTGGAAGGAAGAATGAAAAGAAGTCTATTTATCCCCTGCGAAACTCAGTTCACCTTTACTAAGACTTTGGAAGGAAGAATGAAAAGAAGATTATTTATCTCTTGCGAAATTCAGTTGCCCTTTCCTCAGCCCTTGGAAGGGAAACTGTATAAAAAATAACTTAGCTTTTGTAAAACTCACTTAACCTTTACTAAGACTTTGGAATTAAGACTGAAAAGGAGATTATTTGTCCCTTGTGAAACTCAGTTCCCTCTTTACCAAGCCTTTGGAAGGGAAACTGAATAAAAGATGACTTAGCCTTTGTAAAACTCAGTTAACATTTACTAAGGCTTTGGAAAAAAGACTGAGAAAAAAGTTATTTATACCTTGCGAAACTCAGTTCCCCTTTACTAAGCCTTTGGAAGGAAGACTGAAAAGAAGTCTATTTATCCCCTGCGAAACTCAGTTCACCTTTACTAAGACTTTGGAAGGAAGAATGGAAAGAAGATTATTTATCTCTTGCGAAATTCAGTTGCCCTTTCCTCAGCCTTTGGAAGGGAAACTGAATAAAAAATAACTTAGCTTTTGTAAAACTCACTTAACCTTTACTAAGACTTTGGAATTAAGACTGAAAAGAAGATTATTTGTCCCTTGTGAAACTCAGTTCCCCTTTACTAAGCCTTTGGAAAAAAGACTGAAAAAAAGATTATTTACATATGCTTTGCGAAACTCAGTTCCCCTTTACTAAGATTTTGGAAATAAAGTGCACGACTGGGCCGTACAAACTTGCACCTATACCCAAAATTCTTGTGTGTATTTGAGGTAAAAAGAAATAAACGAAATATATACCTATATATAGGTTTACATATGTATGTAAGTTGAAAATCAAGCAACGTCGTTACTATGTCATTTTCCTTCAGTTTCACTCATAAATTCATTAGCTTTAAAATTCGGTGAATATGCGAAAACCCAAAGCAAGTCCCTAAAAATGTAACAATATTTATTTTCTCTATCTCTGTCTTTTAACCAATGAAAATGAAATTCAGATAAATCCAGTAGCACGTGCGCACCAATCAAAACCTATATCGTAAGGAAAAAAAACGTTTCCATGGCAGCAGGTGTGTACAAGAGTATTGCCGAGTAATAGATACGTATCAAAAGTGATTATTAATTTAGACGTGATGCTTCATTTTCTTAAAAATGGCTAAGTTGATAGTTTTACTTTCGACTACAGATGCCATAAAAGAGTATCTTTATAACAATTTCCAACTTTTTGATTCTACAACATAGTTCCACTGCCATTGGAATATATTTTGTTAGTAATAATAGCAATATTATACAGATTTCGTATTTTGAAGAAGTCAAGTACAATACATACATATTTTTTGGTTCACTATAGTGTGCGTGTACTTTCGTTAATACACATGCTTTGACTTATCTTTAAAAACCTATTGAACCATTGTTATCAATCTGGCCTTAAACTATGAAATAAGGAGAATCTTGGAAAAAGCTTTTGCAATGGTATATGATTTTGAAAATCGGTTCAGTAGAAAGAAGTAGGGATAAAATTCATGTTTGTCTATTAATATGATATGAAAATCGTGTTTTTGTTAAACTGGCTGTAAGGAAAGTGGAATTATAGGCAATTTTGACGAAAAACGTGGTATGCCATATTATAGAGTTTTGTGAAAGAAGCCTCGATATGAAAATAAAACAGTAACGAGTAGAAAGTTTCCGAGACAAGCGTATTTTTATGAAGTTGGCTCTAAGTAAAGTGCTTTTTAAAACAGTTTTGGTCAAAAACGTTGTAAGCCATCTCGTAGGGTTTAAAAAGGCTTGCTCTAGTATAAAATTTAATAACAATCCTTGGAGCCGTTTTCGAATAAATTGGCTCCAACTGCTCGAATTCGCGAATAATACCGTTATACTAACTTTTGGCCAAAAATATGATACAGTTCCTGATAGGTTTTCATCATATGTCAATATCTAAATAAAATCGTTGAAGTCACTTTCAAGCAAATCGACTTTAAGTCACCTTGGTCGTAAGTACCGTTATATCATATATAGACCAAAACGTGGTACGCGATCGTGTTGCATTACATCGTACTAAATCATTGAAGCTGTTTTCTCGCAAATTGTTGCCATTGTTGCCACATTTGGTAAGTAGCACGATACATCATTTGATTGCAATTGACCAGACTAATTCAAATATAACGTTTAATCAAAATTGTTAGAGCCGTTTTCGAGAAAATCCATTTTAACTGAAATCGGCCTTAAGTAAACTACGCTTAATTTTGAGATTAGAATGATAATCTAGGGATTATCACACACACTCTATGTATGAAGTTTGATCTAAATCCATCCACTCGTTTAGGCTGTAGCCTCGTGCACAGACAGACAGACAGACAGGCACACGGCATTGGCGGACCTACTTTTTTGGACTTCTCCAATATAGTAATGTCAAGTTTGATTAAAATCTCGAGTTCCAAATTTTGCACGAATACAATACTTGCCCTATAGGTATAGGTGCAAGTAAAAAGACTGAAAAAAAGGTTGTTTATCCCTTGCGAATCTCAGTTGCCCTTTACTAAGCTTTTGGAAGGAAGACTGAAGAGAAGATTATTTATCCCTTTTAAAACTCAGTTCCCCTTTATTAAGCCTTTGGAAAAAAGACTAAGGAAAAAATTATTTATCCCTTGCGTAACTCAATTCCCCTTTACTAGGCCTTTCGAAAAAAGACTCAAAAAAAGATTATTCAGCTTTTGTGAAACTAAATTCCCCTTTACTAACCCTTTGGAAGGAAGACTGACAAGAAGGTTATTTATCTTTTGTGAAACTCAGTTGCCCTTTACTAAGCATTTGGAAGGAAGACTGAAAAGAAGACTATTTATCCCTTGTGAAACTCAGTTCCCCTTTACTAAGCCTTTGGAAGGAAGAATGAAAAGAAGATTATTTATCTCTTGCGAAATTCAGTTGCCCTTTCCTCAGCCTTTGGAAGAGAAACTGAATAAAAGATGACTTAGCTTTTGTAAAACTCACTTAACCTTTACTAAGACTTTGGAATTAAGACTGAAAAGGAGATTAATTGTCCCTTGCGAAACTCAGTTCCCCTTTACTAAGCCTTTGGAAATAAAGTGCACGACTGGGCCGTACAAACTTGCACCTATACCCAAAATTCTTCTGTGTATTTGAGGTAAAAAGAAATAAACGAATATACCTATAATTTACATATGTATGTAAGTTGAAAATCAAGCAACGTCGTTACTATGTCATTTGCCTTCAGTTTCACTCATAAATTCATTGGCTTTGAAATTCGGTGAATATGCGAAAACCCAAAGCAAGTCCCTAAAAATGTAACAATATTTATTTTCTCTATCTCTGTCTTTTAACCAATGAAAATGAAATTCAGATAAATCCAGTAGCACGTGCACACCAATCAAAACCTATATCGTAAGGAAAAAAAAAGTTTCCATGGCAACAGGTGTGTACAAGAGTGTTGCCGAGTAATAGATACGTATCAAAAGTGATTATTAATTTAGACGTGATGCTTCGTTTTCTTAAAAATGGCTATGTTGATAGTTTTACTTTCGACTACAGATGCCATAAAAGAGTATCTTTATAACAATTTCCAACTTTTTGATTCTACAACATAGTTCCACTGCCATTGGAATATATTTTGTTAGTAATAATGACAATATTATACAGATTTCGTATATTGAAACAGTCAAGTACAATACATACATATCTTTTTCTTCACTATAGTGTGCGTGTACTTTCGTAAATACACATGCTTTGACTTATCTTTAAAAAGCTATTGAACCATTGTTATCAATCTGGCCTTAAACTATGAAATAAGGGGAATCTTGGAAAAAGCTTTTGCAATGGTATATGATTTTGAAAATCAGTTCAGTAGAAAGAAGTAGGAATAAAATTCATGTTTGTCTATTAATATGATATGAAAATCGTGTTTTTGTTAAGCTGGCTGTAAGGAAAGTGGAATTATAGGCAATTTTGACGAAAAACGTGGTATGCCATATTATAGAGTTTTGTGAAAGAAGCCTAGATATGAAAATAGAACAGTAACGTGCTTTTTAAAACAGTTTTGGTCAAAAACGTTGTAAGCCATCTCGTAGGGTTTAAAAAGGCTTGCTCTAATATAAAATTTAAAAACAATCCTTGGAGCCGTTTTCGAATAAATTGGCTCCAACTGCTCGATTTCGCGAATAATACCGTTATACTAACTTTTGGCCAAAAATGTGATACAGTTCCTGATAGGATTTGAGATGTTTCATCATATGTCAATATCTAAATAAAATCGTTGAAGGCACTTTCAAGCAAATCGACTTTAAGTCACGTTGGTCGTAAGTACCGTTATATCATATATAGACCAAAACGTGGTACGCGATCGTGTTGTATTAAATCGTACTAAATCATTGAAGCTGTTTTCTCGCAAATTGTTGCCATTGGTGCCACATTTGGTAAGTAGCACGATACATCATTTGATTGCAATTGACCAGACTAATTCAAATATAAAGTTTAATCAAAATCGTTAGAGCCGTTTTCGAGAAAATCCATTTTAACTGAAATCGGCCTTAAGTAAACTACCCTTAATTTTGAGATTGGAATGATAATCTAGGGATTATCACACACACTCTATATATGAAGCTTGATCTAAATCCATCCACTCGCTTAGGCTGTAGCCTCGTGCACAGACAGACAGAGAGACAGACAGACAGACAGACAGACAGACAGACAGGTACACGGCATTGGTGGACCTACTTTTTTGGACTTCTCCAATATAGTAATGTCAAGTTTGATTAAAATCTCGAGTTCCAAATTTTGCACGAATACAATACTTGCCCTGTAGGTATTGGTGCAAGTAAAAAGACTGAAAAAAAGGTTGTTTATCCCTTGCGAAATTCAGTTGCCCTTTCCTCAGCCTTTGGAAGAGAAACTGAATAAAAGATGACTTAGCTTTTGTAAAACTCACTTAACCTTTACTAAGACTTTGGAATTAAGACTGAAAAGGAGATTAATTGTCCCTTGCGAAACTCAGTTCCCCTTTACTAAGCCTTTGGAAATAAAGTGCACGACTGGGCCGTACAAACTTGCACCTATACCCAAAATTCTTCTGTGTATTTGAGGTAAAAAGAAATAAACGAATATACCTATAATTTACATATGTATGTAAGTTGAAAATCAAGCAACGTCGTTACTATGTCATTTGCCTTCAGTTTCACTCATAAATTCATTGGCTTTGAAATTCGGTGAATATGCGAAAACCCAAAGCAAGTCCCTAAAAATGTAACAATATTTATTTTCTCTATCTCTGTCTTTTAACCAATGAAAATGAGATTCAGATAAATCCAGTAGCACGTGCGCACCAATCAAAACCTGTATCGTAAGGAAAAAAAACGTTTCCATGGCAACAGCTGTGTACTAGAGTGTTGCCGAGTAACAGATACGTATCAAAATTGATTATTAATTTAGACGTGATGCTTCGTTTTCTTAAAAATGGCTATGTTGATAGTTTTACTTTCGACTACAGATGCCATAAAAGAGTATCTTTATAACAATTTCCAACTTTTTGATTCTACAACATAGTTCCACTGCCATTGGAATATATTTTGTTAGTAATAATGGCAATATTATACAGATTTCGTATTGTGAAGAAGTCAAGTACAATACATACATATTTTTTGGTTCACTATAGTGTGCGTGTACTTTCGTAAATACACATGCTATGACTTATCTTGAAAAACCTTTTGAAAAATTGTTATCAATTTGGCCTTAAACAATGAAATAAGGAGAATCTTGGAAAAAGCTTTTGCAATGGTATATGATTTTGAAAATCAGTTCAGTAGAAAGAAGTAGGAATAAAATTCATGTTTGTCTATTAATATGATATGAAAATCGTGTTTTTGTTAAGCTGGCTGTAAGGAAAGTGGAATTATAGGCAATTTTGACGAAAAACGTGGTATGCCATATTATAGAGTTTTGTGAAAGAAGCCTAGATATGAAAATAGAACAGTAACGTGCTTTTTAAAACAGTTTTGGTCAAAAACGTTGTAAGCCATCTCGTAGGGTTTAAAAAGGCTTGCTCTAATATAAAATTTAAAAACAATCCTTGGAGCCGTTTTCGAATAAATTGGCTCCAACTGCTCGATTTCGCGAATAATACCGTTATACTAACTTTTGGCCAAAAATGTGATACAGTTCCTGATAGGATTTGAGATGTTTCATCATATGTCAATATCTAAATAAAATCGTTGAAGGCACTTTCAAGCAAATCGACTTTAAGTCACGTTGGTCGTAAGTACCGTTATATCATATATAGACCAAAACGTGGTACGCGATCGTGTTGTATTAAATCGTACTAAATCATTGAAGCTGTTTTCTCGCAAATTGTTGCCATTGGTGCCACATTTGGTAAGTAGCACGATACATCATTTGATTGCAATTGACCAGACTAATTCAAATATAAAGTTTAATCAAAATCGTTAGAGCCGTTTTCGAGAAAATCCATTTTAACTGAAATCGGCCTTAAGTAAACTACCCTTAATTTTGAGATTGGAATGATAATCTAGGGATTATCACACACACTCTATATATGAAGCTTGATCTAAATCCATCCACTCGTTTAGGCTGTAGCCTCGTGCACAGACAGACATACAGAGAGACAGACAGACAGACAGACAGACAGGCATACGGCATTGGCGGACCTACTTTTTTGGACTTCTCCAATATAGTAATGTCAAGTTTGATTAAAATCTCGAGTTCCAAATTTTGCACGAATACAATACTTGCCCTATAGGTATTGGTGCAAGTAAAAAGACTGAAAAAAAGGTTGTTTATCCCTTGCGAATCTCAGTTGCCCTTTACTAAGCTTTTGGAAGGAAGACTGAAAAGAAGATTATTTATCTCTTGCGAAATTCAGTTGCCCTTTCCTCAGCCTTTGGAAGGGAAACTGAATAAAAGATGACCTAGCTTTTGTAAAACTCACTTAACCTTTACTGAGACTTTGGAATTAAGACTGAAAAGGAGATTATTTGTCCCTTGTGAAACTCAGTTCCCTCTTTACCAAGCCTTTGGAAGGGAAACTGAATAAAAGATGACTTAGCCTTTGTAAAACTCAGTTAACATTTACTAAGGCTTTGGAAAAAAGACTGAGAAAAATGTTATTTATACCTTGCGAAACTCAGTTCCCCTTTACTAAGAATTTGGAAGGAAGAATGAAAAGAAGTCTATTTATCCCCTGCGAAACTCAGTTCACCTTTACTAAGACTTTGGAAGGAAGAATGAAAAGAAGATTATTTATCTCTTGCGAAATTCAGTTGCCCTTTCCTCAGCCCTTGGAAGGGAAACTGTATAAAAAATAACTTAGCTTTTGTAAAACTCACTTAACCTTTACTAAGACTTTGGAATTAAGACTGAAAAGGAGATTATTTGTCCCTTGTGAAACTCAGTTCCCTCTTTACCAAGCCTTTGGAAGGGAAACTGAATAAAAGATGACTTAGCCTTTGTAAAACTCAGTTAACATTTACTAAGGCTTTGGAAAAAAGACTGAGAAAAAAGTTATTTATACCTTGCGAAACTCAGTTCCCCTTTACTAAGCCTTTGGAAGGAAGACTGAAAAGAAGTCTATTTATCCCCTGCGAAACTCAGTTCACCTTTACTAAGACTTTGGAAGGAAGAATGGAAAGAAGATTATTTATCTCTTGCGAAATTCAGTTGCCCTTTCCTCAGCCTTTGGAAGGGAAACTGAATAAAAAATAACTTAGCTTTTGTAAAACTCACTTAACCTTTACTAAGACTTTGGAATTAAGACTGAAAAGAAGATTATTTGTCCCTTGTGAAACTCAGTTCCCCTTTACTAAGCCTTTGGAAAAAAGACTGAAAAAAAGATTATTTACATATGCTTTGCGAAACTCAGTTCCCCTTTACTAAGATTTTGGAAATAAAGTGCACGACTGGGCCGTACAAACTTGCACCTATACCCAAAATTCTTGTGTGTATTTGAGGTAAAAAGAAATAAACGAAATATATACCTATATATAGGTTTACATATGTATGTAAGTTGAAAATCAAGCAACGTCGTTACTATGTCATTTTCCTTCAGTTTCACTCATAAATTCATTAGCTTTAAAATTCGGTGAATATGCGAAAACCCAAAGCAAGTCCCTAAAAATGTAACAATATTTATTTTCTCTATCTCTGTCTTTTAACCAATGAAAATGAAATTCAGATAAATCCAGTAGCACGTGCGCACCAATCAAAACCTATATCGTAAGGAAAAAAAACGTTTCCATGGCAGCAGGTGTGTACAAGAGTATTGCCGAGTAATAGATACGTATCAAAAGTGATTATTAATTTAGACGTGATGCTTCATTTTCTTAAAAATGGCTAAGTTGATAGTTTTACTTTCGACTACAGATGCCATAAAAGAGTATCTTTATAACAATTTCCAACTTTTTGATTCTACAACATAGTTCCACTGCCATTGGAATATATTTTGTTAGTAATAATAGCAATATTATACAGATTTCGTATTTTGAAGAAGTCAAGTACAATACATACATATTTTTTGGTTCACTATAGTGTGCGTGTACTTTCGTTAATACACATGCTTTGACTTATCTTTAAAAACCTATTGAACCATTGTTATCAATCTGGCCTTAAACTATGAAATAAGGAGAATCTTGGAAAAAGCTTTTGCAATGGTATATGATTTTGAAAATCGGTTCAGTAGAAAGAAGTAGGGATAAAATTCATGTTTGTCTATTAATATGATATGAAAATCGTGTTTTTGTTAAACTGGCTGTAAGGAAAGTGGAATTATAGGCAATTTTGACGAAAAACGTGGTATGCCATATTATAGAGTTTTGTGAAAGAAGCCTCGATATGAAAATAAAACAGTAACGAGTAGAAAGTTTCCGAGACAAGCGTATTTTTATGAAGTTGGCTCTAAGTAAAGTGCTTTTTAAAACAGTTTTGGTCAAAAACGTTGTAAGCCATCTCGTAGGGTTTAAAAAGGCTTGCTCTAATATAAAATTTAATAACAATCCTTGGAGCCGTTTTCGAATAAATTGGCTCCAACTGCTCGAATTCGCGAATAATACCGTTATACTAACTTTTGGCCAAAAATATGATACAGTTCCTGATAGGTTTTCATCATATGTCAATATCTAAATAAAATCGTTGAAGTCACTTTCAAGCAAATCGACTTTAAGTCACCTTGGTCGTAAGTACCGTTATATCATATATAGACCAAAACGTGGTACGCGATCGTGTTGCATTACATCGTACTAAATCATTGAAGCTGTTTTCTCGCAAATTGTTGCCATTGTTGCCACATTTGGTAAGTAGCACGATACATCATTTGATTGCAATTGACCAGACTAATTCAAATATAACGTTTAATCAAAATTGTTAGAGCCGTTTTCGAGAAAATCCATTTTAACTGAAATCGGCCTTAAGTAAACTACGCTTAATTTTGAGATTAGAATGATAATCTAGGGATTATCACACACACTCTATGTATGAAGTTTGATCTAAATCCATCCACTCGTTTAGGCTGTAGCCTCGTGCACAGACAGACAGACAGACAGGCACACGGCATTGGCGGACCTACTTTTTTGGACTTCTCCAATATAGTAATGTCAAGTTTGATTAAAATCTCGAGTTCCAAATTTTGCACGAATACAATACTTGCCCTATAGGTATAGGTGCAAGTAAAAAGACTGAAAAAAAGGTTGTTTATCCCTTGCGAATCTCAGTTGCCCTTTACTAAGCTTTTGGAAGGAAGACTGAAGAGAAGATTATTTATCCCTTTTAAAACTCAGTTCCCCTTTATTAAGCCTTTGGAAAAAAGACTAAGGAAAAAATTATTTATCCCTTGCGTAACTCAATTCCCCTTTACTAGGCCTTTCGAAAAAAGACTCAAAAAAAGATTATTCAGCTTTTGTGAAACTAAATTCCCCTTTACTAACCCTTTGGAAGGAAGACTGACAAGAAGGTTATTTATCTTTTGTGAAACTCAGTTGCCCTTTACTAAGCATTTGGAAGGAAGACTGAAAAGAAGACTATTTATCCCTTGTGAAACTCAGTTCCCCTTTACTAAGCCTTTGGAAGGAAGAATGAAAAGAAGATTATTTATCTCTTGCGAAATTCAGTTGCCCTTTCCTCAGCCTTTGGAAGAGAAACTGAATAAAAGATGACTTAGCTTTTGTAAAACTCACTTAACCTTTACTAAGACTTTGGAATTAAGACTGAAAAGGAGATTAATTGTCCCTTGCGAAACTCAGTTCCCCTTTACTAAGCCTTTGGAAATAAAGTGCACGACTGGGCCGTACAAACTTGCACCTATACCCAAAATTCTTCTGTGTATTTGAGGTAAAAAGAAATAAACGAATATACCTATAATTTACATATGTATGTAAGTTGAAAATCAAGCAACGTCGTTACTATGTCATTTGCCTTCAGTTTCACTCATAAATTCATTGGCTTTGAAATTCGGTGAATATGCGAAAACCCAAAGCAAGTCCCTAAAAATGTAACAATATTTATTTTCTCTATCTCTGTCTTTTAACCAATGAAAATGAAATTCAGATAAATCCAGTAGCACGTGCACACCAATCAAAACCTATATCGTAAGGAAAAAAAAAGTTTCCATGGCAACAGGTGTGTACAAGAGTGTTGCCGAGTAATAGATACGTATCAAAAGTGATTATTAATTTAGACGTCATGCTTCGTTTTCTTAAAAATGGCTATGTTGATAGTTTTACTTTCGACTACAGATGCCATAAAAGAGTATCTTTATAACAATTTCCAACGTTTTGATTCTACAACATAGTTCCACTGCCATTGGAATATATTTTGTTAGTAATAATGGCAATATTATACAGATTTCGTATTTTGAAGAAGTCAAGTACAATACATACATATTTTTTGGTTCACTATAGTGTGCGTGTACTTTCGTAAATACACATGCTTTGACTTATCTTTAAAAAGCTATTGAACCATTGTTATCAATCTGGCCTTAAACTATGAAATAAGGAGAATCTTGGAAAAAGCTTTTGCAATGGTATATAATTTTGAAAATCGATTCAGTAGAAAGAAGTAGGGATAAAATTCATATTTTTATCTATTAATATGATATGAAAATCGTGTTTTTGTTAAGCTGGCTGTAAGGAAAGTGGAATTATAGGCAATTTTGAAAATGAAAATAAAACAGTAACGAGTAGAAAGTTTTCGAGACAAGCGTATTTTTATGAAGTTGGCTCTAAGTAAAGTGCTTTTTAAAACAGTTTTGGTCAAAAACGTTGTAAGCCATCTCGTAGGGTTTAAAAAGGCTTGCTCTAATATAAAATTTAATAACAATCCTTGGAGCCGTTTTCGAATAAATTGGCTCCAACTGTTCGATTTCGCGAATAATACCGTTATACTAACTTTTGGCCAAAAATGTGATACAGTTCCTGATAGAATTTGAGATGTTTCATCATATGTCAATATCTATATAAAATCGTTGAAGGCATTTTCAAGCAAATCGACTTTAAGTCACGTTGGTCGTAAGTACCGTTCTATCATATATAGACCAAAACGTGGTACGCGATCGTGTTGCATTACATCGTACCAAATCATTGAAGCTGTTTTCTCGCAAATTGTTGCCATTGCTGCCACATTTGGTAAGTAGCACGATACATCATTTGATTGCAATTGACCAGACTAATTCAAATATAAAGTTTAATCAAAATCGTTAGAGCCGTTTTCGAGAAAATCCATTTTAACTGAAATCGGCCTTAAGTAAACTACGCTTAATTTTGAGATTAGAATGATAATCTAGGGATTATCACACACACTCTATATACGAAGCTTGATCTAAATCCATCCACTCGTTTAGGCTGTAGCCTCGTGCACAGACAGACAGACAGAGAGACAGACAGACAGACAGGCACACGGCATTGGCGGTCCTACATTTTTGGACTTCTCCAATATAGTAATGTCAAGTTTGATTAAAATCTCGAGTTCCAAATTTTGCACGAATACAATACTTGCCCTATAGGTATAGGTGCAATTAAAAAGACTGAAAAAAAGGTTGTTTATCCCTTGCGAAGCTCAGTTCCCCTTTACTAAGATTTTGGAAAAAAGACTCAAAAAAGATTTTTCTGTAAACTAAATTCCCCTTTACTAAGCCTTTGGAAGGAAAACCGAATAAAATATTATTTAGAATCTGTGAAGCTCAGTTCCCCTTTACTAAGCCTTTGGAAGGAAGACTGACAAGAAGGTTATTTATCCCCTGCGAAACTAAGTTCACCTTTACTAAGACTTTGGAAGGAAGAATGAAAAGAAGATTATTTATCTCTTGCGAAATTCAGTTGCCCTTTCCTCAGCCTTTGGAAGGGAAACTGAATAAAAGATGACTTAGCTTTTGTAGAACTCACATAACCTTTACTAAGACTTTGGAATTAAGACTGAAAAGGAGATTATTTGTCCCTTGTGAAACTCAGTTCCCTCTTTACCAAGCCTTTGGAAGGGAAACTGAATAAAAGATGACTTAGCCTTTGTAAAACTCAGTTAATATTTACTAAGGCTTTGGAAAAAAGACTGAAAAAAATGTTATTTATACCTTGCGAAACTCAGTTCCCCTTTACTAAGCCTTTGGAAGGAAGACTGAAAATAAGTCTATTTATCCCCTGCGAAACTCAGTTCACCTTTACTAAGACTTTGGAAGGAAGAATGAAAAGAAGATTATTTATCTCTTGCGAAATTCAGTTGCCCTTTCCTCAGCCTTTGGAAGGGAAACTGAATAAAAAATAACTTAGCTTTTGTAAAACTCACTTAACCTTTACTAAGACTTTGGAATTAAGACTGCAAAGGAGATTATTTGTCCCTTGTGAAACTCAGTTCCCCTTTACTAAGCCTTTGGAAAAAAGACTGAAAAAAAGATTATTTATGCTTTTCGAAACTCAGTTCCCCTCTACTAAGCCTTTGGAAATAAAGTGCACGACTGGGCCGTACAAACTTGCACCTATACCCAAAATTCTTGTGTGTATTTGAGGTAAAAAGAAATAAACGAATATATACCTATACATAGGTTTACATATGTATGTAAGTTGAAAATCAAGCAACGTCGTTACTATGTCGTTTTCCTTCAGTTTCGCTCATAAATTCATTAGCTTTGAAATTCGGTGAATATGCGAAAACCCAAAGCAAGTCCCTAAAAATGTAACAATATTTATTTTCTCTATCTCTGTCTTTTAACCAATGAAAATGAAATTCAGATAAGTCCAGTAGCACGTGCGCACCAATCAAAACCTATATCGTAAAGAAAAAAAACGTTTCCATGGCAACAGGTGTGTACAAGAGTGTTGCCGAGTAATAGATACGTATCAAAAGTGATTATTAATTTAGACGTGATGCTTCGTTTTCTTAAAAATGGCTAAGTTGATAGTTTTACTTTCGACTACAGATGCCATAAAAGAGTATCTTTATAACAATTTCCAACTTTTTGATTCTACAACATAGTTCCACTGCCATTGGAATATATTTTGTTAGTAATAATGGCAATATTATACAGATTTCGTATTGTGAAGAAGTCAAGTACAATACATACATATTTTTTGGTTCACTATAGTGTGCGTGTACTTTCGTAAATACACATGCCATGACTTATCTTGAAAAACCTTTTGAAAAATTGTTATCAATTTGGCCTTAAACAATGAAATAAGGAGAATCTTGGAAAAAGCTTTTGCAATGGTATATGATTTTGAAAATCAGTTCAGTAGAAAGAAGTAGGAATAAAATTCATGTTTGTCTATTAATATGATATGAAAATCGTGTTTTTGTTAAGCTGGCTGTAAGGAAAGTGGAATTATAGGCAATTTTGACGAAAAACGTGGTATGCCATATTATAGAGTTTTGTGAAAGAAGCCTAGATATGAAAATAGAACAGTAACGTGCTTTTTAAAACAGTTTTGGTCAAAAACGTTGTAAGCCATCTCGTAGGGTTTAAAAAGGCTTGCTCTAATATAAAATTTAAAAACAATCCTTGGAGCCGTTTTCGAATAAATTGGCTCCAACTGCTCGATTTCGCGAATAATACCGTTATACTAACTTTTGGCCAAAAATGTGATACAGTTCCTGATAGGATTTGAGATGTTTCATCATATGTCAATATCTAAATAAAATCGTTGAAGGCACTTTCAAGCAAATCGACTTTAAGTCACGTTGGTCGTAAGTACCGTTATATCATATATAGACCAAAACGTGGTACGCGATCGTGTTGTATTAAATCGTACTAAATCATTGAAGCTGTTTTCTCGCAAATTGTTGCCATTGGTGCCACATTTGGCAAGTAGCACGATACATCATTTGATTGCAATTGACCAGACTAATTCAAATATAAAGTTTAATCAAAATCGTTAGAGCCGTTTTCGAGAAAATCCATTTTAACTGAAATCGGCCTTAAGTAAACTACCCTTAATTTTGAGATTGGAATGATAATCTAGGGATTATCACACACACTCTATATATGAAGCTTGATCTAAATCCATCCACTCGTTTAGGCTGTAGCCTCGTGCACAGACAGACATACAGAGAGACAGACAGACAGACAGACAGACAGGCATACGGCATTGGCGGACCTACTTTTTTGGACTTCTCCAATATAGTAATGTCAAGTTTGATTAAAATCTCGAGTTCCAAATTTTGCACGAATACAATACTTGCCCTGTAGGTATTGGTGCAAGTAAAAAGACTGAAAAAAAGGTTGTTTATCCCTTGCGAATCTCAGTTGCCCTTTACTAAGCTTTTGGAAGGAAGACTGAAAAGAAGATTATTTATCTCTTGCGAAATTCAGTTGCCCTTTCCTCAGCCTTTGGAAGGGAAACTGAATAAAAGATGACCTAGCTTTTGTAAAACTCACTTAACCTTTACTGAGACTTTGGAATTAAGACTGAAAAGGAGATTATTTGTCCCTTGTGAAACTCAGTTCCCTCTTTACCAAGCCTTTGGAAGGGAAACTGAATAAAAGATGACTTAGCCTTTGTAAAACTCAGTTAACATTTACTAAGGCTTTGGAAAAAAGACTGAGAAAAATGTTATTTATACCTTGCGAAACTCAGTTCCCCTTTACTAAGAATTTGGAAGGAAGAATGAAAAGAAGTCTATTTATCCCCTGCGAAACTCAGTTCACCTTTACTAAGACTTTGGAAGGAAGAATGAAAAGAAGATTATTTATCTCTTGCGAAATTCAGTGGCCCTTTCCTCAGCCCTTGGAAGGGAAACTGTATAAAAAATAACTTAGCTTTTGTAAAACTCACTTAACCTTTACTAAGACTTTGGAATTAAGACTGAAAAGGAGATTATTTGTCCCTTGTGAAACTCAGTTCCCTCTTTACCAAGCCTTTGGAAGGGAAACTGAATAAAAGATGACTTAGCCTTTGTAAAACTCAGTTAACATTTACTAAGGCTTTGGAAAAAAGACTGAGAAAAAAGTTATTTATACCTTGCGAAACTCAGTTCCCCTTTACTAAGCCTTTGGAAGGAAGACTGAAAAGAAGTCTATTTATCCCCTGCGAAACTCAGTTCACCTTTACTAAGACTTTGGAAGGAAGAATGGAAAGAAGATTATTTATCTCTTGCGAAATTCAGTTGCCCTTTCCTCAGCCTTTGGAAGGGAAACTGAATAAAAAATAACTTAGCTTTTGTAAAACTCACTTAACCTTTACTAAGACTTTGGAATTAAGACTGAAAAGAAGATTATTTGTCCCTTGTGAAACGCAGTTCCCCTTTACTAAGCCTTTGGAAAAAAGACTGAAAAAAAGATTATTTACATATGCTTTGCGAAACTCAGTTCCCCTTTACTAAGATTTTGGAAATAAAGTGCACGACTGGGCCGTACAAACTTGCACCTATACCCAAAATTCTTGTGTGTATTTGAGGTAAAAAGAAATAAACGAAATATATACCTATACATAGGTTTACATATGTATGTAAGTTGAAAATCAAGCAACG
Source organism: Xylota segnis (assembly GCA_963583995.1). NCBI lineage: Eukaryota > Metazoa > Arthropoda > Insecta > Diptera > Syrphidae > Xylota > Xylota segnis. Next base: position 90,342,200 of record OY757236.1, on the reverse strand, counting down.
TCGTTACTATGTCATTTTCCTTCAGTTTCACTCATAAATTCATTAGCTTTAAAATTCGGTGAATATGCGAAAACCCAAAGCAAGTCCCTAAAAATGTAACAATATTTATTTTCTCTATCTCTGTCTTTTAACCAATGAAAATGAAATTCAGATAAATCCAGTAGCACGTGCGCACCAATCAAAACCTATATCGTAAGGACAAAAAACGTTTCCATGGCAGCAGGTGTGTACAAGAGTATTGCCGAGTAATAGATACGTATCAAAAGTGATTATTAATTTAGACGTGATGCTTCATTTTCTTAAAAATGGCTAAGTTGATAGTTTTACTTTCGACTACAGATGCCATAAAAGAGTATCTTTATAACAATTTCCAACTTTTTGATTCTACAACATAGTTCCACTGCCATTGGAATATATTTTGTTAGTAATAATAGCAATATTATACAGATTTCGTATTTTGAAGAAGTCAAGTACAATACATACATATTTTTTGGTTCACTATAGTGTGCGTGTACTTTCGTTAATACACATGCTTTGACTTATCTTTAAAAACCTATTGAACCATTGTTATCAATCTGGCCTTAAACTATGAAATAAGGAGAATCTTGGAAAAAGCTTTTGCAATGGTATATGATTTTGAAAATCGGTTCAGTAGAAAGAAGTAGGGATAAAATTCATGTTTGTCTATTAATATGATATGAAAATCGTGTTTTTGTTAAACTGGCTGTAAGGAAAGTGGAATTATAGGCAATTTTGACGAAAAACGTGGTATGCCATATTATAGAGTTTTGTGAAAGAAGCCTCGATATGAAAATAAAACAGTAACGAGTAGAAAGTTTCCGAGACAAGCGTATTTTTATGAAGTTGGCTCTAAGTAAAGTGCTTTTTAAAACAGTTTTGGTCAAAAACGTTGTAAGCCATCTCGTAGGGTTTAAAAAGGCTTGCTCTAATATAAAATTTAATAACAATCCTTGGAGCCGTTTTCGAATAAATTGGCTCCAACTGCTCGATTTCGTGAATAATACCGTTATACTAACTTTTGGCCAAAAATGTGATACAGTTCCTGATAGGATTTGAGATGTTTCATCATATGTCAATATCTAAATAAAATCGTTGAAGGCACTTTCAAGCAAATCGACTTTAAGTCACGTTGGTCGTAAGTACCGTTATATCATATATAGACCAAAACGTGTTACGCGATCGTGTTGCATTACATCGTACTAAATCATTGAAGCTGTTTTCTCGCAAATTGTTGCCATTGCTGCCACATTTGGTAAGTAGCACGATACATCATTTGATTGCAATTGACCAGACTAATTCAAATATAAAGTTTAATCAAAATCGTTAGAGCCGTTTTCGAGAAAATCCATTTTAACTGAAATCGGCCTTAAGTAAACTACGCTTAATTTTGAGATTAGAATGATAATCTAGGGATTATCACACACACTCTATATATGAAGCTTGATCTAAATCCATCCACTCGTTTAGGCTGTAGCCTCGTGCACAGACAGACATACAGAGAGACAGACAGACAGACAGGCATACGGCATTGGCGGACCTACTTTTTTGGACTTCTCCAATATAGTAATGTCAAGTTTGATTAAAATCTCGAGTTCCAAATTTTGCACGAATACAATACTTGCCCTATAGGTATAGGTGCAAGTAAAAAGACTGAAAAAAAGGTTGTTTATCCCTTGCGAATCTCAGTTGCCCTTTAATAAGCTTTTGGAAGGAAGACTGAAGAGAAGAATATTCATCCCTTTTAAAACTCAGTTCCCCTTTACTAAGCCTTTGGAAGGAAGACTGAAAAGAAGACTATTTATCCCCTGCGAAACCCAGTTCACCTTTACTAAGACTTTGGAAGGAAGAATGAAAAGAAGATTATTTATCTCTTGCGAAATTCAGTTGCCCTTTCCTCAGCCTTTGGAAGGGAAACTGAATAAAAGATGACTTAGCTTTTGTAAAACTCACTTAACCTTTACTAAGACTTTGGAATTAAGACTGAAAAGGAGATTATTTGTCCCTTGGGAAACTCAGTTCCCTCTTTACCAAGCCTTTGCAAGGGAAACTGAATAAAAGATGACTTAGCCTTTGTAAAACTCAGCTAACATTTACTAAGGCTTTGGAAAAAAGACTGAAAAAAATGTTATTTATACCTTGCGAAACTCAGTTCCGCTTTACTAAGCCTTTGGAAGGAAGACTAAAAAGAAGTCTATTTATCCCCTGCGAAACTCAGTTCACCTTTACTAAGACTTTGGAAGGAAGAATGAAAAGAAGATTATTTATCTCTTGCGAAATTCAGTTGCCCTTTCCTCAGCCTTTGGAAGGGAAACTGAATAAAAAATAACTTAGCTTTTGTAAAACTCACTTAACCTTTACCAAGACTTTGGAATTAAGACTGAAAAGGAGATTATTTGTCCCTTGTGAAACTCAGTTCCCCTTTACTAAGCCTTTGGAAAAAAGACTGAAAAAAAGATTATTTATGCTTTGCGAAACTCAGTTCCCCTTTACTAAGCCTTTGGAAATAAAGTGCACGACTGAGCCGTACAAACTTGCACCTATACCCAAAATTCTTGTGTGTATTTGAGGTAAAAAGAAATAAACGAATATATACCTATACGTAGGTTTACATATGTATGTAAGTTGAAAATCAAGCAACGTCGTTACTATGTCATTTTCTTCAGTTTCACTCATAAATTCATTAGCTTTGAAATTCGGTGAATATGCGAAAACTTAAAGCAAGTCCCTAAAAATGTAACAATATTTATTTTCTCTATCTCTGTCTTTTAACCAATGAAAATGAAATTCAGATAAATCCAGTAGCACGTGCGCACCAATCAAAACCATGGACAGCTGTGTACTAGAGTGTTGCCGAGTAATAGATACGTATCAAAAGTGATTATTAATTTTGACGTGATGCTTCGTTTACTTAAAAATGGCTATGTTGATAGTTTTACTTTCGACTACAGATGCCATAAAAGAGTATCTTTGTAACAATTTCCAACTTTTTGATTCTACAACATAGTTCCACTGCCATTGGAATATATTTTGTTATGTATAATAATGGCAATATTATACAGATTTCGTATTTTGAAGAAGTCAAGTACAACACATACATATTTTTTGGTTCACTATAGTGTGCGTGTATTTTCGTAAATACACATGCTTTGACTTATCTTTAAAAAGCTATTGAACCATTGTTATCAATCTGGCCTTAAACTATGAAATAAGGAGAATCTTGGAAAAAGCTTTTGCAATGGTATATAATTTTGAAAATCGGTTCAGTAGAAAGAAGTAGGGATAAAATTCATGTTTGTCTATTAATATGATATGAAAATCGTGTTTTTGTTAAGCTGGCTGTAAGGAAAGTGGAATTATAGGCAATTTTGACGAAAAACGTGGTATTATAGAGTTTTGTGAAAGAAGCCTAGATATGAAAATAAAACAGTAACGAGTAGAAAGTTTTCGAGACAAGCGTATTTTTATGAAGTTGCCTCTAAGTAAAGTGCTTTTTAAAACAGTTTTGGTCAAAAACGTTGTAAGCCATCTCGTAGGGTTTAAAAAGGCTTGCTCTCTAATATAAAATTTAATTACAATCCTTGGAGCCGTTTTCGAATAAATTGGCTCCAACTGCTCGAATTCGCGAATAATACCGTTATACTAACTTTTGGCAAAAAATGCCCTATAGGTATAGGTGCAAGTAAAAAGACTGAAAAAAGGTTGTTTATCCCTTGCGAATCTCAGTTGCCCTTTACTAAGCTTTTGGAAGGAAGACTGAAGAGAAGATTATTTATCCCTTTTAAAACTCAGTTTCCCTTTACTAAGCCTTTGGAAAAAAGACTAAGGAAAAGATTATTTATCCCTTGCGAAACTCAATTCCCCTTTACTAAGCCTTTGGAAAAAAGACTCACAAAAGGTTATTCAGCTTTTGTGAAACTAAATTCCCCTTTACTAAGCCTTTGGAAGGAAGACTGCAAAGAAGACTATTCATCCCTTGTGAAACTTCCCCTTTACTAAGCCTTTTGGAAAAAAGACTGAAAAAAATATTATTTATCCCTTGCGAAGCTCAGTTCCGCTTTACTAAGCCTTTGGAAAAAAGACTCAAAAAAACATTATTCAGCCTTTGTAAAACTAAATTCCCCTTTACTAAGCCTTTGGAAGGAAAACCGAATAAAATATTATTTAGTATCTGTGAAGCTCACTTCCCCTTTACTAAGCCTTTGGAAGGAAGACTGACAAGAAGGTTATTTATCTTTTGTGAAACTCAGTTCCCCTTTACTAAGTGTTTGGAAAAAAGACTGAAAAAAGTATTATCCAGCTTTTTGTCAAACTAAATTCCCCTTTACTAAGCCTTTGGGAGGAAAACCGAATAAATTATTATTTAGCCTTTGTGAGACTCAGTTTCCTTTTATTAAGCCTTTGGAAGGAAGACTGAAAAAAGGATTATTTATCACTTGCAAAACTCAGTTCCCCCTTTAGCAAGCCGTTGGAAGGAAAACCGAGTAAAAGATGACTTAGCCTCTGTGAAACTCACTTCTCCTTTACTAAGACTTTGGACTGAAGACTGACAACAAGGTTATTTATCAATTGTTAAACTCAGTTCACCTTTACCAAGCCTTTGGAAGGAAGAAGCGAAACTCAGTTCTCCTTGACTAACCCTTTGGAAGGAAGACTGAAAAGAAGGTTATTTATCTTTTGTGAAACTTAGTTCCACTTTAATAAGCCTTTGAAATTAAGACTGAAAAAAGGATTTTTTATCACTTGCAAAACTCAGTTCCCCCTTTACCAAGCCGTTGGAAGGAAACCCGAGTAAAGGATGACCTAGTCTTTTGTAAAATTCAGTCTCCCTTTACTAAGTGTTTGGAAAAAAGACTAAATAAAGTGCACGACTGGGTACGTACTTGCACCGTAATGCTATAAGTGTATAATTTTATCAGAATTAAAGTCCAAGTCTTGCTCTTCCCAGTAAAGTAGGCATTCCGCGTTTCCATACTCAATGTTTTGTTTTTATAAAAATGCCCATAAAAAGTGGGCGTGGCCAGATAAGGTGTTTGAGTGAATTATAGAAAATTCTAACGCCTATTACTTTGCTAAAATAATTTTTTCTCAATTTCTAGTAAAAATTTTGAAAAAGAAAAGTTTTATAAAAGTGGGCGTGGCATTGCAAAATTTGGTATGCCATTATTTTGCACTTGTCTTATAACCTATAAATAATAATTTTTAGCCCAATCGCCGAACAAAGACCCGAGAAACAGCTGATTTTCAATATTACCGTTATTCGAATTTTTCGTGAAAAACGTGGTATGCCACCTCATAGCATATGCCCAAACTAACCCACACATCAAATTTTATCGAAATCGTTAGAGCCGTTTTCGAGAAAATCCATTTTAACTGAAATCGGCCTTAAGTAAACTACCCTTAATTTTGAGGTTAGAATGAAAATTCAAATTTCTCCTCTAGGGAATATCCCACAGACCCTATATATGAAGTTTGAAGTAAATCCGTTCAGCCGTTTAGGCTGTAGTCGAATATACAGATAGACAGACAGACAGACAGACAGACGGCATTGGCGGACCTACTTTTTTGGACTTCTCTATTATAGTAATGTCAAGTTTGATTAAAATCTCGAGTTCCAAATTTTGCACGAATACAATACTTGCCCTATAGGTATAGGTGCCTTTACTAAGCCTTTGGGAGGAAAACCGAATAAAATATTATTTAGCCTTTGTAAGACTCAGTTTCCCTTTACTAAGCCTTTGGAAGGAAGACTGAAAAAAGGATTATTTATCACTTGCAAAACTCAGTTCCCCCTTTAGCAAGCCGTTGGAAGGTAAACCGAGTAAAAGATGACTTAGCCTCTGTGGAACTCACTTCTCCTTTACTAAGACTTTGGACTGAAGACTGACAACAAGGTTATTTATCCCTTGTTAAACTCGGTTCACCTTTACCAAGCCTTTGGAAGGAAGAAGCGAAACTCAGTTCTCCTTGACTAACCCTTTGGAAGGAAGACTGAAGAAAAGGTTAATTATGCCTTGTAAAACTCAGTTCCCTCTTTACCAAGCCTTTATAAGGGAAACTGAATAAAAGATGACTTAGCCTTTGTAAAACTCAGTTAACATTTACTAAGCCTTTGGAAAAAAGACTGAAAAAAAGACTATTTATCCCTTGCGAAACTCAGTTCCCTCTTTACCAAGGTTTTGGAAGGGAAACTGAATAAAAGATGACTTAGCTTTTGTAAAACTCAGTTAGCCTTTACTAAGCCTTTGAAAGGAAGACTGCAAAGAAGACTATTCATCCCTTGTGAAACTTCCCCTTTACTAAGCCTTTGGAAAAAAACTAAGGAAAAGATTATTTATCCCTTGCGAAACTCAGTTCCCCTTTACTAAGCCTTTGGAAAAAACTCTCAAAAAAAGATTATTCAGCTTTTGTGAAACTAAATTCCTCTTTACTAAGCCTTTGGAAGGAAAACCGAATAAAATATTATTTAGCTTTTGTGAGACTCAGTTCCCCTTTACTAAGCCTTTGGAATGACGACTGAAAAAAGTATTATTTATTACTTGCGAAACTCAGTTGCCCTTTACTAAGCCTTTGGAAGGAAGACTGACAAGAAGGTTATATATACCTTTGTAAAACTCAGTTCCCCTTTACCAAGCCTTTGAAATTAAGACTGATAAAAGGATTATTTATTACTTGTAAAACTCAGTTCCCTCTCTACAAAGCCTTTGGAATGGAAACTGTAAAAGATGACTTAGATTTTGTAAAACTCAGTTAGCCTTTACTAAGCCTTTGAAAGGAAGACTGCAAAGAAGACTATTCATCCCTTGTGAAGCTTCCCCTTTACTAAGTTTTGGAAAAAAGACTGAGGAAAATATTATTTATTCCTTGTGAAGCTCAGTTCCCCTTTACTAAGCCTTTGGAAAAAAGACTCCATAAAAGATTATTCAGCTTCTGTGAAACTAAATTCCTCTTTACTAAGCCTTTGGAAGGAAAACCGAATAAAATATTATCTAGTATCTGTGAAGATCACTTCCCGTTTACTAAGCCTTTGGAAGGAAGACTGAAAAAAGGATTATTTATCACTTGCAAAACTTAGTTCTCCCTTTACCAAGCCGATGGAAGGAAAACCGAATAAAAGATGACTTAGCCTTTTGTAAAACTCAGCTTCCCTTTACTAAGCCTTTGAAAGGAAGACTGAAAAGAAGACTATTTATCCCCTGCGAAACTCAGTTCACATATACTAAGACTTTGGAAGGAAGAATGAAAACAAGATTATTTATCCCTTGCGAAACTCAGTTGCCCTTTCCTAAGCCTTTGGAAGGAAAACCGAATAAAAGATTATTTAGCCTCTGTGAAACTCACTTGCACTTTACTAAGACTTTGGAAGGAAGACCGACAAGAAGGTTATTTATCCCTTGTGAAACTCAGTTCACCTTTACTAAGACTTTGGAAGGAAGACTTAAACGAAGATTATTTATCCCTTGCGAAACTCAGTTCTCCTTTACTAAGCCTTTGGAAGAAAAACTGAAAAAATTATTATTTATCACTTGCAAAACTCAGTTCCCCCTTTACCAAGCCGTTGGAAGGAAAACCGAATAAAAGATGACTTAGGCTTTTGTAAAACTCAGTTTCCCTTTACTAAGCCTTTGGAAGGAAGACTGAAAAGAAGACTATTAATCCCCTGCGAAACTCAGTTCACCTTTACTAAGACTTTGGAATAAAGAATGAAAAGAAGATTATTTATCTCTTGCGAAATTCAGTTGCCCTTTCCTCAGCCTTTGGAAGGGAAATTGAATAAAAGATGACTTAGCTTCTGTAAAACTCACTTAGCCTTTACTAAGACTTTGGAATTAAGACTGAAAAGGAGATTATTTGTCACTTGTGAAACTCAGTTCCCCTTTGGAAAAAAGACTGAAGAAAAGATTATTTATGCTTTGCGAAACTCAGTTCCCCTTTACTAAGCCTTTGGAAATAAAGTGCACGACTGGGCCGTACAAACTTGCACCTATACCCAAAATTCTTGTGTGTATTTGAGGTAAAAAGAAATAAACGAATATACCTATACTTTACATATGTATGTAAGTTGAAAATCAAGCAACGTCGTTACTATGTCCTTTCAGTTTCACTCATAAATTCATTGACTTTGAAATTCGGTGAATATGCGAAAACCCAAAGCAAGTCCCTAAAAATGTAACAATATTTATTTTCTCTATCTTTGTCTTTTAACCAATGAAAATGAAATTCAGATTGTGAAGAAACACGACCTTTCTGTTTAAGATCACACAAGAGAGTGATCGTACGGTTTATTCAAGAATTCATTTGACATCTATGATATTACAGTTTTGGTCTATGCAAGCAAGAAAGAAGATAAAAAATACAATGACTAACAGAGTTACTTGAGGGTAATTTTAACAGTGACTAATAGGTTTAATTATTGGAATGCTGATGAATATAACTTCACACTCCCACCTTCATCTGCATTACTTGAAATATAAAGTTATGTATTAAACTTAAATAGTAGACCAATTACCAAATTTAAATTAAATCAATCTTAATTTTCTTTTACAACAATACCCAATTTTTCTTTTAATAATTCAAATCTAGTTTTAGGTAGAGGTTTGGTAAAAATATCTGCAACCTGGTTTTCATTTGGAACATACAAAAGATCGAATACGCGAAATCGAAGTGAAATTTTATCTCGATATGTTTGCTCCGCTTATAAAACTCTGGGTTCTTTACTAGCCTTATAGCGCTCTGGTTATCAAGAAAAAGCTTCGGGTTGTCACATACTCCTGGTAATACTTCATTTAGTAGTCGCAAAAGCCAGACCATTTCTTTAGTTGCATGCGCAGCTGCTATGTATTCGGCTTCCATAGTGGACAAAGAGATGCAAGCCTGGCGTTGTGACACCCATGACATCGGAGAATTACCAAGTAGGAAAACGAATCCACTTGTGAAACGCCTTGTTTCTGGGTAGCCCGCATAATCGGAATCACTGAAACAAGTAATGTTAAATTTAGAGTCAGATTCAAAATATATACCATGCATCCTGGTCCCCTTTATGTATCGGATGATTCGTTTTACTGTAATCACATCTAGAGGGCTTGGTTTTTCCAAATGATGACTTGCTATCCCAAGGGCGTAAGATATATCTGGCCGGGTTCCGGTAGCTAGATACTTAAGGCACCCAACTGCCTCGTGGTACGGAAACTTAGCTTCTTCTGTTTGGTTCTTAGCTGCAGTCCTGTTCATCGAAATATCGACTGGTGTTGAGACTGGATTAGCATCAGACATTCCAAATCGCTGTAAGATTCGATCCACGTAACCTCCTTGAGACAGAAATACCGATCCGTCAGCTTGGCGATTAATTTCTAATCCCAGAAAACAGCCTACTTCGTAAACCTTTATATCAAAGGCCCCTTTTAAGTATGTGATGAGCTGGCTTATATCTTCTAGACTTTCTCCTGCGATTAATCCATCGTCTACGTAGATAACAATTATAACATGCTTTCCAATAAAACGCAGGGATCCGCTTCAGAAGAGACTAAGTTAAAAGAACGTAGAAATTTCGTGAATTTGATATTCCAGCATCTAGAGGCCTGTTTAAGTCCATAGAGACTTTTCTTCAACATACAGACCCTTCCGCTTCCATCACTAAAACCTTTTGGCTGTTGCATGTATATTAAGTCTTGCAAATCCCCGTTGAGAAAGGCTGTTTTTATGTCAATTTGTTTTAAGTACATTCTTCTTTTCGCAGCTACTGCAAGCACGGTTCTAATCGAACTAAAACGTGCCACTGGGCTAAAAATCTCGTCATAATCGACACTTGCTTCTTGCGTAAACCCTCTGACCACAAGTCTTTCTTTCTATCGTTCGGGTTCGTTGTAAAATGTATCTTTTATTTTAAAAACCCATTTATTGTCGATAACTTTTCTTTCCGGGGGTGGCGTTACCAATTCCCAAGTACAATTTTTCTGTAGCGCTTCGATTTCTTCTCTCATGGCGGCTTGCCACTTTTTTGTATCAAAAGATACTTTTATTTCCTATAAAAGCTCCCGTTTCCATCAAAGACATCATTGATTGCATTCTGTTTCTTTGTGCACTTCTCAAATGCTGCTTGATTGATTCCACTGGTACTTCCTCAGTAAACTGCTTTGATTCGCCCACAGCAATGTTTGGCATTTCTTTATCTGCGAGTCCGGTACCTTCAAGCGTGTTTTCATTACTTCCCTCATAATGATCGGTTTCTTCTTCCCTTTTGACGTGAGCGATTTCTTCGTTATTAGAACGTGCCGAAATCTCATCGAACTGATTATCAACTGCTGCAACAATTTCACTGCTTTGACCAGGAGTTGTTTTATTTTTAAAAACGAGGTCGCCACTTTCTTCAACCTTATTGTTTTCTGCAAAGAATATGCGATATCCCTTTGAATTTTTGGAAAAACCAACAAAGATTCCTGCACGTGACTTTGCATCCCATTTTCTGCGCTTTTGTGAGGGAATATGGACAAAGCATTCAGCTCCGAACGCCGGCGTGTTGAAGAAGTTATATGTCCACTCAGTTTTTTTAAACCAAAGCTGAGCTGGGCATTTTCCTGGTGAATCTGTAGGAGCCGTTCTATTTATGACATAGATCACAAAGTTTACAGCTTCTGCCCATAACCTAATTGGAAAATTGTGTGCGTGAATCATAGTTCTGGCAGCCTCCACGATTGTTCTTATTTCCCTTTCTGCTCTGCCGTTTTGTTGAGGGGAATACGGAACAGACGTTTGATGACAAATACCATTCTCGGTCAAAAGTAATTTGAGGTGGGCATTAACGAACTCTAAACCGTTGTCGGTGCGAATTGTGCGGAGAATCGAATCGCTTTCTATTTTGATTTTTCTTAAAAACAACTTGAAACAACCAAAGACTTCGTTCTTTTGTTTTAGAAAAAACACCGTCCTATATCTTGAGAAATCATCTTTAAAAATAAGGAAATACTTTGAACCAGCCAGTGAAGAAGTTTGCATGGGGCCGCAAAGATCTGAGTGTACCAGCTCACCTACGAATTTTGCCCGGCTGGTACTTCTTTTAAAAGGCAGCCTATGGGATTTACCGAGAGCACATGCATCACAAAAGAAATTCACTTCATCTACGAACTTAACATTTTGCTCCTTAAGAAAACTGTTGCAAAAATATTGGAACGAAAACCGAATAAAAGATGACTTAGCCTTTTGTAAAACTCAGTTTCCCTTTACTAAGCCTTTGGAAGGAAGACTGAAAAGAAGACTATTTATCCCCTGCGAAACATAGTTCACCTTTACAAAGACTTTGCAAGGAAGACTGAAAAAACTCCGTTCCCCTTTACTAATTCTTTGGAAGGAAAACCGAATAAGACATACTAAGACTTTGGAAGGAAGACTGAAAAGAAGGTTATCCATTCCTTCTGAAACTCAGTTCCCCTTTACTAAGCCTTTGCAAGAAAGACTGAAAAAAGGATTATTTATTACTTTAAAAAGCCTTTGGAAGGGAAACTGAATAAAAGATGACTTAGCCTATGTAAAACTCAGTAAACCTTTACTAAGCCTTTGAAATGAAGACTGAAAAGGAGATTAATTGTCAATTGTGAAACTCAGTTCCCCTTTGCTAAGCCTTTGGAAAAGAAACTGAAAAAAAAATTATCTATCCCTTGCGAAACTCAGTTCCCCTTTACTAAGCCTTTAGAAATAAAGTGCACGACTGGGCCGTACAAACTTGCACCTATACCCAAAATTCTTCTGTGTATTTGAGGTAAAAAGAATATACCTATACATAGGTTTACATATGTGCGTAAGTTGAAAATCAAGCAACGTCGTTACAATGTCATTTTCCTTCAGTTTCACTCATAAATTCATTGCCTTTGAACTCCGGTGACAATGTCATTTTCCTTCAGTTTCACTCTTAAATTCATTGCCTTTGAACTCCGGCGAAAGCAAGTCCCTAAAAATGTAACAATATTTATTTTGTCTATCTCTGTCTTCTAACCAATGAAAATGAAATTCAGATAAATCTAGTAGCACGTGCCAATCAAAACCTGTATCGTAAGGAAAAAATAACGTTTCCATGACAACAGCTGTGTTCTAGAGTGTTGCCGAGTAATAGATACGTATCAAAAGTGATTATTAATTTAGACGTGATGCTTCGTTTTCTTAAAAATGGCTATGTTGATAGTTTCACTTTCGACTACAGATGCCATAAAAGAGTATCTTTATAACAATTTCCAACTTTTTGATTCTGCAACATAGTTCCACTGCCATTGGAATATATTTTGTTAGTAATAATGGCAATATTATACAGATTTCGTATTTTGTACAATACATACTTATTTTTTTGGTTCACTATAGTGTGCGTGTACTTCCGTAAATACCCATGCTTCGACTTATCTTTAAAAAGCTATTGTACCATTGTTATCAATCTGGCCTTACACTATGAAATAAGGAGAATCTTGGAAAAAGGTTTTGCAATGGTATATAATTTTGAAAATCGGTTCAGTAGAAAGAAGTAGGGATAAAATTCATGTTTGTCTATTAATATGATATGAAAATCGTGTTTTTGTTAAGCTGGCTGTAAGGAAAGTGGAATTATAGGCAATTTTGACGAAAAACGTGGTATGCCATATTATAGAGTTTTGTGAAAGAAGCCTAGATATGAAAATAAAACAGTAACGAGTAGAAAGTTTTCGAGACAAGCGTATTTTTATGAAGTTGGCTCTAAGTAAATACCTTTTAAAAAACGTTGTATGACATCTCGACCAAAGGCTTGGTCTAATATAAAATTTAATAAAACAACCTTGGAGCCGTTTTCGAATAAATTGGCTCCAACTGCTCGATTTCGCAAAAAATACCATTATACAAACTTCTGGCCAAAAATGTGATACAGTTCCTGATAGGATTTGAGATGTTTAATCATATGTCAAAATCTAAATAAAATCGTTGAAGGCACTTTCAAGCAAATCGGCTTTTAGTCACCTTGGTCGTAAATACCGTCGTATCATACTCAGACCAAAACGTGGTACGCCATCGTGTTGCATTACTTCGTATCATTGAAGCCGTTTTCTCGAAAATTGACTTTTCGCCAAACTATCTATAAGTAAAGTATCATTGTTGCCAATTTTGGTAAGCAGCACGATACATCATTTGATTGCAATTGTTCAGACTAATTCAAATAAAAAGTTTAATCAAAATCGTTATAGCCGTTTTCGAGAAAATCCATTTTAACAGAAATCGGCCTTAAATAAACTACCCTTAATTCAGAGGTTAGAATGATAATCTAGGGATTATCAAACACACTCTATATATGAAGTTTGATCTAAATCCATCCACTCGTTTAGGCTGTAGCCTCGTGCACAGACAGACAGACAGACAGGCACACGGCATTGGCTGACCTACTTTTTGGACATCTCCATTATAGTAATGTCAAGTTTGATTAAAATCTCGAGTTCGAAATTTTGCACGAATACAATACTTGCCCTAAAGGTGTAGGTGCAAGTAAAAAGACTGAAAAAAAGGTTGTTTATCCCTTTTAAAACTCAGTTCCCCTTTACTAAGCCTTTGGAAGGAAGACTGACAAGAAGGTTATTTATCAATTGTAAAACTCAGTTCCTATTTACCAAGCCTTTGGAATGGAAACTGTAAAAGATGACTTAGCTTTTGTAAAACTCAGTTAGCCTTTACTAAGCCTTTGAAAGGAAAACCGAATAAAACATTATTTAGCCTTTGTAAAACTCAGTTCGTGGGTGCCGTGGCTCAGTGGTTAGTGCGTTGGACTATGGAGCAAGGGGTTCGAGATCGAATCCCAGTCGGGGAACTCCTAAAAAGTTTTTCACGGCCCCACCTCTCGCGAGAGTCTGACAAACATCCGAGAGTACAACTGTCTCGAGAAAGCTTCTCAAATAACAAATTGCCCTTCGGACAAGGCAACAGTAGGCCCCTTTCATTCGTGTAAAGAATATAACACGTACAACACGAATGGTTGTGAGAAGCTAATCCTTGGGTCCCATCGACCTGTTGCACCAAGTATTTATTTTAAAACTCAGTTCCACTTTACTGAGCCTTTGGAAGGAAGACTGAAAAAGGGATTATTTATCACTTGCGAAACTCAGTTGCCCTTTACTAAGCCTTTGGAAGGAAGACTTACAAGAAGGTTATTTATCCCTTGTAAAACTCAGTTCCCCTTTACCAAGCCTTTGGAATGGAAACTGTAAAAGATGACTTAGCTTTTGTAAAACTCAGTTAGCCTTTACTAAGCCTTTGAAAGGAAGACTGCAAAGAAGGCTATTCATCCCTTGTGAAACTTCCCCTTTACTAAGCCTTTTTAAAAAAGACTGAAGAAAATATTATCTATCCCTTGTGAAGCTCAGTACCCCTTCACAAAGCCTTTGGAAAAAACACTCAAAAAAAAATTATTCAGCTTTTGTGAAACTAAATTCCCCTTTACTAAGCCTTTGGAAGGAAAACCGAATAAAATATTATTTAGTATCTGTGAAGCTCACTTCCCCTTTACTAAGCCTTTGGAAGGAAGACTGACAAGAAGGTTATTTATCTTTTGTGAAACTCAGTTCCCCTTTACTAAGCCTTTGGAAGGAACACTGAAAAGAAGATTATTTGTCCCTTGTGAAACTTCCCTTTTACTAAGGATTTGGAAAAAATACTGAAGAAAATATTATTTATCCCTTGCGAAGCTCAATTCCTCATCACTAAGCCTTTGGAAAAAAGACTCAAAAAAAGATTGTTTATCCCTTGCGAATCTCAGTTGTCCTATACTAAGCTTTTGGAAAGAAGACAGAAGAGAAGATTGATTATCCCTTGTGAAACTCAGTTCTCCTTTACTAAGCCTTTGGAAGGAAGACTGACAAGAAGGTTATTTATTTTTTGTGCAACTCAGTTCCCCGCTACTAAGCCTTTGGAATCAAGACTAAAAAAAGGATTATTTATGACTTGCAAAACTCAGTTCCCCCTTTACCAAGCCGTTGGAAGGAAAACCGAGTAAAAGATGACTTAGCCTTTGGTAAAACTCACTCTCCCTTTACTTAGTCTTTTTAAAAAAGACTGAAAAAATTATTATCCAGCTTTTGTGAAATTTAATTCCCCTTTACTAAGCCTTTGAATAAATTTTTATTTAGTGTCTGTGAAGCTCACTTCCCCTTTACTAAGCCTTTGGAAGGTAGCCTTTGGAAGGAAGACTGAAAATAGAATTATTTGTCCCTTGTGAAACTTCCCCTTTACTAAGCCTTTGGAAAAAAGACTGAAGGAAAGATTATTTATCCCTTGCGAAACTCGGTTCCCCTTTACTAAGCCTTTGGAAAAAAGACTCAAAAAAAGATTGTTTATCCCTTGCGAATCTCAGTTGCCCTTTACTGAGCTTTTGGAAGGAAGACTGAACAGAAGATTATTTATCTCTTGTGAAACTCAGTTCCCCTTTACTAAGCCTTTGGAAGGAAGACTGAAAAGAAGATTATCTGTCCCTTGTGAAACTTCCCCTTTATTAAGCCTTTGGAAAAAAGACGGAACAAAAGATTATTTATCCCTTGCGAAGCTCAGTTCCCCTTTACTAAGCTTTTGGAAAAAGACTCAATAAAAGATTATTCAACTTTTGTGAAACTAAATTCCCCTTTACTAAGCCTTTGGAAGGAAAACCGAATAAAATATTACTTAGTATCTGTAAAGCTCTCTTCCCCTTTACTAAGCCTTTGGAAGGAAGACCGACAAGAAGGTTATTTATCCCTTGTAAAACTCAGTTCACCTTTTCTAAGACTTTGGAAGAAAGACTGAAAAAAGGATTATTTATGACTTGCAAAACTCAGTTCCCCCTTTACCAAGCCGTTGGAAGGAAAACCGAGTAAAAGATGACTTAGCCTTTTGTAAAACTCAGTTGCCCTTTACTAAGCTTTTGGAAGGAAGACTGAAAAGAAGATTATTTATTCTTTATGAGAATAGGTTCCGCCTTTACCCAACCGTTGGGAGGAAAACCGAATAAAATATGACTTAGCCTTTTGTAAAGCTCAGTTTCCCTTTACTAAGCCTTTGGAAGGAAGACTGAAAAGGAGATTATTTATTCTTTGTGAGAATAAGTTCCCACTTTACCAAGCCGTTGGGAGGAAAACCGAATAAAACATGACTTAGCCTTTTGTAAAACTCTGTTTCCTTTACCAAGACTTTGGAAGGAAGACTGAAAAGAAGATTGTTTATCCCTTGCGAAACTCAGTTGCCCTTCCCTAAGCCTTTGGAAGGAAAACCGAATAAAAGATTATTTAGCCTCTGTGAAACTCACTTGCACTTTACTAAGACTTTGGAAGGAAGACCGACAAGAAGGTTATTTATCCCTTGTAAAACTCAGTTCACCTTTCCTGAGACTTTGGAAGGAAGACTGAAAAGAAGATTGTTTATCCCTTGTGAAACTCAGTTCCTCCTTTACCAAGCCATTGGAAGGAAAACAGAATAAAAGATGACTTAGCCTTTTGTAAAACTCAGTTTCCCTTTACTAAGCCTTTGAAAGGACGACTGAAAAGAAGACTATTTATCCCCTGCGAAACTCAGTTCACCTTTACTAAGACTTTGGAAGGAAGAATGAAAACAAGATTATTTATCCCTTGCTAAACTCAGTTGCCCTTTCCTAAGCCTTTGGAAGGAAAACCGAATAAAAGATTATTTAGCCTCTGTGAAACTCACTTGCACTTTACTAAGACTTTGGAAGGAAGACCGACAAGAAGGTTATTTATCCTTTGTAAAACTCAGTTCACCTTTTCTAAGACTTTGGAAGAAAGACTGAAAAAAGGATTATTTATTACTTGCAAAACTCAGTTCCCCCTTTACCAAGCCGTTGGAAAGAAAACCGAATAAAAGATGACTTAGCCTTTTGTAAAACTCAGTTTCCTTTACTAAGCCTTTGGAAGGAAGACTGAAAAGAAGACTATTTATCCCCTGCGAAACTCAGTTCACCTTTACTACGACTTTGCAAGGAAGACTGAAAAAACTCCGTTCCCCTTTACTAAATCTTTATAAGGAAAAACGAATAAGACATACTAAGACTTTGGAAGGAAGACTGAAAAGAAGGTTATCTATCCCTTGTGAAACTCAGTTCCCCTTTACTAAGCCTTTGGAAAAGAAACTAAAAAAAAAAATATCTATCCCTTGCGAAACTCAGTTCCCCTTTACTAGGCCTTTGGAAATAAAGTGCACGACTGGGCCGTACAAACTTGCACCTATACCCAAAATTCTTCTGTGTATTTGAGGTAAAAAGAATATACCTATACATAGGTTTACATATGTGCGTAAGTTGAAAATCAAGCAACGTCGTTACAATGTCATTTTCCTTCAGTTTCACTCATAAATTCATTGCCTTTGAACTCCGGTGACAGTGTCATTTTCCTTCAGTTTGACTCATAAATTCATTGCCGTTGAACTCCGGCGAAAGCAAGTCCCTAAAAATGTAACAATATATATTTTCTCTATCTCTGTCTTTTAACCAATGAAAATGAAATTCAGATAAATCTAGCCATCTACCAATCTACCACGTGCCAATCAAAACCTGTATCGTAAGGAAAAAATAACGTTTCCATGACAACAGCTGTGTTCTAGAGTGTTGCCGAGTAATAGATACGTATCAAAAGTGATTATTAATTTAGACGTGATGCTTCGTTTTCTTAAAAATGGCTATGTTGATAGTTTCACTTTCGACTACAGATGCCATAAAAGAGTATGTTTATAACAATTTCCAACTTTTTGATTCTGCAACATAGTTCCACTGCCATTGGAATATATTTTCTTAGTAATAATGGCAATATTATACAGATTTCGTATTTTGAAGAAGTCAAGCACAATACATACATTTTTTTTTGGTTCACTATAGTGTGCGTGTACTTCCGTAAATACACATGCTTTGACTTATCTTTAAAAAGCTATTGAACCATTGTTATCAATCTGGCCTTAAACTATGAAATAAGGAGAATCTTGGAAAAAGCTTTTGCAATGGTATATAATTTTGAAAATCGGTTCAGTAGAAAGAAGTAGGGATAAAATTCATGTTTGTCTATTAATATGATATCAAAATCGTGTTTTTGTTAAGCTGGCTGTAAGGAAAGTGGAATTATAGGCAATTTTGACGAAAAACGTGGTATGCCATATTATAGAGTTTTGTGAAAGAAGCCTAGATATGAAAATAAAACAGTAACGAGTAGAAAGTTTTCGAGACAAGCGTATTTTTATGAAGTTGGCTCTAAGTAAATACCTTTTAAATAACGTTGTATGACATCTCGACCAAAGGCTTGGTCTAATATAAAATTTAATAAAACAACCTTGGAGCCGTTTTCGAATAAATTGGCTCCAACTGCTCGATTTCGCAAAAAATACCATTATACAAACTTCTGGCCAAAAATGTGATACAGTTCCTGATAGGATTTGAGATGTTTAATCATATGTCAAAATCTAAATAAAATCGTTGAAGGCACTTTCAAGCAAATCGGCTTTTAGTCACCTTGGTCGTAAATACCGTCGTATCATACTCAGACCAAAACGTGGTACGCCATCGTGTTGCATTACTTCGTACCAGTTCAAATATGAAATTTGAACTAAATCATTGAAGCCGTTTTCTCGAAAATTGACTTTTCGCCAAACTATCTATAAGTAAAGTATCATTGTTGCCAATTTTGGTAAGCAGCACGATACATCATTTGATTGCAATTGTTCAGACTAATTCAAATAAAAAGTTTAATCAAAATCGTTATAGCCGTTTTCGAGAAAATCCATTTTAACAGAAATCGGCCTTAAATAAACTACCCTTAATTCAGAGGTTAGAATGATAATCTAGGGATTATCAAACACACTCTATATATGAAGTTTGATCTAAATCCATCCACTCGTTTAGGCTGTAGCCTCGTGCACAGACAGACAGACAGACAGGCACACGGCATTGGCTGACCTACTTTTTGGACATCTCCATTATAGTAATGTCAAGTTTGATTAAAATCTCGAGTTCGAAATTTTGCACGAATACAATACTTGCCCTAAAGGTGTAGGTGCAAGTAAAAAGACTGAAAAAAAGGTTGTTTATCCCTTTTAAAACTCAGTTCCCCTTTACTAAGCCTTTGGAAGGAAGACTGACAAGAAGGTTATTTATCAATTGTAAAACTCAGTTCCTATTTACCAAGCCTTTGGAATGGAAACTGTAAAAGATGACTTAGCTTTTGTAAAACTCAGTTAGCCTTTACTAAGCCTTTGAAAGGAAAACCGAATAAAACATTATTTAGCCTTTGTAAAACTCAGTTCGTGGGTGCCGTGGCTCAGTGGTTAGTGCGTTGGACTATGGAGCAAGGGGTTCGAGATCGAATCCCAGTCGGGGAACTCCTAAAAAGTTTTTCACGGCCCCACCTCTCGCGAGAGTCTGACAAACATCCGAGAGTACAACTGTCTCGAGAAAGCTTCTCAAATAACAAATTGCCCTTCGGACAAGGCAACAGTAGGCCCCTTTCATTCGTGTAAAGAATATAACACGTACAACACGAATGGTTGTGAGAAGCTAGGCCTTGGGTCCCATCGACCTGTTGCACCAAGTATTTATTTTAAAACTCAGTTCCACTTTACTGAGCCTTTGGAAGGAAGACTGAAAAAGGGATTATTTATCACTTGCGAAACTCAGTTGCCCTTTACTAAGCCTTTGGAAGGAAGACTTACAAGAAGGTTATTTATCCCTTGTAAAACTCAGTTCCCCTTTACCAAGCCTTTGGAATGGAAACTGTAAAAGATGACTTAGCTTTTGTAAAACTCAGTTAGCCTTTACTAAGCCTTTGAAAGGAAGACTGCAAAGAAGGCTATTCATCCCTTGTGAAACTTCCCCTTTACTAAGCCTTTTTAAAAAAGACTGAAGAAAATATTATCTATCCCTTGTGAAGCTCAGTACCCCTTCACAAAGCCTTTGGAAAAAACACTCAAAAAAAAATTATTCAGCTTTTGTGAAACTAAATTCCCCTTTACTAAGCCTTTGGAAGGAAAACCGAATAAAATATTATTTAGTATCTGTGAAGCTCACTTCCCCTTTACTAAGCCTTTGGAAGGAAGACTGACAAGAAGGTTATTTATCTTTTGTGAAACTCAGTTCCCCTTTACTAAGCCTTTGGAAGGAACACTGAAAAGAAGATTATTTGTCCCTTGTGAAACTTCCCTTTTACTAAGGATTTGGAAAAAATACTGAAGAAAATATTATTTATCCCTTGCGAAGCTCAATTCCCCATCACTAAGCCTTTGGAAAAAAGACTCAAAAAAAGATTGTTTATCCCTTGCGAATCTCAGTTGTCCTATACTAAGCTTTTGGAAAGAAGACAGAAGAGAAGATTGATTATCCCTTGTGAAACTCAGTTCTCCTTTACTAAGCCTTTGGAAGGAAGACTGACAAGAAGGTTATTTATCTTTTGTGCAACTCAGTTCCCCGCTACTAAGCCTTTGGAATCAAGACTAAAAAAAGGATTATTTATGACTTGCAAAACTCAGTTCCCCCTTTACCAAGCCGTTGGAAGGAAAACCGAGTAAAAGATGACTTAGCCTTTGGTAAAACTCACTCTCCCTTTACTTAGTCTTTTTAAAAAAGACTGAAAAAATTATTATCCAGCTTTTGTGAAATTTAATTCCCCTTTACTAAGCCTTTGAATAAATTTTTATTTAGTGTCTGTGAAGCTCACTTCCCCTTTACTAAGCCTTTGGAAGGTAGCCTTTGGAAGGAAGACTGAAAATAGAATTATTTGTCCCTTGTGAAACTTCCCCTTTACTAAGCCTTTGGAAAAAAGACTGAAGGAAAGATTATTTATCCCTTGCGAAACTCGGTTCCCCTTTACTAAGCCTTTGGAAAAAAGACTCAAAAAAAGATTGTTTATCCCTTGCGAATCTCAGTTGCCCTTTACTGAGCTTTTGGAAGGAAGACTGAACAGAAGATTATTTATCTCTTGTGAAACTCAGTTCCCCTTTACTAAGCCTTTGGAAGGAAGACTGAAAAGAAGATTATCTGTCCCTTGTGAAACTTCCCCTTTATTAAGCCTTTGGAAAAAAGACGGAACAAAAGATTATTTATCCCTTGCGAAGCTCAGTTCCCCTTTACTAAGCTTTTGGAAAAAGACTCAATAAAAGATTATTCAACTTTTGTGAAACTAAATTCCCCTTTACTAAGCCTTTGGAAGGAAAACCGAATAAAATATTACTTAGTATCTGTAAAGCTCTCTTCCCCTTTACTAAGCCTTTGGAAGGAAGACCGACAAGAAGGTTATTTATCCCTTGTAAAACTCAGTTCACCTTTTCTAAGACTTTGGAAGAAAGACTGAAAAAAGGATTATTTATGACTTGCA
This sequence comes from Xylota segnis, assembly GCA_963583995.1. Taxonomy (NCBI): domain Eukaryota; kingdom Metazoa; phylum Arthropoda; class Insecta; order Diptera; family Syrphidae; genus Xylota; species Xylota segnis. Next base: position 90,320,856 of record OY757236.1, on the reverse strand, counting down.
AAACTCAGTTCCCCCTTTACCAAGCCGTTGGAAGGAAAACCGAGTAAAAGATGACTTAGCCTTTTGTAAAACTCAGTTGCCCTTTACTAAGCTTTTGGAAGGAAGACTGAAAAGAAGATTATTTATTCTTTATGAGAATAGGTTCCGCCTTTACCCAACCGTTGGGAGGAAAACCGAATAAAATATGACTTAGCCTTTTGTAAAGCTCAGTTTCCCTTTACTAAGCCTTTGGAAGGAAGACTGAAAAGGAGATTATTTATTCTTTGTGAGAATAAGTTCCCACTTTACCAAGCCGTTGGGAGGAAAACCGAATAAAACATGACTTAGCCTTTTGTAAAACTCTGTTTCCTTTACCAAGACTTTGGAAGGAAGACTGAAAAGAAGATTGTTTATCCCTTGCGAAACTCAGTTGCCCTTCCCTAAGCCTTTGGAAGGAAAACCGAATAAAAGATTATTTAGCCTCTGTGAAACTCACTTGCACTTTACTAAGACTTTGGAAGGAAGACCGACAAGAAGGTTATTTATCCCTTGTAAAACTCAGTTCACCTTTCCTGAGACTTTGGAAGGAAGACTGAAAAGAAGATTGTTTATCCCTTGTGAAACTCAGTTCCTCCTTTACCAAGCCATTGGAAGGAAAACAGAATAAAAGATGACTTAGCCTTTTGTAAAACTCAGTTTCCCTTTACTAAGCCTTTGAAAGGACGACTAAAAAGAAGACTATTTATCCCCTGCGAAACTCAGTTCACCTTTACTAAGACTTTGGAAGGAAGAATGAAAACAAGATTATTTATCCCTTGCTAAACTCAGTTGCCCTTTCCTAAGCCTTTGGAAGGAAAACCGAATAAAAGATTATTTAGCCTCTGTGAAACTCACTTGCACTTTACTAAGACTTTGGAAGGAAGACCGACAAGAAGGTTATTTATCCTTTGTAAAACTCAGTTCACCTTTTCTAAGACTTTGGAAGAAAGACTGAAAAAAGGATTATTTATTACTTGCAAAACTCAGTTCCCCCTTTACCAAGCCGTTGGAAAGAAAACCGAATAAAAGATGACTTAGCCTTTTGTAAAACTCAGTTTCCTTTACTAAGCCTTTGGAAGGAAGACTGAAAAGAAGACTATTTATCCCCTGCGAAACTCAGTTCACCTTTACTACGACTTTGCAAGGAAGACTGAAAAAACTCCGTTCCCCTTTACTAAATCTTTATAAGGAAAAACGAATAAGACATACTAAGACTTTGGAAGGAAGACTGAAAAGAAGGTTATCTATCCCTTGTGAAACTCAGTTCCCCTTTACTAAGCCTTTGGAAAAGAAACTAAAAAAAAAAATATCTATCCCTTGCGAAACTCAGTTCCCCTTTACTAGGCCTTTGGAAATAAAGTGCACGACTGGGCCGTACAAACTTGCACCTATACCCAAAATTCTTCTGTGTATTTGAGGTAAAAAGAATATACCTATACATAGGTTTACATATGTGCGTAAGTTGAAAATCAAGCAACGTCGTTACAATGTCATTTTCCTTCAGTTTCACTCATAAATTCATTGCCTTTGAACTCCGGTGACAGTGTCATTTTCCTTCAGTTTGACTCATAAATTCATTGCCGTTGAACTCCGGCGAAAGCAAGTCCCTAAAAATGTAACAATATATATTTTCTCTATCTCTGTCTTTTAACCAATGAAAATGAAATTCAGATAAATCTAGCCATCTACCAATCTACCACGTGCCAATCAAAACCTGTATCGTAAGGAAAAAATAACGTTTCCATGACAACAGCTGTGTTCTAGAGTGTTGCCGAGTAATAGATACGTATCAAAAGTGATTATTAATTTAGACGTGATGACGTTTCTTAAAAATGGCTATGTTGATAGTTTCACTTTCGACTACAGATGCCATAAAAGAGTATGTTTATAACAATTTCCAACTTTTTGATTCTGCAACATAGTTCCACTGCCATTGGAATATATTTTCTTAGTAATAATGGCAATATTATACAGATTTCGTATTTTGAAGAAGTCAAGCACAATACATACATTTTTTTTTGGTTCACTATAGTGTGCGTGTACTTCCGTAAATACACATGCTTTGACTTATCTTTAAAAAGCTATTGAACCATTGTTATCAATCTGGCCTTAAACTATGAAATAAGGAGAATCTTGGAAAAAGCTTTTGCAATGGTATATAATTTTGAAAATCGGTTCAGTAGAAAGAAGTAGGGATAAAATTCATGTTTGTCTATTAATATGATATCAAAATCGTGTTTTTGTTAAGCTGGCTGTAAGGAAAGTGGAATTATAGACAATTTTGACGAAAAACGTGGTATGCCATATTATAGAGTTTTGTGAAAGAAGCCTAGATATGAAAATAAAACAGTAACGAGTAGAAAGTTTTCGAGACAAGCGTATTTTTATGAAGTTGGCTCTAAGTAAAGTACCTTTTAAAAAATGTTGTATGCCATCTCGTAGGGTTTAAAAAGGCTTGGTCTAATATAAAATTTAATAAAACATCCTTGAAGCCGTTTTCGAATAAATTGGCTCCAACTGCTCGATTTCGCGCAAAATACCATTATACAAACTTTTGGCCAAAAATGTGATACAGTTTTTTAATCATATGTCAAAATCTAAATAAAATCGTTTCAAGCAAATCGGCTTTTAGTCACCTTGGTCGTAAATACCGTTGTATCATACTCAGACCAAAACGTGGTACGCCATCGTGTTGCATTACTTCGTACCAGTCCAAATATGAAATTTGAACTAAATCATTGAAGCCGTTTTCTCGAAAATTGACTTTTCGCCAAATTGTCTATAAGTAAAGTACCATTGTTGCCAATTTTGGTAAGCAGCGCGATACATCATTTGATTGCAATTGTTCAGACTAATTCAAATAAAAAGTCTAATCAAAATCGTTATAGCCGTTTTCGAGAAAATCTATTTTAACTGAAATCGGCCTTAAGTAAACTACCCTTAATTTTGAGGTTAGAATTATAATCTAGGGATTATCAAACACACTCTATATATGAAGTTTGATCTAAATCCATCCACTCGTTTAGGCTGTAGCCTCGTGCACAGACAGACAGACAGACAGACAGACTGACAAACAGACAGGCACACGGCATTGGCGAGTAGGTATTGGGGCACTTGGGGATGGGAATTCGGCTTTAGAGCGAGACGGATGATATGAGCGAGAGGGAAGATAATTTGACCTTGAGAAAGTTGTTATCTGTTTGATGTGTGCCGCGGGGGCTCACTTCCGTTGTCATCTTTGTTTTATTTGGGGCGTGAGTCATTGGCGTGACGTATTTTGTTTCCGGTATTATCTTTGTTGTGCTTGGGAGTGTGAATCATAGACGTGACGGTGTTTTTGTTGTTAATATTTTTAGTGTATCTGCGGAATGGTAATGGTGTATGGGTAATTGTGTGATTCATTGACGTGACGTATTTTGTTGTTAATATTTTTAGTGTATCTACGGAATGGTGACGGTTATCTACGGAATGGTAATGGTGTATGGGGTAATTTTCAAAAGGAAAACTACTTGTATTATATGTTTGGGGGGTGATTTGAACAAGCGACGATGAGTTTGAGAAGTCGATGGTTTTGGCGTTGCGCCATGGCGATGTGTTAAGGGGTATTAAATGAGTGTATATGAGGAAAGATGACGTGTATGGTAATTTTAAAAAGTAAAACTAATTGTATTATGTTTTTGGGGGGGGGGGGGGGGCGGCGGTTTGAACAAGCGACGATGAGTTTGAGAAGTCGATGGTTTTTGCGCTGCGCCATGAATAAAATTTAGTTTTGCGCGTAAAAAGTGAGATTTTTTTTCCACCGACTTTATCTCGAATATATTTTTTATAAGAGAGCAAGATTCGACATGATCACGAGAAGAAAAAAACCCCGCAAGATTCGGATCGATGCGTTATATAGTAAATATTTTATAATTTCGATTCATTTCACTATTTACATCGAAGATTAACAGACCCTGGAGGGGCACTAAGGAAACTCAGTTCCCCTTTACTAAGCCTTTGCAATGAAGACTGAAAAAAGGATTATTTATTACTTGTAAAACTCAGTTCCCTCTTTGAAAAGCCTTTGGAAGGGAACTGAATAAAAGATGACTTAGCCTGTGTAAAACTCAGTTCCCCTTTACTAAGCCTTTGGAAAAGAAACTGAAAAAACAAATTATTTATCCCTTGCGAAACTCAGTTCCCCTTTACTAAGCCTTTGGAAATAAAGTGCTCGACTGGGCCGTACAAACTTGCACCTATACCCAAAATTCTTCTGTGTATTTGAGGTAAAAAGAATATGCCTATACATAGGTTTACATACGTGCGTAATTTGAAAATCAAGCAACGTCGTTACAATGTCATTTTCCTTCAGTTTCACTCATAAATTCATTGCCTTTGAACTCCGGCGAAAGCAAGTCCCTAAAAATGTAACAATATTTATTTTCTCTATCTTTGTCTTTTAACCAATGAAAATGAAATTCAGATTAATCTAGTAGCACGTGCCAATCAAAACCTGTATCGTAAGGAAAAAATAACGTTTCCATGACAACAGCTGTGTTCTAGAGTGTTGCCGAGTAATAGATACGTATCTAAAGTGATTATTAATTTAGAGGTGTTGCTTCGTTTTCTTAAAAATGGCTATGTTGATAGTTTTACTTTCGACTACAGATGCCATAAAAGAGTATCTTTATAACAATTTCCAACTTTTTGATTCTGCAACATAGTTCCACTGCCATTGGAATATATGTTCTTAGTAATTATGGCAATATTATACAGATTTCGCATTTTCAAGAAGTCAAGTACAATACATACATATTTTTTTGGTTCACTATAGTCTGCGTGTACTTCCGTAAATACACATGCTTTGACTTATCTTTAAAAAGTTATTGTACCGCTGTTATCAATCTGGCCTTAAACTATGAAATAAGGAGAATCTTGGAAAAAGCTTTTGGAATGGTATATAATTTTGAAAATCGGTTCAGTAGAAAGAAGTAGGGATAAAATTCATGTTTGTCTATTAATATGATATGAAAATCGTGTTTTTGTTAAGCTGACTGTAAGGAAAGTGGAATTATAGGCAATTTTGACGAAAAACGTGGTATGCCATATTATAGAGTTTTGTGAAAGAAGCCTAGATATGAAAATAAAACAGAAACGAGTAGAAAGTTTTCGAGACAAGCGTATTTTTATGAAGTTGGCTCTAAGTAAAGTACCTTTTAAAAAACGTTGTATGCCATCCCGTAGGGTTTAAAAAGGCTTGGTCTAATATAAAATTTAATAAAACATCCTTGAAGCCGTTTTCGAATAAATTGGCTCCAACTGCTCGATTTCGCAAAAAATACCATTATACAAACTTTTGGCCAAAAATGTAATACAGTTCCTGATAGAATTTGAGATGTTTAATAATATGTCAAAATCTAAATAAAATCGTTGAAGGCACTTTCAAGCAAATCGGCTTTTAGTCACTTTGGTCGTAAATACCGTTGTATCATACTCAGACCAAAGCGTGGTACGCCATCGTGTTGCATTACTTCGTACCAGTCCAAATATGAAATTTGAACTAAATCATTGAAGCCATTTTCTCGAAAATTGACTTTTCGCCAAACTATCTATAAGTAAAGTATCATTGTTGCCAATTTTGGTAAGCAGCACGATACATCATTTGATCGCAATTGTTCAGACTAATTCAATTAAAAAGTTTAATCAAAATCGTTATAGCCGTTTTCGAGAAAATCCATTTTAACTGAAATCGGCCTTAAATAAACTACCCTTAATTCTGAGATTAGAATGATAATCTAGGGATTATCAAACACACTCTATATATGAAGTTTGATCTAAATCCATCCACTCGTTTAGGCTGTAGCCTCGTGCACAGGCAGACAGACAGACAGACAGAGAGACAGACAGACAGACAGACAGGTACACGGCATTGGCGTAATTACTTTTTTGGACTTCTCCAATATAGTAATGTCAAGTTTGATTAAAATCTCGAGTTCCAAATTTTGCACGAATACAATACTTGCCCTAAAGGTGTAGGTGCAAGTAAAAAGACTGAAAAAAGGTTGTTTATCCCTTGCAAATCTCAGTTGCCCTTTACTAAGCTTTTGGAAGGAAGACTGAAGAGAAGATTATTTATCCCTTTTAAAACTCGGTTCCCCTTTACTAAGCCTTTGGAAGGAAGTCTGAATAAAATATTATTTAGTATCTGTGAAGCTCACTTCCCCTTTACTAAGCCTTTGGAAGGAAGACTGAAAAGAAGATTATTTGTCCCTTGTGAAACTTCCCTTTTACTGAGGATTTGGAAAAAATACTGAAGAAAATATTATTTATCCCTTGCGAAGTTCAATTCCCCTTCACTAAGCCTTCGGAAAAAAGACTCAAAAACAGATTGTTTATCCCGTGCGAATCTCAGTTGTCCTTTACTAAGCTTTTGGAAAGAAGACAGAAGAGAAGATTGTTTATCCCTTGTGAAACTCAGTTCTCCTTTACTAAGCCTTTGGAAAAAAAACTGAAAAGAAGATTATTTGTCCCTTGTGAAACTTCCCCTTTACAAAGACTTTAAGAAAAAGACTCAAAAAAAGAATATTCAGCTTTTGTGAAACTAAATTCCCCTTTACTAAGCCTTTGGAAGGAAAACCGAATAAAACATTATTTAGTATCTGTGAAGCTCACTTCCCCTTTACTAAGCCTTCGGAAGGAAGGCTGACAAGAAGGTTATTTATCTTTTGTGCAACTCAGTTCCCCGCTACTAAGCCTTTGGAATCAAGACTAAAAATAAGATTATTTGTCCCTTGTGAAACTTCCCCTTTACTAAGCCTTTGGAAAAAAGACTGAAGAAAAGATTATTTATCCCTTGTGAAACTCAGTTCTCCTTTACTAAGCCTTTGGAAAAAAGACTGAAAAGAAGATTATTTGTCCCTTGTGAAACTTCCCTTTTACTGAGGATTTGGAAAAAATACTGAAGAAAATATTATTTATCCCTTGCGAAGTTCAATTCCCCTTCACTAAGCCTTCGGAAAAAAGACTCAAAAACAGATTGTTTATCCCGTGCGAATCTCAGTTGTCCTTTACTAAGCTTTTGGAAAGAAGACAGAAGAGAAGATTGTTTATCCCTTGTGAAACTCAGTTCTCCTTTACTAAGCCTTTGGAAAAAAAACTGAAAAGAAGATTATTTGTCCCTTGTGAAACTTCCCCTTTACAAAGACTTTAAGAAAAAGACTCAAAAAAAGAATATTCAGCTTTTGTGAAACTAAATTCCCCTTTACTAAGCCTTTGGAAGGAAAACCGAATAAAACATTATTTAGTATCTGTGAAGCTCACTTCCCCTTTACTAAGCCTTCGGAAGGAAGGCTGACAAGAAGGTTATTTATCTTTTGTGCAACTCAGTTCCCCGCTACTAAGCCTTTGGAATCAAGACTAAAAATAAGATTATTTGTCCCTTGTGAAACTTCCCCTTTACTAAGCCTTTGGAAAAAAGACTGAAGAAAAGATTATTTATCCCTTGTGAAACTCAGTTCTCCTTTACTAAGCCTTTGGAAAAAAGACTGAAAAGAAGATTATTTGTCCCTTGTGAAACTTCCCCTTTACAAAGACTTTAAAAAAAAGACTCAAAAAAATATTATTCAGCTTTTGTGAAACTAAATTCCCCTTTACTAAGCCTTTGGAAGGAAAACCGAATAAAACACTATTTAGTATCTGCGAAGCTCACTTCCCCTTTACTAAGCCTTTGGAAGGAAGGCTGACAAGAAGGTTATTTATCTTTTGTGCAACACAGTTCCCCGCTACTAAGCCTTTGGAATCAAGACTAAAAATAAGATTATTTGTCCCTTGTGAAACTTCCCCTTTACTAAGCCTTTGGAAAAAAGACTGAAGGAAAGATTATTTATCCCTTGCGAAACTCAGTACCCCTTCACTAAGCCTTTGGAAAAAAGACTCAAAAAAAAAATTATTCAGCTTTTGTGAAACTAAATTCCCCTTTACTAAGCCTTTGGAAGGAAAACAGAATAAAATATTATTTAGTATCTGTGAAGCTCACTTCCCCTTTACTAAGCCTTTGGAAGGAAGACTGAAAAGAAGATTATTTGTCTATTGTGAAACTTCCCTTTTACTAAGGATTTGGAAAAAATACTAAAGAAAATATTATTTATCCCTTGCGAAGCTCAATTCCCCTTCACTAAGCCTTTGGAAAAAATACTCAAAAAAAGATTGTTTATCCCTTGCGAATCTCAGTTGTCCTTTACTAAGATTTTGGAAAGAAGACAGAAGAGAAGATTGTTTATCCCTTGTGAAACTCAGTTCTCCTTTACTAAGCCTTTGGAAAAAAGACTGAAAAGAAGATTATTTGTCCCTTGTGAAACTTTCCTTTTACTAAGGATTTGGAAAAAAGACTGAAGAAAAGATTATTTATCCCTTGCGAACCGCACTTCCCCTTAACTAAGCCTTTGGAATCAAGACTAAAAAAAGGATTATTTATGACTTGCAAAACTCAGATCCCCCTTTACCAAGCCGTTGGAAGGAAAACCGAGTAAAAGATGACTTAGCCTTTGGTAAAACTTACTCTCCCTTCACTAAGCCTTTAGAAAAAAGACTCAAAAAAAGATTTTTTATCCCTTGCGAATCTCAGTTGTCCTTTACTAAGCTTTTGGAAAGAAGACAGAAGAGAAGATTGTTTATCCCTTGTGAAACTCAGTTCCTATTTACTAATCCTTTGGAAAAAAGACTGAAAGAAGATTATTTGTCCCTTGTGAAACTAAATCCCCCTTTACTAAGCCTTTGGAAAAGAAACTGAAAAGAAGATTATTTATTCTTTGTGAGACTAAGTTCCCCCTTTACCAAGCCGTTGGGAGGAAAACCGAATAAAAGATGACTTAGCCTTTTGTAAAACTCAGTTTCCTTTACTAAGACTTTGGAAGAAAGACTGAAAAGAAGATTGTTTATCCCTTGCGAAACTCAGTTCCTCCTTTACCAAGCCGTTGGAAGGAAAACGACGACTGAAAAGAAGACTATTTATCCCCTGCGAAACTCAGTTCACCTTTACTAAGACTTTAGAAGGAAGAATAAAAACAAGATTATTTATCCCTTGCTAAACTCAGTTGCCCTTGCCTAAGTCTTTGGAAGGAAAACCGAATAAAAGATTATTTAGCCTCTGTGAAACTCACTTGCACTTTACTAAGACTTTGGAAGGAAGGCTGAAAAGAAGATTATTTGTCTATTGTGAAACTTCCCTTTTACTAAGGATTTGGAAAAAATACTAAAGAAAATATTATTTATCCCTTGCGAAGCTCAATTCCCCTTCACTAAGCCTTTGGAAAAAATACTCAAAAAAAGATTGTTTATCCCTTGCGAATCTCAGTTGTCCTTTACTAAGATTTTGGAAAGAAGACAGAAGAGAAGATTGTTTATCCCTTGTGAAACTCAGTTCTCCTTTACTAAGCCTTTGGAAAAAAGACTGAAAAGAAGATTATTTGTCCCTTGTGAAACTTTCCTTTTACTAAGGATTTGGAAAAAAGACTGAAGAAAAGATTATTTATCCCTTGCGAACCGCACTTCCACTTAACTAAGCCTTTGGAATCAAGACTAAAAAAAGGATTATTTATGACTTGCAAAACTCAGATCCCCCTTTACCAAGCCGTTGGAAGGAAAACCGAGTAAAAGATGACTTAGCCTTTGGTAGAACTTACTCTCCCTTCACTAAGCCTTTAGAAAAAAGACTCAAAAAAAGATTTTTTATCCCTTGCGAATCTCAGTTGTCCTTTACTAAGATTTTGGAAAGAAGACAGAAGAGAAGATTGTTTATCCCTTGTGAAACTCAGTTCTCCTTTACTAAGCCTTTGGAAAAAAGACTGAAAAGAAGATTATTTGTCCCTTGTGAAACTTTCCTTTTACTAAGGATTTGGAAAAAAGACTGAAGAAAAGATTATTTATCCCTTGCGAACCGCACTTCCCCTTAACTAAGCCTTTGGAATCAAGACTAAAAAAAGGATTATTTATGACTTGCAAAACTCAGATCCCCCTTTACCAAGCCGTTGGAAGGAAAACCGAGTAAAAGATGACTTAGCCTTTGGTAAAACTTACTCTCCCTTCACTAAGCCTTTAGAAAAAAGACTCAAAAAAAGATTTTTTATCCCTTGCGAATCTCAGTTGTCCTTTACTAAGCTTTTGGAAAGAAGACAGAAGAGAAGATTGTTTATCCCTTGTGAAACTCAGTTCCTATTTACTAATCCTTTGGAAAAAAGACTGAAAGAAGATTATTTGTCCCTTGTGAAACTAAATCCCCCTTTACTAAGCCTTTGGAAAAGAAACTGAAAAGAAGATTATTTATTCTTTGTGAGACTAAGTTCCCCCTTTACCAAGCCGTTGGGAGGAAAACCGAATAAAAGATGACTTAGCCTTTTGTAAAACTCAGTTTCCTTTACTAAGACTTTGGAAGAAAGACTGAAAAGAAGATTGTTTATCCCTTGCGAAACTCAGTTCCTCCTTTACCAAGCCGTTGGAAGGAAAACGACGACTGAAAAGAAGACTATTTATCCCCTGCGAAACTCAGTTCACCTTTACTAAGACTTTAGAAGGAAGAATAAAAACAAGATTATTTATCCCTTGCTAAACTCAGTTGCCCTTTCCTAAGTCTTTGGAAGGAAAACCGAATAAAAGATTATTTAGCCTCTGTGAAACTCACTTGCACTTTACTAAGACTTTGGAAGGAAGACCGACAATAAGGTTATTTATCCCTTGTAAATCTCAGTTCACCTTTTCTAAGACTTTGGAAGAAAGACTGAAAAAAGGATTATTTATCACTTGCAAAACTCAGTTCCCCTTTACCAAGCCGTTGGAACGAAAACCGAATAAAAGGTAACTTAGCCTTTTGTAAAACTCAGTTTCCCTTTACTAAGAATTTGGAAGGAAGACTGAAAAGAAGACTATTTATCCCCTGCGAAACTCAGTTCACCTTTACTAAGACTTTGCAAGGAAGACTGAAAAAACTCCGTTCGGGGTAATATTTATCCCTTGCGAAGCTCAATTCCCCTTCACTAAGCCTTTGGAAAAAAGACTCAAAAACAGATTGTTTATCCCTTGCGAATCTCAGTTGTCCTTTACTAAGATTTTGGAAAGAGGACAGAAGAGAAGACTGTTTATCCCTTGTGAAGCTCAGTTCTCCTTTACTAAGCCTTTGGAAAAAAGACTGAAGAAAAGATTATTTAACCCTTGTGAAACTTCCCCTTTACTAAGCCTTTGGAAAAAAGACTGAAGAAAAGATTATTTATACCTTGCGAAACTCAGTACCCCTTCACTAAGCCTTTGGAAAAAAGACTCAAAAAAAAATTATTCAGCTTTTGTGAAACTAAATTCCCCTTTACTAAGCCTTTGGAAGGTAGGCTGACAAGAAGGTTATTTATCTTTTGTGAAACTCAGTTCCCCTTTACTAAGCCTTTGGAACGAAGACTGAAAATAAGATTATTTGTCCCTTGTGAAACTTCCCCTTTACTAAGCCTTTGGAAAAAAGACTGAAGAAAAGATTATTTATCCCTTGTGAAACTCAGTTCCCCTTTACTAAGCCTTTGCAAGAAAGACTGAAAAAAGGATTATTTATTACTTGCAAAACTCAGTTTCCTCTTTAAAAAGCCTTTGGAAGGGAAACTGAATAAGAGATGACTTAGCCTATGTAAAACTCATTTAAGCTTTACTAAGCCTTTGAAATGAAGACTGAAAAGGAGATTAATTGTCAATTGTGAAACTCAGTTCCCCTTTACTAAGCCTTTGGAAAAGAAACTGAAAAGAAGATTATTTATTCTTTGTGAGAATAAGTTCCCCCTTTACCAAGCCGTTGGGAGTAAAATCGAATAAAAGATGACTTAGCCTTTTGTAAAACTCAGTTTCCTTTACTAAGACTTTGGAAGGAAGACTGAAAAGAAGATTGTTTATCCCTTGCGAAACTCAGTTCCTCCTTTACCAAGCCGTTGGAAGGAAAACCGAATAAAAGATGACTTAGCCTTTTGTAAAACTCAGTTTCCCTTTACTAAGCCTTTGAAAGGACGACTGAAAAGAAGACTATTTATCCCCTGCGAAACTCAGTTCACCTTTACTAAGATTTGGAAGGAAGAATGAAAACAAGATTATTTATCCCTTGCTAAACTTAGTTGCCCTTTCCTAACTCTTTGGAAGGAAAACCGAATAAAAGATTATTTAGCTTCTGTGAAACTCACTTGCACTTTACTAAGACTTTGGAAGGAAGACTGACAAGAAGGCTATTTATCCCTTGTAAAACTTAGTTCACCTTTTCTAAGACTTTGGAAGGAAGGCTGAAAAGATTGTTTATCCCTTGCGAAACTCAGTTCCTCCTTTACCAAGCCGTTGGAAGGAAAACCGAATAAAAGATGACTTAGCCTTTTGTAAAACTCAGTTTCCCTTTACTAAGCCTTTGAAAGGACGACTGAAAAGAAGACTATTTATCCCCTGCGAAACTCAGTTCACCTTTACTAAGACTTTGCAAGGAAGACTGAAAAAACTCCGTTCCCCTTTACTAATTCTTTGGAAGGAAAACCGAATAAGACGTACTAAGACTTTGGAAGGAAGACTGAAAAGAAGGTTATCCATCCCTTGTGAAACTCAGTTCCCCTTTTTTAAGCCTTTGCAAGAAAGACTGAAAAAAGGATTATTTATTACTTTAAAAAGCCTTTGGAAGGGAAACTGAATAAAAGATGACTTAGCCTATGTAAAACTAAGCCTTTGAAATGAAGACTGAAAAGGAGATTAATTGTCAATTGTGAAACTCAGTTCCCCTTTACTAAGCCTTTGGAAGGAAGACTGAAAAGAAGATTATTTGTCCCTTGTGAAACTTCCCTTTTACTAAGGATTTGGAAAAAATACTGAAGAAAATATTATTTATCCCTTGCGAAGCTCAATTCCCCTTCACTAAGCCTTTGGAAAAAAGACTCAAAAACAGATTGTTTATCCCTTGCGAATCTCAGTTGTCCTTTACTAAGCTTTTGGAAAGAAGACAGAAGAGAAGATTGTTTATCCCTTGTGAAGCTTAGTTCTCCTTTACTAAGCCTTTGGAAAAAAGACTGAAAAGAAGATTATTTGTCCCTTGTGAAACTTCCCCTTTACAAAGACTTTAAAAAAAAGACTCAAAAAAAAATTATTCAGCTTTTGTGAAACTAAATTCCCCTTTACTAAGCCTTTGGAAGGAAAACAGAATAAAATATTATTTAGTATCTATGAAGCTCGCTTCCCCTTTACTAAGCCTTTGGAAGGAAGACTGAAAAGAAGATTATATGTCCCTTGTGAAACTTCCCTTTTACTAAGGATTTGGAAAAAATGCTGAAGAAAATATTATTTATCCCTTGCGAAGCTCACTTCCCCTTTACTAAGCCTTTGGAAGGTAGGCTGACAAGAAGGTTATTTATCTTTTGTGAAACTCAGTTCCCCTTTACTAAGCCTTTGGAAGGAAGACTGAAAATAAGATTATTTGTTCCTTGTGAAACTTCCCCTTTACTAAGCCTTTGGAAAAAAGACTGAAGAAAAGATTATTTATCCCTTGTGAAACTCAGTTCCCCTTTACTAAGCCTTTGCAAGAAAGACTGAAAAAAGGATTATTTATTACTTGCAAAACTCAGTTTCCTCTTTAAAAAGCCTTTGGAAGGGAAACTGAATAAAAGATGACTTAGCCTATGTAAAACTCATTTAAGCTTTACTAAGCCTTTGAAATGAAGACTGAAAATGAGATTAATTGTCAATTGTGAAACTCAGTTCCCCTTTACTAAGCCTTTGGAAAAGAAACTGAAAAGAAGATTATTTATTCTTTGTGAGACTAAGTTCCCCCTTTACCAAGCCGTTGGGAGTAAAATCGAATAAAAGATGACTTAGCCTTTTGTAAAACTCAGTTTCCTTTACTAAGCCTTTGAAAGGACGACTGAAAAGAGGACTATTTATCCCCTGCGAAACTCAGTTCACCTTTACTAAGATTTGGAGGGAAGAATGAAAACAAGATTATTTATCCCTTGCTAAACTTAGTTGCCCTTTCCTAAGTCTTTGGAAGGAATACCGAATAAAAGATTATTTAGCCTCTGTGAAACTCACTTGCACTTTACTAAGACTTTGGAAGGAAGACCGACAAGAAGGCTATTTATCCCTTGTAAAACTTAGTTCACCTTTTCTAAGACTTTGGAAGGAAGGCTGAAAAGATTGTTTATCCCTTGCGAAACTCAGTTCCTCCTTTACCAAGCCGTTGGAAGGAAAACCGAATAAAAGATGACTTAGCCTTTTGTAAAACTCAGTTTCCCTTTACTTAGCCTTTGAAAGGACGACTGAAAAGAAGACTATTTATCCCCTGCGAAACTCAGTTCACCTTTACTAAGACTTTGCAAGGAAGACTGAAAAAACTCCGTTCCCCTTTACTAATTCTTTGGAAGGAAAACCGAATAAGACGTACTAAGACTTTGGAAGGAAGACTGAAAAGAAGGTTATCCATCCCTTGTGAAACTCAGTTCCCCTTTTTTAAGCCTTTGCAAGAAAGACGGAAAAAAGGATTATTTATTACTTTAAAAAGCCTTTGGAAGGGAAACTGAATAAAAGATGACTTAGCCTATGTAAAACTAAGCCTTTGCAATGAAGACTGAAAAGGAGATTAATTGTCAATTGTGAAACTCAGTTCCCCTTTACTAAGCCTTTGAAAGGAAGACTGAAAAGAAGATTATTTGTCCCTTGTGAAACTTCCCTTTTACTAAGGATTTGGAAAAAATACTGAAGAAAATATTATTTATCCCTTGCGAAGCTCAATTCCCCTTCACTAAGCCTTTGGAAAAAAGACTCAAAAACAGATTGTTTATCCCTTGCGAATCTCAGTTGTCCTTTACTAAGCTTTTGGAAAGAAGACAGAAGAGAAGATTGTTTATTCCTTGTGAAGCTCAGTTCTCCTTTACTAAGCCTTTGGAAAAAAGACTGAAAAGAAGATTATTTGTCCCTTGTGAAACTTCCCCTTTACAAAGACTTTAAAAAAAAGACTCAAAAAAAGATTATTCAGCTTTTGTGAAACTAAATTCCCCTTTACTAAGCCTTTGGAAGGAAAACCGAATAAAATATTATTTAGTATCAGTGAAGCTCACTTCCCCTTTACGAAGCCTTTGGAAGGAATCCAGACAAGAAGGTTATTTATCTTTTGTGCAACACAGTTCCCCGCTACTAAGCCTTTGGAATCAAGACTAAAAATAAGATTATTTGTCCCTTGTGAAACTTCCCCTTTACTAAGCCTTTGGAAAAAAGACTGAAGAAAAGATTATTTATCCCTTGCGAAACTCAGTACCCCTTCACTAAGCCTTTGGAAAAAAGACACAAAAAAAATTATTCAGCTTTTGTGAAACTAAATTCCGCTTTACTAAGCCTTTGGAAGGAAAACAGAATAAAATATTATTTAGTATCTGTGAAGCTCGCTTCCCCTTTACTAAGCCTTTGAAAGGAAGACTGAAAAGAAGATTATTTGTCCCTTGTGAAACTTCCCTTTTACTAAGGATGTGGAAAAAATACTGAAGAAAATATTATTTATCCCTTGCGAAGCTCACTTCCCCTTTACTAAGCCTTTGGAAGGTAGGCTGACAAGAAGGTTATTTATCTTTTGTGAAACTCAGTTCCCCTTTACTAAGCCTTTGGAAGGAAGACTGAAAATAAGATTATTTGTCCCTTGTGAAACTTCCCCTTTACTAAGCCTTTGGAAAAAAGACTGAAGAAAAGATTATTTATCCCTTGTGAAACTCAGTTCCCCTTTACTAAGCCTTTGCAAGAAAGACTGAAAAAAGGATTATTTATTACTTGCAAAACTCAGTTCCCTCTTTAAAAAGCCTTTGGAAGGGAAACTGAATAAAAGATGACTTAGCCTATGTAAAACTCATTTAACCTTTACTAAGCCTTTGAAATGAAGACTGAAAAGGAGATTAATTGTCAATTGTGAAACTCAGTTCCCCTTTACTAAGCCTTTGGAAAAGAAACTGAAAAGAAGATTATTTATTCTTTGTGAGACTAAGTTCCCCCTTTACCAAGCCGTTGGGAGTAAAACCGAATAAAAGATGACTTAGCCTTTTGTAAAACTCAGTTTCCTTTACTAAGACTTTGGAAGGAAGACTGAAAAGAAGATTGTTTATCCCTTGCGAAACTCAGTTCCTCCTTTACCAAGCCGTTGGAAGGAAAACCGAATAAAAGATGACTTAGCCTTTTGTAAAACTCAGTTTCCCTTTACTAAGCCTTTGAAAGGACGACTGAAAAGAGGACTATTTATCCCCTGCGAAACTCAGTTCACCTTTATTAAGATTTGGAAGGAAGAATGAAAACAAGATTATTTATCCCTTGCTAAACTCAGTTGCCCTTTCCTAAGCCTTTGGAAGGAAAACCGAATAAAAGATTATTTAGCCTCTGTGAAAATCAATTGCACTTTACTAAGACTTTGGAAGGAAGACCGACAAGAAGGTTATTTATCCCTTGTAAAACTCAGTTCACCTTTTCTAAGACTTTGGAAGGAAGGCTGAAAAGAAGATTATTTATCCCTTGCGAAACTCAGTTCCTCTTTTACCAAGCCGTTGGAAGGAAAACCGAATAAAAGATGACTTAGCCTTTTGTAAAACTCAGTTTCCCTTTACTAAGCCTTTGAAAGGACGACTGAAAAGAAGACTATTTATCCCCTGCGAAACTCAGTTGACCTTTACTAAGACTTTGGAAGGAAGAATAAAAACAAGATTATTTATCCCTTGCTAAACTCAGTTGCCCTTTCCTAAGTCTTTGGAAGGAAAACCGAATAAAAGATTATTTAGCCTCTGTGAAACTCACTTGCACTTTACTAAGACTTTGGAAGGAAGACCGACAAGAAGGTTATTTATCCCTTGTAAAACTCAGTTCACCTTTTCTAAGACTTTGGAAGAAAGACTGAAAAAAGGATTATTTATCACTTGCAAAACTCAGTTCCCCCTTTACCAAGCCGTTGGAACGAAAACCGAATAAAAGATGACTTAGCCTTTTGTAAAACTCAGTTTCCCTTTACTAAGCCTTTGGAAGGAAGACTGAAAAAAAGATTATTTATGCTTTGCGAAACTCAGTTCCCCTTTATTAAGCCTTTGGAAATAAAGTGCACGACTGGGCCGTACAAACTTGCACCTATACCCAAAATTCTTCTGTGTATTTGAGGTAAAAAGAAATGAACGAATATACCTATACATAGGTTTACATATGTGCGTAAGTTGAAAATCAAGCAACGTCGTTACAATGTCATTTTCCTTCAGTTTCACTCATAAATTCATTGCCTTTGAACTCCGGTGACAATGTCATTTTCCTTCAGTTTCACTCATAAATTCATTGCCTTTGAACTCCGGCGAAAGCAAGTCCCTAAAAATTTAACAATATCTATTTTCTCTATCTCTGTCTTTTAACCAATGAAAATGAAATTCAGATAAATCTAGTAGCACGTGCCAATCAAAACCTGTGTCGTAAGGAAAAAATAACGTTTCCATGACAACAGCTGTGTTCTAGAGTGTTGCCGAGTAATAGATACGTATCGTACGTGATTATTAATTTAGACGTGATGCTTCGTTTTCTTAAAAATGGCTATGTTGATAGTTTTACTTTCGACTACAGATGCCATAAAAGAGTATCTTTATAAGAATTTCCAACTTTTTGATTCTACAACATAGTTCCACTGCCATTGGAATTTATTTTGTTAGTTATAACAGCAATATTATACAGATTTCGTATATTGAAACAGTCAAGTACAATACATACATATTTTTTGGTTCACTATAGTGTGCGTGTACTTCCGTAAATACACATGCTTTGACTTATCTTTAAAAAGCTATTGTACCATTGTTATCAATCTGGCCTTAAACTATGAAATAAGGAGAATCTTGGAAAAAGCTTTTGCAATGGTATATTATTTTGAAAATCGGTTCAGTAGAAAGAAGTAGGTATAAAATTCATGTTTGTCTATTAATATGATATGAAAATCGTGTTTTTGTTAAGCTGGCTGTAAGAAAAGTGGAATTATAGACAATTTTGACGAAAAACGTGGTATGCCATATTATAGAGTTTTGTGAAAGAAGCCTAGATATGAAAATAAAACAGTAACGAGTAGAAAGTTTTCGAGACAAGCGTATTTTTATGAAGTTGGCTCTAAGTAAAGTACCTTTTAAAAAAAGTTGTATGCCATCTCGTAGGGTTTAAAAAGGCTTGGTCTAATATAAAATTTAATAAAACATCCTTGGAGCCGTTTTCGAATAAATTGGCTCCAACTGCTCGATTTCGCGCAAAATACCATTATACAAACTTTTGGCCAAAAATGTAATACAGTTCCTGATAGGATTGGAGATGTTTAATCATATGTCAAAATCTAAATAAAATCGTTGAAGGCACTTTCAAGCAAATCGGCTTTTAGTCAAGTCTAATCAAAATCGTTATAGCCGTGTTCGAGAAAATCTATTTTAACTGAAATCGGCCTTAAGTAAACTACCCTTAATTTTGAGGTTAGAATGATAATCTAGGTATTATCAAACACACTCTATATATGAAGTTTGATCTAAATCCATCCACTCGTTTAGGCTGTAGCCTCGTGCACAGACAGACAGACAGACAGACTGACAGACAGACAGACAGACAGGCACACGGCATTGGCGAGTAGGTATTGGGGCACTTGGGGATGGGAATTCGGCATTAGAGCGAGACGGAAGATATGAGCGAGAGGGAAGTTACTTTGACCTTGAGAAAGTTGTTATCTGTTTGATGTGTGCCACGGGGGCTCACTTCCGGTGTCATCTTTGTTTTATTTGGGGCGTGAGTCATTGGCGTGACGTATTTTGTTTCCGGTATTATCTTTGTTGTGCTTGGGAGTGTGTATCATAGACGTGACGGTGTTTTTGTTGTTAATATTTTTAGTGTATCTACGGAATGGTGACGGTTATCTACGGAATGGTAATGGTGTATGGGGTAATTTTCAAAAGGAAAACTACTTGTATTATATGTTTGGGGGGTGATTTGAACAAGCGACGATGAGTTTGAGAAGTCGATGGTTTTGGCGTTGCGCCATGGCGATGTGTTAAGGGGTATTAAATGAGTGTATATGAGGAAAGATGACGTGTATGGTAATTTTAAAAAGTAAAACTAATTGTATTATGTTTTTGGGGGGGGGGGGCGGCGGTTTGAACCAAGGACGATGATTTTGAGAAGTCGATGGTTTTTGCGCTGCGCCATGAATAAAATTTAGTTTTGCGCGTAAAAAGTGAGATTTTTTTTCCCCCGACTTTATCTCGAATATATTTTTTTTAAGAGAGCAAGATTCGACATGATCACGAGAAGAAAAAAACCCATCAAGATTCGGATCGATGCGTTATATAGTAAATATTTTATAATTTCGATTCATTTCACTATTTACATCGAAGATTAACAGACCCTGGAGGGGCACTAAGGAAACTCAGTTCCCCTTTACTAAGCTTTTGGAAGGAAGACTAAAGAGAAGATTATTTATCCCTTTTAAAACTCAGTTCCCCTTTACTAAGCCTTTGGAAAAAAGACTAAGGAAAAGATTATTTATCCCTTGCGAAACTCAGTTCCCCTTTACTAAGCCTTTGGAAAAAAGAATCAAAAAATATTATTCACTTTTGCGAAACTAAATTCCCCTTTACTAAGCCTTTGGAAGGAAAACCGTATAAAATATTATTTAGCCTTTGTGAAACTCAGTTCCACTTTACTGAGCCTTTGGAAGGAAGACTGAAAAAGGGATTATTTATCACTTGCGAAACTCAGTTGCCCTTTACTAAGCCTTTGGAAGGAAGACTGACAAGAAGGTTATTTATCCCTTGTAAAACTCAGTTCCCCTTTACCAAGCCTTTGAAAGGAAGACTGATAAAAGGATTATTTATTACTTGTAAAACTCAGTTCCCTCTTTACAAAGCTTTTGGAATGGAAACTGTAAATGATGACTTAGCTTTTGTAAAACTCAGTTAGCCTTTACTAATCCTTTGAAAGGAAGAGTGCAAAGAAGACTATTCATCCTTTGTGAAACTTCCCCTTTACTAAGCCTTTTTAAAAAAGACTGAAGAAAATATTATTTATCCCTTGTGAAGCTCAGTACCCCTTCACTAAGCCTTTGGAAAAAAGACTCAAAAAAAAATTATTCAGCTTTTGTGAAACTAAATTCCCCTTTACTAAGCCTTTGAAAGGAAAACCGAATAAAAGATTATTTAGCCTCTGTGAAACTCACTTGCACTTTACTAAGACTTTGGAAGGAAGACCGACAAGAAGGTTATTTATCCCTTGTAAAACTCAGTTCACCTTTTCTAAGAATTTGGAAGAAAGACTGAAAAAAGGATTATTTATCACTTGCAAAACTCAGTTCCCCCTTTACCAAGCCGTTGGAACAAAAACCGAATAAAAGATGACTTAGCCTTTTGTAAAACTCAGTTTCCCTTTACTAAGCCTTTGGAAGGAAGACTGAAAAGAGGACTATTTATCCCCTGCGAAACTCAGTTCACCTTTACTAAGACTTTACAAGGAAGACTGAAAAAACTCCGTTCCCCTTTACTAATTCTTTGGAAGGAAGACTGAAAAGAAGGTTATCCATCACTTGTGAAACTCAGTTCCCCTTTACTAAGCCTTTGCAAGAAAGACTGAAAAAAGGATTATTTATTACTTTAAAAAGCCTTTGGAAGGGAAACTGAATAAAAGATGACTTAGCCTATGTAAAACTCAGTTAACCTTTACTAAGCCTTTGAAATGAAGACTGAAAAGGAGATTAATTGTCAATTGTGAAACTCAGTTCCCCTTTACTAAGCCTTTGGAAAAGAAACTGAAAAAAAAATTATCTATCCCTTGCGAAACTCAGTTCCCCTTTACTAAGCCTTTGGAAGTAAAGTGCACGACTGGGCCGTACAGACTTGCACCTATACCCAAAATTCTTCTGTGTATTTGAGGTAAAAAGAATATACCTATACATAGGTTTACATATGTGCGTACGTTGAAAATGAAGCAACGTCGTTACAATGTCATTTTCCTTCAGTTTCACTCATAAATTCATTGCCTTTGAACTCCGGTGACAATGTCATTTTCCTTCAGTTTCACTCATAAATTCATTGCCTTTGAACTCCGGCGAAAGCAAGTCCCTAAAAATGTAACAATATTTATTTTCTCTATCTCTGTCTTCTAACCAATGAAAATGAAATTCAGATAAATCTAGTAGCACGTGCCAATCAAAACCTGTATCGTAAGGAAAAAATAACGTTTCCATGACAACAGCTGTGTTCTAGAGTGTTGCCGAGTAATAGATACGTATCGTACGTGATTATTAATTTAGACGTGATGCTTCGTTTTCTTAAAAATGGCTATGTTGATAGTTTCACTTTCGACTACAGATGCCATAAAAGAGTTTTTTTTTTTTTTTTCATTTTTGTTTATTAATTCATTTACTCTTACATGCTAGACAAAATTGTTTAAAACTAGCTTAACTAACTTAACTATGTTATGACTAACTTACTGGCCCTATGCGGGCGCTCTAAGCTAAAGTTAATGCTTAACCTATGTCTTTCGACGTAACCTAACTAAAACAATTAATTGTTTCTTATTTTTTTTTTATTTACTTCTAATTTAACAAAGAAAATGATTTAAGGAAAAACTTTGTAGCTGAACATTTTTTTTTTGGTTTTATGTAAAACTTTATTGTACCTTAAAATAAATTTAAATCTACTTAACCTACTTAAGCTAAAAACGTAATTAAATACGTTCATTTTTTGTATTTTTAGTATTTTTTATTTTTTTTTTTTAGCCAACTGCTGTGTTTTTTTTTTTTTTTTGTATATTTACAAAGCCGAGTGCTGTGTTTGCTACTACCTTATACCTAGGACAATCACACCAATCACAACATACACCTACGACTACCTTAGTACTTAGAACTATGTAAGCCGGCCAGGCTAGTTATAAATAAAAAAATAAATAAATAAAATGGCCAGCTTGCCCTACAAGAGCTAGCCAGGATTAAGAGGGATCGACGAGGGAGTTCCCTCTTCGTAAAGCCACCAAAACTTTTGGTGCTGCCGTTTTACGTCTTTCATATCTCGCCCCGATACCGACCTACTGAATCGAAGACGATCCTCAGTTGTCTGTGTTACGCCTCGGTCGTAGTTGAGTCGCCTATCCACAGCTTTTCTGGCGACGCGGTAGATTAACGGCGTACCCGTTCTTTCTTGTACCAGACCTTGTCTATCGAAATAGAGGAACGCCTCTGGGGGGACAAAGCCGTTAAGGCGCACTCTCTCGTGGTACCCATCATTGGGGTAGTAAGCCCCAAAGATCAGGCTATAGGTCGAGTTCATTGCTCTTGCAATATGACCGCGAATCAACTTCACCAGGAAATTGTCCACTCTGATCAGATTCGCCCTGTTATAGAGGACCTCATTGGAGTAGAATTTTTTGTACTCGGACTCTGGTGTTCTGTATAAATGAAGGCAAGCCAGAAGACAAGCCCTCTCAAACACCCGAATCCTTTCCATCAAGCTTGCTCCCACGTTGAACCACACCGGACAGCCATAGGTGAGCATTGGCCGTATGAGGGCCGTGTAGCAGATTACCTTCACCCTCGCATCGAGTTGGCTGCTATAAAACAGTCTCTTTGTGAGGGCAAAAGCAGCTCGGGCTCTGGCCAAAGCAGCATCTATATGTTTGTTAAAATATAGATACTGGTCTAGCCAGATCCCAAGGTACCTGACTACACTTCTACTCGCCAATGGACGTCCGTTAGGTCCCACGATAGAGAACTTTCGCCAATTATTTCTGGTGTCCCTTGAGGCCCCAGATAACGGCGTTCTGAACAGGATGGTTTCCGATTTCTGGAAGTTGATCTTTAACTTCCAGTCATCGCAATATCGCTGGATATTGTCGAAGTCACGTTGCAGGAGAGTTGCAATGACCTCGACCTTAGGACCTGACCTGTACGCAATCAAGTCGTCTGCGTACGCAATGGCGTGGTGAAGAGTACCTATCAAATCACTTGTGTAAATGTTGAACAGGATAGGCGAATTAACCGCACCCTGTTGCAGACCGTTTTTAATTTGAAACGTACCAGCAGAAGTCACGTTGCCATTTTTCACAACGAACTGTCTACTGGTGAGCATATTGCAGATAATGTACAGAAGTGGTTTGCTGATACCCAGCCTGCTCAACTTGTAGAAGAGCCCCTCCAACCATACGGTATCGAAGGCTTTCTCCAAGTCAACCAGGCAGGCACCCGTGCATTGATTCTTGCTTTTATTCCATTGGGCGTCCGACACAAGTTTATACGCGGCATGTAGGGTATCATGCCCCGCCTTAAAACCAAATTGGTTGTCCGGAATTATGTGTTTGTCCTCAACCCACTTATTCAGGGCTCTATGAATAACTCTCTCGAATACCTTGCTGATGTTCGGAAGGAGACTTATCGACCGGAGATTTGCCGGATTGGAGGTGTCTTTTCCCCTTTTGGGAATGGGCTGCACCACTGCTGTCTTCCAATGCGCCGGATAATGTGCATTATTCAGCGCATTGTTAAACAGGGTGGTGTATATGTCTACCGCTTCTAGAGAGAGGTGTCTGAGCACAATGTTCGGAATTCCGTCGATTCCCACGGATTTCTTACTAATCAGTGAGACGAAGATCGTTTGGAGTTCTACCTTCGATATGAACGGAGGGTGAACCCTGTCATTGGCGATGGCATTGTTTGCCATGTTCCCTTCATTGAACACGGTGAAACCAGTTCTCAGATCGCCATTCCTGCATATCATTTCGAAGGTAGAAGTTGTGCACAAGGACGCGATTTTCCAGGTCATGGTTCGGGCGAACGCTATCATTCACCTTGTACACTTCCTGGAAAGTCGCTCGTATAGCCTCTACTTTCTCCTGCGGATCTTCTATCACAAAGAAGTCGTCATCCTCGACAGCGTTATCTGGATCTATGACTGCTGTTGTAAGTATTCGTTCGTTGTTCGTTGTTCGGGGTATCTTAAGACACGGAAGGTCGTTGATGTTCTTTCTCCGAAACACCTTATTGATCTGCGGGAACATGCTTGGATTATTGGCTCTTATGGCCGAAATCTTCCCGTTCCAATGCGCATTAACCGTCATTCTATAGTTCTCTTTGATCAATTTTTGGAGATTTTTGATCAACGACTTCAGTGTCCTAACCTCCGAGTTGTGTCTGTCAGCAAACTGCCTGTACAAGGTTTTTAATCTCGACAGGAGTCTACTTTTCTGTCGGTGTAGTGCGTCGATTGTCGCGTTTCGGAATATGTCGGCGTTGTCAGTATGTTGATACCGAGGTATCGTACTGTCCATCGTTCGTTTGATTGTCTCGTCCAATTGTCTCAGATATCTGTCAATCTCCTCGTTTGACAGGTTCCTGTTGGACGGTGGGTAGAGCGAGTTCGAGGAGAGTGCTCTCGTTAGTACTCGGGAGAAGCGTGTCCAGCGCGTCCTACTATAGTTGTAGGTGTGCGTTTGAACAAACTCTTCCAGTTCCGCAATCTCGTTGGAAATCGTTATTTCGGCACTAAGTCCGCAATGGTCACTGTCGTACACAAAAGTGTGCAAACAGTTCATAGTCTGTCGGTCCGTGTCGGTCAGTTGTAGCCGTACGTCGAATAGCATTAGATCCAGATAAGAGCCGCCTCTGGGAAAGGACGGAATGTCCGATGCTTTCACAACGAGTCTAAGCTCGACATTGTGCTGACCCCACCAATTAAATAGTAGGTTCCCTCTAGAATTTGGTGTATTATTTCCCCAATCCCCATGCTTCGCGTTTAAATCTCCGGCCATGAGATAGTAATTCTCCTCCGACTCCAGCCTTAGGTATCGGAAAAGTGATTCGAGCTCTGAAATAAATAAGGAAGGTTGAGTAGCTTCAGGTGCATAGACCGAGACCACGTACATCTTCTTTCCACTATGGAGAGGGATGCACACCATGCACGCTTCCAGCACCTGGAACCTTCGCACTTCACCACTGTACACTGTCTTGTAACGTAGCTCTTTACGTACGAAGATCGCGACACCACCTCCTTGGGTGGAGTTGGGCCGGTCTCTTCTTATTATATTATATTTATTGTTCCTTAATTTATGTCTCTGAGTTAGCTTAGTTTCGCTAATCAGAAGCAAATCAGGATTTTTACCGTCTAACAACCTAAAAAGTGAGTTCCTACGTTCTATCCTTATCAGTGAATTCACATTCACCACAAGGATCTTTAAGGGAGTCTCCGCCGTGGTACCCATTACGACTGGAGGTGCGCTAGGCCCGGCAGAAGCGCGTAGATTTGGTCCACCCGCGTCGCCTGCTCTTGTATCTGACGTTGTAGCTGGCCCATCTGCCCTTGAATTGAGAGCAAGATAGCCATCAGGTCAGTTTGAGCCTCAGGTGCTTTAAGCACTGACGCCTTTGGAGCAGCCTTTGGCAGTTGTTTTTGCGTCTTGCCCTGACCGACGCCATTTGGGCGTAGGTCAACTGGGGTGTGACGGCTTGGGAGATTAGAGCGGGACCAGGTGGACGTTTCACCTCGATCTTCTGCTGACGAACCAGATTTACTTTCTTTATGAACTGGAACTTAGGGCAACCCCGATAGTTAGCGGTGTGCCCCGTGTTCCTGCATAGAGCACACGAGAGTTGCTCCTTGTCAGCGGCCCTATCCTTACCTAGAGGGCAATCTTCTGCCTTGTGGTCTTTACTGCACTTGACACATCGAGGCTGCATGTCGCAGTTCGACGCGGCGTGCCCGAACCTCTGGCAGCGAACGCATTGTAAGATGCTTTCGCTCCTTCTTAATTTATCTCACCGTACAACCTGGTGGTCGAGGACTTTAATGCCTCTTAGACCATCCAGTTTGCTGCTCGGAGACAGCTGAACAAGGAAGAACGGTAACTTCCGGTTCTCCCTCTTCGCCTTTGCCGTGATAAAAGGCTTGACCCCTACGAAATCAAGGCCGTCGCACTTTTTATCCTTCAGCAACTTAAGGATCTCCTCCGGCTCGGTAGACGGTTCCAACCCCTTCAAAAGCACCGTTTGGAGCTTTTCCCCTTTCGGGGTAAAGGAGAAGAACTCCGTCGTCGAGTCCCTCAATAAATTTTTAATTTTATGATAATCCGCTACATTTTCGCACTGAATAGCGTGCCTATCATTGGAATACCTAATTATGGTAAAATTATTGCCTATGGCCGACTTACATAGCTCCTTGGTCTCTTTCACTTCCAACTTGTAGGTGTTGGTTGGTGGCACTCGTTGCTTTTTTGTCTTCTGTTGCTGTTGTTGATGCTGTTGTGTTTGCTGCTGCTGTTGTGTCTGCTGCTGCTGTTGTTGAAGTGACTGCTGCTGTTGTCTCTGCTGCTGCTGCTGCTGCTGATTCTGCTGCTGTTGCTGCTTTGGCTGCTGCGCCTTCTGCTGCTGTTGCTTTTGCTGCTTAGCTTGTTGTGGGGTCTTTTGTTGTTGCTGCTTGGTTTGCTGCAGCTGTTGCCCTTGTTGTTGTTGTTGCTCTTTCAGCTGCTGGCGTTGCAGCTGTTCCTCCCGTTCTTTTTCTCTTCTAGCCATCTGTTTGGCTTTGATTTCCATTACCTTTTGCTGTAGGAGTTGTATGCTACAGCAAAGGTTTTCAAGTGTATCATCCTCGTCTTCTGATTCCGAAGACGCTAATTTGGCGAAGGTGTTATTTTCACCCATATACCGCCCCTCCCCTCCATCGGAGACTTATGGGTAATGTTCTTCCTCGTCGGACGATTCCAGCTGCATTTGTGTTTTCGTTGGCGCCCCCCCCTTCGCTTCTGCAGGCAGCTTCAATGCAGAGCGTGTCAGACACGGGCGCTTTACCAGGTTGGGAGTCAATGTCACTTGCCAGTATTGAACCAGCGCATGTTTCATCACTGGTAACAAACACCTCCACCTTACACTTGGTTGTACTTTTCGCGTACTTAATAAAACCACTGAAACACTGCGAGAAGCCGAAACACGTCTTACCACGCTGATGGTCTGTGAACGACTGATGGCCATAAAAGAGTATCTTTATAACAATTTCCAACTTTTTGATTCTGCAACATAGTTCCACTGCCATTGGAATATATTTTGTTAGTAATAATGGCAATATTATACAGATTTCGTATTTTGTACAATACATACATATTTTTTTGGTTCACTATAGTGTGCGTGTACTTCCGTAAATACACATGCTTTGACTTATCTTTAAAAAGCTATTGAACCATTGTTATCAATCTGGCCTTAAACTATGAAATAAGGAGAATCTTGGAAAAAGGTTTTGCAATGGTATATAATTTTGAAAATCGGTTCAGTAGAAAGAAGTAGGGATAAAATTCATGTTTGTCTATTAATAACATGAAAGAAAGAAGTAGGGATAAAATTCATGTTTGTCTATTAATATGATATGAGAATCGTGTTTTTGTTAAGCTGGCTGTAAGGAAAGTGGAATTATAGGCAATTTTGACGAAAAACGTGGTATGCCATATTATAGAGTTTTGTGAAAGAAGCCTAGATATGAAAATAAAACAGTAACGAGTAGAAAGTTTTCGAGACATGCGTATTTTTATGAAGTTGGCTCTAAGTAAAGTACCTTTTAATAAATTGGCTCCAACTGCTCGATTTCGTGAAAAATACCATTATACAAACTTTTGGCCAAAAATGTGATACAGTTCCTGATAGGATTTGAGATGCTTAATCATATGTCAAAATCTAAATAAAATCGTTGAAGGCACTTTCAAGCAAATCGGCTTTTAGTCACCTTGGTCGTAAATACCGTCGTATCATACTCAGACAAAAACGTGGTACGCCATTGTGTTGCATTACTTCGTACCAGTTCAAATTTCATATTTAAATCTTCATAAATCATTGAAGCCGTTTTCTCGAAAATTGACTTTTCGCCAAACTATCTATAAGTAAAGTATCATTGTTGCCAATTTTGGTAAGCAGCACGATACATCATTTGATTGCAATTGTTCAGACTAATTCAAATAAAAAGTTTAATCAAAATCGTTATAGCCGTTTTCTAGAAAATCCATTTTAACTGAAATCGGCCTTAAATAAACTAACCTTAATTCTGAGGTTAGAATGATAATCTAGGGATTATCAAACACACTCTATATATGAAGTTTGATCTAAATCCATCCACTCGTTTAGGCTGTAGCCTCGTGCACAGACAGACAGACAGACAGGCAGACAGGCACACGGCATTGGCTGACCTTCTTTTCAGACATCTCCATTATACTAATGACAAGTTTGATCAAAATCTCGAGTTCGAAATTTTGCACGAATACAATACTTGCCCTAAAGGTGTAGGTGGAAGTAAACAGACTGAGAAAAAGGTTGTTTAGCCCTTGCGAATCTCAGTTGCCCTTTACTAAGCTTTTGGAAGGAAGACTGAAGAGAAGATTATTTATCCCTTTTAAAACTCAGTTCCACTTTACTAAGCCTTTGGAAAAAAGACTAAGGAAAAGATTATTTATCCGTTGCGAAACTAAATTCCCCTTTACTAAGCCTTTGGAAGGAAAACCGTATAAAATATTATTTAGCCTTTGTGAAACTTAGTTCCACTTTACTGAGCCTTTGGAAAGAAGACTGAAAAAGGGATTATTTATCACTTGCGAAACTCAGTTGCCCTTTACTAAGCCTTTGGAAGGAAGACTGACAAGAAGGTTATTTATCCCTTGTAAAAGTCAGTTCCCCTTTACGAAGCCTTTGAAAGGAAGGCTGATAAAAGGATTATTTATTACTTGTAAAACTCAGTTCCCTCTTTACAAAGCTTTTGGAATGGAAACTGTAAAAGATGACTTAGCTTTTGTAAAACTCAGTTGCCCTTTACTAATCCTTTGAAAGGAAGAGTGCAAAGAAGACTATTCATCCCTTGTGAAACTTCCCCTTTACTAAGCCTTTTTAAAAAAGACTGAAGAAAATATTATTTATCCCGTGTGAAGCTCAGTACCCCTTCACTAAGCCTTTGGAAAAAAGACTCAAAAAAAAATTATTCAGCTTTTGTGAAACTAAATTCCCCTTTACTAAGCCTTTGGAAGGAAAACCGAATAAAATATTATTTAGTATCTGTGAAGCTCACTTCCCGTTTACTAAGCCTTTGGAAGGAAGACTGACAAGAAGGTTATTTATCTTTTGTAAAACTCAGTTCCCCTTCACCAAGCCTTTGGAAAAAAGACTCAAAAAAAATTATTCAGCTTTTGTGAAACTAAATTCCCCTTTACTAAGACTTTGGAAGGAAGACCGACAAGAAGGTTATTTATCCCTTGTAAAACTCAGTTCACCTTTTCTAAGACTTTGGAAGAAAGACTGAAAAAAGGATTATTAACACTTGCAAAACTCAGTTTCCCTTTACTAAGCCTTTAGAAGGAAGACTGAAAAGAAGACTATTTGTCCCCAACGAAACTCAGTTCACCTTTACTAAGACTTTGCAAGGAAGACTGAAAAAACTCCGTTCCCCTTTACTAATTCTTTGGAAGGAAAACCGAATAAGACATTCTAAGACTTTGGAAGGAAGACTGAAAAGAAGGTTATCCATCCCTTGTGAAACTCAGTTCCCCTTTACTAAGTATTTGCAAGAAAGACTGAAAAAATGATTATTTATTACTTTAAAAAGCCTTTGGAATGGAAACTGGATAAAAGATGACTTAGCCTATGTAAAACTCAGTTAACCTTTACTAAGCCTTTGAAATGAAAACTGAAAAGGAGATTAATTGTCAATTGTGAAACTCAGTTCCCCTTTACGAAGATTTTGGAAAAGAAACTGAAAAAAAAATTATCTATCCCTTGCGAAGCTCAGTTCCCCTTTACTAAGCCTTTGGAAATAAAGTGCACGACTGGGCCGTACAAACTTGCACCTATACCCAAAATTCTTCTGTGTATTTGAGGTAAAAAGAATATACCTATACATAGGTTTACATATGTGCGTAAGTTGAAAATCAAGCAACGTCGTTACAATGTCATTTTCCTTCAGTTTCACTCATAAATTCATTGCCTTTGAACTCCGGTGACAGTGTCATTTTCCTTCAGTTTTACTCATAAATTCATTGCCGTTGAACTCCGGCGAAAGCAAGTCCCTAAAAATGTAACAATATTTATTTTCTCTATCTGTCTTTTAACCAATGAAAATGAAATTCAGATAAATCTAGTAGCACGTGCCAATCAAAACCTGTATCGTAAGGAAAAAATAACGTTTCCATGACAACAGCTGTGTTCTAGAGTGTTGCCGAGTAATAGATACGTATCGTACGTGATTATTAATTTAGACGTGATGCTTCGTTTCCTTAAAAATTGCTATGTTGATAGTTTCACTTTCGACTACAGATGCCATAAAAGAGTATCTTTATAACAATTTCCAACTTTTTGATTCTGCAACATATGTAGTTCCACTGCCATTGGAATATATTTTGTTAGTAGTAATGGCAATATTATACACATTTCGTATTTTGTACAATACATACATATTTTTTTGGTTCCCTATAGTGTGCGTGTATTTCCGTAAATACACATGCTTTGACTTATCTTTAAAAAGCTATTGTACCATTGTTATCAATCTGGCCTTAAACTATGAAATAAGGAGAATCTTGGAAAAAGGTTTTGCAATGGTATATAATTTTGAAAATCGGTTCAGTAGAAAGAAGTAGGGATAAAATTCATGTTTGTCTATTAATATGATATGAAAATCATGTTTTTGTTAAGCTGACTGTAAGGAAAGTGGAATTATAGGCAATTTTGACGAAGAACGTGGTATGCCATATTATAGAGTTTTGTGAAAGAAGCCTAGATATGAAAATAAAACAGTAACGAGTAGAAAGTTTTCGAGACAAGCGTATTTTTATGAAGTTGGCTCTAAGTAAAGTACCTTTCAAAAAAAGTTGTATGCCATCTCGTAGGGTTTAAAAAGGCTTGGTCTAATATAAAATTTAATAAAACATCCTTGGAGCCGTTTTCGAATAAATTGGCTCCAACTGCTCGATTTCGCGCAAAATACCATTATACAAACTTTTGGCCAAAAATGTAATACAGTTCCTGATAGGATTGGAGATGTTTAATCAGATGTCAAAATCTAAATAAAATCGTTGAAGGCACTTTCAAGCAAATCGGCTTTTAGTCACCTTGGTCGTAAATACCGTCGTATCATACTCTGACCAAAACGTGGTACGCCATCGTGTTGCATTACTTCGTACCAGTTCAAATATGAAAGTTGAACTAAATCATTGAAGACGTTTTCTCGAAAATTGACTTTTCGCCAAACTATCTATAAGTAAAGTATCATTGTTGCCAATTTTGGTAAGCAGCACGATACATCATTTGATTGCAATTGTTCAGACTAATTCAAATAAAAAGTTTAATCAAAATCGTTATAGCCGTTTTCGAGAAAACCCATTTTAACAGAAATCGGACTTAAATAAACTACCCTTAATTCAGAGGTTAGAATGATAATCTAGGAATTATCAAACACACTCTATATATGAAGTTTGATCTAAATCCATCCACTCGTTCAGGCTGTAGCCTCGTGCACAGACAGACAGACAGACAAGCACACGGCATTGGCTGACCTACTTTTTGGACATCTCCATTATAGTAATGTCAAGTTTGATTAAAATCTCGAGTTCGAAATTTTGCACGAATACAATACTTGCCCTAAAGGTGTAGGTGCAAGTAAGCAGACTGAAAAAAAGGTTGTTTATCCCTTGCGAATCTCAGTTGCCCTTTACTAAGCCTTTGGAAGGAAGACTGACAAGAAGGTTATTTATCCGTTGTAAAACTCAGTTCCCCTTTACCAAGCCTTTGAAAGGAAGACTGATAAAAGGATTATTTATTACTTGTAAAACTCAGTTCCCTCTTTACAAAGCCTTTGGAATGGAAACTGTAAAAGATGACTTAGCTTTTGTAAAAGTCAGTTAGCCTTTACTAAGCCTTTGAAAGGAAGAGTGCAAAGAAGACTATTCATCCCTTGTGAAACTTCCCCTTCACTAAGCCTTTGGAAAAAAGACTCAAAATAAATTATTCAGCTTTTGTGAAACTAAATTCCCCTTTACTAAGCCTTTGGAAGGAAGACTGACAAGAAGGCTATTTATCTTTTGTGAAACTCAGTTCCCCTTTACTAAGCCTTTCGAAAGAACACTGAAAAGAAGATTTTTTGTCCCTTGTGAAACTTCCCTTTTACTAAGGATTTGGAAAAAATACTGAAAAAAATATTATTTATCCCTTGCCAAGCTCAATTCCCCTTCACTAAGCCTTTGGAAAAAAGACTCAAAAAAAGATTGTTTATCCCTTGCGAATCTCAGTTGTCCTTTTCTAAGCTTTTGGAAAGAAGACAGAAGAGAAGATTGTTTATCCCTTGTGAAACTCAGTTCTCCTTTACTAAGCCTTTGGAAAAAAGACTGAAAAGAAGTTTATTTGTCCCTTGTGAAACTTTCCCTTTACAAAGACTTTGAAAAAAAGACTCAAAAAAAGATTATTCAGCATTTGTGAAACTACATTCCCCTTTACTAAGCCTTTGGAAGGTAAACCGAATAAAATATTATTTAGTATCTGTGAAGCTCACTTCCCCTGTACTAAGCCTTTGGAAGGAAGACTGACAAGAAGGTTATTTATCTTTTGTGCAACTCAGTTCCCCTTTACTAAGCCTTTGGAATCAAGACTAAAAAAAGGATTATTTATGACTTGCAAAACTCAGATCCCCCTTTACCAAGCCGTTGGTAGGAAAACCGAGTAAAAGATGACTTAGCCTTTGGTAAAACTCACTCTCCCTTTACTTAGTCTTTGGAAAAAAGACTGAAAAAATTATTATCCAGCTTTTGTGAAATTTAATTCCCCTTTAATAAGACTTTGGAAGGAAAACCGAATAAAAATTTATTAAGTATCTCTGAAGGTCACTTCCCCTTTACTAAGCCTTTGGAAGGTAGGCTGACAAGAAGGTTATTTATCTTTTGTGAAACTCAGTTCCCCTTTACTAAGCCTTTGGAAGGAAGACTGAAAATAAGATTATTCAGCTTTTGTGAAACTAAATTCCCCTTTACTAAGCCTTTGGAAGGAAAACCGAATAAAATATTACTTAGTATCTGTAAAGCTCTCTTTCCCTTTACTAAGCCTTTGGAAGGAAGACTGACAAGAAGGTTATTTATCTTTTGTGCAACCCAGTTCCCCTTTAATAAGCCTTTGAAATTAAGACTGAAAAAGGGATTTTTTATCACTTGCAAAACTCAGTTCCCCCTTTACCAAGCCGTTGGAAGGAAAACCGAGTAAAAGATAACTTAGCCTTTGGTAAAACTCACTCTCCCTTTACTTAGTCTTTGGAAAAAAGACTGAAAAAATTATTATCCAGCTTTTGTGAAATTTAATTCCCCTTTACTAAGACTTTGGAAGGAAAACCGAATAAAAAGTTATTAAGTATCTCTGAAGCTCACTTCCCCTTTACTAAGCCTTTGGAAGGTAGGCTGACAAGAAGGTTATTTATCTTTTGTGAAACTCAGTTCCCCTTTACTAAGCCTTTGGAAGGAAGACTGAAAATAAGATTATTCAGCTTTTGTGAAACTAAATTCCCCTTTACTAAGCCTTTGGAAGGAAAACCGAATAAAATATTACTTAGTATCTGTAAAGCTCTCTTTCCCTTTACTAAGCCTTTGGAAGGAAGACTGACAAGAAGGTTATTTATCTTTTGTGCAACCCAGTTCCCCTTTAATAAGCCTTTGAAATTAAGACTGAAAAAGGGATTTTTTATCACTTGCAAAACTCAGTTCCCCCTTTACCAAGCCGTTGGAAGGAAAACCGAGTAAAAGATAACTTAGCCTTTGGTAAAACTCACTCTCCCTCTACTTAGTCTTTCGAAAAAGACTGAAAAGAAGATTATTTGTCCCTTGTGAAACTTCCCCTTTACAAAGGCTTTGAAAAAAAGACTCAAAAAAAGATTATTCAGCTTTTGTGAAACTAAATTCCCCTTTACTAAGCCTTTGGAAGGAAAACCGAATAAAATATTATTTAGTATCTGTGAAGCTCACTTCCCCTTTACTAAGCCTTTGGAAGGTAGGCTGACAAGAAGGTTATTTATCTTTTGTGAAACTCAGTTCCCCTTTACTAAGCCTTTGGAAGGAAGACTGAAAATAAGATTATTCAGCTTTTGTGAAACTAAATTCCCCTTTACTAAGCCTTTGGAAGGAAAACCGAATAAAATATTACTTAGTATCTGTAAAGCTCTCTTTCCCTTTACTAAGCCTTTGGAAGGAAGACTGACAA
Source organism: Xylota segnis (assembly GCA_963583995.1). Lineage (NCBI taxonomy): Eukaryota > Metazoa > Arthropoda > Insecta > Diptera > Syrphidae > Xylota > Xylota segnis. The sequence continues at coordinate 90,286,622 of OY757236.1, read as the reverse complement.
GAAGGTTATTTATCTTTTGTGAAACTCAGTTCCCCTTTACTAAGCCTTTGGAAGGAAGACTGAAAATAAGATTATTCAGCTTTTGTGAAACTAAATTCCCCTTTACTAAGCCTTTGGAAGGAAAACCGAATAAAATATTACTTAGTATCTGTAAAGCTCTCTTTCCCTTTACTAAGCCTTTGGAAGGAAGACTGACAAGAAGGTTATTTATCTTTTGTGCAACCCAGTTTCCCTTTAATAAGCCTTTGAAATTAAGACTGAAAAAGGGATTTTTTATCACTTGCAAAACTCAGTTCCCCCTTTACCAAGCCGTTGGAAGGAAAACCGAGTAAAAGATAACTTAGCCTTTGGTAAAACTCACTCTCCCTCTATTTAGTCTTTCGAAAAAGACTGAAAAGAAGATTATTTGTCCCTTGTGAAACTTCCCCTTTACAAAGGCTTTGAAAAAAAGACTCAAAAAAAGATTATTCAGCTTTTGTGAAACTAAATTCCCCTTTACTAAGCCTTTGGAAGGAAAACCGAATAAAATATTATTTAGTATCTGTGAAGCTCACTTCCCCTTTACTAAAGCTTTGGAAGGAAGACTGACAAGAAGGTTATTTATCCGTTGTAAAACTCAGTTCCCCTTTACCAAGCCTTTGAAAGGAAGACTGATAAAAGGATTATTTATTACTTGTAAAACTCAGTTCCCTCTTTACAAAGCCTTTGGAATGGAAACTGTAAAAGATGACTTAGCTTTTGTAAAAGTCAGTTAGCCTTTACTAAGCCTTTGAAAGGAAGAGTGCAAAGAAGACTATTCATCCCTTGTGAAACTTCCCCTTCACTAAGCCTTTGGAAAAAAGACTCAAAATAAATTATTCAGCTTTTGTGAAACTAAATTCCCCTTTACTAAGCCTTTGGAAGGAAGACTGACAAGAAGGCTATTTATCTTTTGTGAAACTCAGTTCCCCTTTACTAAGCCTTTCGAAAGAACACTGAAAAGAAGATTTTTTGTCCCTTGTGAAACTTCCCTTTTACTAAGGATTTGGAAAAAATACTGAAAAAAATATTATTTATCCCTTGCCAAGCTCAATTCCCCTTCACTAAGCCTTTGGAAAAAAGACTCAAAAAAAGATTGTTTATCCCTTGCGAATCTCAGTTGTCCTTTTCTAAGCTTTTGGAAAGAAGACAGAAGAGAAGATTGTTTATCCCTTGTGAAACTCAGTTCTCCTTTACTAAGCCTTTGGAAAAAAGACTGAAAAGAAGTTTATTTGTCCCTTGTGAAACTTTCCCTTTACAAAGACTTTGAAAAAAAGACTCAAAAAAAGATTATTCAGCATTTGTGAAACTACATTCCCCTTTACTAAGCCTTTGGAAGGTAAACCGAATAAAATATTATTTAGTATCTGTGAAGCTCACTTCCCCTGTACTAAGCCTTTGGAAGGAAGACTGACAAGAAGGTTATTTATCTTTTGTGCAACTCAGTTCCCCTTTACTAAGCCTTTGGAATCAAGACTAAAAAAAGGATTATTTATGACTTGCAAAACTCAGATCCCCCTTTACCAAGCCGTTGGTAGGAAAACCGAGTAAAAGATGACTTAGCCTTTGGTAAAACTCACTCTCCCTTTACTTAGTCTTTGGAAAAAAGACTGAAAAAATTATTATCCAGCTTTTGTGAAATTTAATTCCCCTTTAATAAGACTTTGGAAGGAAAACCGAATAAAAATTTATTAAGTATCTCTGAAGGTCACTTCCCCTTTACTAAGCCTTTGGAAGGTAGGCTGACAAGAAGGTTATTTATCTTTTGTGAAACTCAGTTCCCCTTTACTAAGCCTTTGGAAGGAAGACTGAAAATAAGATTATTCAGCTTTTGTGAAACTAAATTCCCCTTTACTAAGCCTTTGGAAGGAAAACCGAATAAAATATTACTTAGTATCTGTAAAGCTCTCTTTCCCTTTACTAAGCCTTTGGAAGGAAGACTGACAAGAAGGTTATTTATCTTTTGTGCAACCCAGTTCCCCTTTAATAAGCCTTTGAAATTAAGACTGAAAAAGGGATTTTTTATCACTTGCAAAACTCAGTTCCCCCTTTACCAAGCCGTTGGAAGGAAAACCGAGTAAAAGATAACTTAGCCTTTGGTAAAACTCACTCTCCCTCTACTTAGTCTTTCAAAAAGACTGAAAAGAAGATTATTTGTCCCTTGTAAAACTTCCCCTTTAATAAGCCTTTGAAATTAAGACTGAAAAAGGGATTTTTTATCACTTGCCAAACTCAGTTCCCCCTTTACCAAGCCGTTGGAAGGAAAACCGAATAAAATATTATTTAGTATCTGTGAAGCTCACTTCCCCTTTACTAAGGCTTTGGAAGGAAGACTGACAAGAAGGTTATTTATCCCTTGTGAAACTCAGTTCCCCTTTACTAAGCCTTTGGAAAGAACACTGAAAAGAAGATTATTTATCCCTTGCGAAGCTCAGTTCCCCTTTACTAAGCCTTTGGAAATAAAGTGCACGACTGGGCCGTACAAACGTGCACCTATACCCAAAATTCTTCTGTGTATTTGAGGTAAAAAGAATATACCTATACATAGGTTTACATATGTGCGTAAGTTGAAAATCAAGCAACGTCGTTACAATGTCATTTTCCTTCAGTTTCACTCATAAATTCATTGCCTTTGAACTACGGTGACAATGTCATTTTCCTTCAGTTTCACTCATAAATTCATTGCCTTTGAACTCCGGCGAAAGCAAGTCCCTAAAAATGTAACAATATTTATTTTCTCTATCTCTGTCTTTTAACCAATGAAAATGAAATTCAGATAAATCTAGTAGCACGTGCCAATCAAAACCTGTATCGTAAGGAAAAAATAACGTTTCCATGACAACAGCTGTGTTCTAGAGTGTTGCCGAGTAATAGATACGTATCAAAAGTGATTATTAATTTAGACGTGATGCTTCGTTTTCTTAAAAACGGCTATGTTGATAGTTTCACTTTCGACTACAGATGCCATAAAAGAGTATCTTTATAACAATTTCCAACTTTTTGATTCTGCAACATAGTTCCACTGCCATTGGAATATATTTTGTTAGTAATAATGGCAATATTATACAGATTTCGTATTTTGTACAATACATACATATTTTTTTGGTTCACTATAGTGTGCGTGTACTTCCGTAAATACACATGCTTTGACTTATCTTTAAAAAGCTATTGTACCATTGTTATCAATCTGGCCTTAAACTATGAAATAAGGAGAATCTTGGAAAAAGCTTTTGCAATGGGATATGATTTTGAAAATCGGTTCAGTAGAAAGAAGTAGGGATAAAATTCATGTTTGTCTATTAATATGATATGAACATCGTGTTTTTGTTAAGCTGACTGTAAGGAAAGTGGAATTATAGGCAATTTTGACGAAAAACGTGGTATGCCATATTATAGAGTTTTGTAAAAGAAGCCTAGATATGAAAATAAAACAGTAACGAGTAGAAAGTTTTCGAGACAAGCGTATTTTTATGAAGTTGGCTCTAAGTAAAGTACCTTTTAAAAAAAGTTGTATGCCATCTCGTAGGGTTTAAAAAGGCTTGGTCTAATATAAAATTTAATAAAACATCCTTGGAGCCGTTTTCGAATAAATTGGCTCCAACTGCTCGATTTCGCGCAAAATACCATTATACAAACTTTTGGCCAAAAATGTAATACAGTTCCTGATAGGATTGGAGATGTTTAATCATATGTCAAAATCTAAATAAAATCATTGAAGGCACTTTCAAGCAAATCGTCTTTTAGGCACCTTGGTCGTAAATACCGTCGTATCATACTCAGACCAAAACGTGGTACGCCATCATGTTGCATTACTTCGTACCAGTTCAAATATGAATTTTGAACTAAATCATTGAAGACGTTTTCTCGAAAATTGACTTTTCGCCAAACTATCTATAAGTAAAGTATCATTGTTGCCAATTTTGGTAAGCAGCACGATACATCATTTGATTGCAATTGTTCAGACTAATTCAAATAAAAAGTTTAATCAATATCATTATAGCCGTTTTCGAGAAAATCCATTTTAACAGAAATCGGACTTAAATAAACTACCCTTAATTCAGAGGTTAGAATGATAATCTAGGGATTATCAAACACACTCTATATATGAAGTTTGATCTAAATCCATCCACTCGTTTAGGCTGTAGCCTCGTGCACAGACAGACAGACAGACAGGCACACGGCATTGGCTGACCTACTTTTTGGACATCTGCATTATAGTAATGTCAAGTTTGATTAAAATCTCGAGTTCGAAATTTTGCACGAATACAATACTTGCCCTAAAGGTGTAGGTGCAAGTAAACAGACTGACAAGAAGGTTATTTCTCCCTTGTAAAACTCAGTTCCCCTTTACCAAGCCTTTGAAAGGAAGACTGATAAAAGGATTATTTATTACTTGTAAAACTCAGTTCCCTCTTTACAAAGCCTTTGGAATGGAAACTGTAAAAGATGACTTAGCTTTTGTAAAACTCAGTTCCCCTTTACTAAGCCTTTTTAAAAAAGACTGAAGAAAATATTATTTATCCCTTGTGAAGCTCAGTACCCCTTCACTAAGCCTTTGGAAAAAAGACTCAAAAAAAAATTATTCAGCTTTTGTGAAACTAAATTCCCCTTTACTAAGCCTTTGGAAGGATAACCGAATAAAATATTATTTAGTATCTGTGAAGCTCACTTCCCCTTTACTAAGCCTTTGGAAGGAAGACTGACAAGAAGGTTATTTATCTTTTGTGAAACTCAGTTCCCCTTTACTAAGCCTTTCGAAAGAACACTGAAAAGAAGATTTTTTGCTCTTGTGAAACTTCCCTTTTACTAAGGATTTGGAAAAAATACTGAAGAAAATATTATGTATCCCTTGCGAAGCTCTATTACCCTTCACTAAGCCTTTGGAAAAAAGACTCAAAAAAAGATTGTTTATCCCTTGCGAATCTCAGTTGTTCTTTACTAAGCCTTTGGAAAGAAGACAGAAGAGAAGATTGTTTATCCCTTGTGAAACTCAGTTCTCCTTTACTAAGCCTTTGGAAAAAAGACTGAAAAGAAGATTATTTGTCCCTTGTAAATCTTCCCCTTTACAAAGACTTTGAAAAATAGACTCAAAAAAAGATAATTCAGCTTTTGTGAAACTAAATTCCCCTTTACTAAGCCTTTGGAAGGAAAACCGAATAAAATATTATTTAGTATCTGTGAAGCTCACTTCCCCTTTACTAAAGCTTTGGAAGGAAGACTGACAAGAAGGTTATTTATCCCTTGTGAAACTCAGTTCCCCTTTACTAAACCTTTGGAAAGAACACTGAAAAGAAGATTATTTGTCCCTTGTGAAACTTCCCTTTTACTAAGGATTTGGAAAAAATACTGAAGAAAATATTATGTATCCCTTGCGAAGCTCTATTACCCTTCACTAAGCCTTTGGAAAAAAGACTCAAAAAAAGATTGTTTATCCCTTGCGAATCTCAGTTGTCCTTTACTAAGCTTTTGGAAAGAAGACAGAAGAGAAGATTGTTTATCCCTTGTGAAACTCAGTTCTCCTTTACTAAGCCTTTGGAAAAAAGACTGAAAAGAAGATTATTTGTCCCTTGTAAAACTTCCCCTTTACAAAGACTTTGAAAAAAAGACTCAAAAAAAGATTATTCAGCTTTTGTGAAACTAAATTCCCCTTTACTAAGCCTTTGGAAGGAAAACCGAATAAAATATTATTTACTATCTGTGAAGCTCACTTCCCCTGTACTAAGCCTTTGGAAGGAAGACTGACAAGAAGGTTATTTATCTTTTGTGCAACTCAGTTCCCCTTTACTAAGCCTTTGGAATCAAGACTAAAAAAAGGATTATTTATGACTTGCAAAACTCAGATCCCCCTTTACCAAGCCGTTGGAAGGAAAACCGAGTAAAAGATGACTTAGCCTTTGGTAAAACTCACTCTCTATTTACTTAGTCTTTGGAAAAAAGACTGAAAAATTATTATCCAGCTTTTGTGAAATTAATTTCCCCTTTACTAAGACTTTGGAAGGAAAACCGAATAAAAAGCTATTAAGTATCTCTGAAGCTCATTTCCCCTTTACTAAAGCTTTGGAAGGAAGACTGACAAGAAGGTTATTTATCCCTTGTGAAACTCAGTTCCCCTTTACTAAGCCTTTCGAAAGAACACTGAAAAGAAGATTTTTTGTCCCTTGTGAAACTTCCCTTTTACTAAGGATTTGGAAAAAATACTGAAGAAAATATTATTTATCCCTTGCGAAGCTCAATTCCCCTTCACTAAGCCTTTGGAAAAAAGACTCAAAAAAAGATTGTTTATCCCTTGCGAATCTCAGTTGTCCTTTACTAAGCTTTTGGAAAGAAGACAGAAGAGAAGATTGTTTATCCCTTGTGAAACTCAGTTCTCCTTTACTAAGCCTTTGGAAAAAAGACTGAAAAGAAGATTATTTGTCCCTTGTAAAACTTCCTTTTTACAAAGACTTTGAAAAAAAGACTCAAAAAAAGATTATTCAGCTTTTGTGAAACTAAATTCCCCTTTACTAAGCCTTCGGAAGGAAAACCGAATAAAATATTATTTAGTATCTGTGAAGCTCACTTCCCCTGTACTAAGCCTTTGGAAGGAAGACTGACAAGAAGGTTATTTATCTTTTGTGCAACTCAGTTCCCCTTTACTAAGCCTTTGGAATCAAGACTAAAAAAAGGATTATTTATGACTTGCAAAACTCAGATCCCCCTTTACCAAGCCGTTGGAAGGAAAACCGAGTAAAAGATGACTTAGCCTTTGGTAAAACTCACTCTCCCTTTACTTAGTCTTTGGAAAAAAGACTGAAAAAATTATTATCCAGCTTTTGTGAAATTTAATTCCCCTTTACTAAGACTTTGGAAGGAAAACCGAATAAAAAGTTATTAAGTATCTCTGAAGCTCACTTCCCCTTTACTAAGCCTTTGGAAGGTAGGCTGACAAGAAGGTTATTTATCTTTTGTGAAACTCAGTTCCCCTTTACTAAGCCTTTGGAAGGAAGACTGAAAATAAGATTATTCAGCTTTTGTGAAACTAAATTCCCCTTTACTAAGCCTTTGGAAGGAAAACCGAATAAAATATTACTTAGTATCTGTAAAGCTCTCTTTCCCTTTACTAAGCCTTTGGAAGGAAGACTGACAAGAAGGTTATTTATCTTTTGTGCAACACAGTTCCCCTTTAATAAGCCTTTGAAATTAAGACTGAAAAAGGGATTTTTTATCACTTGCAAAACTCAGTTCCCCCTTTACCAAGCCGTTGGAAGGAAAACCGAGTAAAAGATAACTTAGCCTTTGGTAAAACTCACTCTCCCTCTACTTAGTCTTTCGAAAAAGACTGAAAAGAAGATTATTTGTCCCTTGTGAAACTTCCCCTTTACAAAGGCTTTGAAAAAAAGACTCAAAAAAAGATTATTCAGCTTTTGTGAAACTAAATTCCCCTTTACTAAGCCTTTGGAAGGAAAACCGAATAAAATATTATTTAGTATCTGTGAAGCTCACTTCCCCTTTACTAAGCCTTTGGAAGGTAGGCTGACAAGAAGGTTATTTATCTTTTGTGAAACTCAGTTCCCCTTTACTAAGCCTTTGGAAGGAAGACTGAAAATAAGATTATTCAGCTTTTGTGAAACTAAATTCCCCTTTACTAAGCCTTTGGAAGGAAAACCGAATAAAATATTACTTAGTATCTGTAAAGCTCTCTTTCCCTTTACTAAGCCTTTGGAAGGAAGACTGACAAGAAGGTTATTTATCTTTTGTGAAACTCAGTTCCCCTTTACTAAGCCTTTGGAAGGAAGACTGAAAATAAGATTATTCAGCTTTTGTGAAACTAAATTCCCCTTTACTAAGCCTTTGGAAGGAAAACCGAATAAAATATTACTTAGTATCTGTAAAGCTCTCTTTCCCTTTACTAAGCCTTTGGAAGGAAGACTGACAAGAAGGTTATTTATCTTTTGTGCAACCCAGTTTCCCTTTAATAAGCCTTTGAAATTAAGACTGAAAAAGGGATTTTTTATCACTTGCAAAACTCAGTTCCCCCTTTACCAAGCCGTTGGAAGGAAAACCGAGTAAAAGATAACTTAGCCTTTGGTAAAACTCACTCTCCCTCTATTTAGTCTTTCGAAAAAGACTGAAAAGAAGATTATTTGTCCCTTGTGAAACTTCCCCTTTACAAAGGCTTTGAAAAAAAGACTCAAAAAAAGATTATTCAGCTTTTGTGAAACTAAATTCCCCTTTACTAAGCCTTTGGAAGGAAAACCGAATAAAATATTATTTAGTATCTGTGAAGCTCACTTCCCCTTTACTAAAGCTTTGGAAGGAATACTGACAAGAAGGTTATTTATCCCTTGTGAAACTCAGTTCCCCTTTACTAAGCCTTTGGAAATAAAGTGCACGACTGGGCCGTACAAACTTGCACCAGCTTTTGTGAAATTTAATTCCCCTTTAATAAGACTTTGGAAGGAAAACCGAATAAAAATTTATTAAGTATCTCTGAAGGTCACTTCCCCTTTACTAAGCCTTTGGAAGGTAGGCTGACAAGAAGGTTATTTATCTTTTGTGAAACTCAGTTCCCCTTTACTAAGCCTTTGGAAGGAAGACTGAAAATAAGATTATTCAGCTTTTGTGAAACTAAATTCCCCTTTACTAAGCCTTTGGAAGGAAAACCGAATAAAATATTACTTAGTATCTGTAAAGCTCTCTTTCCCTTTACTAAGCCTTTGGAAGGAAGACTGACAAGAAGGTTATTTATCTTTGGTGCAACCCAGTTCCCCTTTAATAAGCCTTTGAAATTAAGACTGAAAAAGGGATTTTTTATCACTTGCAAAACTCAGTTCCCCCTTTACCAAGCCGTTGGAAGGAAAACCGAGTAAAAGATAACTTAGCCTTTGGTAAAACTCACTCTCCCTCTACTTAGTCTTTCAAAAAGACTGAAAAGAAGATTATTTGTCCCTTGTAAAACTTCCCCTTTAATAAGCCTTTGAAATTAAGACTGAAAAAGGGATTTTTTATCACTTGCCAAACTCAGTTCCCCCTTTACCAAGCCGTTGGAAGGAAAACCGAATAAAATATTATTTAGTATCTGTGAAGCTCACTTCCCCTTTACTAAGGCTTTGGAAGGAAGACTGACAAGAAGGTTATTTATCCCTTGTGAAACTCAGTTCCCCTTTACTAAGCCTTTGGAAAGAACACTGAAAAGAAGATTATTTATCCCTTGCGAAGCTCAGTTCCCCTTTACTAAGCCTTTGGAAATAAAGTGCACGACTGGGCCGTACAAACGTGCACCTATACCCAAAATTCTTCTGTGTATTTGAGGTAAAAAGAATATACCTATACATAGGTTTACATATGTGCGTAAGTTGAAAATCAAGCAACGTCGTTACAATGTCATTTTCCTTCAGTTTCACTCATAAATTCATTGCCTTTGAACTACGGTGACAATGTCATTTTCCTTCAGTTTCACTCATAAATTCATTGCCTTTGAACTCCGGCGAAAGCAAGTCCCTAAAAATGTAACAATATTTATTTTCTCTATCTCTGTCTTTTAACCAATGAAAATGAAATTCAGATAAATCTAGTAGCACGTGCCAATCAAAACCTGTATCGTAAGGAAAAAATAACGTTTCCATGACAACAGCTGTGTTCTAGAGTGTTGCCGAGTAATAGATACGTATCAAAAGTGATTATTAATTTAGACGTGATGCTTCGTTTTCTTAAAAACGGCTATGTTGATAGTTTCACTTTCGACTACAGATGCCATAAAAGAGTATCTTTATAACAATTTCCAACTTTTTGATTCTGCAACATAGTTCCACTGCCATTGGAATATATTTTGTTAGTAATAATGGCAATATTATACAGATTTCGTATTTTGTACAATACATACATATTTTTTTGGTTCACTATAGTGTGCGTGTACTTCCGTAAATACACATGCTTTGACTTATCTTTAAAAAGCTATTGTACCATTGTTATCAATCTGGCCTTAAACTATGAAATAAGGAGAATCTTGGAAAAAGCTTTTGCAATGGGATATGATTTTGAAAATCGGTTCAGTAGAAAGAAGTAGGGATAAAATTCATGTTTGTCTATTAATATGATATGAACATCGTGTTTTTGTTAAGCTGACTGTAAGGAAAGTGGAATTATAGGCAATTTTGACGAAAAACGTGGTATGCCATATTATAGAGTTTTGTAAAAGAAGCCTAGATATGAAAATAAAACAGTAACGAGTAGAAAGTTTTCGAGACAAGCGTATTTTTATGAAGTTGGCTCTAAGTAAAGTACCTTTTAAAAAAAGTTGTAAGCCATCTCGTAGGGTTTAAAAAGGCTTGGTCTAATATAAAATTTAATAAAACATCCTTGGAGCCGTTTTCGAATAAATTGGCTCCAATTGCTCGATTTCGCGCAAAATACCATTATACAAACTTTTGGCCAAAAATGTAATACAGTTCCTGATAGGATTGGAGATGTTTAATCATATGTCAAAATCTAAATAAAATCGTTGAAGGCACTTTCAAGCAAATCGTCTTTTAGGCACCTTGGTCGTAAATACCGTCGTATCATACTCAGACCAAAACGTGGTACGCCATCGTGTTGCATTACTTCGTACCAGTTCAAATATGAATTTTGAACTAAATCATTGAAGACGTTTTCTCGAAAATTGACTTTTCGCCAAACTATCTATAAGTAAAGTATCATTGTTGCCAATTTTGGTAAGCAGCACGATACATCATTTGATTGCAATTGTTCAGACTAATTCAAATAAAAAGTTTAATCAATATCATTATAGCCGTTTTCGAGAAAATCCATTTTAACAGAAATCGGACTTAAATAAACTACCCTTAATTCAGAGGTTAGAATGATAATCTAGGGATTATCAAACACACTCTATATATGAAGTTTGATCTAAATCCATCCACTCGTTTAGGCTGTAGCCTCGTGCACAGACAGACAGACAGACAGGCACACGGCATTGGCTGACCTACTTTTTGGACATCTGCATTATAGTAATGTCAAGTTTGATTAAAATCTCGAGTTCGAAATTTTGCACGAATACAATACTTGCCCTAAAGGTGTAGGTGCAAGTAAACAGACTGACAAGAAGGTTATTTCTCCCTTGTAAAACTCAGTTCCCCTTTACCAAGCCTTTGAAAGGAAGACTGATAAAAGGATTATTTATTACTTGTAAAACTCAGTTCCCTCTTTACAAAGCCTTTGGAATGGAAACTGTAAAAGATGACTTAGCTTTTGTAAAACTCAGTTCCCCTTTACTAAGCCTTTTTAAAAAAGACTGAAGAAAATATTATTTATCCCTTGTGAAGCTCAGTACCCCTTCACTAAGCCTTTGGAAAAAAGACTCAAAAAAAAATTATTCAGCTTTTGTGAAACTAAATTCCCCTTTACTAAGCCTTTGGAAGGATAACCGAATAAAATATTATTTAGTATCTGTGAAGCTCACTTCCCCTTTACTAAGCCTTTGGAAGGAAGACTGACAAGAAGGTTATTTATCTTTTGTGAAACTCAGTTCCCCTTTACTAAGCCTTTCGAAAGAACACTGAAAAGAAGATTTTTTGCTCTTGTGAAACTTCCCTTTTACTAAGGATTTGGAAAAAATACTGAAGAAAATATTATGTATCCCTTGCGAAGCTCTATTACCCTTCACTAAGCCTTTGGAAAAAAGACTCAAAAAAAGATTGTTTATCCCTTGCGAATCTCAGTTGTTCTTTACTAAGCCTTTGGAAAGAAGACAGAAGAGAAGATTGTTTATCCCTTGTGAAACTCAGTTCTCCTTTACTAAGCCTTTGGAAAAAAGACTGAAAAGAAGATTATTTGTCCCTTGTAAATCTTCCCCTTTACAAAGACTTTGAAAAATAGACTCAAAAAAAGATAATTCAGCTTTTGTGAAACTAAATTCCCCTTTACTAAGCCTTTGGAAGGAAAACCGAATAAAATATTATTTAGTATCTGTGAAGCTCACTTCCCCTTTACTAAAGCTTTGGAAGGAAGACTGACAAGAAGGTTATTTATCCCTTGTGAAACTCAGTTCCCCTTTACTAAACCTTTGGAAAGAACACTGAAAAGAAGATTATTTGTCCCTTGTGAAACTTCCCTTTTACTAAGGATTTGGAAAAAATACTGAAGAAAATATTATGTATCCCTTGCGAAGCTCTATTACCCTTCACTAAGCCTTTGGAAAAAAGACTCAAAAAAAGATTGTTTATCCCTTGCGAATCTCAGTTGTCCTTTACTAAGCTTTTGGAAAGAAGACAGAAGAGAAGATTGTTTATCCCTTGTGAAACTCAGTTCTCCTTTACTAAGCCTTTGGAAAAAAGACTGAAAAGAAGATTATTTGTCCCTTGTAAAACTTCCCCTTTACAAAGACTTTGAAAAAAAGACTCAAAAAAAGATTATTCAGCTTTTGTGAAACTAAATTCCCCTTTACTAAGCCTTTGGAAGGAAAACCGAATAAAATATTATTTACTATCTGTGAAGCTCACTTCCCCTGTACTAAGCCTTTGGAAGGAAGACTGACAAGAAGGTTATTTATCTTTTGTGCAACTCAGTTCCCCTTTACTAAGCCTTTGGAATCAAGACTAAAAAAAGGATTATTTATGACTTGCAAAACTCAGATCCCCCTTTACCAAGCCGTTGGAAGGAAAACCGAGTAAAAGATGACTTAGCCTTTGGTAAAACTCACTCTCTATTTACTTAGTCTTTGGAAAAAAGACTGAAAAATTATTATCCAGCTTTTGTGAAATTAATTTCCCCTTTACTAAGACTTTGGAAGGAAAACCGAATAAAAAGCTATTAAGTATCTCTGAAGCTCATTTCCCCTTTACTAAAGCTTTGGAAGGAAGACTGACAAGAAGGTTATTTATCCCTTGTGAAACTCAGTTCCCCTTTACTAAGCCTTTCGAAAGAACACTGAAAAGAAGATTTTTTGTCCCTTGTGAAACTTCCCTTTTACTAAGGATTTGGAAAAAATACTGAAGAAAATATTATTTATCCCTTGCGAAGCTCAATTCCCCTTCACTAAGCCTTTGGAAAAAAGACTCAAAAAAAGATTGTTTATCCCTTGCGAATCTCAGTTGTCCTTTACTAAGCTTTTGGAAAGAAGACAGAAGAGAAGATTGTTTATCCCTTGTGAAACTCAGTTCTCCTTTACTAAGCCTTTGGAAAAAAGACTGAAAAGAAGATTATTTGTCCCTTGTAAAACTTCCTTTTTACAAAGACTTTGAAAAAAAGACTCAAAAAAAGATTATTCAGCTTTTGTGAAACTAAATTCCCCTTTACTAAGCCTTCGGAAGGAAAACCGAATAAAATATTATTTAGTATCTGTGAAGCTCACTTCCCCTTTACTAAAGCTTTGGAAGGAATACTGACAAGAAGGTTATTTATCCCTTGTGAAACTCAGTTCCCCTTTACTAAGCCTTTGGAAATAAAGTGCACGACTGGGCCGTACAAACTTGCACCTGTACCCAAAATTCTTCTGTGTATTTGAGGTAAAAAGAATATACCTATACATAGGTTTACATATGTGCGTAAGTTGAAAATCAAGCAACGTAGTTACAATGTCATTTTCCTTCATTTTCACTCATAAATTCATTGCCTTTGAACTCCGGTGACAATGTCATTTTCCTTCAGTTTCACTCATAAATTCATTGCCTTTGAACTCCGGCGAAAGCAAGTCCCTAAAAATGTAACAATATTTATTTTCTCTATCTGTCTTTTAACCAATTTTTTTTTTTTTTTTTTTTTTTTTTATAAATTGCGCGCGCCAAAGGGGATATGAATACCCTTATACTGATTCAGGGCGCGGGCGTTGGGAAAAGGGGAGAGAGGAACAGAGGAGGTACCGGTGCACGTTGGCTTTGAATGTTTCGAGGTTGAAGTGATGAGGAAATACAGAGCATGGGAGATCATTCCACATACGTGTCGTTCGGCTTATAAACGAATCTCTGTATTTGACAGTACGTCCGAAATTGGGCTTGAGGGTGAACTGATGTGCATTCTTAGCGTGACGCGTATTGCGGGTGAAATTTTGAAGGGGAGGAATGCAACTGGCTATTTCACTGGAGCATTTTTTATGGAAAAAGCGATAAAACAGGGAGAGACATGCTACATTTCTCCGATGTTCTAGAGGCGCTATGGAGCGTACAATGTCTCTATCACCTATAAGTTTTAACGCGCTATTTTGGACCCTGTCTAGAATGTGCAGAACGGTCTTGGGTGCACCAGACCAGATATGGGCGTTATATTCCAGTTTTGGGCGGATAAATGCCTTATAAATTGAGGCCAGATCAGATGGGGTGAAGTATTTCTTGCACCGCTTAAGGAATCCTAGACACTTTGCAGCATTTTTGGCGACCTCGAATATGTGATCGTTCCATCGAAGATGGTTATTAATACACATACCGAGAGTGGCAAGTCTTTCGGTTTCCGCGATGTAAGTACCATTCATGGATAATGGTTGGGGGTTTTGGTTTCGCTTGAGAGATAGAAGACAGCATTGCGTTTTGGAAGCATTAAATTCCACTCTGTTGGTTGAACCCCATTTGATAATGCTGTCGAGATCGGAATTTAATGAGTTTAACATACGCTGTCGTTCCTCTTCTACGGCCGAAGAGCAGGGACGTGAGTTAGGGAACGAATATGAAAAACTGAGGGTACTATCATCAGCGAAGGAATGGATTGGATTAGAGGTTGCAGACAAGAGATCATTTATAAAAATGAGAAAAAGAGTCGGAGACAAAACTGAGCCCTGGGGAACACCAGCATTTGTGTGGTGAATATCAGACTTGAAGCCATCCAACACAACTTGTATTGAACGCCCCGAAAGGTAATTTCTAATCCATTGAAGAAGAGTTTCATCGATGCCAAATGCACGCATTTTAGACAAAAGAGCTTGGTGCCAAACTCTGTCAAATGCCTTTGAAATATCGAGTGCAACCATCTTTGTTTCGCCAAAGTGATGGAGAGAATGGTTCCACTTCTCGGTGAGATATGCCATCAAATCACCAGTGGACCTGTTGCTACGAAAACCATACTGCCGGTCATTAATGAGTTTTCGTGATTCAAGATATTTCATAAGCTGACGATTTATCAGCGTTTCCATGACCTTGGAAAGAAGGGACGTAAGTGCAATGGGTCGGTAATTGGTCGGAGAGGAAGAATCGCCTTTTTTAGGGATAGGCTGGACAAATGCTGTTTTCCATCTTCTCGGGAAGAGCCCAAAAGAGTAGGACAGACAGAAAAGCTTACGCAGAGGTTTTGCCAGCGAGGAAGAACACCTCTTCAGAACTATAGGGGGAATACCGTCTGGGCCAGCGGATTTGTGTATGTTAAGACCTTTGAGAACTCCTGCAACTGTGCGAGTGCGAAAGTGTATTTGTCCCATGGAGGATTCGACGCTCTCAAGCACAGGGACAGACAAAGCACTATCTTGCAGCGTGGAATTAGCTGCAAACTGTGCAGCAAGAAGATTAGCTTTGTCTAAGGAGCTGACAGCTGGAATGTCATTGTAAATGAGCGTTGGGATGGCAGATGAGGCAGAATTTTTAATGTTTTTTACGAATGACCAAAAATTTTTACTACCTTTGGGACACTGTAGAATTTTTTGCCTCAATTTTTGGTCGTATAGGTATTTTGCACGTTTAATATGGGCATTGCAGTCTTTTCTGGCTTGTTTAAACTTCTTTCGGTTTTCCTCAGATTTGTTGGCTTTATAATACCGAAAACTTACTTCTTTCAACCTGATTGCCTCTTTACAGCTCAAGTCGAACCATGAGTTTATCTTAGGTTTAATGCTCTTTATTCTGTTAGGAATAAAATCATTCATACCTAAGAGAATCGTGTCGGTAATCATATCAGCGGCGGCATCCACGTCACTATCGAGGAAGCATAGCGACCAGTTAAAACTCCTGAAGAAGCTATTAAGGCCGTCCCAGTTGGCTTGCTCGTATTGCCATACTTTTCTTCTGGGAGTTTGTTCTTTAACTGCGTGGTCGGAGTACGAGAATTTAGCTGATATGATGTTATGGTCAGACCGGCCTAGGGGCGCTAGTACATCAATGGTGTATTTATCAGGGTGCGAAGTAAGAAACAAGTCAAGGGTGTTGGCTGAGTGACTTGCAATGTCAGGTATACGTGTCGGCTCATTTACAAGCTGGGTCAAGTTGTTTACCTCAGCGAAAAGTTCAACATACCTTCCTTCAGGTGTTGTCTGGCCAGAGTGCCGAAGCCAATCCGAATTGTGTATATTGAAATCGCCAGCAATAACGATTTCAGTATAAGGATACAGGGAGACAATTCGAGTGATGGAATCTGACAGCGCATCAAACTCGTTAAAAGTTGAGTTGCTGTCAGCACTAGGGCTTCTATAGATAAAGCAGTAGTGAATAATTTGCTTACGGACGGTGAACTTTAGCCATTTAAAATTGAATTCCGGATTGGAACAGTGGCCATACTGTGTGGGAATTTGGTAAGCAATATCACTACGGATAAAAATGGCGAGGCCGCGGTGGGGAAAGAATAATGGCACTAAGCTATATCCAGGCAGTTGCAAATCAGAAGATTCTTCTACTACCTGTGTTTCGCTAAGTGCCAGAATAGCTGGTTTATGGGATTGGGTGTGGGCGTACACATCGAAGAAATTCGTTCGAAGCCCACGTATGTTGGAAATATCCACCCTAAATTCCCTCATCACTAAAACATAAAAACACAAAAAGACACAACTCTGACGAAACTAAGCGAAGCCGCGAAGTGTAGATCCTAATAATAGTTTTCCACAGCAAACTGTCGCAGGTGTTATGCCCAAACGACAGTCAGCTGTTGTCCGCTATACAGATAAACACTCACGGCCCGCTATGCATCAGATGTTACGCTCTCTCAATCAACGCAACTGTGATAATGTATGGTACATGAGACAGTTGCGTTACTTGGAAAGCACAACAGCGAGTGAGTGGGGAGGGAGAGATGGATGACCCGGCACTGTTTTTGTTTTTGTTTTTTTTTTTTTTTTTTGCACTACACTGCACTGATATTTGTTAGGCGCGCGCGATCGTAGTCTGTTGTTTTTTTTTTTTTATTTTGTTTGATCTATTGGTTTTTTTTTTTTTTTTTTTTTTGGAATCTATTGTTTTTTGATGTGTTGTTTTTCTGTTTATTTGTTTGTTTGTAAATTAGTGTGAGACAGGCTGCGGGTGGAAGAAGCGCGTGCACCCACGTCGACAGGCAA
This sequence comes from Xylota segnis, assembly GCA_963583995.1. Lineage (NCBI taxonomy): Eukaryota > Metazoa > Arthropoda > Insecta > Diptera > Syrphidae > Xylota > Xylota segnis. The sequence continues at coordinate 90,269,389 of OY757236.1, read as the reverse complement.
CACGGTACCTTTTGAAACCAATGAAAATGAAATTCAGATAAATCTAGTAGCACGTGCCAATCAAAACCTGTATCGTAAGGAAAAAATAACGTTTCCATGACAACAGCTGTGTTCTAGAGTGTTGCCGAGTAATAGATACGTATCGTACGTGATTATTAATTTAGACGTGATGCTTCGTTTTCTTAAAAATGGCTATGTTGATAGTTTCACTTTCGACTACAGATGCCATAAAAGAGTATCTTTATAACAATTTCCAACTTTTTGATTCTGCAACATAGTTCCACTGCCATTGGAATATATTTTGTTAGTAATAATGGCAATATTATACAGATTTCGTATTTTATACAATACATACATATTTTTTTGGTTCACTATAGTGTGCGTGTACTTCCGTAAATACACATGCTTTGACTTATCTTTAAAAAGCTATTGTACCATTGTTATCAATCTGGCCTTAAACTATGAAATAAGGAGAATCTTGGAAAAAGGTTTTGCAATGGTATATAATTTTGAAAATCGGTTCAGTAGAAAGAACTAGGGATAAAATTCATGTTTGTTATTAATATGATATGAAAATCGTGTTTTTGTTAAGCTGACTGTAGGGAAAGTGGAATTATAGGCAATTTTGACGAAAAACGTGGTATGCCATATTATAGAGTTTTGTGAAAGAAGCCTAGATATGAAAATAAAACAGTAACGAGTAGAAAGTTTTCGAGACAAGCGTATTTTTATGAAGTTGGCTCTAAGTAAAGTACCTTTTAAAAAACGTTGTATGCCATCTCGTAGGGTTTTAAAAGGCTTGGTGTAATATAAAATTTAATAAAACATCCTTGGAGCCGTTTTCGAATAAATTGGCTCCAACTGCTCGATTTCGCAAAAAATACCATTATACAAACTTTTGGCCAAAAATGTGATACAGTTCCTGGTAGGATTTGAGATGTTTAATCATATGTCGAAATCTAAATAAAATCGTTGAAGGCACTTTCAAGCAAATCGGCTTTTAGTCACCTTGGTCGTAAATACCGTCGTATCATACTCAGACCAAAACGTGGTACGCCGTCGTGTTGCATTACTTCGTACCAGTTCAAATATGAAATTTGAACTAAATCATTGAAGCCGTTTTCTCGAAAATTGACTTTTCGCCAAACTATCTATAAGTAAAGTATCATTGTTGCCAATTTTGGTAAGCAGCACGATACATCATTTGACTGCAATTGTTCAGACTAATTCAAATAAAAAGTTTTATCAAAATCGTTATAGCCGTTTTCGAGAAAATCCATTTTAACAGAAATCGGCCTTAAATAAACTACCCTTAATTCAGAGGTTAGAATGATAATCTAGGGATTATCAAATACACTCTATATATGAAGTTTGATCTAAATCCATCCACTCGTTTAGGCTGTAGCCTCGTGCACAGACAGACAGACAGACAGGCACACGGCTTTGGCTGACCTACTTTTTGGACATCTCCATTATAGTAATGTCAAGTTTGATTAAAATCTCGAGTTCGAAATTTTGCACGAATACAATACTTGCCCTAAAGGTGTAGGTGCAAGTAAACAGACTGAAAAAAAGGTTGTTTATCCCTTGCGAATCTTAGTTGCCCTTTACTAAGCCTTTGGAAGGAAGACTGACAAGAAGGTTATTTATCCCTTGTAAAACTCAGTTCCCCTTTACCAAGCCTTTGAAAGGAAGACTGATAAAAGGATTATTTATTACTTGTAAAACTCAGTTCCCTCTTTACAAAGCCTTTGGAATGGAAACTGTAAAAGATGACTTAGCTTTTGTAAAACTCAGTTAGCCTTTACTAAGCCTTTGAAAGGAAGAGTGCAAAGAAGACTATTCATCCCTTGTGAAACTTCCCCTTTACTAAGCCTTTTTAAAAAAGACTGAAGAAAATATTATTTATCCCTTGTGAAGCTCAGTATCCCTTCACTAAGCCTTTGGAAAAAAGACTCCAAAAAAAATTATTCAGCTTTTGTGAAACTAAATTCCCCTTTACTAAGCCTTTGGAAGGAAAACCGAATAAAATATTATTTAGTATCTGTGAAGCTCACTTCCCCTTTACTAAGCCTTTGGAAGGAAGACTGACAAGAAGGTTATTTATCTTTTGTGAAACTCAGTTCCCCTTTACTAAGCCTTTCGAAAGAACACTGAAAATAAGATTTTTTGTCCCTTGTGAAACTTCCCTTTTACTAAGGATTTGGAAAAAATACTGAAGAAAATATTATTTATCCCTTGCGAAGCTCAATTCCCCTTCACTAAGCCTTTGGAAAAAAGACTCAAAAAAAGATTGTTTATCCCTTGCGAATCTCAGTTGTCCTTTACTAAGCTTTTGGAAAGAAGACAGAAGAGAAGATTGTTTATCCCTTGTGAAACTCAGTTCTCCTTTACTAAGCCTTTGGAAAAAAGGCTGAAAAGAAGATTAGTTGTCCCTTGTGAAACTTCCCCTTTACAAAGACTTTGAAAAAAAGACTCAAAAAAGATTATTCAGCATTTGTGAAACTACATTCCCCTTTACTAAGCCTTTGGAAGGTAAACTGAATAAAATATTATTTAGTATCTGTGAAGCTCACTTCCCCTGTACTAAGCCTTTGGAAGGAAGACTGACAAGAAGGTTATTTATCTTTTGTGCAACTCAGTTCCCCTTTACTAAGCCTTTGGAATCAAGACTAAAAAAGGATTATTTATGACTTGCAAAACTCAGATCCCCCTTTACCAAGCCGTTGGTAGGAAAACCGAGTAAAAGATGACTTAGCCTTTGGTAAAACTCACTCTCCCTTTACTTAGTCTTTGGAAAAAAGACTGAAAAAATTATTATCCAGCTTTTGTGAAATTTAATTCCCCTTTAATAAGACTTTGGAAGGAAAACCGAATAAAAATTTATTAAGTATCTCTGAAGCTCACTTCCCCTTTACTAAGCCTTTGGAAGGTAGGCTGACAAGAAGGTTATTTATCTTTTGTGAAACTCAGTTCACCTTTACTAAGCCTTTGGAAGGAAGACTGAAAATAAGATTATTCAGCTTTTGTGAAACTAAATTCCCCTTTACTAAGCCTTTGGAAGGAAAACCGAATAAAATATTACTTAGTATCTGTAAAGCTCTCTTCCCCTTTACTAAGCCTTTGGAAGGAAGACTGACAAGAAGGTTATTTATCTTTTGTGCAACTCAGTTTCCCTTTAATAAGCCTTTGAAATTAAGACTGAAAAAGGGATTTTTTATCACTTGCAAAATTCAGTTCCACCTTTACCAAGCCGTTGGAAGGAAAACCGTATCGTAAGGAAAAAATAACGTTTCCATGACAACAGCTGTGTTCTAGAGTGTTGCCGAGTAATAGATACGTATCGTACGTGATTATTAATTTAGACGTGATGCTTCGTTTTCTTAAAAATGGCTATGTTGATAGTTTCACTTTCGACTACAGATGCCATAAAAGAGTATCTTTATAACAATTTCCAACTTTTTGATTCTGCAACATAGTTCCACTGCCATTGGAATATATTTTATTAGTAATAATGGCAATATTATACAGATTTCGTATTTTGTACAATACATACATATTTTTTTGGTTCACTATAGTGTGCGTGTACTTCCGTAAATACACATGCTTTGACTTATCTTTAAAAAGCTATTGTACCATTGTTATCAATCTGGCCTTAAACTATGAAATAAGGAGAATCTTGGAAAAAGCTTTTGCAATGGGATATGATTTTGAAAATCGGTTCAGTAGAAAGAAGTAGGGATAAAATTCATGTTTGTCTATTAATATGATATGAACATCGTGTTTTTGTTAAGCTGACTGTAAGGAAAGTGGAATTATAGGCAATTTTGACGAAAAACGTGGTATGCCATATTATAGAGTTTTGTAAAAGAAGCCTAGATATGAAAATAAAACAGTAACGAGTAGAAAGTTTTCGAGATAAGCGTATTTTTATGAAGTTGGCTCTAAGTAAAGTACCTTTTAAAAAAAGTTGTATGCCATCTCGTAGGGTTTAAAAAGGCTTGGTCTAATATAAAATTTAATAAAACATCCTTGGAGCCGTTTTCGAATAAATTGGCTCCAACTGCTCGATTTCGCGCAAAATACCATTATACAAACTTTTGGCCAAAAATGTAATACAGTTCCTGATAGGATTGGAGATGTTTAATCATATGTCAAAATCTAAATAAAATCGTTGAAGGCACTTTCAAGCAAATCGTCTTTTAGTCACCTTGGTCGTAAATACCGTCGTATCATACTCAGACCAAAACGTGGTACGCCATCGTGTTGCATTACTTCTTACCAGTTCAAATATGAAATTTGAACTAAATCATTGAAGCCGTTTTCTCGAAAATTGACTTTTCGCCAAACTATCTATAAGTAAAGTATCATTGTTGCCAATTTTGGTAAGCAGCACGATACATCATTTGACTGCAATTGTTCAGACTAATTCAAATAAAAAGTTTTATCAAAATCGTTATAGCCGTTTTCGAGAAAATCCATTTTAACAGAAATCGGCCTTAAATAAACTACCCTTAATTCAGAGGTTAGAATGATAATCTAGGGATTATCAAATACACTCTATATATGAAGTTTGATCTAAATCCATCCACTCGTTTAGGCTGTAGCCTCGTGCACAGACAGACAGACAGACAGGCACACGGCATTGGCTGACCTACTTTTTGGACATCTCCATTATAGTAATGTCAAGTTTGATTAAAATCTCGAGTTCGAAATTTTGCACGAATACAATACTTGCCCTAAAGGTGTAGGTGCAAGTAAACAGACTGAAAAAAAGGTTGTTTATCCCTTGCGAATCTTAGTTGCCCTTTACTAAGCCTTTGGAAGGAAGACTGACAAGAAGGTTATTTATCCCTTGTAAAACTCAGTTCCCCTTTACCAAGCCTTTGAAAGGAAGACTGATAAAAGGATTATTTATTACTTGTAAAACTCAGTTCCCTCTTTACAAAGCCTTTGGAATGGAAACTGTAAAAGATGACTTAGCTTTTGTAAAACTCAGTTAGCCTTTACTAAGCCTTTGAAAGGAAGAGTGCAAAGAAGACTATTCATCCCTTGTGAAACTTCCCCTTTACTAAGCCTTTTTAAAAAAGACTGAAGAAAATATTATTTATCCCTTGTGAAGCTCAGTATCCCTTCACTAAGCCTTTGGAAAAAAGACTCCAAAAAAAATTATTCAGCTTTTGTGAAACTAAATTCCCCTTTACTAAGCCTTTGGAAGGAAGACTGACAAGAAGGTTATTTATCTTTTGTGCAACTCAGTTCCCCTTTACTAAGCCTTTGGAATCAAGACTAAAAAAGGATTATTTATGACTTGCAAAACTCAGATCCCCCTTTACCAAGCCGTTGGTAGGAAAACCGAGTAAAAGATGACTTAGCCTTTGGTAAAACTCACTCTCCCTTTACTTAGTCTTTGGAAAAAAGACTGAAAAAATTATTATCCAGCTTTTGTGAAATTTAATTCCCCTTTAATAAGACTTTGGAAGGAAAACCGAATAAAAATTTATTAAGTATCTCTGAAGCTCACTTCCCCTTTACTAAGCCTTTGGAAGGTAGGCTGACAAGAAGGTTATTTATCTTTTGTGAAACTCAGTTCCCCTTTACTAAGCCTTTGGAAGGAAGACTGAAAATAAGATTATTCAGCTTTTGTGAAACTAAACTCCCCTTTACTAAGCCTTTGGAAGGAAAACCGAATAAAATATTACTTAGTATCTGTAAAGCTCTCTTCCCCTTTACTAAGCCTTTGGAAGGAAGACTGACAAGAAGGTTATTTATCTTTTGTGCAACTCAGTTTCCCTTTAATAAGCCTTTGAAATTAAGACTGAAAAAGGGATTTTTTATCACTTGCAAAATTCAGTTCCCCCTTTACCAAGCCGTTGGAAGGAAAACCGTATCGTAAGGAAAAAATAACGTTTCCATGACAACAGCTGTGTTCTAGAGTGTTGCCGAGTAATAGATACGTATCGTACGTGATTATTAATTTAGACGTGATGCTTCGTTTTCTTAAAAATGGCTATGTTGATAGTTTCACTTTCGACTACAGATGCCATAAAAGAGTATCTTTATAACAATTTCCAACTTTTTGATTCTGCAACATAGTTCCACTGCCATTGGAATATATTTTGTTAGTAATAATGGCAATATTATACAGATTTCGTATTTTGTACAATACATACATATTTTTTTGGTTCACTATAGTGTGCGTGTACTTCCGTAAATACACATGCTTTGACTTATCTTTAAAAAGCTATTGTACCATTGTTATCAATCTGGCCTTAAACTATGAAATAAGGAGAATCTTGGAAAAAGGTTTTGCAATGGTATGTATATAATTTTGAAAATCGGTTCAGTAGAAAGAAGTAGGGATAAAATTCATTTTTGTCTATTAATATGATATGAAAATCGTGTTTTTGTTAAGCTCGCTATAAGGAAAGTGGAATTATAGGCAATTTTGACGAAAAACGTGGTATGCCATATTATAGAGTTTTGTGAAAGAAGCCTAGATATGAAAATAAAACAGTAACGAGTAGAAAGTTTTCGAGACAAGCGTATTTTTATGAAGTTGGCTCTAAGTAAAGTACCTTTTAAAAAACGTTGTATGCCATCTCGACCAAAGGCTTTGTCTAATATAAAATTTAATAAAACATCCTTGGAGCCGTTTTCGAATAAATTGGCTCCAACTGCTCGATTTCGCAAAAAATACCATTATACAAACTTCTGGCCAAAAATGTGATACAGTTCCTGATAGGATTTGAGATGTTTAATCATAAGTCAAAATCTAAATAAAATCGTTGAAGGCACTTTCAAGCAAATCGGCTTTTAGTCACCTTGGTCGTAAATACCGTCGTATCATACTCAGACCAAAGCCTTTGGAATCAAGACTAAATAAAGAATTATTTATGACTTGCAAAACTCAGATCCCCCTTTACCAAGCCGTTGGAAGGAAAACCGAGTAAAAGATGACTTAGCCTTTGGTAAAACTCACTCTCCCTTTACTTAGTCTTTGGAAAAAATACTGAAGAAAATATTATTTATCCCTTGCGAAGCTCAATTCCCCTTCACTAAGCCTTTGGAAAAAAGACTCAAAAAAAGATTGTTTATCCCTTGCGAATCTCAGTTGTCCTTTACTAAGCTTTTGGAAAGAAGACAGAAGAGAAGATTGTTTATCCCTTGTGAAACTCAGGTCTCCTTTACTAAGCCTTTGGAAAAAAGACTGAAAAGAAGATTATTTGTCCCTTGTGAAACTTCCCCTTTACAAAGACTTTGAAAAAAAGACTCAAAAAAGATTATTCAGCATTTGTGAAACTACATTCCCCTTTACTAAGCCTTTGGAAGGTAAACCGAATAAAATATTATTTAGTATCTGTGAAGCTCACTTCCCCTGTACTAAGCCATTGGAAGGAAGACTGAGAAGAAGGTTATTTATCTTTTGTGCAACTCAATTCCCCTTTACTAAGCCTTTGGAATCAAGACTAAAAAAAGGATTATTTATGACTTGCAAAACTCAGATCCCCCTTTACCAAGCCGTTGGAAGGAAAACCGAGTAAAAGATGACTTAGCCTTTGGTAAAACTCACTCTCCCTTTACTTAGTCTCTGGAAAAAAGACTGAAAAAATTATTTTCCAGCTTTTGTGAAATTTAATTCCCCTTTACTAAGACTTTGGAAGGAAAACCGAATAAAAATTTATTAAATATCTCTGAAGCTCACTTCCCCTTTACTAAGCCTTTGGAAGGAAGACTGACAAGAAGGTTATTTATCTTTTGTGAAACTCAGTTCCCCTTTACTAAGCCTTTGGAAGGAAGACTGAAAATAAGATTATTCAGCTTTTGTGAAACTAAATTCCCTTTTACTAAGCCTTTGGAAGGAAAACCGAATAAAATATTACTTAGTATCTGTAAAGCTCTCTTTCCCTTTACTAAGCCTTTGGAAGGAAGACTGACAAGAAGGTTATTTATCTTTTGTGCAACCCAGTTCCCCTTTAATAAGCCTTTGAAATTAAGACTGAAAAAGGGATTTTTTATCACTTGCAAAACTCAGTTCCCCCTTTACCAAGCCGTTGGAAGGAAAACCGAGTAAAAGATGACTTAGCCTTTGGTAAAACTCACTCTCCCTTTACTTAGTCTTTGGAAAAAAGACTGAAAAAATTATTATCCAGCTTTTGTGAAATTTAATTCCCCTTTACTAAGCCTTTGGAAGGAAAACCGAATAAAATATTATTAAGTATCTGTGAAGCTCACTTCCCCTTTACTAAGGCTTTGGAGGGAAGACTGACAAGAAGGTTATTTATCTTTTGTGAAACTCAGTTCCCCTTTACTAAGCCTTTGGAGGGAAGACTGAAAATAAGATTATTCAGCTTTTGTGAAACTAAATTCCCCTTTACTAAGAGTTTGGAAGGAAAACCGAATAAAATATTACTTAGTATCTGTAAAGCTCTCTTCCCCTTTACTAAGCCTTTGGAAGGAAGACTGACAAGAAGGTTATTTATCTTTTGTGCAACTCAGTTCCCCTTTACTAAGCCTTTGGAAAGAACACTGAAAAGAAGATTATTTGTCCCTTGTAAAACTTCCCCTTTAATAAGCCTTTGAAATTAAGACTGAAAAATTAATTTTTTATCACTTGCCAAACTCAGTTCCCCCTTTACCAAGCCGTTGGAAGGAAAACCGAATAAAATATTATTTAGTATCTGTAAAGCTCTCTTCCCCTTTACTAAGCCTTTGGAAGGAAGACTGACAAGAAGGTTATTTATCCCTTGTGAAACTCAGTTCCCCTTTACTAAGCCTTTGGAAAGAACACTGAAAAGAAGATTATTTATCCCTTGCGAAGCTCAGTTCCCCTTTACTAAGCCTTTGGAAATAAAGTGCACGACTGGGCCGTACAAACGTGCACCTATACCCAAAATTCTTCTGTGTATTTGAGGTAAAAAGAATATACCTATACATAGGTTTACATATGTGCGTAAGTTGAAAATCAAGCAACGTCGTTACAATGTCATTTTCCTTCAGTTTCACTCATAAATTCATTGCCTTTGAACTCCGGTGACAATGTCATTTTCCTTCAGTTTCACTCATAAATTCATTGCCTTTGAACTCCGGCGAAAGCAAGTCCCTAAAAATGTAACAATATTTATTTTCTCTATCTCTGTCTTTTAACCAATGAAAATGAAATTCAGATAAATCTAGTAGCACGTGCCAATCAAAACCTGTATCGTAAGGAAAAAATAACGTTTCCATGACAACAGCTGTGTTCTAGAGTGTTGCCGAGTAATAGATACGTATCAAAAGTGATTATTAATTTAGACGTGATGCTTCGTTTTCTTAAAAACGGCTATGTTGATAGTTTCACTTTCGACTACAGATGCCATAAAAGAGTATCTTTATAACAATTTCCAACTTTTTGATTCTGCAACATAGTTCCACTGCCATTGGAATATATTTTGTTAGTAATAATGGCAATATTATACAGATTTCGTATTTTGTACAATACATACATATTTTTTTGGTTCACTATAGTGTGCGTGTACTTCCGTAAATACACATGCTTTGACTTATCTTTAAAAAGCTATTGTACCATTGTTATCAATCTGGCCTTAAACTATGAAATAAGGAGAATCTTGGAAAAAGCTTTTGCAATGGGATATGATTTTGAAAATCGGTTCAGTAGAAAGAAGTAGGGATAAAATTCATGTTTGTCTATTAATATGATATGAACATCGTGTTTTTGTTAAGCTGACTGTAAGGAAAGTGGAATTATAGGCAATTTTGACGAAAAACGTGGTATGCCATATTATAGAGTTTTGTGAAAGAAGCCTAGATATGAAAATAAAACAGTAACGAGTAGAAAGTTTTCGAGACAAGCGTATTTTTATGAAGTTGGCTCTAAGTAAAGTACCTTTTAAAAAACTTTGTATGCCATCTCGTAGGGTTTTAAAAGGCTTGGTCTAATATAAAATTTAATAAAACATCCTTGGAGCCGTTTTCGAATAAATTGGCTCCAACTGCTCGATTTCGCGCAAAATACCATTATACAAACTTTTGGCCAAAAATGTAATACAGTTCCTGATAGGATTGGAGATGTTTAATCATATGTCAAAATCTAAATAAAATCGTTGAAGGCACTTTCAAGCAAATCGTCTTTTAGTCACCTTGGTCGTAAATACCGTCGTATCATACTCAGACCAAAACGTGGTACGCCATCGTGTTGCATTACTTCGTACCAGTTCAAATATGAAATTTGAACTAAATCATTGAAGACGTTTTCTCGAAAATTGACTTTTCGCCAAACTATCTATAAGTAAAGTATCATTGTTGCCAATTTTGGTAAGCAGCACGATACATCATTTGATTGCAATTGTTCAGACTAATTCAAATAAAAAGTTTAATCAATATCGTTATAGCCGTTTTCGAGAAAATCCATTTTAACAGAAATCGGACTTAAATAAACTACCCTTAATTCAGAGGTTAGAATGATAATCTAGGGATTATCAAACACACTCTATATATGAAGTTTGATCTAAATCCATCCACTCGTTTAGGCTGTAGCCTCGTGACAGACAGGCACACGGCATTGGCTGACCAACTTTTTGGACATCTCCATTATTGTAATGACAAGTTTGATTTAAATCTCGAGTTCGAAATTTTGCACGAATACAATACTTGCCCTAAAGGTGTAGGTGCAAGTAAACAGACTGACAAGAAGGTTATTTATCCCTTGTAAAACTCAGTTCCCCTTTACCAAGCCTTTGAAAGGAAGACTGATAAAAGGATTATTTATTACTTGTAAAACTCAGTTCCCTCTTTACAAAGCCTTTGGAATGGAAACTGTAAAAGATGACTTAGCTTTTGTAAAACTCAGTTCCTCTTTACTAAGCCTTTTTAAAAAAGACTGAAGAAAATATTATTTATCCCTTGTGAAGCTCAGTACCCCTTCACTAAGCCTTTGGAAAAAAGACTCAAAAAAAAATTATTCAGCTTTTGTGAAACTAAATTCCTCTTTACTAAGCCTTTGGAAGGATAACCGAATAAAATATTATTTAGTGTCTGTGAAGCTCACTTCCCCTTTACTAAGCCTTTGGAAGGAAGACTGACAAGAAGGTTATTTATCTTTTGTGAAACTCAGTTCCCCTTTACTAAGCCTTTCGAAAGAACACTGAAAAGAAGATTTTTTGTCCCTTGTGAAACTTCCCTTTTACTAAGGATTTGGAAAAAATACTGAAGAAAATATTATGTATCCCTTGCGAAGCTCTATTACCCTTCACTAAGCCTTTGGAAAAAAAGACTCAAAAAAAGATTGTTTATCCCTTGCGAATCTCAGTTGTTCTTTACTAAGCCTTTGGAAAGAAGACAGAAGAGAAGATTGTTTATCCCTTGTGAAACTCAGTTCTCCTTTACTAAGCCTTTGGAAAAAAGACTGAAAAGAAGATTATTTGTCCCTTGTAAAACTTCCCCTTTACAAAGACTTTGAAAAAAAGACTCAAAAAAAGATTATTCAGCTTTTGTGAAACTAAATTCCCCTTTACTAAGCCTTTGGAAGGAAAACCGAATAAAATATTATTTAGTATCTGTGAAGCTCACTTCCCCTTTACTAAAGCTTTGGAAGGAAGACTGACAAGAAGGTTATTTATCCCTTGTGAAACTCAGTTCCCCTTTACTAAGCCTTTGGAAAGAACACTGAAAAGAAGATTATTTGTCCCTTGTGAAACTTCCCTTTTACTAAGGATTTGGAAAAAATACTGAAGAAAATATTATGTATCCCTTGCGAAGCTCTATTATCCTTCACTAAGCCTTTGGAAAAAAGACTCAAAAAAAGATTGTTTATCCCTTGCGAATCTCAGTTGTCCTTTACTAAGCTTTTGGAAAGAAGACAGAAGAGAAGATTGTTTATCCCTTGTGAAACTCAGTTCTCCTTTACTAAGCCTTTGGAAAAAAGACTGAAAAGAAGATTATTTGTCCCTTGTAAAACTTCCCCTTTACAAAGACTTTGAAAAAAAGACTCAAAAAAAGATTATTCAGCTTTTGTGAAACTAAATTCCCCTTTACTAAGCCTTTGGAAGGAAAACCGAATAAAATATTATTTAGTATCTGTGAAGCTCACTTCCCCTGTACTAAGCCTTTGGAAGGAAGACTGACAAGAAGGTTATTTATCTTTTGTGCAACTCAGTTCCCTTTTACTAAGCCTTTGGAATCAAGACTAAAAAAAGGATTATTTATGACTTGCAAAACTCAGATCCCCCTTTACCAAGCCGTTGGAAGGAAAACCGAGTAAAAGATGACTTAGCCTTTGGTAAAACTCACTCTCCCTTTACTTAGTCTTTGGAAAAAAGACTGAAAAAATTATTATCCAGCTTTTGTGAAATTTAATTCCCCTTTACTAAGACTTTGGAAGGAAAACCGAATAAAAAGTTATTAAGTATCTCTGAAGCTCACTTCCCCTTTACTAAGCCTTTGGAAGGTAGGCTGACAAGAAGGTTATTTATCTTTTGTGAAACTCAGTTCCCTTTTACTAAGCCTTTGGAAGGAAGACTGAAAATGAGATTATTCAGCTTTTGTGAAACTAAATTCCCCTTTACTAAGCCTTTGGAAGGAAAACCGAATAAAATATTACTTAGTATCTGTAAAGCTCTCTTTCCCTTTACTAAGCCTTTGGAAGGAAGACTGACAAGAAGGTTATTTATCTTTTGTGCAACCCAGTTCCACTTTAATAAGCCTTTGAAATTAAGACTGAAAAAGGGATTTTTTATCACTTGCAAAACTCAGTTCCCCCTTTACCAAGCCGTTGGAAGGAAAACCGAGTAAAAGATAACTTAGCCTTTGGTAAAACTCACTCTCCCTCTACTTAGTCTTTCGAAAAAGACTGAAAAGAAGATTATTTGTCCCTTGTGAAACTTCCCCTTTACAAAGTCTTTGAAAAAAAGACTCAAAAAAAGATTATTCAGCTTTTGTGAAACTAAATTCCCCTTTACTAAGCCTTTGGAAGGAAAACCGAATAAAATATTATTTAGTATCTGTGAAGCTCACTTCCCCTGTACTAAGCCTTTGGAAGGAAGACTGACAAGAAGGTTATTTATCTTTTGTGCAACTCAGTTCCCTTTTACTAAGCCTTTGGAAGGAAGACTGAAAATGAGATTATTCAGCTTTTGTGAAACTAAATTCCCCTTTACTAAGCCTTTGGAAGGAAAACCGAATAAAATATTATTTAGTATCTGTGAAGCTCACTTCCCCTTTACTAAAGCTTTGGAAGGAAGACTGACAAGAAGGTTATTTATCCCTTGTGAAACTCAGTTCCCCTTTACTAAGCCTTTGGAAAGAACACTGAAAAGAAGATTATTTGTCCCTTGTGAGACTTCCCTTTTACTAAGGATTTGGAAAAAATACTGAAGAAAATATTATTTATCCCTTGCGAAGCTCAGTTCCCCTTTACTAAGCCTTTGGAAATAAAGTGCACGACTGGGCCGTACAAACTTGCACCTATACCCAAAATTCTTCTGTGTATTTGAGGTAAAAAGAATATACCTATACATAGGTTTACATATGTGCGTAAGTTGAAAATCAAGCAACGTCGTTACAATGTCATTTTCCTTCATTTTCACTCATAAATTCATTGCCTTTGAACTCCGGTGACAATGTCATTTTCCTTCAGTTTCACTCATAAATTCATTGCCTTTGAACTCCGGCGAAAGCAAGTCCCTAAAAATGTAACAATATTTATTTTCTCTATCTCTGTCTTTTAACCAATGAAAATGAAATTCAGATAAATCTAGTAGCACGTGCCAATCAAAACCTGTATCGTAAGGAAAAAATAACGTTTCCATGACAACAGCTGTGTTCTAGAGTGTTGCCGAGTAATAGATACGTATCGTACGTGATTATTAATTTAGACGTGATGCTTCGTTTTCTTAAAAATGGCTATGTTGATAGTTTCACTTTCGACTACAGATGCCATAAAAGAGTATCTTTATAACAATTTCCAACTTTTTGATTCTGCAACATAGTTCCACTGCCATTGGAATATATTTTGTTAGTAATAATGGCAATATTATACAGATTTCGTATTTTGTACAATACATACATATTTTTTTGGTTCACTATAGTGTGCGTGTACTTCCGTAAATACACATGCTTTGACTTATCTTTAAAAAGCTATTGTACCATTGTTATCAATCTGGCCTTAAACTATGAAATAAGGAGAATCTTGGAAAAAGGTTTTGCAATGGTATATAATTTTGAAAATCGGTTCAGTAGAAAGAACTAGGGATAAAATTCATGTTTGTTATTAATATGATATGAAAATCGTGTTTTTGTTAAGCTGACTGTAAGGAAAGTGGAATTATAGGCAATTTTGACGAAAAACGTGGTATGCCATATTATAGAGTTTTGTGAAAGAAGCCTAGATATGAAAATAAAACAGTAACGAGTAGAAAGTTTTCGAGACAAGCGTATTTTTATGAAGTTGGCTCTAAGTAAAGTACCTTTTAAAAAACGTTGTATGCCATCTCGTAGGGTTTTAAAAGGCTTGGTGTAATATAAAATTTAATAAAACATCCTTGGAGCCGTTTTCGAATAAATTGGCTCCAACTGCTCGATTTCGCAAAAAATACCATTATACAAACTTTTGGCCAAAAATGTGATACAGTTCCTGATAGGATTTGAGATGTTTAATCATATGTCGAAATCTAAATAAAATCGTTGAAGGCACTTTCAAGCAAATCGGCTTTTAGTCACCTTGGTCGTAAATACCGTCGTATCATACTCAGACCAAAACGTGGTACGCCGTCGTGTTGCATTACTTCGTACCAGTTCAAATATGAAATTTGAACTAAATCATTGAAGCCGTTTTCTCGAAAATTGACTTTTCGCCAAACTATCTATAAGTAAAGTATCATTGTTGCCAATTTTGGTAAGCAGCACGATACATCATTTGACTGCAATTGTTCAGACTAATTCAAATAAAAAGTTTAATCAAAATCGTTATAGCCGTTTTCGAGAAAATCCATTTTAACAGAAATCGGCCTTAAATAAACTACCCTTAATTCAGAGGTTAGAATGATAATCTAGGGATTATCAAATACACTCTATATATGAAGTTTGATCTAAATCCATCCACTCGTTTAGGCTGTAGCCTGGTGCACAGACAGACAGACAGACAGGCACACGGCATTGGCTGACCTACTTTTTGGACATCTCCATTATAGTACTGTCAAGTTTGATTAAAATCTCGAGTTCGAAATTTTGCACGAAAAAAATACTTGCCCTAAAGGTGTAGGTGCAAGTAAACAGACTGAAAAAAAGGTTGTTTATCCCTTGCGAATCTTAGTTGCCCTTTACTAAGCCTTTGGAAGGAAGACTGACAAGAAGGTTATTTATCCCTTGTAAAACTCAGTTCCCCTTTACCAAGCCTTTGAAAGGAAGACTGATAAAAGGATTATTTATTACTTGTAAAACTCAGTTCCCTCTTTACAAAGCCTTTGGAATGGAAACTGTAAAAGATGACTTAGCTTTTGTAAAACACAGTTAGCCTTTACTAAGCCTTTGAAAGGAAGAGTGCAAAGAAGACTATTCATCCCTTGTGAAACTTCCCCTTTACTAAGCCTTTTTAAAAAAGACTGAAGAAAATATTATTTATCCCTTGTGAAGCTCAGTATCCCTTCACTAAGCCTTTGGAAAAAGACTCAAAAAAAGATTGTTTATCCCTTGCGAATCTCAGTTGTCCTTTACTAAGCTTTTGGAAAGAAGACAGAAGAGAAGATTGTTTATCCCTTGTGAAACTCAGGTCTCCTTTACTAAGCCTTTGGAAAAAAGACTGAAAAGAAGATTATTTGTCCCTTGTGAAACTTCCCCTTTACAAAGACTTTGAAAAAAAGACTCAAAAAAGATTATTCAGCATTTGTGAAACTAAATTCCCCTTTACTAAGCCTTTGGAAGGAAAACCGAATAAAATATTATTTAGTATCTGTGAAGCTCACTTCCCTTTTACTAAGCCTTTGGAAGGAAGACTGACAAGAAGGTTATTTATCTTTTGTGAAACTCAGTTCCCCTTTACTAAGCCTTTCGAAAGAACACTGAAAAGAAGATTTTTTGTCCCTTGTGAAACTTCCCTTTTACTAAGGATTTGAAAAAAATACTGAAGAAAATATTATTTATCCCTTTCGAAGCTCAATTCCCCTTCACTAAGCCCTTGGAAAAAAGACTAAAAAAAAAGATTGTTTATCCCTTGCGAATCTCAGTTGTCCTTTACTAAGCTTTTGGAAAGAAGACAGAAGAGAAGATTGTTTATCCCTTGTGAAACTCAGTTCTCCTTTACTAAGCCTTTGGAAAAAAGACTGAAAAGAAGATTATTTGTCCCTTGTGAAACTTCCCCTTTACAAAGACTTTGAAAAAAAGACTCAAAAAAAAATTATTCAGCATTTGTGAAACTACATTCCCCTTTACTAAGCCTTTGGAAGGTAAACCGAATAAAATATTATTTAGTATCTGTGAAGCTCACTTCCCCTGTACTAAGCCTTTGGAAGGAAGACTGACAAGAAGGTTATTTATCTTTTGTGCAACTCAGTTCCCCTTTACTAAGCCTTTGGAATCAAGACTAAAAAAAGGATTCTTTATGACTTGCAAAACTCAGATCCCCCTTTACCAAGCCGTTGGAAGGAACACCGAGTAAAAGATGACTTAGCCTTTGGTAAAACTCACTCTCCCTTTACTTAGTCTTTGGAAAAAAGACTGAAAAAATTATTATCCAGCTTTTGTGAAATTTAATTCCCCTTTACTAAGACTTTGGAAGGAAAACCGAATAAAAATTTATTAAGTATCTCTGAAGCTCACTTCCCCTTTACTAAGCCTTTGGAAGGTAGGCTGACAAGAAGGTTATTTATCTTTTGTGAAACTCAGTTCCCCTTTACTAAGCCTTTGGAAGGAAGACTGAAAATAAGATTATTCAGCTTTTGTGAAACTAAATTCCCCTTTACTAAGCCTTTGGAAGGAAAACCGAATAAAATATTACTTAGTATCTGTAAAGCTCTCTTCCCCTTTACTAAGCCTTTGGAGGGAAGACTGACAAGAGGGTTATTTATCTTTGAAATTAAGACTGAAAAAGGGATTTTTTATCACTTGCAAAACTCAGTTCCCCCTTTACCAAGCCGTTGGAAGGAAAACCGAGTAAAAGATAACTTAGCCTTTGGTAAAACTCGCTCTCCCTTTACTTAGTCTTTCGAAAAAAGACTGAAAAGAAGATTATTTGTCCCTTGTGAAACTTCCCCTTTACAAAGGCTTTGAAAAAGACTCAAAAAAAGATTATTCAGCTTTTGTGAAACTAAATTCCCCTTTACTAAGCCTTTGGAAGGAAAACCGAATAAAATATTATTTAGTATCTGTGAAGCTCACTTCCCCTTTACTAAGCCTTTGGAAGGAAAACCGAATAAAATATTACTTAGTATCTGTAAAGCTCTCTTTCCCTTTACTTTGAAATGAAGACTGAAAAGGAGATTAATTGTCAATTGTGAAACTCAGTTCCCCTTTACTAAGCCTTTGGAAAAGAAACTGAAAAAAAAATTATTTATCCCTTGCGAAGCTCAGTTCCCCTTTACTAAGCCTTTGGAAATAAAGTGCACGACTGGGCCGTACAAACTTGCACCTGTACCCAAAATTCTTCTGTGTATTTGAGGTAAAAAGAATATACCTATACATAGGTTTACATATGTGCGTAAGTTGAAAATCAAGCAACGTCGTTACAATGTCATTTTCCTTCAGTTTCACTCATAAATTCATTGCCTTTGAACTCCGGT
This sequence comes from Xylota segnis, assembly GCA_963583995.1. NCBI lineage: Eukaryota > Metazoa > Arthropoda > Insecta > Diptera > Syrphidae > Xylota > Xylota segnis. Next base: position 90,251,621 of record OY757236.1, on the reverse strand, counting down.
GACAGTGACATTTTCCTTCAGTTTCACTCATAAATTCATTGCCGTTGAACTCCGGCGAAAGCAAGTCCCTAAAAATGTAACAATATTCATTTTCTCTATCTCTGTCTTTTAACCAATGAAAATGAAATTCAGATAAATCTAGTAGCACGTGCCAATCAAAACCTGTATCGTAAGGAAAAAATAACGTTTCCATGACAACAGCTGTGTTCTAGAGTGTTGCCGAGTAATAGATACGTATCGTACGTGATTATTAATTTAGACGTGATGCTTCGTTTTCTTAAAAATGGCTATGTTGATAGTTTCACTTTCGACTACAGATGCCATAAAAGAGTATCTTTATAACAATTTCCAACTTTTTGATTCTGTAGTAATAATGGCAATATTATACAGATTTCGTATTTTGTACAATAGTGTGCGTGTACTTCCGTAAATACACATGCTTTGACTTATCTTTAAAAAGCTATTGTACCATTGTTATCAATCTGGCCTTAAACTATGAAATAAGGAGAATCTTGGAAAAAGGTTTTGCAATGGTATATAATTTTGAAAATCGGTTCAGTAGAAAGAAGTAAGGATAAAATTCATGTTTGTCTATTAATATGATATGAAAATCGTGTTTTTGTTAAGCTGACTGTAAGGAAAGTGGAATTATAGGCAATTTTGACGAAAAACGTGGTATGCCATATTATAGAGTTTTGTGAAAGAAGCCTAGATATGAAAATAAAACAGTAACGAGTAGAAAGTTTTCGAGACAAGCGTATTTTAATGAAGTTGGCTCTAAGTAAAGTACCTTTTAAAAAACGTTGTAGGGTTTAAAAAGCCTTGGTCTAATATAAAATTTAATAAAACATCCTTGGAGCCGTTTTCGAATAAATTGGCTCCAACTGCTCGATTTCTCAAAAAATACCATTATACAAACTTTTGGCCAAAAATGTGATACAGTTCCTGATAGGATTTGAGATGTTTACTCACATGTCAAAATCTAAATAAAATCGTTGAAGGCACTTTCAAGCAAATCGGCTTTTAGTCACCTTGGTCGTAAATACCGTCGTATCATACTCAGACCAAAACGTGGTACGCCATCGTGTTGCATTACTTCGTACCAGTTCAAATATGAAATTTGAACTAAATCATTGAAGACGTTTTCTCGAAAATTGACTTTTCGCCAAACTATCTATAAGTAAAGTATCATTGTTGCCAATTTTGGTAAGCAGCACGATACATCATTTGATTGCAATTGTTCAGACTAATTCAAATAAAAAGTTTAATCAATATCGTTATAGCCGTTTTCGAGAAAATCCATTTTAACAGAAATCGGACTTAAATAAACTACCCTTAATTCAGAGGTTAGAATGATAATCTAGGGATTATCAAACACACTCTATATATGAAGTTTGATCTAAATCCATCCACTTGTTTAGGCTGTAGCCTCGTGCACAGACAGACAGACAGACAGGCACACGGCATTGGCTGACCAACTTTTTGGACATCTCCATTATAGTAATGTCAAGTTTGATTAAAATCTCGAGTTCGAAATTTTGCACGAATACAATACTTGCCCTAAAGGTGTAGGTGCAAGTAATCAGACTGAAAAAAAGGTTGTTTATCCCTTGCGAATCTCAGTTGCCCTTTACTAAGCTTTTGGAAGGAAGACTGAAGAGAAGATTATTTATCCCTTTTAAAACTCAGCTCCCCTTTACTAAGCCTTTGGAAAAAAGAATAAGGAAAAGCTTATTTATACTTTGCGAAACTCAGTTCCCCTTTACTAAGCCTTTGGAAAAAAGACTCAAAAAATATTATTCAGCTTTTGCGAAACTAAATTCCCCTTTACTAAGCCTTTGGAAGGAAGACTGACAAGAAGGTTATTTATCCCTTGTAAAACTCAGTTCCCCTTTACCAAGCCTTTGAAAGGAAGACAGATAAAAGGATTATTTATTACTTGTAAAACTCAGTTCCCTCTTTACAAAGCCTTTGGAATGGAAACTGTAAAAGATGACTTAACTTTTGTAAAACTCAGTTAGCCTTTACTAAGCCTTTGAAAGGAAGAGTGCAAAGAAGACTATTCATCCCTTGTGAAACTTCCCCTTTACTAAGCCTTTTTAAAAAAGTATGAAGATTATATTATTAAATATTATTTATCCCTTGTGAAGCTCAGTACCCTTTCACTAAGCCTTTGGAAAAAAGACTCAAAAAAAAATTATTCAGCTTTTGTGTAACTAAATTCCCCTTTACTAAGCCTTTGGAAGGAAAACCGAATAAAATATTATTAAGTATCTGTGAAGCTCACTTCCCCTTTACTAAGCCTTTGGAAGGAAGACTGACAAGAAGGTTATTTATCTTTTGTGAAACTCAGTTCCCCTTTACTAAGCCTTTCGAAAGAACACTGAAAAGAAGATTTTTTGTCCCTTGTGAAACTTCCCTTTTACTAAGGATTTGGAAAAAATACTGAAGAAAATATTATTTATCCCTTGCGAAGCTCAATTCCCCTTCACTAAGCCTTTGGAAAAAAGACTCAAAAAAAGATTGTTTATCCCTTGCGAATCTCAGTTGTCCTTTACTAAGCTTTTGGAAAGAAGACAGAAGAGAAGATTGTTTATCCCTTGTGAAACTCAGTTCTCCTTTACTAAGCCTTTGGAAAAAAGACTGAAAAGAAGATTATTTGTCCCTTGTGAAACTTCCCCTTTACAAAGACTTTGAAAAAAAGACTCAAAAAAAGATTATTCAGCTTTTGTGAATCTCAGTTCCCCTTTACTAAGCCTTTGCAAGAAAGACTGAAAAATGGATTATTTATTACTTTAAAAAGCCTTTGGAAGGGAAACTGAATAAAAGATGACTTAGCCTATGTAAAACTCAGTTAACCTTTACTAAGCCTTTGAAATGAAGACTGAAAAGGAGATTAATTGTCAATTGTGAAACTCAGTTCCCCTTTACTAAGCCTTTGGAAAAGAAACTGAAAAAAAAATTATTTATCCCTTGCGAAGCTCAGTTCCCCTTTACTAAGCCTTTGGAAATAAAGTGCACGACTGGGCCGTACAAACTTGCACCTGTACCCAAAATTCTTCTGTGTATTTGAGGTAAAAAGAATATACCTATACATAGGTTTACATATGTGCGTAAGTTGAAAATCAAGCAACGTAGTTACAATGTCATTTTCCTTCAGTTTCACTCATAAATTCATTGCCTTTGAACTCCGGTGACAGTGACATTTTCCTTCAGTTTCACTCATAAATTCATTGCCGTTGAACTCCGGCGAAAGCAAGTCCCTAAAAATGTAACAATATTTATTTTCTCTATCTCTGTCTTTTAACCAATGAAAATGAAATTCAGATAAATCTAGTAGCACGTGCCAATCAAAACCTGTATCGTAAGGAAAAAATAACGTTTCCATGACAACAGCTGTGTTCTAGAGTGTTGCCGAGTAATAGATACGTATCGTACGTGATTATTAATTTAGACGTGATGCTTCGTTTTCTTAAAAATGGCTATGTTGATAGTTTCACTTTCGACTACAGATGCCATAAAAGAGTATCTTTATAACAATTTCCAACTTTTTGATTCTGTAGTAATAATGGCAATATTATACAGATTTCGTATTTTGTACAATACATACATATTTTTTTGGTTCACTATAGTGTGCGTGTACTTCCGTAAATACACATGCTTTGACTTATCTTTAAAAAGCTATTGTACCATTGTTATCAATCTGGCCTTAAACTATGAAATAAGGAGAATCTTGGAAAAAGGTTTTGCAATGGTATATAATTTTGAAAATCGGTTCAGTAGAAAGAAGTAGGGATAAAATTCATGTTTGTCTATTAATATGATATGAAAATCGTGTTTTTGTTAAGCTGACTGTAAGGAAAGTGGAATTATAGGCAATTTTGACGAAAAACGTGGTATGCCATATTATAGAGTTTTGTGAAAGAAGCCTAGATATGAAAATAAAACAGTAACGAGTAGAAAGTTTTCGAGACAAGCGTATTTTAATGAAGTTGGCTCTAAGTAAAGTACCTTTTAAAAAACGTTGTAGGGTTTAAAAAGGCTTGGTCTAATATAAAATTTAATAAAACATCCTTGGAGCCGTTTTCGAATAAATTGGCTCCAACTGCTCGATTTCGCGAAAAATACCATTATACAAACTTTTGGCCAAAAATGTGATTCAGTTCCTGATAGGATTTGAGATGTTTAATCATATGTCAAAATCTAAATAAAATCGTTGAAGGCACTTTCAAGCAAATCGGCTTTTAGTCACCTTGGTCGTAAATACCGTCGTATCATACTCAGACCAAAACGTGGTACGCCATCGTGTTGCATTACTTCGTACCAGTTCAAATATGAAATTTGAACTAAATCATTGAAGCCGTTTTCTCGAAAATTGACTTTGCGCCAAACTATCTATAAGTAAAGTATCATTGTTGCCAATTTTGGTAAGCAGCACGATACATCATTTGATTGCAATTGTTCAGACTAATTCAAATAAAAAGTTTAATCAAAATCGTTATAGCCGTTTTCGAGAAAATCCATTTTAACTGAAATCGGCCTTAAATAAACTACCCTTAATTCTGAGGTTAGAATGATAATCTAGGGATTATCAAACACACTCTATATATGAAGTTTGATCTAAATCCATCCACTCGTTTAGGCTGTAGCCTCGTGCACAGACAGACAGACAGACAGGCACACGGCATTGGCTGACCTACTTTTTGGACATTTCCATTATAGTAATGTCAAGTTTGATTAAAATCTCGAGTTCGAAATTTTGCACGAATACAATACTTGCCCTAAAGGTGTAGGTGCAAGTAATCAGACTGAAAAAAAGGTTGTTTATCCCTTGCGAATCTCAGTTGCCCTTTACTAAGCTTTTGGAAGGAAGACTGAAGAGAAGATTATTTATCCCTTTTAAAACTCAGCTCCCCTTTACTAAGCCTTTGGAAAAAAGAATAAGGAAAAGATTATTTATACTTTGCGAAACTCAGTTCCCCTTTACTAAGCCTTTGGAAAAAAGACTCAAAAAATATTATTCAGCTTTTGCGAAACTAAATTCCCCTTTACTAAGCCTTTGGAAGGAAGACTGACAAGAAGGTTATTTATCCCTTGTAAAACTCAGTTCCCCTTTACCAAGCCTTTGAAAGGAAGACAGATAAAAGGATTATTTATTACTTGTAAAACTCAGTTCCCTCTTTACAAAGCCTTTGGAATGGAAACTGTAAAAGATGACTTAACTTTTGTAAAACTCAGTTAGCCTTTACTAAGCCTTTGAAAGGAAGAGTGCAAAGAAGACTATTCATCCCTTGTGAAACTTCTCCTTTACTAAGCCTTTTTAAAAAAGACTGAAGATTATATTATTAAATATTATTTATCCCTTGTGAAGCTCAGTACCCTTTCACTAAGCCTTTGGAAAAAAGACTCAAAAAAAAATTATTCAGCTTTTGTGTAACTAAATTCCCCTTTACTAAGCCTTTGGAAGGAAAACCGAATAAAATATTATTTAGTATCTGTGAAGCTCACTTCCCCTTTACTAAGCCTTTGGAAGGAAGACTGACAAGAAGGTTATTTATCTTTTGTGAAACTCAGTTCCCCTTTACTAAGCCTTTCGAAAGAACACTGAAAAGAAGATTTTTTGTCCCTTGTAAAACTTCCCTTTTACTAAGGATTTGGAAAAAATACTGAAGAAAATATTATTTATCCCTTGCGAAGCTCAATTCCCCTTCACTAAGCCTTTGGAAAAAAGACTCAAAAAAAGATTGTTTATCCCTTGCGAATCTCAGTTGTCCTTTACTAAGCTTTTGGAAAGAAGACAGAAGAGAAGATTGTTTATCCCTTGTGAAACTCAGTTCTCCTTTACTAAGCCTTTGGAAAAAAGACTGAAAAGAAGATTATTTGTCCCTTGTGAAACTTCCCCTTTACAAAGACTTTGAAAAAAAGATTATTCAGCTTTTGTGAAACTCAGTTCCCCTTTACTAAGCCTTTGCAAGAAAGACTGAAAAAAGGATTATTTATTACTTTAAAAAGCCTTTGGAAGGGAAACTGAATAAAAGATGACTTTATTCATGTTCTAGAGTGTTGCCGAGTAATAGATACGTATCGTACGTGATTATTAATTTAGACGTGATGCTTCGTTTTCTTAAAAATGGCTATGTTGATAGTTTCACTTTCGACTACAGATGCCATAAAAGAGTATCTTTATAACAATTTCCAACTTTTTGATTCTGTAGTAATAATGGCAATATTATACAGATTTCGTATTTTGTACAATACATACATATTTTTTTGGTTCACTATAGTGTGCGTGTACTTCCGTAAATACACATGCTTTGACTTATCTTTAAAAAGCTATTGTACCATTGTTATCAATCTGGCCTTAAACTATGAAATAAGGAGAATCTTGGAAAAAGGTTTTGCAATGGTATATAATTTTGAAAATCGGTTCAGTAGAAAGAAGTAGGGATAAAATTCATGTTTGTCTATTAATATGATATGAAAATCGTGTTTTTGTTAAGCTGACTGTAAGGAAAGTGGAATTATAGGCAATTTTGACGAAAAACGTGGTATGCCATATTATAGAGTTTTGTGAAAGAAGCCTAGATATGAAAATAAAACAGTAACGAGTAGAAAGTTTTCGAGACAAGCGTATTTTAATGAAGTTGGCTCTAAGTAAAGTACCTTTTAAAAAACGTTGTAGGGTTTAAAAAGGCTTGGTCTAATATAAAATTTAATAAAACATCCTTGGAGCCGTTTTCGAATAAATTGGCTCCAACTGCTCGATTTCGCGAAAAATACCATTATACAAACTTTTGGCCAAAAATGTGATACAGTTCCTTATAGTATTTGAGATGTTTAATCATATGTCAAAATCTAAATAAAATCGTTGAAGGCACTTTCAAGCAAATCGGCTTTTAGTCACCTTGGTCGTAAATACCGTCGTATCATACTCAGACCAAAACGTGGTACGCCATCGTGTTGCATTACTTCGTACCAGTTCAAATATGAAATTTGAACTAAATCATTGAAGCCGTTTTCTCGAAAATTGACTTTTCGCCAAACTATCTATAAGTAAAGTATCATTGTTGCCAATTTTGGTAAGCAGCACGATACATCATTTGATTGCAATTGTTCAGACTAATTCAAATAAAAAGTTTAATCAAAATCGTTATAGCCGTTTTCGAGAAAATCCATTTTAACTGAAATCGGCCTTAAATAAACTACCCTTAATTCTGAGGTTAGAATGATAATCTAGGGATTATCAAACACACTCTATATATGAAGTTTGATCTAAATCCATCCACTCGTTTAGGCTGTAGCCTCGTGCACAGACAGACAGACAGACAGGCACACGGCATTGGCTGACCTACTTTTTGGACATTTCCATTATAGTAATGTCAAGTTTGATTAAAATCTCGAGTTCGAAATTTTGCACGAATACAATACTTGCCCTAAAGGTGTAGGTGCAAGTAAACAGACTGAAAAAAAAGTTGTTTATCCCTTGCGAATCTCAGTTGCCCTTTACTAAGCTTTTGGAAGGAAGACTGAAGAGAAGATTATTTATCCCTTTTAAAACTCAGCTCTCCTTTACTAAGCCTTTGGAAAAAAGAATAAGGAAAAGATTATTTATACTTTGCGAAACTCAGTTCCCCTTTACTAAGCCTTTGGAAAAAAGACTCAAAAAATATTATTCAGCTTTTGCGAAACTAAATTCCCCTTTACTAAGCCTTTGGAAGGAAGACTGACAAGAAGGTTATTTATCCCTTGTAAAACTCAGTTCCCCTTTACCAAGCCTTTGAAAGGAAGACAGATAAAAGGATTATTTATTACTTGTAAAACTCAGTTCCCTCTTTACAAAGCCTTTGGAATGGAAACTGTAAAAGATGACTTTACTTTTGTAAAACTCAGTTAGCCTTTACTAAGCCTTTGAAAGGAAGAGTGCAAAGAAGACTATTCATCCCTTGTGAAACTTCCCCTTTACTAAGCCTTTTTAAAAAAGACTGAAGATTATATTATTAAATATTATTTATCCCTTGTGAAGCTCAGTACCCTTTCACTAAGCCTTTGGAAAAAAGACTCAAAAAAAAATTATTCAGCTTTTGTGTAACTAAATTCCCCTTTACTAAGCCTTTGGAAGGAAAACCGAATAAAATATTATTTAGTATCTGTGAAGCTCACTTCCCCTTTACTAAGCCTTTGGAAGGAAGACTGACAAGAAGGTTATTTATCTTTTGTGAAACTCAGTTCCCCTTTACTAAGCCTTTCGAAAGAACACTGAAAAGAAGATTTTTTGTCCCTTGTGAAACTTCCCTTTTACTAAGGATTTGGAAAAAATACTGAAGAAAATATTATTTATCCTTTGCGAAGCTCAATTCCCCTTCACTAAGCCTTTGGAAAAAAGACTCAAAAAAAGATTGTTTATCCCTTGCGAATCTCAGTTGTCCTTTACTAAGCTTTTGGAAAGAAGACAGAAGAGAAGATTGTTTATCCCTTGTGAAACTCAGTTCTCCTTTACTAAGCCTTTGGAAAAAAGACCGAAAAGAAGATTATTTGTCCCTTGTGAAACTTCCCCTTTACAAAGACTTTGAAAAAGAGACTCAAAAAAAGATTATTCAGCTTTTGTGAAACTCAGTTCCCCTTTACTAAGCCTTTGCAAGAAAGACTGAAAAAAGGATTATTTATTACTTTAAAAAGCCTTTGGAAGGGAAACTGAATAAAAGATGACTTTATTCATGTTCTAGAGTGTTGCCGAGTAATAGATACGTATCGTACGTGATTATTAATTTAGACGTGATGCTTCGTTTTCTTAAAAATGGCTATGTTGATAGTTTCACTTTCGACTACAGATGCCATAAAAGAGTATCTTTATAACAATTTCCAACTTTTTGATTCTGTAGTAATAATGGCAATATTATACAGATTTCGTATTTTGTACAATACATACATATTTTTTTGGTTCACTATAGTGTGCGTGTACTTCCGTAAATACACATGCTTTGACTTATCTTTAAAAAGCTATTGTACCATTGTTATCAATCTGGCCTTAAACTATGAAATAAGGAGAATCTTGGAAAAAGGTTTTGCAATGGTATATTATTTTGAAAATCAGTTCAGTAGAAAGAAGTAGGGATAAAATTCATGTTTGTCTATTAATATGATATGAAAATCGTGTTTTTGTTAAGCTGACTGTAAGGAAAGTGGAATTATAGGCAATTTTGACGAAAAACGTGGTATGCCATATTATAGAGTTTTGTGAAAGAAGCCTAGATATGAAAATAAAACAGTAACGAGTAGAAAGTTTTCGAGACAAGCGTATTTTAATGAAGTTGGCTCTAAGTAAAGTACCTTTTAAAAAACGTTGTAGGGTTTAAAAAGGCTTGGTCTAATATAAAATTTAATAAAACATCCTTGGAGCCGTTTTCGAATAAATTGGCTCCAACTGCTCGATTTCGCAAAAAATACCATTATACAAACTTTTGGCCAAAAATGTGATACAGTTCCTGATAGGATTTGAGATGTTTAATCACATGTCAAAATCTAAATAAAATCGTTGAAGGCACTTTCAAGCAAATCGGCTTTTAGTCACCTTGGTCGTTAATACCGTCGTATCATACTCAGACCAAAACGTGGTACGCCATCGTGTTGCATTACTTCGTACCAGTTCAAATATGAAATTCGAACTAAATCATTGAAGCCGTTTTCTCGAAAATTGACTTTTCGCCAAACTATCTATAAGTAAAGTATCATTGTTGCCAATTTTGGTAAGCAGCACGATACATCCTTTGATTGCAATTGTTCAGACTAATTCAAATAAAAAGTTTAATCAAAATCGTTATAGCCGTTTTCGAGAAAATCCATTTTAACTGAAATCGGCCTTAAATAAACTACCCTTAATTCTGAGGTTAGAATGATAATCTAGGGATTATCAAACACACTCTATATATGAAGTTTGATCTAAATCCATCCACTCGTTTAGGCTGTAGCCACGTGCACAGACAGACAGACAGACAGGCACACGGCATTGGCTGACCTACTTTTTGGACATCTCCATTATAGTAATGTCAAGTTTGATTAAAATCTCGAGTTCGAAATTTTGCACGAATACAATACTTGCCCTAAAGGTGTAGGTGCAAGTAAACAGACTGAAAAAAAAGTTGTTTATCCCTTGCGAATCTCAGTTGCCCTTTACTAAGCTTTTGGAAGGAAGACTGAAGAGAAGATTATTTATCCCTTTTAAAACTCAGTTCCCCTTTACTAAGCCTTTGGAAAAAAGACTAAGGAAAAGATTATTTATCCTTTGCGAAACTCAGTTCCCCTTTACTAAGCCTTTGGAAAAAAGACTCAAAAAATATTATTCAGCTTTTGCGAAACTAAATTCCCCTTTACTAAGCCTTTGGAAGGAAGACTGAGAAGAAGGTTATTTATCCCTTGTAAAACTCAGTTCCCCTTTACCAAGCCTTTGAAAGGAAGACAGATAAAAGAATTATTTATTACTTGTAAAACTTCAGTTCCCTCTTTACAAAGCCTTTGGAATGGAAACTGTAAAAGATGACTTAACTTTTGTAAAACTCAGTTAGCCTTTACTAAGCCTTTGAAAGGAAGAGTGCAAAGAAGACTATTCATCCCTTGTGAAACTTCCCCTTTACTAAGCCTTTTTAAAAAAGACTGAAGATTATATTATTAAATATTATTTATCCCTTGTGAAGCTCAGTACCCCTTCACTAAGCCTTTGGAAAAAGACTCAAAAAAAAATTATTCAGCTTTTGTGTAACTAAATTCCCCTTTACTAAGCCTTTGGAAGGAAAACCGAATAAAATATTATTTAGTATCTGTGAAGCTCACTTCCCCTTTACTAAGCCTTTGGAAGGAAGACTGACAAGAAATTTATTTATCTTTTGTGAAACTCAGTTCTCCTTTACTAAGCCTTTCGAAAGAACACTGAAAAGACTATTTTTTGTCCCTTGTGAAACTTCCCTTTTACTAAGGATTTGGAAAAAATACTGAAGAAAATAGTATTTATATATAAAATACGTGGTACGCCACCTCATAGCATATAACCAAACTAACCCACACATCAAATTTTATCGAAATCGTTAGAGCCGTTTTCGAGAAAATCCATTTTAACTGAAATCGGCCTTAAGTAAACTACCCTTAATTTTGAGGTTAGAATGAAAATTCAAATTTCACCTCTAGGGAATATCCCACAGACCCTATATATGAAGTTTGAAGTAAATCCGCCCAGCCGTTTAGGCTGTAGTCGAATATACAGACAGACAGACAGACTGACAGACAGACAGACTGACAGACAGACAGACAGACGGCATTGGCGAACCTACTTTTTTGGACTTCTCCATTATAGTAATGTCAAGTTTGATCAAAATCTCGAGTTCCAAATTTTGCACGAATACAATACTTGCCCTATAGGTATAGGTGCAAGTAAAAAGACTGAAAAGAAGATTATTTGTCCCTTGTGAAACTTCCCCTTTACAAAGACTTTGAAAATAAAGTGCACGACGGGGTCGTACGTACTTGCACCGTAATGCTATAAGTGTATAATTTTATCAGAATTAAAGTCCAAGTCTTGCTCTTCCCAGTAAAGTATTCATTCCGCGTTTCCATACTCAATGTTTTGTTTTTATAAAAATGCCCATAAAAAGTGGGCGTGGCCAGATAAGGTGTTTGAGTGAATTATAGAAAATTCTAACGCCTATTACTTTGCTAAAATAATTTTTTCTCAATTTCTAGTAAAAATTTTGAAAAAAAAAAGTTTTATAAAAGTGGGCGTGGCATTGCAAAATTTGGTATGCCATTATTTAGCACTTGTCTTATAACCTATAAATAATAATTTTTAGCCCAATCGCCGAACAAATACCCGAGAAACAGCTGATTTTCAATATTACCGTTATTCGAATTTTTCGTGAAAAACGTGGTATGCCACCTCATAGCATATGCCCAAACTAACCCACACATCAAATTTTATCGACATCGTTAGAGCCGTTTTCGAGAAAATCCATTTTAACTGAAATCGGCCTTAAGTAAACTACCCTTAATTTTGAGGTTAGAATGAAAATTCAAATTTCGCCTCTAGGGAATATCCCACAGACCCTATATATGAAGTTTGAAGTAAATCCGTTCAGCCGTTTAGGCTGTAGTCGAATATACAGACAGACAGACTGACAGACAGACAGACAGACAGACAGACAGACAGACAGACAGACGGCATTGGCGGACCTACTTTTTTGGACTTCTCTATTATAGTAATGTCAAGTTTGATTAAAAACTCGAGTTCCAAATTTTGCACGAATACAATACTTGCCCTATAGGTATAGGTGCAAGTAAAAAGACTCAAAAAAAGATTATTCAGCATTTGTGAAACTACATTCCCCTTTACTAAGCCTTTGGAAGGTAGGCTGACAAGAAGGTTATTTATCTTTTGTGAAACTAAATTCCCCTTTACTAAGCCTTTGGAAGGAAAACCGAATAAAATATTACTTAGTATCTGTAAAGCTCTCTTCCCCTTTTTTAAGCCTTTGGAAGGAAGACTGAGAAGAAGGTTATTTATCTTTTGTGCAACTCAGTTCCCCTTTAATAAGTCCCCTTTAATAAGCCTTTGAAATTAAGACTGAAAAAGGGATTTTTTATCACTTGCAAAACTCAGTTCCCCCTTTACCAAGCCGTTGGAAGGAAAACCGAGTAAAAGAGTAAAGTAAAGTGCTTTTTAAAACAGTTTTGGTCAAAAACGTTGTAAGCCATCTCGTAGGGTTTAAAAAGGCTTGATCTAATATAAAATTTAATAACAATCCTTGGAGCCGTTTTCGAATAAATTGGCTCCAACTGCTCGATTTCGCGAATAATACCGTAATACTAACTATATGTCAATATCTAAATAAAATCGTTGAAGGCACTTTCAAGCAAATCGACTTTAAGTCACCTTGGTCGTAAGTACCGTTATATCATATATAGACCAAAACGTGGTACGCCCTATACGCATAGGTGCAAGTAAAAAGACTGAAAAAAGGTTGTTTATCCCTTGCGAATCTCAGTTGCCCTTTACTAAGCTTTTGGAAGGAAGACTGAAGAGAAGATTATTTATCCTTTTTAAAACTCAGTTCCCCTTTACTAAGCCTTTGGAAGGAAGACTGAAAAGAATACTATTTATCCCCTGCGAAACTCAGTTCACCTTTACTAAGACTTTGGAAGGAAGAATGAAAAGAAAATTATTTATCTCTTGCGAAATTCAGTTGTCCTTTCCTCAGCCTTTGGAAGGGAAACTGAATAAAAGATGACTTAGCTTTTGTAAAACTCACTTAACCTTTACTAAGACTTTGGAATTAAGACTGAAAAGGAGATTATTTGTCCCTTGTGAAACTCAGTTCCCCTTTACTAAGCCTTTGGAAATAAAGTGCACGACTGGGTCGTACGTACTTGCACCGTAATGCTATAAGTGTATAATTTTATCAGAATTAAAGTCCAAGTCTTGCTCTACCCAGTAAAGTATTCATTCCGCGTTTCCATACTCAATGTTTTGTTTTTATAAAAATGCCCATAAAAAGTGGGCGTGGCCAGATAAGGTGTTTGAGTGAAGTATAGAAAATTCTAACGCCTATTACTTTGCTAAAATAATTTTTTCTCAATTTCTAGTAAAAATTTTGAAAAAAAAAAGTTTTATAAAAGTGGGCGTGGCATTGCAAAATTTGGTATGCCATTATTTTGCACTTGTCTTATAACCTATAAATAATAATTTTTAGCCCAATCGCCGAACAAATACCCGAGAAACAGCTGATTTTCAATATTACCGTTATTCGAATTTTTCGTGAAAAACGTGGTATGCCACCTCATAGCATATGCCCAAACTAACCCACACATCAAATTTTATCGAAATCGTTAGACCCGTTTTCGAGAAAATCCATTTTAACTGAAATCGGCCTTAAGTAAACTACCCTTAATTTTGAGGTTAGAATGAAAATTCAAATTTCACCTCTAGGGAATATCCCACAGACCCTATATATGAAGTTTGAAGTAAATCCGTTCAGCCGTTTAGGCTGTAGTCGAATATACAGACAGACAGACTGACAGACAGACAGACAGACAGACAGACAGACAGACAGACAGACAGACAGACAGACAGACAGACAGACGGCATTGGCGGACCTACTTTTTTGGACTTCTCTATTATAGTAATGTCAAGTTTGATTAAAAACTCGAGTTCCAAATTTTGCACGAATACAATACTTGCCCTATAGGTATAGGTGCAAGTAAAAAGACTCAAAAAAAAGATTATTTATGCTTTGCGAAACTCAGTTCCCCTTTACTAAGCCTTTGGAAATAAAGTGCACGACTGGGCCGTACAAACTTGCACCTGTACCCAAAAATCTTGTGTGTATTTGAGGTAAAAAGAAATAAACGAATATACCTATAATTTACATATGTATGTAAGTTGAAAATCAAGCAACGTCGTTACTATGTCATTTTCTTTCAGTTTCACTCATAAATTCATTGGCTTTGAAATTCGGGGAATATGCGAAAACCCAAAGCAAGTCCCTAAAAATGTAACAATATTTACTTTCTCTATCTCTATCTTTTAACCAATGAAAATGAAATTCAGATAAATCCAGTAGCACGTGCACACCAATCAAAACCTGTATCGTAAGGAAAAAAAACGTTTCCATGGCAACAGGTGTGTACAAGAGTGTTGCCGAGTAATAGATACGTATCAAAAGTGATTATTAATTTAGACGTGATGCTTCGTTTTCTTAAAAATGGCTAAGTTGATAGTTTTACTTTCGACTACAGATGCCATAAAAGAGTATCTTTATACCAATTTCCAACTTTTTGATTCTACAACATAGTTCCACTGCCATTGGAATATATTTTGTTAGTAATAATGGCAATATTATACAGATTTCGTATTTTGAAGAAGTCAAGTACAATACATACATATTTTTTATTTCACTATAGTGTGCGTGTACTTTCGTAAATACACATGCTTTGACTTATCTTTAAAAAGCTATTGAACCATTTTTATCAATCTGGCCTTAAACTATGAAATAAGGAGAATCTTGGAAAAAGCTTTTGCAATGGTATATTATTTTGAAAATCGGTTCAGTAGAAAGAAGTAGGGATAAAATTCATGTTTGTCTATTAATATGATATGAAAATCGTGTTTTTGTTAAGCTGGCTGTAAGGAAAGTGGAATTATAGACAATTTTGACGAAAAACGTGGTATGCCATATTATAGAGTTTTGTGAAAGAAGCCTAGATATGAAAATAAAACAGTAACGAGTAGAAAGTTTTCGAGACAAGCGTATTTTTATGAAGCTGACTCTAAGTAAAGTGCTTTTTAAAACAGTTTTGATCAAAAACGTTGTAAGCCATCTCGTAGGGTTCAAAAAGGCTTGCTCTAATATAAAATTTAATAACAATCCTTGGAGCCGTTTTCGAATAAATTGGCTCCAACTGCTCGATTTCGCGAATAATACCGTAATACTAACTATGTGTCAATATCTAAATAAAATCGTTGAAGGCACTTTCAAGCAAATCGACTTTAAGTCACCTTGGTCGTAAGTACCGTTATATCATATATAGACCAAAACGTGGTACGCCCTATAGGCATAGGTGCAAGTAAAAAGACTGAAAAAAGGTTGTTTATCCCTTGCGAATCTCAGTTGCCCTTTACTAAGCTTTTGGAAGGAAGACTGAAGAGAAGATTATTTATCCTTTTTAAAACTCAGTTCCCCTTTACTAAGCCTTTGGAAGGAAGACTGAAAAGAAGACTATTTATCCCCTGCGAAACTCAGTTCACCTTTACTAAGACTTTGGAAGGAAGAATGAAAAGAAGATTATTTATCTCTGAAACTGAATAAAAGATGACTTAGCTTTTGTAAAACTCACTTAACCTTTACTAAGACTTTGGAATTAAGACTGAAAAGGAGATTATTTGTCCCTTGTGAAACTCAGTTCCCCTTTACTAAGCCTTTGGAAATAAAGTGCACGACTGGGTCGTACGTACTTGCACCGTAATGCTATAAGTGTATAATTTTATCAGAATTAAAGTCCAAGTCTTGCTCTTCCCAGTAAAGTATTCATTCCGCGTTTCCATACTCAATGTTTTGTTTTTATAAAAATGCCCATAAAAAGTGGGCGTGGCCAGATAAGGTGTTTGAGTGAATTATAGAAAATTCTAACGCCTATTACTTTGCTAAAATAATTTTTTCTCAATTTCTAGTAAAAATTTTGAAAAAGAAAAGTTTTATAAAAGTGGGCGTGGCATTGCAAAATTTGGTATGCCATTATTTTGCACTTGTCTTATAACCTATAAATAATAATTTTTAGCCCAATCGCCGAACAAATACCCGAGAAACAGCTGATTTTCAATATTACCGTTATTCGAATTTTTCGTGAAAAACGTGGTATGCCACCTCATAGCATATGCCCAAACTAACCCACACATCAAATTTTATCGACATCGTTAGAGCCGTTTTCGAGAAAATCCATTTTAACTGAAATCGGCCTTAAGTAAACTACCCTTAATTTTGAGGTTAGAATGAAAATTCAAATTTCACCTCTAGGGAATATCCCACAGACCCTATATCTGAAGTTTGAAGTAAATCCGTTCAGCCGTTTAGGCTGTAGTCGAATATACAGACAGACAGACTGACAGACAGACAGACAGACAGACAGACAGACAGACAGACAGACAGACAGACAGACGGCATTGGCGGACCTACTTTTTTGGACTTCTCTATTATAGTAATGTCAAGTTTGATTAAAAACTCGAGTTCCACATTTTTCACGAATACAATACTTGCCCTATAGGTATAGGTGCAAGTAAAAAGACTCAAAAAAAGATTATTCAGCATTTGTGAAACTACATTCCCCTTTACTAAGCCTTTGGAAGGTAAACCGAATAAAATATTATTTAGTATCTGTGAAGCTCACTTCCCCTGTACTAAGCCTTTGGAAGGAAGACTGACAAGAAGGTTAATTATCTTTTGTGCAACTCATTTCCCCGCTACTAAGCCTTTGGAATCAAGACTAAATAAAGTGCACGACTGGGTCGTACGTACTTGCACCATAATGCTATAAGTGTATACTTTTATCAGGATTAAAGTCCAAGCCTTGCTCTTCCCAGTAAAGTAGGCGTGGCATTCTGCGTTTCGATGGAATAATAGTCATAACATTGTAGGAGTTTACTCAATGTTTTGTTTTTATAAAAATGCCCATAAAAAGTGGGCGTGACTAGATAGGGTGTTTGAGTGAATTATAGAGAATTTTAAGGCCTATTACTTTGCTTAAATAATTTTTTCTCAATTTCTAGTAAAAATTTTGAAAAAAAAAGTTTTATAAAAGTGGGCGTGGCATTCCAAAATTTGGTATGCCATTATTTTGCACTTGTCTTATAACCTACAAATAATAATTTTTAGCCCAATCGCCGAGCAAATACCCGAGAAACAGCTGATTTTCAATATTACCGTTATTCGAATTTTTCGTGAAAAACGTGGTATGCCACCTCATAGCATATACCCAAACTAACCCACACATCAAATTTTATCGACATCGTTAGAGCCGTTTTCGAGAAAATCCATTTTAACTGAAATCGGCCTTAAGTAAACTACCCTTAATTTTGAGGTTAGAATGAAAATTCAAATTTCACCTCTAGGGAATATCCCACAGACCCTATATATGAAGTTTGAAGTAAATCCGCCCAGCCGTTTAGGCTGTAGTCGAATATACAGACAGACAGACAGACAGACGGCATTGGCGGACCTACTTTTTTAGACTTCTCCATTATAGTAATGTCAAGTTTGATTAAAATCTCGAGTTCCAAATTTTGCACGAATACAATACTTGCCCTATAGGTATAGGTGCAAGTAAAAAAGGATTATTTATGACTTGCAAAACTCAGATCCCCCTTTACCAAGCCGTTGGAAGGAAAACCGAGTAAAAGATGACTTAGCCTTTGGTAAAACTCACTCTCCCTTTACTTAGGCTTTGGAAAGAAGACTGAAAAAATTATTATCCAGCTTTTGTGAAATTTAATTCCCCTTTACTAAGGCTTTGGAAGGAAAACCGAATAAAAATTTATTAAGTATCTCTGAAGCTCACTTCCCCTTTACTAAGCCTTTGGAAGGTAGGCTGACAAGAAGGTTATTTATCTTTTGTGAAACTAAATTCCCCTTTACTAAGCCTTTGGAAGGAAAACCGAATAAAATATTACTTAGTATCTGTAAAGCTCTCTTCCCCTTTTTTAAGCCTTTGGAAGGAAGACTGAGAAGAAGGTTATTTATCTTTTGTGCAACTCAGTTCCCCTTTAATAAGTCCCCTTTAATAAGCCTTTGAAATTAAGACTGAAAAAGGGATTTTTTATCACTTGCAAAACTCAGTTCCCCCTTTACCAAGCCGTTGGAAGGAAAACCGAGTAAAAGAGTAAAGTAAAGTGCTTTTTAAAACAGTTTTGGTCAAAAACGTTGTAAGCCATCTCGTAGGGTTTAAAAAGGCTTGATCTAATATAAAATTTAATAACAATCCTTGGAGCCGTTTTCGAATAAATTGGCTCCAACTGCTCGATTTCGCGAATAATACCGTAATACTAACTATGTGTCAATATCTAAATAAAATCGTTGAAGGCACTTTCAAGCAAATCGACTTTAAGTCACCTTGGTCGTAAGTACCGTTATATCATATATAGACCAAAACGTGGTACGCCCTATACGCATAGGTGCAAGTAAAAAGACTGAAAAAAGGTTGTTTATCCCTTGCGAATCTCAGTTGCCCTTTACTAAGCTTTTGGAAGGAAGACTGAAGAGAAGATTATTTATCCTTTTTAAAACTCAGTTCCCCTTTACTAAGCCTTTGGAAGGAAGACTGAAAAGAATACTATTTATCCCCTGCGAAACTCAGTTCACCTTTACTAAGACTTTGGAAGGAAGAATGAAAAGAAAATTATTTATCTCTTGCGAAATTCAGTTGTCCTTTCCTCAGCCTTTGGAAGGGAAACTGAATAAAAGATGACTTAGCTTTTGTAAAACTCACTTAACCTTTACTAAGACTTTGGAATTAAGACTGAAAAGGAGATTATTTGTCCCTTGTGAAACTCAGTTCCCCTTTACTAAGCCTTTGGAAATAAAGTGCACGACTGGGTCGTACGTACTTGCACCGTAATGCTATAAGTGTATAATTTTATCAGAATTAAAGTCCAAGTCTTGCTCTACCCAGTAAAGTATTCATTCCGCGTTTCCATACTCAATGTTTTGTTTTTATAAAAATGCCCATAAAAAGTGGGCGTGGCCAGATAAGGTGTTTGAGTGAAGTATAGAAAATTCTAACGCCTATTACTTTGCTAAAATAATTTTTTCTCAATTTCTAGTAAAAATTTTGAAAAAAAAAAGTTTTATAAAAGTGGGCGTGGCATTGCAAAATTTGGTATGCCATTATTTTGCACTTGTCTTATAACCTATAAATAATAATTTTTAGCCCAATCGCCGAACAAATACCCGAGAAACAGCTGATTTTCAATATTACCGTTATTCGAATTTTTCGTGAAAAACGTGGTATGCCACCTCATAGCATATGCCCAAACTAACCCACACATCAAATTTTATCGAAATCGTTAGACCCGTTTTCGAGAAAATCCATTTTAACTGAAATCGGCCTTAAGTAAACTACCCTTAATTTTGAGGTTAGAATGAAAATTCAAATTTCACCTCTAGGGAATATCCCACAGACCCTATATATGAAGTTTGAAGTAAATCCGTTCAGCCGTTTAGGCTGTAGTCGAATATACAGACAGACAGACTGACAGACAGACAGACAGACAGACAGACAGACAGACAGACAGACAGACAGACAGACAGACGGCATTGGCGGACCTACTTTTTTGGACTTCTCTATTATAGTAATGTCAAGTTTGATTAAAAACTCGAGTTCCAAATTTTGCACGAATACAATACTTGCCCTATAGGTATAGGTGCAAGTAAAAAGACTCAAAAAAAAGATTATTTATGCTTTGCGAAACTCAGTTCCCCTTTACTAAGCCTTTGGAAATAAAGTGCACGACTGGGCCGTACAAACTTGCACCTGTACCCAAAAATCTTGTGTGTATTTGAGGTAAAAAGAAATAAACGAATATACCTATAATTTACATATGTATGTAAGTTGAAAATCAAGCAACGTCGTTACTATGTCATTTTCTTTCAGTTTCACTCATAAATTCATTGGCTTTGAAATTCGGGGAATATGCGAAAACCCAAAGCAAGTCCCTAAAAATGTAACAATATTTACTTTCTCTATCTCTATCTTTTAACCAATGAAAATGAAATTCAGATAAATCCAGTAGCACGTGCACACCAATCAAAACCTGTATCGTAAGGAAAAAAAACGTTTCCATGGCAACAGGTGTGTACAAGAGTGTTGCCGAGTAATAGATACGTATCAAAAGTGATTATTAATTTAGACGTGATGCTTCGTTTTCTTAAAAATGGCTAAGTTGATAGTTTTACTTTCGACTACAGATGCCATAAAAGAGTATCTTTATACCAATTTCCAACTTTTTGATTCTACAACATAGTTCCACTGCCATTGGAATATATTTTGTTAGTAATAATGGCAATATTATACAGATTTCGTATTTTGAAGAAGTCAAGTACAATACATACATATTTTTTATTTCACTATAGTGTGCGTGTACTTTCGTAAATACACATGCTTTGACTTATCTTTAAAAAGCTATTGAACCATTTTTATCAATCTGGCCTTAAACTATGAAATAAGGAGAATCTTGGAAAAAGCTTTTGCAATGGTATATTATTTTGAAAATCGGTTCAGTAGAAAGAAGTAGGGATAAAATTCATGTTTGTCTATTAATATGATATGAAAATCGTGTTTTTGTTAAGCTGGCTGTAAGGAAAGTGGAATTATAGACAATTTTGACGAAAAACGTGGTATGCCATATTATAGAGTTTTGTGAAAGAAGCCTAGATATGAAAATAAAACAGTAACGAGTAGAAAGTTTTCGAGACAAGCGTATTTTTATGAAGCTGACTCTAAGTAAAGTGCTTTTTAAAACAGTTTTGATCAAAAACGTTGTAAGCCATCTCGTAGGGTTCAAAAAGGCTTGCTCTAATATAAAATTTAATAACAATCCTTGGAGCCGTTTTCGAATAAATTGGCTCCAACTGCTCGATTTCGCGAATAATACCGTAATACTAACTATGTGTCAATATCTAAATAAAATCGTTGAAGGCACTTTCAAGCAAATCGACTTTAAGTCACCTTGGTCGTAATTACCGTTATATCATATATAGACCAAAACGTGGTACGCCCTATAGGCATAGGTGCAAGTAAAAAGACTGAAAAAAGGTTGTTTATCCCTTGCAAATCTCAGTTGCCCTTTACTAAGCTTTTGGAAGGAAGACTGAAGAGAAGATTATTTATCCTTTTTAAAACTCAGTTCCCCTTTACTAAGCCTTTGGAAGGAAGAATGAAAAGAAGATTATTTATCTCTTGCGAAATTCAGTTGTCCTTTCCTCAGCCTTTGGAAGGGAAACTGAATAAAAGATGACTTAGCTTTTGTAAAACTCACTTAACCTTTACTAAGACTTTGGAATTAAGACTGAAAAGGAGATTATTTGTCCCTTGTGAAACTCAGTTCCCCTTTACTAAGCCTTTGGAAAAAAGACTGAAGAGAAGATTATTTATCCTTTTTAAAACTCAGTTCCCCTTTACTAAGCCTTTGGAAGGAAGACTGAAAAGAATACTATTTATCCCCTGCGAAACTCAGTTCACCTTTACTAAGACTTTGGAAGGAAGAATGAAAAGAAGATTATTTATCTCTTGCGAAATTCAGTTGCCCTTTCCTCAGCCTTTGGAAGGGAAACTGAATAAAAGATGACTTAGCTTTTGTAAAACTCACTTAACCTTTACTAAGACTTTGGAATTAAGACTGAAAAGGAGATTATTTGTCCCTTGTGAAACTCAGTTCCCCTTTACTAAGCCTTTGGAAATAAAGTGCACGACTGGGTCGTACGTACTTGCACCGTAATGCTATAAGTGTATAATTTTATCAGAATTAAAGTCCAAGTCTTGCTCTTCCCAGTAAAGTATTCATTCCGCGTTTCCATACTCAATGTTTTGTTTTTATAAAAATGCCCATAAAAAGTGGGCGTGGCCAGATAAGGTGTTTGAGTGAATTATAGAAAATTCTAACGCCTATTACTTTGCTAAAATAATTTTTTCTCAATTTCTAGTAAAAATTTTGAAAAAAAAAAGTTTTATAAAAGTGGGCGTGGCATTGCAAAATTTGGTATGCCATTATTTTGCACTTGTCTTATAACCTATAAATAATAATTTTTAGCCCAATCGCCGAACAAATACCCGAGAAACAGCTGATTTTCAATATTACCGTTATTCGAATTTTTCGTGAAAAACGTGGTATGCCACCTCATAGCATATGCCCAAACTAACCCACACATCAAATTTTATCGAAATCGTTAGAGCCGTTTTCGAGAAAATCCATTTTAACTGAAATCGGCCTTAAGTAAACTACCCTTAATTTTGAGGTTAGAATGAAAATTCAAATTTCACCTCTAGGGAATATCCCACAGACCCTATATATGAAGTTTGAAGTAAATCCGTTCAGCCGTTTAGGCTGTAGTCGAATATACAGACAGACAGACTGACAGACAGACAGACAGACAGACAGACAGACAGACAGACAGACAGACAGACAGACAGACAGACAGACGGCATTGGCGGACCTACTTTTTTGGACTTCTCTATTATAGTAATGTCAAGTTTGATTAAAAACTCGAGTTCCAAATTTTGCACGAATACAATACTTGCCCTATACGTATAGGTGCAAGTAAAAAGACTCAAAAAAAAGATTATTTATGCTTTGCGAAACTCAGTTCCCCTTTACTAAGCCTTTGGAAATAAAGTGCACGACTGGGCCGTACAAACTTGCACCTGTACCCAAAAATCTTGTGTGTATTTGAGGTAAAAAGAAATAAACGAATATACCTATAATTTACATATGTATGTAAGTTGAAAATCAAGCAACGTCGTTACTATGTCATTTTCTTTCAGTTTCACTCATAAATTCATTGGCTTTGAAATTCGGGGAATATGCGAAAACCCAAAGCAAGTCTTTCTCTATCTCTATCTTTTAACCAATGAAAATGAAATTCAGATAAATCCAGTAGCACGTGCACACCAATCAAAACCTGTATCGTAAGGAAAAAAAACGTTTCCATGGCAACAGGTGTGTACAAGAGTGTTGCCGAGTAATAGATACGTATCAAAAGTGATTATTAATTTAGACGTGATGCTTCGTTTTCTTAAAAATGGATATGTTGATAGTTTTACTTTCGACTACAGATGCCATAAAAGAGTATCTTTATAACAATTTCCAACTTTTTGATTCTACAACATAGTTCCACTGCCATTGGAATATATTTTGTTAGTAATAATGGCAATATTATACAGATTTCGTATTTTGAAGAAGTCAAGTACAATACATACATATTTTTTATTTCACTATAGTGTGCGTGTACTTTCGTAAATACACATGCTTTGACTTATCTTTAAAAAGCTATTGAACCATTGTTATCAATCTGGCCTTAAACTATGAAATAAGGAGAATCTTGGAAAAAGCTTTTGCAATGGTATATTATTTTGAAAATCGGTTCAGTAGAAAGAAGTAGGGATAAAATTCATGTTTGTCTAATAATATGATATGAAAATCGTGTTTTTGTTAAGCTGGCTGTAAGGAAAGTGGAATTATAGACAATTTTGACGAAAAACGTGGTATGCCATATTATAGAGTTTTGTGAAAGAAGCCTAGATATGAAAATAAAACAGTAACGAGTAGAAAGTTTTCGAGACAAGCGTATTTTTATGAAGCTGACTCTAAGTAAAGTGCCTTTTAAAACAGTTTTGATCAAAAACGTTGTAAGCCATCTCGTAGGGTTCAAAAAGGCTTGCTCTAATATAAAATTTAATAACAATCCTTGGAGCCGTTTTCGAATAAATTGGCTCCAACTGCTCGATTTCGCGAATAATACCGTTATACTAACTTTTGGCCAAAAATGTGATACAGTTCCTGATAGGATTTGAGATGTTTCATCACATGTCAATATCTAAATAAAATCGTTGAAGGCACTTTCAAGCAAATCGACTTTAAGTCACGTTGGTCGTAAGTACCGTTATATCATATATAGACCAAAACGTGGTACGCGATCGTGTTGCATTACATCGTACTAAATCATTGAAGCTGTTTTCTCACAAATTGTTGCCATTGTTGCCACATTTGGTAAGTAGCGCGATACATCATTTGCTTGCAATTGACCAGACTAATTCAAATATAAAGTTTAATTAAAATCGTTAGAGCCGTTTTCGAGAAAATCCATTTTGACTGAAATCGGCCTTAAGTAAACTACGCTTAATTTTGAGATTAGAATGATAATCTAGGGATTATCACACACACTCTATATATGAAGTTCGATCTAAATCCATCCACTCGTTTAGGCTGTAGCCTAAACATGCTTTGACTTATCTTTAAAAAGCTATTGTACCATTGTTATCAATCTGGCCTTAAACTATGAAATAAGGAGAATCTTGGAAAAAGCTTTTGCAATGGTATATTATTTTGAAAATCGGTTCAGTAGGAAGAAGTAGGGATAAAATTCATGTTTGTCTATTAATATGATATGAAAATCGTGTTTTTGTTAAGCTGGCTGTAAGGAAAGTGGAATTATAGGCAGTTTTGACGAAAAACGTGGTATGCCATATTATAGAGTTTTGTGAAAGAAGCCTAGATATGGAAATAAAACAGTAACGAGTAGAAAGTTTTCGAGACAAGCGTATTTTTATGAAGTTGGCTCTAAGTAAAGTGCTTTTTCAAACAGTTTTGGTCAAAAACGTTGTAAGCCATCTCGTTGGGTTTAAAAAGGCTTGCTCTAATATAAAATTTAATAACAATCCTTGGAGCCATTTTCGAATAAATTGGCTCCAACTGCTCGATTTCGCGAATAATACCGTTATACTAACTTTTGCCCAAAAATGTGATACAGTTCCTGATAGGATTTGAGATATTTCATCATATGTCAATATCTAAATAAAATCTTTGAAGGCACTTTCAAGCAAATCGACTTTAAGTCACGTTGGTCGTAAGTACCGTTATATCATATATAGACCAAAACGTGGTACGCGATCGTGTTGCATTACATCGTACTAAATCGTTGAAGCTGTTTTCTCTCAAATTATTGCCATTGTTGCCACATTTGGTAAGTAGCACGATACATCATTTGCTTGCAATTGACCAGACTAATTCAAATATAAAGTTTAATCAAAATCGTTAGAGCCGTTTTCGAGAAAATCCATTTTAACTGAAATCGGCCTTAAGTAAACTACGCTTAATTTTGAGATTAGAATGATAATCTAGGGATTATCACACACACTCTATATATGAAGTTTGATCTAAATCCATCCACTCGTTTAGGCTGTAGCCTCGTGCACAGACAGACAGACAGACAGACAGACAGACAGACAGGCACACGGCATTGGCGGACCTACTTTTTTGGACTTCTGCAATATAGTAATGTCAAGTTTGATTAAAATCTCGACTTCCAAATTTTGCACGAATACAATACTTGCCCTATAGGTATATGTAGGTGCAAGTAAAAAGACTGAAAAAAAGGTTGTTTATCCCTTGCGAATCTCAGTTGCCCTTTACTAAGCTTTTGGAAGGAAGACTGAAGTGAAGATTATTTATCCCTTTTAAAACTCAGTTCCCCTTTACTAAGCCTTTGGAAGGAAGACTGAAAAGAAGACTATTTATCCCCTGCGAAACTCAGTTCACCTTTACTAAGACTTTGGAAGGAAGAATGAAAAGAAGATTATTTATCTCTTGCGAAATTCAGTTGCCCTTTCCTCAGCCTTTGGAAGGGAAACTGAATAAAAGATGACTTAGCTTTTGTAAAACTCACTTAACCTTTACTAAGATTTTGGAATTAAGACTGAAAAGGAGATTATTTGTCCCTTGTGAAACTCAGTTCCCCTTTACTAAGCCTTTGGAAAAAAGACTGAAAAAAAGATTATTTATGCTTTGCGAAACTCAGTTCCCCTTTACTAAGCCTTTGGAAATAAAGTGCACGACTGGGCCGTACAAACTTGCACCTATACCCAAAATTCTTGTGTGTATTTGAGGTAAAAAGAAATAAACGAATATACCTATACTTTACATATGTATGTAAGTTGAAAACCAAGCAACGTCGTTACTATGTCATTTTCCTTCAGTTTCACTCATAAATTCATTGGCTTTGAAATTCAGTGAATATGCGAAAACCCAAAGCAAGTCCCTAAAAATGTAACAATATTTATTTTCTTTATCTCTGTCTTTTAACCAATGAAAATGAAATTCAGATAAATCCAGTAGCACGTGCGCACCAATCAAAACCTATATCGTAAGGAAAAAAAACGTTTTCATGGCAACAGGTGTGCACTAGAGTGTTGCCGAGTAATAGATACGTATCAAAAGTGATTATTAATTTAGACGTGATGCTTCGTTTTCTTAAAAATGGATATGTTGATAGTTTTACTTTCGACTACAGATGCCATAAAAGAGTATCTTTATAACAATTTCCAACTTTTTGATTCTACAACATAGTTCCACAGCCATTGGAATATATTTTGTTAGTAATAATGGCAATATTATACAGATTTCGTATTTTGTACAATACATACATATTTTTTTGGTTCACTATAGTGTGCGTGTACTTCCGTAAATACACATGCTTTGACTTATCTTTAAAAAGCTATTGTACCATTGTTATCAATCTGGCCTTAAACTATGAAATAAGGAGAATCTTGGAAAAAGCTTTTGCAATGGTATATTATTTTGAAAATCGGTTCAGTAGAAAGAAGTAGGGATAAAATTCATGTTTGTCTATTAATATGATATGAAAATCGTGTTTTTGTTAAGCTGACTGTAAGGAAAGTGGAATTATAGGCAATTTTGACGAAAAACGTGGTATGCCATATTATAGAGTTTTGAGAAAGAAGCCTAGATATGAAAATAAAACAGTAACGAGTAGAAAGTTTTCGAGACAAGCGTATTTTTATGAAGTTGGCTCTAAGTAAAGTACCTTTTAAAAAACGTTGTAGGGTTTAAAAAGGCTTGGTCTAATATAAAATTTAATAACAATCCTTGGAGCCGTTTTCGAATAAATTGGCTCCAACTGCCCGATTTCCCGAATAATACCGTAATACTAACTATGTGTCAATATCTAAATAAAATCGTTGAAGGCACTTTCAAGCAAATCGACTTTAAGTCACCTTGGTCGTAATTACCGTTATATCATATATAGACCAAAACGTGGTACGCCCTATAGGCATAGGTGCAAGTAAAAAGACTGAAAAAAGGTTGTTTATCCCTTGCAAATCTCAGTTGCCCTTTACTAAGCTTTTGGAAGGAAGACTGAAGAGAAGATTATTTATCCTTTTTAAAACTCAGTTCCCCTTTACTAAGCTTTTGGAAGGAAGACTGAAAAGAAGACTATTTATCCCATGCGAAACTCAGTTCACCTTTACTAAGACTTTGGAAGGAAGAATGAAAAGAAGATTATTTATCTCTTGCGAAATTCAGTTTTCCTTTCCTCAGCCTTTGGAAGGGAAACTGAATAAAAGATAACTTAGCTTTTGTAAAACTCACTTAACCTTTACTAAGACTTTGGAATTAAGACTGAAAAGGAGATTATTTGTCCCTTGTGAAACTCAGTTCCCCTTTACTAAGCCTTTGGAAAAAAGACTCAAAAAAAAGATTATTTATGCTTTGCGAAACTCAGTTCACCTTTACTGAGCCTTTGGAAATAAAGTGCACGACTGGGCCGTACAAACTTGCACCTGTACCCAAAATTCTTGTGTGTATTTGAGGTAAAAAGAAATAAACGAATATACCTATAATTTACATATGTATGTAAGTTGAAAATCAAGCAACGTCGTTACTATGTCATTTTCCTTCAGTTTCACTCATAAATTCATTGGCTTTGAAATTCGGTGAATATGCGAAAACCCAAAGCAAGTCCCTAAAAATGTAACAATATTTACTTTCTCTATCTCTGTCTTTTAACCAATGAAAATGAAATTCAGATAAATCCAGTAGCACGTGCACACCAATCAAAACCTGTATCGTAAGGAAAAAAAACGTTTCCATCGCAACAGGTGTGTACAAGAGTGTTGCCGAGTAATAGATACGTATCAAAAGTGATTATTAATTTAGACGTGATGCTTCGTTTTCTTAAAAATGGCTATGTTGATAGTTTTACTTTCGACTACAGATGCCATAAAAGAGTATCTTTATAACAATTTCCAACGTTTTGATTCTACAACATAGTTCCACTGCCATTGGAATATATTTTGTTAGTAATAATGGCAATATTATACAGATTTCGTATTTTGAAGAAGTCAAGTACAATACATACATATTTTTTGGTTCACTATAGTGTGCGTGAACTTTCGTAAATACACATGCTTTGACTTATCTTTAAAAAGCTATTGAACCATTGTTATCAATCTGGCCTTAAACTATGAAATAAGGAGAATCTTGGAAAAAGCTTTTGCAATGGTATATAATTTTGAAAATCGGTTCAGTAGAAAGAAGTAGGGATAAAATTCATGTTTGTCTATTAATATGATATGAAAATCGTGTTTTTGTTAAGCTGGCTGTAAGGAAAGTGGAATTATAGGCAGTTTTGACGAAAAACGTGGTATGCCATATTATAGAGTTTTGTGAAAGAAGCCTAGATATGGAAATAAAACAGTAACGAGTAGAAAGTTTTCGAGACAAGCGTATTTTTATGAAGTTGGCTCTAAGTAAAGTGCTTTTTCAAACAGTTTTGGTCAAAAACGTTGTAAGCCATCTCGTTGGGTTTAAAAAGGCTTGCTCTAATATAAAATTTAATAACAATCCTTGGAGCCATTTTCGAATAAATTATCTCCAACTGCTCGATTTCGCGAATAATACCGTTATACTAACTTTTGCCCAAAAATGTGATACAGTTCCTGATAGGATTTGAGATATTTCATCATATGTCAATATCTAAATAAAATCGTTGAAGGCACTTTCAAGCAAATCGACTTTAAGTCACGTTGGTCGTAAGTACCGTTATATCATATATAGACCAAAACGTGGTACGCGATCGTGTTGCATTACATCGTACTAAATCATTGAAGCTGTTTTCTCTCAAATTGTTGCCATTGTTGCCACATTTGGTAAGTAGCACGATACATCATTTGCTTGCAATTGACCAGACTAATTCAAATATAAAGTTTAATCAAAATCGTTAGAGCCGTTTTCGAGAAAATCCATTTTGACTGAAATCGGCCTTAAGTAAACTACGCTTAATTTTGAGATTAGAATGATAATCTAGGGATTATCACACACACTCTATATATGAAGTTCGATCTAAATCCATCCACTCGTTTAGGCTGTAGCCTAAACATGCTTTGACTTATCTTTAAAAAGCTATTGTACCATTGTTATCAATCTGGCCTTAAACTATGAAATAAGGAGAATCTTGGAAAAAGCTTTTGCAATGGTATATTATTTTGAAAATCGGTTCAGTAGGAAGAAGTAGGGATAAAATTCATGTTTGTCTATTAATATGATATGAAAATCGTGTTTTTGTTAAGCTGACTGTAAGGAAAGTGGAATTATAGGCAATTTTGACGAAAAACGTGGTATGCCATATTATAGAGTTTTGAGAAAGAAGCCTAGATATGAAAATAAAACAGTAACGAGTAGAAAGTTTTCGAGACAAGCGTATTTTTATGAAGTTGGCTCTAAGTAAAGTGCTTTTTAAAACAGTTTTGGTCAAAAACGTTGTAAGCCATCTCGTAGGGTTTAAAAAGGCTTGATCTAATATAAAATTTAATAACAATCCTTGGAGCCGTTTTCGAATAAATTGGCTCCAACTGCTCGATTTCCCGAATAATACCGTAATACTAACTATGTGTCAATATCTAAATAAAATCGTTGAAGGCACTTTCAAGCAAATCGACTTTAAGTCACCTTGGTCGTAATTACCGTTATATCATATATAAACCAAAACGTGGTACGCCCTATAGGCATAGGTGCAAGTAAAAAGACTGAAAAAAGGTTGTTTATCCCTTGCAAATCTCAGTTGCCCTTTACTAAGCTTTTGGAAGGAAGACTGAAGAGAAGATTATTTATCCTTTTTAAAACTCAGTTCCCCTTTACTAAGCCTTTGGAAGGAAGACTGAAAAGAAGACTATTTATCCCATGCGAAACTCAGTTCACCTTTACTAAGACTTTGGAAGGAAGAATGAAAAGAAGACTATTTATCTCTTGCGAAATTCAGTTGTCCTTTCCTCAGCCTTTGGAAGGGAAACTGAATAAAAGATAACTTAGCTTTTGTAAAACTCACTTAACCTTTACTAAGACTTTGGAATTAAGACTGAAAAGGAGATTATTTGTCCCTTGTGAAACTCAGTTCCCCTTTACTAAGCCTTTGGAAAAAAGACTCAAAAAAAAGATTATTTATGCTTTGCGAAACACAGTTCACCTTTACTGAGCCTTTGGAAATAAAGTGCACGACTGGGCCGTACAAACTTGCACCTGTACCCAAAATTCTTGTGTGTATTTGAGGTAAAAAGAAATAAACGAATATACCTATAATTTACATATGTATGTAAGTTGAAAATCAAGCAACGTCGTTACTATGTCATTTTCCTTAAGTTTCACTCATAAATTCATTGGCTTTGAAATTCGGTGAATATGCGAAAACCCAAAGCAAGTCCCTAAAAATGTAATAATATTTACTTTCTCTATCTCTGTCTTTTAACCAATGAAAATGAAATTCAGATAAATCCAGTAGCACGTGCACACCAATCGAAACCTGTATCGTAAGGAAAAAAAACGTTTCCATCGCAACAGGTGTGTACAAGAGTGTTGCCGAGTAATAGATACGTATCAAAAGTGATTATTAATTTAGACGTGATGCTTCGTTTTCTTAAAAATGGCTAAGTTGATAGTTTTACTTTCGACTACAGATGCCATAAAAGAGTATCTTTATAACAATTTCCAACTTTTTGATTCTACAACATAGTTCCACTGCCATTGGAATATATTTTGTTAGTAATAATGGCAATATTATACAGATTTCGTTTTTTGAAGAAGTCAAGTAGAATACATACATATTTTTTGGTTCACTATAGTGTGCGTGTACTTTCGTAAATACACTTGCTTTGACTAATCTTTAAAAAGCAATTGAACCATTGTTATCAATCTGGCCTTAAACTATGAAATAAGGAGAATCTTGGAAAAAGCTTTTGCAATGGTATATTATTTTGAAAATCGGTTCAGTAGAAAGAAGTAGGGATAAAATTTATGTTTGTCTATTAATATGATATGAAAATCGTGTTTTTGTTAAGCTGGCTGTAAGGAAAGTGGAATTATAGGCAATTTTGACGAAAAACGTGGTATGCCATATTATAGAGTTTTGTGAAAGAAGCCTAGATATGAAAATAAAACAGTAACGAGTAGAAAGTTTTCGAGACAAGCGTATTTTTATGAAGCTGACTCTAAGTAAAGTGCTTTTTAAAACGGTTTTGATCAAAAACGTTGTAAGCCATCTCGTAGGATTCAAAAAGGCTTGCTATAATATAAAATTTAATAACAATCCTTGGAGCCGTTTTCGAATAAATTGGCTCCAACTGCTCGATTTCGCGAATAATACCGTTATACTAACTTTTGGCCAAAAATGTGATACAGTTCCTGATAGGATTTGAGATGTTTCATCATATGTCAATATCTAAATAAAATCGTTGAAGGCACTTTCAAGCAAATCGACTTTAAGTCACGTTGGTCGTAAGTACCGTTATATCATATATAGACCAAAACGTGGTACGCGATCGTGTTGCATTACATCGTACTAAATCATTGAAGCTGTTTTCTCACAAATTGTTGCCATTGTTGCCACATTTGGTAAGTAGCGCGATACATCATTTGCTTGCAATTGACCAGACTAATTCAAATATAAAGTTTAATTAAAATCGTTAGAGCCGTTTTCGAGAAAATCCATTTTGACTGAAATCGGCCTTAAGTAAACTACGCTTAATTTTGAGATTAGAATGATAATCTAGGGATTATCACACACACTCTATATATGAAGTTCGATCTAAATCCATCCACTCGTTTAGGCTGTAGCCTCGTGCACAGACAGACAGACAGAGAGACAGACAGACAGACAGGCACACGGCATTGGCGGACCTACTTTTTTGGACTTCTGCAATATAGTAATGTCAAGTTTGATTAAAATCTCGAGTTCCAAATTTTGCACGAATACAATACTTGCCCTATAGGTATAGGTGCAAGTAAAAATACTGAAAAAAAGGTTGTCTATCCCTTGCGAATCTCAGTTGCCCTTTACTAAGCTTTTGGAAGGAAGACTGAAGTGAAGATTATTTATCCCTTTTAAAACTCAGTTTCCCTTTACTAAGACTTTGGAAAAAAGACTAAGGAAAAGATTATTTATCTCTTGCGAAACTCAGTTCCCCTTTACTAAGCCTTTGGAAAAAGACTCAAAAAAAAATTAAGACTGCAAAGAAGACTATTCATCCCTTGTGAAATTCAGTTGCCCTTTCCTCAGCCTTTGGAAGGGAAACTGAATAAAAGATGACTTAGCTTTTGTAAAACTCACTTAATCTTTACTAAGACTTTGGAATTAAGACTGAAAAGGAGATTATTTGTCCCTTGTGAAACTCAGTTCCCCTTTACTAAGCCTTTGGAAAAAAGACTGAAAAAAATATTATTTATGCTTTGCGAAACTCAGTTCCCCTTTACTAAGCCTTTGGAAATAAAGTGCACGACTGGGCCGTACAAACTTGCACCTATACCCAAAATTCTTGTGTGTATTTGAGGTAAAAAGAAATAAACGAATATACCTATACTTTACATATGTATGTAAGTTGAAAACCAAGCAACGTCGTTACTATGTCATTTTCCTTCAGTTTCACTCATAAATTCATTGGCTTTGAAATTCGGTGAATATGCGAAAACCCAAAGCAAGTCCCTAAAAATGTAACAATATTTATTTTCTCTATCTCTGTCTTTTAACCAATGAAAATGAAATTCAGATAAATCCAGTAGCACGTGCGCACCAATCAAAACCTATATCGTAAGGAAAAAAAACGTTTTCATGGCAACAGGTGTGCACTAGAGTGTTGCCGAGTAATAGATACGTATCAAAAGTGATTATTAATTTAGACGTGATGCTTCGTTTTCTTAAAAATGGATATGTTGATAGTTTTTCTTTCGACTACAGATGCCATAAAAGAGTATCTTTATAACAATTTCCAACTTTTTGATTCTACAACATAGTTCCACTGCCATTGGAATATATTTTGTTAGTAATAATAGCAATATTATACAGATTTCGTATTTTGAAGAAGTCAAGTACAATACATACATATTTTTTGGTTCACTATAGTGTGCGTGTACTTCCGTAAATACACATGCTTTGACTTATCTTTAAAAAGCTATTGAACCATTGTTATCAATCTGGCCTTAAACTATGAAATAAGGAGAATCTTGGAAAAAGCTTTTGCAATGGTATATAATTTTGAAATTCGGTTCAGTAGAAAGAAGTAGGGATAAAATTCATGTTTTTCTATTAATATGATATGAAAATCGTGTTTTTGTTAAGCTGGCTGTAAGGAAAATGGAATTATAGGCAATTTTGACGAAAAATGTGGTATGCCATATTATAGAGTTTTGTGAAAGAAGCCTAGATATGAAAATAAAACAGTAACGAGTAGAAGGTTTTCGAGACAAGCGTATTTTTATGAAGTTGGCTCTAAGTAAAGTGCTTTTTAAAACAGTTTTGGTCAAAAACGTTGTAAGCCATCTCGTAGGGTTTAAAAAGGCTTGATCTAATATAAAATTAAATAACAATCCTTGGAGCCGTTTTCGAATAAATTGGCTCCAACTGCTCGATTTCCCGAATAATACCGTAATACTAACTATGTGTCAATATCTAAATAAAATCGTTGATGGCACTTTCAAGCAAATCGACTTTAAGTCACCTTGGTCGTAATAACCGTTATATCATATATAGACCAAAACGTGGTACGCCCTATAGGCATAGGTGCAAGTAAAAAGACTGAAAAAAGGTTGTTTACCCCTTGCGAATCTCAGTTGCCCTTTACTAAGCTTTTGGAAGGAAGATTGAAGAGAAGATTATTTATCCTTTTTAAAACTCAGTTCCCCTTTACTAAGCCTTTGGAAATAAAGTGCACGACTGGGCCGTACAAACTTGCACCTATACCCAAAATTCTTGTGTGTATTTGAGGTAAAAAGAAATAAACGAATATACCTATACTTTACATATGTATGTAAGTTGAAAACCAAGCAACGTCGTTACTATGTCATTTTCCTTCAGTTTCACTCATAAATTCATTGGCTTTGAAATTCAGTGAATATGCGAAAACCCAAAGCAAGTCCCTAAAAATGTAACAATATTTATTTTCTTTATCTCTGTCTTTTAACCAATGAAAATGAAATTCAGATAAATCCAGTAGCACGTGCGCACCAATCAAAACCTATATCGTAAGGAAAAAAAACGTTTTCATGGCAACAGGTGTGCACTAGAGTGTTGCCGAGTAATAGATACGTATCAAAAGTGATTATTAATTTAGACGTGATGCTTCGTTTTCTTAAAAATGGATATGTTGATAGTTTTACTTTCGACTACAGATGCCATAAAAGAGTATCTTTATAACAATTTCCAACTTTTTGATTCTACAACATAGTTCCACAGCCATTGGAATATATTTTGTTAGTAATAATGGCAATATTATACAGATTTCGTATTTTGTACAATACATACATATTTTTTTGGTTCACTATAGTGTGCGTGTACTTCCGTAAATACGCATGCTTTGACTTATCTTTAAAAAGCTATTGTACCAATGTTATCAATCTGGCCTTAAACTATGAAATAAGGAGAATCTTGGAAAAAGCTTTTGCAATGGTATATTATTTTGAAAATCGGTTCAGTAGAAAGAAGTAGGGATAAAATTCATGTTTGTCTATTAATATGATATGAAAATCGTGTTTTTGTTAAGCTGACTGTAAGGAAAGTGGAATTATAGGCAATTTTGACGAAAAACGTGGTATGCCATATTATAGAGTTTTGAGAAAGAAGCCTAGATATGAAAATAAAACAGTAACGAGTAGAAAGTTTTCGAGACAAGCGTATTTTTATGAAGTTGGCTCTAAGTAAAGTACCTTTTAAAAAACGTTGTAGGGTTTAAAAAGGCTTGGTCTAATATAAAATTTAATAACAATCCTTGGAGCCGTTTTCGAATAAATTGGCTCCAACTGCTCGATTTCCCGAATAATACCGTAATACTAACTATGTGTCAATATCTAAATAAAATCGTTGAAGGCACTTTCAAGCAAATCGACTTTAAGTCACCTTGGTCGTAATTACCGTTATATCATATATAGACCAAAACGTGGTACGCCCTATAGGCATAGGTGCAAGTAAAAAGACTGAAAAAAGGTTGTTTATCCCTTGCAAATCTCAGTTGCCCTTTACTAAGCTTTTGGAAGGAAGACTGAAGAGAAGATTATTTATCCTTTTTAAAACTCAGTTCCCCTTTACTAAGCTTTTGGAAGGAAGACTGAAAAGAAGACTATTTATCCCATGCGAAACTCAGTTCACCTTTACTAAGACTTTGGAAGGAAGAATGAAAAGAAGATTATTTATCTCTTGTGAAACTCAGTTCCCCTTTACTAAGCCTTTGGAAAAAAGACTCAAAAAAAAGATTATTTATGCTTTGCGAAACTCAGTTCACCTTTACTGAGCCTTTGGAAATAAAGTGCACGACTGGGCCGTACAAACTTGCACCTGTACCCAAAATTCTTGTGTGTATTTGAGGTAAAAAGAAATAAACGAATATACCTATAATTTACATATGTATGTAAGTTGAAAATCAAGCAACGTCGTTACTATGTCATTTTCCTTCAGTTTCACTCATAAATTCATTGGCTTTGAAATTCGGTGAATATGCGAAAACCCAAAGCAAGTCCCTAAAAATGTAACAATATTTACTTTCTCTATCTCTGTCTTTTAACCAATGAAAATGAAATTCAGATAAATCCAGTAGCACGTGCACACCAATCAAAACCTGTATCGTAAGGAAAGAAAACGTTTCCATCGCAACAGGTGTGTACAAGAGTGTTGCCGAGTAATAGATACGTATCAAAAGTGATTATTAATTTAGACGTGATGCTTCGTTTTCTTAAAAATGGCTATGTTGATAGTTTTACTTTCGACTACAGATGCCATAAAAGAGTATCTTTATAACAATTTCCAACGTTTTGATTCTACAACATAGTTCCACTGCCATTGGAATATATTTTGTTAGTAATAATGGCAATATTATACAGATTTCGTATTTTGAAGAAGTCAAGTACAACACATACATATTTTTTGGTTCACTATAGTGTGCGTGAACTTTCGTAAATACACATGCTTTGACTTATCTTTAAAAAGCTATTGAACCATTGTTATCAATCTGGCCTTAAACTATGAAATAAGGAGAATCTTGGAAAAAGCTTTTGCAATGGTATATAATTTTGAAAATCGGTTCAGTAGAAAGAAGTAGGGATAAAATTCATGTTTGTCTATTAATATGATATGAAAATCGTGTTTTTGTTAAGCTGGCTGTAAGGAAAGTGGAATTATAGGCAGTTTTG
This sequence comes from Xylota segnis, assembly GCA_963583995.1. Classification (NCBI taxonomy): domain Eukaryota; kingdom Metazoa; phylum Arthropoda; class Insecta; order Diptera; family Syrphidae; genus Xylota; species Xylota segnis. The sequence goes on along the minus strand of OY757236.1, from coordinate 90,214,861 downwards.
ACGAAAAACGTGGTATGCCATATTATAGAGTTTTGTGAAAGAAGCCTAGATATGGAAATAAAACAGTAACGAGTAGAAAGTTTTCGAGACAAGCGTATTTTTATGAAGTTGGCTCTAAGTAAAGTGCTTTTTCAAACAGTTTTGGTCAAAAACGTTGTAAGCCATCTCGTTGGGTTTAAAAAGGCTTGCTCTAATATAAAATTGAATAACAATCCTTGGAGCCATTTTCGAATAAATTATCTCCAACTGCTCGATTTCGCGAATAATACCGTTATACTAACTTTTGCCCAAAAATGTGATACAGTTCCTGATAGGATTTGAGATATTTCATCATATGTCAATATCTAAATAAAATCGTTGAAGGCACTTTCAAGCAAATCGACTTTAAGTCACGTTGGTCGTAAGTACCGTTATATCATATATAGACCAAAACGTGGTACGCGATCGTGTTGCATTACATCGTACTAAATCATTGAAGCTGTTTTCTCTCAAATTGTTGCCATTGTTGCCACATTTGGTAAGTAGCACGATACATCATTTGCTTGCAATTGACCAGACTAATTCAAATATAAAGTTTAATCAAAATCGTTAGAGCCGTTTTCGAGAAAATCCATTTTAACTGAAATCGGCCTTAAGTAAACTACGCTTAATTTTGAGATTAGAATGATAATCTAGGGATTATCACACACACTCTATATATGAAGTTTGATCTAAATCCATCCACTCGTTTAGGCTGTAGCCTCGTGCACAGACAGACAGACAGACAGACAGGCACACGGCATTGGCGGACCTACTTTTTTGGACTTCTGCAATATAGTAATGTCAAGTTTGATTAAAATCTCGACTTCCAAATTTTGCACGAATACAATACTTGCCCTATAGGTATATGTAGGTGCAAGTAAAAAGACTGAAAAAAAGGTTGTTTATCCCTTGCGAATCTCAGTTGCCCTTTACTAAGCTTTTGGAAGGAAGACTGAAGTGAAGATTATTTATCCCTTTTAAAACTCAGTTCCCCTTTACTAAGCCTTTGGAAGGAAGACTGAAAAGAAGACTATTTATCCCCTGCGAAACTCAGTTCACCTTTACTAAGACTTTGGAAGGAAGAATGAAAAGAAGATTATTTATCTCTTGCGAAATTCAGTTGCCCTTTCCTCAGCCTTTGGAAGGGAAACTGAATAAAAGATGACTTAGCTTTTGTAAAACTCACTTAACCTTTACTAAGATTTTGGAATTAAGACTGAAAAGGAGATTATTTGTCCCTTGTGAAACTCAGTTCCCCTTTACTAAGCCGTTGGAAAAAAGACTGAAAAAAAGATTATTTATGCTTTGCGAAACTCAGTTTCCCTTTACTAAGCCTTTGGAAATAAAGTGCACGACTGGGCCGTACAAACTTGCACCTATACCCGAAATTCTTGTGTGTAGTTGAGGTAAAAAGAAATAAACGAATATACCTATACTTTACATATGTATGTAAGTTGAAAACCAAGCAACGTCGTTACTATGTCATTTTCCTTCAGTTTCACTCATAAATTCATTGGCTTTGAAATTCGGTGAATATGCGAAAACCCAAATCAAGTCCCTAAAAATGTAACAATATTTATTTTCTCTATCTCTGTCTTTTAACCAATGAAAATGAAATTCAGATAAATCTAGTAGCACGTGCGCACCAATCAAAACCTATATCGTAAGGAAAAAAAACGTTTTCATGGCAACAGGTGTGCACTAGAGTGTTGCCGAGTAATAGATACGTATCAAAAGTGATTATTAATTTAGACGTGATGCTTCGTTTTCTTAAAAATGGATATGTTGATAGTTTTACTTTCGACTACAGATGCCATAAAAGAGTATCTTTATAACAATTTCCAACTTTTTGATTCTACAACATAGTTCCACAGCCATTGGAATATATTTTGTTAGTAATAATGGCAATATTATACAGATTTCGTATTTTGTACAATGCATACATATTTTTTTGGTTCACTATAGTGTGCGTGTACTTCCGTAAATACACATGCTTTGACTTATCTTTAAAAAGCTATTGTACCATTGTTATCAATCTGGCCTTAAACTATGAAATAAGGAGAATCTTGGAAAAAGCTTTTGCAATGGTATATTATTTTGAAAATCGGTTCAGTAGGAAGAAGTAGGGATAAAATTCATGTTTGTCTATTAATATGATATGAAAATCGTGTTTTTGTTAAGCTGACTGTAAGGAAAGTGGAATTATAGGCAATTTTGACGAAAAACGTGGTATGCCATATTATAGAGTTTTGAGAAAGAAGCCTAGATATGAAAATAAAACAGTAACGAGTAGAAAGTTTTCGAGACAAGCGTATTTTTATGAAGTTGGCTCTAAGTAAAGTGCTTTTTAAAACAGTTTTGGTCAAAAACGTTGTAAGCCATCTCGTAGGGTTTAAAAAGGCTTGATCTAATATAAAATTTAATAACAATCCTTGGAGCCGTTTTCGAATAAATTGGCTCCAACTGCTCGATTTCCCGAATAATACCGTAATACTAACTATGTGTCAATATCTAAATAAAATCGTTGAAGGCACTTTCAAGCAAATCGACTTTAAGTCACCTTGGTCGTAATTACCGTTATATCATATATAGACCAAAACGTGGTACGCCCTATAGGCATAGGTGCAAGTAAAAAGACTGAAAAAAGGTTGTTTAGCCCTTGCAAATCTCAGTTGCCCTTTACTAAGCTTTTGGAAGGAAGACTGAAGAGAAGATTATTTATCCTTTTTAAAACTCAGTTCCCCTTTACTAAGCCTTTGGAAGGAAGACTGAAAAGAAGACTATTTATCCCATGCGAAACTCAGTTCACCTTTACTAAGACTTTGGAAGGAAGAATGAAAAGAAGATTATTTATCTCTTGCGAAATTCAGTTGTCCTTTCCTCAGCCTTTGGAAGGGAAACTGAATAAAAGATAACTTAGCTTTTGTAAAACTCACTTAACCTTTACTAAGACTTTGGAATTAAGACTGAAAAGGAGATTATTTGTCCCTTGTGAAACTCAGTTCCCCTTTACTAAGCCTTTGGAAAAAAGACTCAAAAAAAAGATTATTTATGCTTTGCGAAACACAGTTCACCTTTACTGAGCCTTTGGAAATAAAGTGCACGACTGGGCGGTACAAACTTGCACCTGTACCCAAAATTCTTGTGTGTATTTGAGGTAAAAAGAAATAAACGAATATACCTATAATTTACATATGTATGTAAGTTGAAAATCAAGCAACGTCGTTACTATGTCATTTTCCTTAAGTTTCACTCATAAATTCATTGGCTTTGAAATTCGGTGAATATGCGAAAACCCAAAGCAAGTCCCTAAAAATGTAATAATATTTACTTTCTCTATCTCTGTCTTTTAACCAATGAAAATGAAATTCAGATAAATCCAGTAGCACGTGCACACCAATCGAAACCTGTATCGTAAGGAAAAAAAACGTTTCCATCGCAACAGGTGTGTACAAGAGTGTTGCCGAGTAATAGATACGTATCAAAAGTGATTATTAATTTAGACGTGATGCTTCGTTTTCTTAAAAATGGCTAAGTTGATAGTTTTACTTTCGACTACAGATGCCATAAAAGAGTATCTTTATAACAATTTCCAACTTTTTGATTCTACAACATAGTTCCACTGCCATTGGAATATATTTTGTTAGTAATAATGGCAATATTATACAGATTTCGTTTTTTGAAGAAGTCAAGTAGAATACATACATATTTTTTGGTTCACTATAGTGTGCGTGTACTTTCGTAAATACACTTGCTTTGACTAATCTTTAAAAAGCAATTGAACCATTGTTATCAATCTGGCCTTAAACTATGAAATAAGGAGAATCTTGGAAAAAGCTTTTGCAATGGTATATTATTTTGAAAATCGGTTCAGTAGAAAGAAGTAGGGATAAAATTTATGTTTGTCTATTAATATGATATGAAAATCGTGTTTTTGTTAAGCTGGCTGTAAGGAAAGTGGAATTATAGGCAATTTTGACGAAAAACGTGGTATGCCATATTATAGAGTTTTGTGAAAGAAGCCTAGATATGAAAATAAAACAGTAACGAGTAGAAAGTTTTCGAGACAAGCGTATTTTTATGAAGCTGACTCTAAGTAAAGTGCTTTTTAAAACGGTTTTGATCAAAAACGTTGTAACCCATCTCGTAGGATTCAAAAAGGCTTGCTATAATATAAAATTTAATAACAATCCTTGGAGCCGTTTTCGAATAAATTGGCTCCAACTGCTCGATTTCGCGAATAATACCGTTATACTAACTTTTGGCCAAAAATGTGATACAGTTCCTGATAGGATTTGAGATATTTCATCATATGTCAATATCTAAATAAAATCGTTGAAGGCACTTTCAAGCAAATCGACTTTAAGTCACGTTGGTCGTAAGTACCGTTATATCATATATAGACCAAAACGTGGTACGCGATCGTGTTGCATTACATCGTACTAAATCATTGAAGCTGTTTTCTCACAAATTGTTGCCATTGTTGCCACATTTGGTAAGTAGCGCGATACATCATTTGCTTGCAATTGACCAGACTAATTCAAATATAAAGTTTAATTAAAATCGTTAGAGCCGTTTTCGAGAAAATCCATTTTGACTGAAATCGGCCTTAAGTAAACTACGCTTAATTTTGAGATTAGAATGATAATCTAGGGATTATCACACACACTCTATATATGAAGTTCGATCTAAATCCATCCACTCGTTTAGGCTGTAGCCTCGTGCACAGACAGACAGACAGAGAGACAGACAGACAGACAGGCACACGGCATTGGCGGACCTACTTTTTTGGACTTCTGCAATATAGTAATGTCAAGTTTGATTAAAATCTCGAGTTCCAAATTTTGCACGAATACAATACTTGCCCTATAGGTATAGGTGCAAGTAAAAAGACTGAAAAAAAGGTTGTCTATCCCTTGCGAATCTCAGTTGCCCTTTACTAAGCTTTTGGAAGGAAGACTGAAGTGAAGATTATTTATCCCTTTTAAAACTCAGTTTCCCTTTACTAAGACTTTGGAAAGAAGACTAAGGAAAAGATTATTTATCTCTTGCGAAACTCAGTTCCCCTTTACTAAGCCTTTGGAAAAAGACTCAAAAAAAAATTAAGACTGCAAAGAAGACTATTCATCCCTTGTGAAATTCAGTTGCCCTTTCCTCAGCCTTTGGAAGGGAAACTGAATAAAAGATGACTTAGCTTTTGTAAAACTCACTTAATCTTTACTAAGACTTTGGAATTAAGACTGAAAAGGAGATTATTTGTCCCTTGTGAAACTCAGTTCCCCTTTACTAAGCCTTTGGAAAAAAGACTGAAAAAAATATTATTTATGCTTTGCGAAACTCAGTTCCCCTTTACTAAGCCTTTGGAAATAAAGTGCACGACTGGGCCGTACAAACTTGCACCTATACCCAAAATTCTTGTGTGTATTTGAGGTAAAAAGAAATAAACGAATATACCTATACTTTACATATGTATGTAAGTTGAAAACCAAGCAACGTCGTTACTATGTCATTTTCCTTCAGTTTCACTCATAAATTCATTGGCTTTGAAATTCGGTGAATATGCGAAAACCCAAAGCAAGTCCCTAAAAATGTAACAATATTTATTTTCTCTATCTCTGTCTTTTAACCAATGAAAATGAAATTCAGATAAATCCAGTAGCACGTGCGCACCAATCAAAACCTATATCGTAAGGAAAAAAAACGTTTTCATGGCAACAGGTGTGCACTAGAGTGTTGCCGAGTAATAGATACGTATCAAAAGTGATTATTAATTTAGACGTGATGCTTCGTTTTCTTAAAAATGGATATGTTGATAGTTTTTCTTTCGACTACAGATGCCATAAAAGAGTATCTTTATAACAATTTCCAACTTTTTGATTCTACAACATAGTTCCACTGCCATTGGAATATATTTTGTTAGTAATAATAGCAATATTATACAGATTTCGTATTTTGAAGAAGTCAAGTACAATACATACATATTTTTTGGTTCACTATAGTGTGCGTGTACTTCCGTAAATACACATGCTTTGACTTATCTTTAAAAAGCTATTGAACCATTGTTATCAATCTGGCCTTAAACTATGAAATAAGGAGAATCTTGGAAAAAGCTTTTGCAATGGTATATAATTTTGAAATTCGGTTCAGTAGAAAGAAGTAGGGATAAAATTCATGTTTTTCTATTAATATGATATGAAAATCGTGTTTTTGTTAAGCTGGCTGTAAGGAAAATGGAATTATAGGCAATTTTGACGAAAAATGTGGTATGCCATATTATAGAGTTTTGTGAAAGAAGCCTAGATATGAAAATAAAACAGTAACGAGTAGAAGGTTTTCGAGACAAGCGTATTTTTATGAAGTTGGCTCTAAGTAAAGTGCTTTTTAAAACAGTTTTGGTCAAAAACGTTGTAAGCCATCTCGTAGGGTTTAAAAAGGCTTGATCTAATATAAAATTAAATAACAATCCTTGGAGCCGTTTTCGAATAAATTGGCTCCAACTGCTCGATTTCCCGAATAATACCGTAATACTAACTATGTGTCAATATCTAAATAAAATCGTTGAAGGCACTTTCAAGCAAATCGACTTTAAGTCACCTTGGTCGTAATAACCGTTATATCATATATAGACCAAAACGTGGTACGCCCTATAGGCATAGGTGCAAGTAAAAAGACTGAAAAAAGGTTGTTTACCCCTTGCGAATCTCAGTTGCCCTTTACTAAGCTTTTGGAAGGAAGATTGAAGAGAAGATTATTTATCCTTTTTAAAACTCAGTTCCCCTTTACTAAGCCTTTGGAAGGAAGACTGAAAAGAAGACTATTTATCCCCTGCGAAACTCAGTTCACCTTTACTAAGACTTTGGAAGGAAGAATGAAAAGAAGATTATTTATCTCTTGCGAAATTCAGTTGTCCTTTCCTCAGCCTTTGGAAGGGAAACTGAATAAAAGATGACTTAGCTTTTGTAAAACTCACTTAACCTTTACTAAGACTTTGGAATTAAGACTGAAAAGGAAATTATTTGTCCCTTGTGAAACTCAGTTCCCTTTTACTAAGCCTTTGGAAAAAAGACTCAAAAAAAAAGATTATTTATGCTTTGCGAAACTCAGTTCACCTTTACTAAGCCTTTGGAAATAAAGTGCACGACTGGGCCGTACAAACTTGCACCTGTACCCAAAATTCTTTTGTGTATTTGAGGTAAAAAGAAATAAACGAATATACCTATAATTTACATATGTATGTAAGTTGAAAATCAAGCAACGTTGTTACTATGTCATTTTCCTTCAGTTTCACTCATAAATTCATTGGCTTTGAAATTCGGTGAATATGCGAAAACCCAAAGCAAGTCCCTAAAAATGTAACAATATTTACTTTCTCTATCTCTGTCTTTTAACCAATGAAAATGAAATTCAGATAAATCCAGTAGCACGTGCACAGCAATCAAAACCTGTATCGTAAGGAAAAAAAACGTTTCCATCGCAACAGGTGTGTACAAGAGTGTTGCCGAGTAATAGATACGTATCAAAAGTGATTATTAATTTAGACGTGATGCTTCGTTTTCTTAAAAATGGCTATGTTGATAGTTTTACTTTCGACTACAGATGCCATAAAAGAGTATCTTTATAACAATTTCCAACGTTTTGATTCTACAACATAGTTCCACTGCCATTGGAATATATTTTGTTAGTAATAATGGCAATATTATACAGATTTCGTATTTTGAAGAAGTCAAGTACAATACATACATATTTTTTGGTTCACTATAGTGTGCGTGAACTTTCGTAAATACACATGCTTTGACTTATCTTTAAAAAGCTATTGAACCATTGTTATCAATCTGGCCTTAAACTATGAAATAAGGAGAATCTTGGAAAAAGCTTTTGCAATGGTATATTATTTTGAAAATCGGTTCAGTAGAAAGAAGTAGGGATAAAATTCATGTTTGTCTGTTAATATGATATGAAAATCGTGTTTTTGTTAAGCTGGCTGTAAGGAAAGTGGAATTATAGGCAATTTTGACGAAAAACGTGGTATGCCATATTATAGAGTTTTGTGAAAGAAGCCTAGATATGAAAATAAAACAGTAACGAGTAGAAAGTTTTCGAGACAAGCGTATTTTTATGAAGCTGACTCTAAGTAAAGTGCTTTTTAAAACAGTTTTGATCAAAAACGTTGTAAGCCATCTCGTAGGGTTCAAAAAGGCTTGCTCTAATATAAAATTTAATAACAATCCTTGGAGCCGTTTTCGAATAAATTGGCTCCAACTGCTCGATTTCGCGAATAATACCGTTATACTAACTTTTGGCCAAAAATGTGATACAGTTCCTGATAGGATTTGAGATGTTTCATCACATGTCAATATCTAAATAAAATCGTTGAAGGCACTTTCAAGCAAATCGACTTTAAGTCACGTTGGTCGTAAGTACCGTTATATCATATATAGACCAAAACGTGGTACGCGATCATGTTGCATTACATCGTACTAAATCATTGAAGCTGTTTTCTCGCAAATTGTTGCCATTGTTGCCACATTTGGTAAGTAGCACGATACATCATTTGCTTGCAATTGACCAGACTAACTCAAATATAAAGATTAATCAAAATCGTTAGAGCCGTTTTCGAGAAAATCCATTGTAACTGAAATCGGCCTTAAGTAAACTACGCTTAATTTTGAGATTAGAATGATAATCTAGGGATTATCACACACACTCTATATATGAAGTTTAATCTAAATCCATCCACTCGTTTATTCTGTAGCCTCGTGCGCAGACAGACAGACAGACAGACAGGCACACGGCATTGGCGGACCTACTTTTTTGGACTTCTCCAATATAGTAATGTCAAGTTTGATTAAAATCTCGAGTTCCAAATTTTGCACGAATACAATACTTGCCCCATAGGTATAGGTGCAAGTAAAAAGACTGAAAAAAAGGTTGTTTATCGCTTGCGAATCTCAGTTGCCCTTTACTAAGCTTTTGGAAGGAAGACTGAAGAGGAGATTATTTATCCCTTTTAAAACTCAGTTTCCCTTTACTAAGCCTTTGGAAAAAAGACTCAAAAAAAGATTATTTATGCTTTGCGAAACTCAGTTCCCCTTTACTAAGCCTTTGGAAATAAAGTGCACGACTGGGCCGTACAATCTTGCACCTATACCCAATTTTGTGTATTTGAGATAAAAAGAAATAAACGAATATACCTATACTTTACATATGTATGTAAGTTGAAAATCAAGCAACGTCGTTACTATGTCATTTTCCTTCAGTTTCACTCATAAATTCATTGGCTTTGAAATTCGGTGAATATGCGAAAACCCAAAGCAAGTCCCTAAAAATGTAACAATATTTATTTTCTCTATCTCTGTCTTTTAACCAATGAAAATGAAATTCAGATAAATCCAGTAGCACGTGCGCACCAATCAAAACCTATATCGTAAGGAAAAAAAACGTTTCCATGGCAACAGGTGTATACTAGAGTGTTGCCGAGTAATAGATACGTATCAAAAGTGATTATTAATTTAGACGTGATGCTTCGTTTTCTTAAAAATGGCTATGTTGATAGTTTTACTTTCGACTACAGATGCCATAAAAGAGTATCTTTATAACAATTTCCAACTTTTTGATTCTACAACATAGTTCCACTGCCATTGGAATATATTTTGTTAGTAATAATGACATACATACATATTTTTTGGTTCACTATAGTGTGCGTGTACTTTCGTAAATACACATGCTTTGACTTATCTTTAAAAAGCTATTGTACCATTGTTATCAACCTGGCCTTAAACTTTGAAATAAAGAGAATCTTGGAAAAAGCTTTTGCAATGGTATATTATTTTGAAAAGCGGTTCAGTAGAAAGAAGTAGGGATAAAATTCATGTTTGTCTATTAATATGATATGAACATCGTGTTTTTGTTAAGCTGGCTGTAAGGAAAGTGGAATTATAGGCAATTTTGACGAAAAACGTGGTATGCCATATTATAGAGTTCTGTGAAAGAAGCCTAGATATGAAAATAAAACAGTAACGAGTAGAAAGTTTTCGAGACAAGCGTATTTTTATGAAGTTGGCGCTAAGTAAAGTGCTTTTTAAAACATATTTGGTCAAAAACGTTGTAAGCCATCTCGTAGGGTTTAAAAAGGCTTGCTCTAATATAAAATTTAATAACAATCCTTGGAGCCGTTTTCGAATAAATTGGCTCCAACTGCTCGATTTCGCGAATAATATCGTTATACTAACTTTTGACCAAAAATGTGATACAGTTCCTGATAGGATTTGAGATGTTTCATCATATGTCAATATCTAAATAAAATCGTTGAAGGCACTTTCAAGCAAATCGACTTTAAGTCACGTTGGTCGTAAGTACCGTTATATCATATATAGACAAAAACGTGGTACGCGATCGTGTTGCATTACATCGTACTAATCATTGAAACTGTTTTCTCGCAAAATGTTGCCATTGTTGCCACATTTGGTAAGTAGCACGATACATCATTTGCTTGCAATTGACCAGACTAACTCAAATATAAAGTTTAATCAAAATCGTTAGAGCCGTTTTCGAGAAAATCCATTTTAACTGAAATCGGCCTTAAGTAAACTACGCTTAATTTTGAGATTAGAATGATAATCTAGGGATTATCACACACACTCTATATATGAAGTTTGATCCACTCGATTAGGCTGTAGCCTCGTGCACAGACAGACAGACAGACAGACAGGCACACGGCATTGGCGGACCTACTTTTTTGGACTTCTCCAATATAGTAATGTCAAGTTTGATTAAAATCTCGAGTTCCAAATTTTTGCACGAATACAATACTTGCCCTATAGGTATATGTAGGTGCAAGTAAAAAGACTGAAAAAAAGGTTGTTTATCCCTTGCGAATCTCAGTTGCCCTTTACTAAGCTTTTGGAAGGAAGACTGAAGAGGAGATTATTTATCCCTTTTAAAACTCAGTTTCCCTTTACTAAGCCTTTGGAAGGAAGACTGAAAAGAAGACTATTTATCCCCTGCGAAACTCAGTTCACCTTTACTAAGACTTTGGAAGGAAGAATGAAAAGAAGATTATTTATCTCTTGCGAAATTCAGTTGCCCTTCCCTCAGCCTTTGGAAGGGAAACTGAATAAAAGATGACTTAGCTTCTGTAAAACTCACTTAACCTTTACTAAGACTTTGGAATTAAGACTGAAAAGGAGATTATTATTTGGAGATTATTCCACTGCCATTGGAATATATTTTGTTAGTAATAATGGCAATATTATACAGATTTCGTTTTTTGAAGAAGTCAAGTAGAATACATACATATTTTATGGTTCACTATAGTGTGCGTGTACTCTCGTAAATACACTTGCTTTGACTAATCTTTAAAAAGCAATTGAACCATTGTTATCAATCTGGCCTTAAACTATGAAATAAGGAGAATCTTGGAAAAAGCTTTTGCAATGGTATATTATTTTGAAAATCGGTTCAGTAGAAAGAAGTAGGGATAAAATTCCTGTTTGTCTATTAATATGATATGAAAATCGTGTTTTTGTTAAGCTGGCTGTAAGGAAAGTGGAATTATAGGCAATTTTGACGAAAAACGTGGTATGCCATATTATAGAGTTTTGTGAAAGAAGCCTAGATATGAAAATAAAACAGTAACGAGTAGAAAGTTTTCAAGACAAGCGTATTTTTATGAAGTTGACTCTAAGTAAAGTGCTTTTTAAAACAGTTTTGGTCAAAAACGATGTAAGCCATCTCGTAGGGTTTAAAAAGGCTTGCTCTAATATAAAATTTAATAACAATCCTTGGAGCCGTTTTCGAATAAATTGGCTCCAACTGCTCGATTTCGCGAATAATACCGTTATACTAACTTTTGACCAAAAATGTGATACAGTTCCTGATAGGATTTGAGATGTTTCATCATATGTCAATATCTAAATAAAATCCTTGAAGGCACTTCCAAGCAAATCGACTTTAAGTCACGTTGGTCGTAAGTACCGTTATATCATATATAGACCAAAACGTGGTACGCGATCGTGTTGCATTACATCGTACTAAATCATTGAAGCTGTTTTCTCGCAAAATGTTGCCATTGTTGCCACATTTGGTAAGTAGCACGATACATCATTTGCTTGCAATTGACCAGACTAACTCAAATATAAAGTTTAATCAAAATCGTTAGAGCCGTTTTCGAGAAAATCCATTTTAACTGAAATCGGCACTTAAGTAAACTACGCTTAATTTTGAGATTAGAATGATAATCTAGGGATTATCACACACACTCTATATATGAAGTTTGATCTAAATCCATCCACTCGTTTAGGCTGTAGCCTCGTGCACAGACAGACAGACAGACAGACAGACAGACAGGCACACGGCATTGGCGGACCTACTTTTTTGGACTTCTCCAATATAGTAATGTCAAGTTTGATTAAAATCTCGAGTTCCAAATTTTTGCACGAATACAATACTTGCCCTATAGATATAGGTGCAAGTAAAAAGACTCAAAAAAAGGTTGTTTATCCCTTGCGAATCTCAGTTGCCCTTTACTAAGCTTTTGGAAGGAAGACTGAAGAGGAGATTATTTATCCCTTTTAAAACTCAGTTTCCCTTTACTAAGCCTTTGGAAAAAAGACTAAGGAAAAGATTATTTATCCCTTGCGAAACTCAGTTCCCCTTTACTAAGCCTTTGGAAAAAAGACTCAAAAAAAGATTATTTATCCATTACGAATCTCAGTTGCCCTTTACTAAGCTTTTGGAAGGAAGACTGAAGAGAAGATTATTTATCCCTTTTAAAACTCAGTTCACCTTTACTAAGCCTTTGGAAGGAAGACTGAAAAGAAGACTATTTATCCCCTGCGAAACTCAGTTCACCTTTACTAAGACTTTGGAAGGAAGAATGAAAAGAAGATTATTTATCTCTTGCGAAATTCAGTTGCCCTTTCCTCAGCCTTTGGAAGGGAAACTGAATAAAAGATGACTTAGCTTTTGTAAAACTCACTTAACCTTTACTACGACTTTGGAATTAAGACTGAAAAGGAGATTATTTGTCCCTTGTGAAACTCAGTTCCCCTTTACTAAGCCTTTAAAAAAAAGACTCAAAAAAAGATTATTTATTCTTTGCGAAACTCAGTTCCCCTTTACTAAGCCTTTTGAAATAAAGTGCACGACTGGGCCGTACAAACTTGCACCTATACCCAAAATTCTTGTGTGTATTTGAGGTAAAAAGAAATAAACGAATATACCTATACTTTACATATGTATGTAAGTTGAAAACCAAGCAACGTCGTTACTATGTCATTTTCCTTCAGTTTCACTCATAAATTCATTGGCTTTGAAATTCGGTGAATATGCGAAAACCCAAAGCAAGTCCCTAAAAATGTAACAATATTTATTTTCTCTATCTCTGTCTTTTAACCAATGAAATTGAAATTCAGATAAATCCAGTAGCACGTGCGCAACAATCAAAACCTATATCGTAAGGAAAAAAAACTTTTCATGGCAACAGGTGTGTACTAGAGTGTTGCCGAGTAATAGATACGTATCAAAAGTGATTATTAATTTAGACGTGATGCTTCGTTTTCTTAAAAATGGCTAAGTTGATAGTTTTACTTTCGACTACAAATGCCATAAAAGAGTATCTTTATAACAATTTCCAACTTTTTGATTCTACAACATAGTTCCACTGCCATTGGAATATATTTTGTTAGTAATAATGGCAATATTATACAGATTTCGTTTTTTGAAGAAGTCAAGTAGAATACATACATATTTTTTGGTTCACTATAGTGTGCGTGTACTTTCGTAAATACACTTGCTTTGACTAATCTTTAAAAAGCAATTGAACCATTGTTATCAATCTGGCCTTAAACTATGAAATAAGGAGAATCTTGGAAAAAGCTTTTGCAATGGTATATTATTTTGAAAATCGGTTCAGTAGAAAGAAGTAGGGATAAAATTAGTGTTTGTCTATTAATATGATATGAAAATCGTGTTTTTGTTAAGCTGGCTGTAAGGAAAGTGGAATTATAGGCAATTTTGACGAAAAACGTGGTATGCCATATTATAGAGTTTTGTGAAAGAAGCCTAGATATGAAAATAAAACAGTAACGAGTAGAAAGTTTTCAAGACAAGCGTATTTTTATGAAGTTGACTCTAAGTAAAGTGCTTTTTAAAACAGTTTTGGTCAAAAACGATGTAAGCTATCTCGTAGGGTTTAAAAAGGCTTGCTCTAATATAAAATTTAATAACAATCCTTGGAGCCGTTTTCGAATAAATTGGCTCCAACTGCTCGATTTCGCGAATAATACCGTTATACTAACTTTTGACCAAAAATGTGATACAGTTCCTGATAGGATTTGAGATGTTTCATCATATGTCAATATCTAAATAAAATCCTTGAAGGCACTTCCAAGCAAATCGACTTTAAGTCACGTTGGTCGTAAGTACCGTTATATCATATATAGACCAAAACGTGGTACGCGATCGTGTTGCATTACATCGTACTAAATCATTGAAGCTGTTTTCTCGCAAAATGTTGCCATTGTTGCCACATTTGGTAAGTAGCACGATACATCATTTGCTTGCAATTGACCAGACTAACTCAAATATAAAGTTTAATCAAAATCGTTAGAGCCGTTTTCGAGAAAATCCATTTTAACTGAAATCGGCCTTAAGTAAACTACGCTTAATTTTGAGATTAGAATGATAATCTAGGGATTATCACACACACTCTATATATGAAGTTTGATCTAAATCCATCCACTCGTTTAGGCTGTAGCCTCGTGCACAGACAGACAGACAGACAGACAGACAGACAGGCACACGGCATTGGCGGACCTACTTTTTTGGACTTCTCCAATATAGTAATGTCAAGTTTGATTAAAATCTCGAGTTCCAAATTTTTGCACGAATACAATACTTGCCCTATAGATATAGGTGCAAGTAAAGAGACTGAAAAAAAGGTTGTTTATCCCTTGCGAATCTCAGTTGCCCTTTACTAAGCTTTTGGAAGGAAGACTGAAGAGGAGATTATTTATCCCTTTTAAAACTCAGTTTCCCTTTACTAAGCCTTTGGAAAAAAGACTCAAAAAAAGATTATTTATCCATTACGAATCTCAGTTGCCCTTTACTAAGCTTTTGGAAGGAAGACTGAAGAGAAGATTATTTATCCCTTTTAAAACTCAGTTCCCCTTTACTAAGCCTTTGGAAGGAAGACTGAAAAGAAGACTATTTATCCCCTGCGAAACTCAGTTCACCTTTACTAAGACTTTGGAAGGAAGAATGAAAAGAAGATTATTTATCTCTTGCGAAATTCAGTTGCCCTTTCCTCAGCCTTTGGAAGGGAAACTGAATAAAAGATGACTTAGCTTTTGTAAAACTCACTTAACCTTTACTACGACTTTGGAATTAAGACTGAAAAGGAGATTATTTGTCCCTTGTGAAACTCAGTTCCCCTTTACTAAGCCTTTAAAAAAAAGACTCAAAAAAAGATTATTTATTCTTTGCGAAACTCAGTTCCCCTTCACTAAGCCTTTGGAAATAAAGTGCACGACTGGGCCGTACAAACTTGCACCTATACCCAAAATTCTTGTGTGTATTTGAGGTAAAAAGAAATAAACGAATATACCTATACTTTACATATGTATGTAAGTTGAAAACCAAGCAACGTCGTTACTATGTCATTTTCCTTCAGTTTCACTCATAAATTCATTGGCTTTGAAATTCGGTGAATATGCGAAAACCCAAAGCAAGTCCCTAAAAATGTAACAATATTTATTTTCTCTATCTCTGTCTTTTAACCAATGAAATTGAAATTCAGATAAATCCAGTAGCACGTGCGCAACAATCAAAACCTATATCGTAAGGAAAAAAAACGTTTCCATGGCAACAGGTGTGTACAAGAGTGTTGCCGAGTAATAGATACGTATCAAAAGTGATTATTAATTTAGACGGGATGCTTCGTTTTCTTAAAAATGGCTAAGTTGATAGTTTTACTTTCGACTACAAATGCCATAAAAGAGTATCTTTATAACAATTTCCAACTTTTTGATTCTACAACATAGTTCCACTGCCATTGGAATATATTTTGTTAGTAATAATGGCAATATTATACAGATTTCGTTTTTTGAAGAAGTCAAGTAGAATACATACATATTTTTTGGTTCACTATAGTGTGCGTGTACTTTCGTAAATACACTTGCTTTGACTAATCTTTAAAAAGCAATTGAACCATTGTTATCAATCTGGCCTTAAACTATGAAATAAGGAGAATCTTGGAAAAAGCTTTTGCAATGGTATATTATTTTGAAAATCGGTTCAGTAGAAAGAAGTAGGGATAAAATTCCTGTTTGTCTATTAATATGATATGAAAATCGTGTTTTTGTTAAGCTGGCTGTAAGGAAAGTGGAATTATAGGCAATTTTGACGAAAAACGTGGTATGCCATATTATAGAGTTTTGTGAAAGAAGCCTAGATACGAAAATAAAACAGTAACGAGTAGAAAGTTTTCAAGACAAGCGTATTTTTATGAAGTTGACTCTAAGTAAAGTGCTTTTTAAAACAGTTTTGGTCAAAAACGATGTAAGCCATCTCGTAGGGTTTAAAAAGGCTTGCTCTAATATAAAATTTAATAACAATCCTTGGAGCCGTTTTCGAATAAATTGGCTCCAACTGCTCGATTTCGCGAATAATACCGTTATACTAACTTTTGACCAAAAATGTGATACAGTTCCTGATAGGATTTGAGATGTTTCATCATATGTCAATATCTAAATAAAATCCTTGAAGGCACTTCCAAGCAAATCGACTTTAAGTCACGTTGGTCGTAAGTACCGTTATATCATATATAGACCAAAACGTGGTACGCGATCGTGTTGCATTACATCGTACTAAATCATTGAAGCTGTTTTCTCGCAAAATGTTGCCATTGTTGCCACATTTGGTAAGTAGCACGATACATCATTTGCTTGCAATTGACCAGACTAACTCAAATATAAAGTTTAATCAAAATCGTTAGAGCCGTTTTCGAGAAAATCCATTTTAACTGAAATCGGCCTTAAGTAAACTACGCTTAATTTTGAGATTAGAATGATAATCTAGGGATTATCACACACACTCTATATATGAAGTTTGATCTAAATCCATCCACTCGTTTAGGCTGTAGCCTCGTGCACAGACAGACAGACAGACAGACAGACAGACAGACAGGCACGCACACGGCATTGGCGGACCTACTTTTTTGGACTTCTCCAATATAGTAATGTCAAGTTTGATTAAAATCTCGAGTTCCAAATTTTTGCACGAATACAATACTTGCCCTATAGATATAGGTGCAAGTAAAAAGACTGAAAAAAAGGTTGTTTATCCCTTGCGAATCTCAGTTGCCCTTTACTAAGCTTTTGGAAGGAAGACTGAAGAGGAGATTATTTATCCCTTTTAAAACTCAGTTTCCCTTTACTAAGCCTTTGGAAAAAAGACTAAGGAAAAGATTATTTATCCCTTGCGAAACTCAGTTCCCCTTTACTAAGCCTTTGGAAAAAAGACTCAAAAAAAGATTATTTATCCATTACGAATCTCAGTTGCCCTTTACCACAAATCACCTATATACAGATAGTCGTCTTCGAGGGGGTCTTCTCTTTTACCCTACAAGCTCGACGGACCTGGTGAACAAGAATGTGTCGCTGAATTTGCAGGCAAACTCACGCACACATTCAAATTCACTGGGCCCGTGACATCTGTCACATGGGCGCGGCCATCTTGGACAGAATAGTGTCAAAAATTGATGAACTGTGCTGGGAATGCTGTGTTCAAAAAGTAACTTCCAAAAATATTCTTCAATTCGTGGGGAATTTTAAGAAATACGTTACATTCAAAATTATTACATTTCAAATATAACGTATTTCTTGAAATACTTATACCAAATAAAAAACATGCTTTGGTATTCCATAATCAACAGAAATAATTTAATTTCTTCCACTGTGTACTTTGAAATAATAACCGATACGTTTAAAGCATATTTTGGGTGAAATAAAATGGAAGAATATGTTTCATAATGGGAGATGTTTGTATTCATAATATTGATTCGAAATGGGAGCATATTCATTTAATCAAGTAATGATCAAGTAATCCATTTTGCTTAAACATTATAAAGATACAAGCCAGAGGGCAACTATTTTCCAAATGACCAAATTGTCAGTAAAACAATGCAAAATAATAATAATAATATCTGGGGCAACAGGTCAATGGGAAGTAGAGTCTAGCTTCTCACAACCATTCGTGTTGTGCGTGTTATATTCTTTGCACAAATGGGGCCTAATGGTGAATGCCGTTCTTTTTTTTTTATTTGAGAATCTTTCTCATGACAAGCTATACTCTTGGATTTTTGTGAGACGCCCACAATAAAACAGAATATTCCGATTAATTTATATCATTCACATACACCATTCAATAACCAACACATTTTCCTTGTGTGAAGAATTAGTACAAACATAGGTTTGTAGGTACATATATTCTAAGAAAACGAATCAAGTTAACCAAATTGGTGAATTTACACGATAATCTAATGCGAAACAATGAAATAGTTGTATGCAAAAGTAGAAAAACTTCACAACAAAATAATAATTAAATTTAATAATTGAAATAACTTAACAGAAAAAACAAAAATATCGGCTTGCAAAAATTTCATTGTTATATGAAACCAATTTGTTTATTTGTTTCAAACACATTTTATTTATTTAAAAAAATAAATATATTTTAAGCTTTTAACTCCCCAAACTCCCCACTGCACTTCCAAACACACCCGCGGTGCCCAATTTGCTTTGTTTACATTGTGGCATGAGAATTTCAGAGTGCTATATCTCTTAAAAGAAAAAAGTGCGACAATATCTAAATACATTTTCGAATTCAGTGCAATAAATTGAATTAAATGGCATAAACAAAAAATGAAATAGGTGCCTAATATCAAAAATATTTTTATTCATTTTCGACAGAAAAGGTAAACAAGCGGGGAAAATCCACAACAAATTCCATCAAAAGGAAATTCAACTACATTTGCGACAGGTACGTGCTAAGCCGATACAAAGCCATCTTCGATTTACGTCATTGTTTGTTAAAACCATAAGCATAGACTTCCTCCACTCTAACAAAATAATACATGAGCTTTTTTTTCTGAGACTGCAGATGAGCTAATTAAACTTCAAATTCTCAATTTCACGTATTCACCGATAGGAACACAAGAGAGGATTAGGCCCCGCCCATTTGAGGGTGTTTTAGGGCAGGGGATGGAAAGACGACTATCTAGGTATAGTTCATCAATGCCCTTTACCACAAATCACCTATATACAGATAGTCGTCTTCGAGGGGGTCTTCTCTTTTACCCTACAAGCTCGACGGACCTGGTGAACAAGAATGTATCGCTGAATTTGCAGGCAAACTCACGCACACATTCAAATTCACTGGGCCCGTGACATCTGTCACATGGGCGCGGCCATCTTGGACAGAATAGTGTCAAAAATTGATGAACTGTGGAAGGGAATGCTGTGTTCAAAAAGTAACTTCCAAAAATATTCTTCAATTCGTGGGGAATTTTAAGAAATACGTTACATTCAAAATTATTACATTTCAAATATAACGTATTTCTTGAAATACTTATACCAAATAAAAAACATCCTTTGGTATTCCATAATCAACAGAAATAATTTAATTTCATCCACTGTGTACTTTGAAATAATAACCAATACGTTTAAAGCATATTTTGGGTGAAATAAAATGGAAGAATATGTTTCATAATGGGAGATGTTTGTATTCATAATATTGATTCGAAATGGGAGCATATTCATTCAATCAAGTAATGATCAAGTAATCCATTTTGCTTGAACATTTTAAAGATAAAAGCCAGAGGGCAACTATTTTCCAAATGACCAAATTGTCAGTAAAACAATGCAAAATAATAATAATAATATCTGGGGCAACAGGTCAATGGGAAGCAGAGCCTAGCTTCTCACAACCATTCGTGTTGTGCGTGTTATATTATTTGCACAAATGGAAGGGGCCTAATGGTGAATGCCGTTCCCGAAGGGCAGTTTTTATTTGAGAATCTTTCTCATGACAAGCTATTCTCTTGGATTTTTGTGAGACGCCCACAATAAAACAGAATATTCCGATTAATTTATATCATTTACATACACCATTCAATAACCAACACATTTTCCTTGTGTGAAGAATTAGTACAAACATAGGTTTGTAGGTACATATATACTAAGAACACGAATCAAGTTAACCAAATTGGTGAATTTACACGATAATCTATTGCGAAACAATGAAATAGTTGTATGCAAAAGTAGAAAAACTTCACAACAAAATAATAATTAAATTTAATAATTGAAATAACTTAACAGCAAAAAACAAAAATATCGGCTTGCAAAAATTTCATTGTTATATGAAACCAATTTGTTTATTTGTTTCAAACACATTTTATTTATTTAAAAAAATAAATATATTTTAAGCTTTTAACTCCCCAAACTCCCCACTGCACTTCCAAACACACCCGCGGTGCCCAATTTGCTTTGTTTACATTGTGGCATGAGAATTTCAGAGTGCTATATCTCTTAAAAGAAAAAAGTGCGACAATATCTAAATACATTTTCGAATTCAGTGCAATAAATTGAATTAAATGGCATAAACAAAAAATTAAATAGGTGCCTAATATCAAAAATATTTTTATTCATTTTCGACAGAAAAAGTAAACAAGCGGGGAAAATCCACAACAAATTCCATCAAAAGGAAATTCAACTACATTTGCGACAGGTACGTGCTAAGCCGATACAAAGCCATCATCGATTTACGTCATTGTTTGTTAAAACCATAAGCATAGACTTCCTCCACTCTAACAAAATAATACATGAGCTATTTTTTCTGAGACTGCAGATGAGCTAATTAAACTTCAAATTCTCAATTTCACGTATTCACCGATAGGAACACAAGAGAGGATTAGGCCCCGCCCATTTGAGGGTGTTTTAGGGCAGGGGATGGAAAGACGACTATCTAGGTATAGTTCATCAATGCCCTTTACTAAGCTTTTGGAAGGAAGACTGAAGAGAAGATTATTTATCCCTTTTAAAACTCAGTTCCCCTTTACTAAGCCTTTGGAATGAAGACTGAAAAGAAGACTATTTATCCCCTGCGAAACTCAGTTCACCTTTACTAAGACTTTGGAAGGAAGAATGAAAAGAAGATTATTTATCTCTTGCGAAATTCAGTTGCCCTTTCCTCAGCCTTTGGAAGGGAAACTGAATAAAAGATGACTTAGCTTTTGTAAAACTCACTTAACCTTTACTACGACTTTGGAATTAAGACTGAAAAGGAGATTATTTGTCCCTTGTGAAACCCAGTTCCCCTTTACTAAGCCTTTAAAAAAAAGACTCAAAAAAAGATTATTTATTCTTTGCGAAAGTCAGTTCCCCTTTACTAAGCCTTTTGAAATAAAGTGCACGACTGGACCGTACAAACTTGCACCTATACCCAAAATTCTTGTGTGTATTTGAGGTAAAAAGAAATAAACGAATATACCTATACTTTACATATGTATGTAAGTTGAAAACCAAGCAACGTCGTTACTATGTCATTTTCCTTCAGTTTCACTCATAAATTCATTGGCTTTGAAATTCGGTGAATATGCGAAAACCCAAAGCAAGTCCCTAAAAATGTAACAATATTTATTTTCTCTATCTCTGTCTTTTAACCAATGAAATTGAAATTCAGATAAATCCAGTAGCACGTGCGCAACAATCAAAACCTATATCGTAAGGAAAAAAAACGTTTTCATGGCAACAGGTGTGTACAAGAGTGTTGCCGAGTAATAGATACGTATCAAAAGTGATTATTAATTTAGACGGGATGCTTCGTTTTCTTAAAAATGGCTAAGTTGATAGTTTTACTTTCGACTACAAATGCCATAAAAGAGTATCTTTATAACAATTTCCAACTTTTTGATTCTACAACATAGTTCCACTGCCATTGGAATATATTTTGTTAGTAATAATGGCAATATTATACAGATTTCGTTTTTTGAAGAAGTCAAGTAGAATACATACATATTTTTTGGTTCACTATAGTGTGCGTGTACTTTCGTAAATACACTTGCTTTGACTAATCTTTAAAAAGCAATTGAACCATTGTTATCAATCTGGCCTTAAACTATGAAATAAGGAGAATCTTGGAAAAAGCTTTTGCAATGGTATATTATTTTGAAAATCGGTTCAGTAGAAAGAAGTAGAGATAAAATTCCTGTTTGTCTATTAATATTATATGAAAATCGTGTTTTTGTTAAGCTGGCTGTAAGGAAAGTGGAATTATAGGCAATTTTGACGAAAAACGTGGTATGCCATATTATAGAGTTTTGTGAAAGAAGCCTAGATATGAAAATAAAACAGTAACGAGTAGAAAGTTTTCAAGACAAGCGTATTTTTATGAAGTTGACTCTAAGTAAAGTGCTTTTTAAAACAGTTTTGGTCAAAAACGATGTAAGCCATCTCGTAGGGTTTAAAAAGGCTTGCTCTAATATAAAATTTAATAACAATCCTTGGAGTCGTTTTCGAATAAATTGGCTCCAACTGCTCGATTTCGCGAATAATACCGTTATACTAACTTTTGACCAAAAATGTGATACAGTTCCTGATAGGATTTGAGATGTTTCATCATATGTCAATATCTAAATAAAATCCTTGAAGGCACTTCCAAGCAAATCGACTTTAAGTCACGTTGGTCGTAAGTACCGTTATATCATATATAGACCAAAACGTGGTACGCGATCGTGTTGCATTACATCGTACTAAATCATTGAAGCTGTTTTCTCGCAAAATGTTGCCATTGTTGCCACATTTGGTAAGTAGCACGATACATCATTTGCTTGCAATTGACCAGACTAACTCAAATATAAAGTTTAATCAAAATCGTTAGAGCCGTTTTCGAGAAAATCCATTTTAACTGAAATCGGCCTTAAATAAACTACGCTTAATTTTGAGATTAGAATGATAATCTAGGGATTATCACACACACTCTATATATGAAGTTTGATCTAAATCCATCCACTCGTTTAGGCTGTAGCCTCGTGCACAGACAGACAGACAGACAGACAGACAGACAGACAGGCACGCACACGGCATTGGCGGACCTACTTTTTTGGACTTCTCCAATATAGTAATGTCAAGTTTGATTAAAATCTCGAGTTCCAAATTTTTGCACGAATACAATACTTGCCCTATAGATATAGGTGCAAGTAAAAAGACTGAAAAAAAGGTTGTTTATCCCTTGCGAATCTCAGTTGCCCTTTACTAAGCTTTTGGAAGGAAGACTGAAGAGGAGATTATTTATCCCTTTTAAAACTCAGTTTCCCTTTACTAAGCCTTTGGAAAAAAGACTAAGGAAAAGATTATTTATCCCTTGCGAAACTCAGTTCCCCTTTACTAAGCCTTTGGAAAAAAGACTCAAAAAAAGATTATTTATCCATTACGAATCTCAGTTGCCCTTTACTAAGCTTTTGGAAGGAAGACTGAAGAGAAGATTATTTATCCCTTTTAAAACTCAGTTCCCCTTTACAGACAGACAGACAGACAGACAGACAGGCACACGGCATTGGCGGACCTACTTTTTTGGACTTCTCCAATATAGTAATGTCAAGTTTGATTAAAATCTCGAGTTCCAAATTTTGCACGAATACAATACTTGCCCTATAGATATAGGTGCAAGTAAAAAGACTGAAAAAAAGGTTGTTTATCCCTTGCGAATCTCAGTTGCCCTTTACTAAGCTTTTGGAAGGAAGACTGAAGAGGAGATTATTTATCCCTTTTAAAACTCAGTTTCCCTTTACTAAGCCTTTGGAAAAAAGACTAAGGAAAAGATTATTTATCCCTTGCGAAACTCAGTTCCCCTTTACTAAGCCTTTGGAAAAAAGACTCAAAAAAAGATTATTTATCCATTACGAATCTCAGTTGCCCTTTACTAAGCTTTTGGAAGGAAGACTGAAGAGAAGATTATTTATCCCTTTTAAAACTCAGTTCCCCTTTACTAAGCCTTTGGAATGAAGACTGAAAAGAAGACTATTTATCCCCTGCGAAACTCAGTTCACCTTTACTAAGACTTTGGAAGGAAGAATGAAAAGAAGATTATTTATCTCTTGCGAAATTCAGTTGCCCTTTCCTCAGCCTTTGGAAGGGAAACTGAATAAAAGATGACTTAGCTTTTGCAAAACTCACTTAACCTTTACTACGACTTTGGAATTAAGACTGAAAAGGAGATTATTTGTCCCTTGTGAAACTCAGTTCCCCTTTACTAAGCCTTTAAAAAAAAAGACTCAAAAAAAGATTATTTATTCTTTGCGAAACTCAGTTCCCCTTTACTAAGCCTTTTGAAATAAAGTGCACGACTGGACCGTACAAACTTGCACCTATACCCAAAATTCTTGTGTGTATTTGAGGTAAAAAGAAATAAACGAATATACCTATACTTTACATATGTATGTAAGTTGAAAACCAAGCAACGTCGTTACTATGTCATTTTCCTTCAGTTTCACTCATAAATTCATTGGCTTTGAAATTCGGTGAATATGCGAAAACCCAAAGCAAGTCCCTAAAAATGTAACAATATTTATTTTCTCTATCTCTGTCTTTTAACCAATGAAATTGAAATTCAGATAAATCCAGTAGCACGTGCGCAACAATCAAAACCTATATCGTAAGGAAAAAAAACGTTTCCATGGCAACAGGTGTGTACAAGAGTGTTGCCGAGTAATAGATACGTATCAAAAGTGATTATTAATTTAGACGTGATGCTTCGTTTTCTTAAAAATGGCTAAGTTGATAGTTTTACTTTCGACTACAGATGCCATAAAAGAGTATCTTTATAACAATTTCCAACTTTTTGATTCTACAACATAGTTCCACTGCCATTGGAATATATTTTGTTAGTAATAATGGCAATATTATACAGATTTCGTTTTTTGAAGAAGTCAAGTAGAATACATACATATTTTTTGGTTCACTATAGTGTGCGTGTACTTTCGTAAATACACTTGCTTTGACTAATCTTTAAAAAGCAATTGAACCATTGTTATCAATCTGGCCTTAAACTATGAAATAAGGAGAATCTTGGAAAAAGCTTTTGCAATGGTATATTATTTTGAAAATCGGTTCAGTAGAAAGAAGTAGGGATAAAGTTCCTGTTTGTCTATTAATATGATATGAAAATCGTGTTTTTGTTAAGCTGGCTGTAAGGAAAGTGGAATTATAGGCAATTTTGACGAAAAACGTGGTATGCCATATTATAGAGTTTTGTGAAAGAAGCCTAGATATGAAAATAAAACAGTAACGAGTAGAAAGTTTTCAAGACAAGCGTATTTTTATGAAGTTGACTCTAAGTAAAGTGCTTTTTAAAACAGTTTTGGTCAAAAACGATGTAAGCCATCTCGTAGGGTTTAAAAAGGCTTGCTCTAATATAAAATTTAATAACAATCCTTGGAGCCGTTTTCGAATAAATTGGTTCCAACTGCTCGATTTCGCGAATAATACCGTTATACTAACTTTTGAGCAAAAATGTGATACAGTTCCTGATAGGATTTGAGATGCTTTATCATATGTCAATATCTAAATAAAATCGTTGAAGGCACTTTCAAGCAAATCGACTTTAAGTCACGTTGGTCGTAAGTACCGTTATATCATATATAGACCAAAACGTGGTACGCGATCGTGTTGCATTACATCGTACTAAATCCTTGAAGCTGTTTTCTCGCAAATTGTTGCCATTGCTGCCACATTTGGTAAGTAGCACGATACATCATTTGATTGCAATTGACCAGACTAATTCAAATATAAAGTTTAATCAAAATCGTTAGAGCCGTTTTCGAGAAAATTCATTTTAACTGAAATCGGCCTCAAGTAAATTACGCTTAATTTTGAGATTAGAATGATAATCTAGGGATTATCACACACACTCTATATATGAAGCTTGATCTAAATCCATCCACTCGTTTAGGCTGTAGCCTCGTGCACAGACAGACAGACAGACAGACAGACAGACAGACAGGCACACGGCATTGGCGGACCTACTTTTTTGGACTTCTCCAATATAGTAATGTCAAGTTTGATTAAAATCTCGAGTTCCAAATTTTGCACGAATACAATACTTGCCCTATAGGTATAGGTGCAAGTAAAAAGACTGAAAAAAAGATTGTTTATCCCTTGCGAATCTCAGTTGCCCTTTACTAAGCTTTTGGAAGGAAGACTGAAGAGAAGATTATTTATCCCTTTTAAAACTCAGTTTCCCTTTACTAAGACTTTGGAAAAAAGACAAAGGAAAAGATTATTTATCCCTTGCGAAACTCAGTTCCCCTTTACTAAGCCTTTGGAAAAAAGACTCAAAAAAAGATTATTCAGCTTTTGTGAAAATAAATTCCCCTTTACTAAGCCTTTGGAAGGAAGACTGCAAAGAAGACTATTCATCCCTTGTGAAACTTCCCCTTTACGAAGCCTTTTCGAAAAAAGACTGAAGAAAATATTATTTATCCCTTGCGAAGCTCAGTTCCCCTTTACTAAGATTTTGGAAAAAAGACTCAAAAAAGATTTTTCTGTGAAACTAAATTCCCCTTTACTAAGCCTTTGGAAGGAAAACCGAATAAAATATTATTTAGAATCTGTGAAGCTCAGTTCCCCTTTACTAAGCCTTTGGAAGGAAGACTGACAAGAAGGTTATTTATCCCCTGCGAATCTAAGTTCACCTTTACTAAGACTTTGGAAGGAAGAATGAAAAGCAGATTATTTATCTCTTGCGAAATTCAGTTGCCCTTTCCTCAGTCTTTGGAAGAGAAACTGAATAAAAGATGACTTAGCTTTTGTAAAACTCACTTAACGTTTACTAAGAACTTGGAATTAAGACTGAAAAGGAGATTATTTGTCCCTTGTGAAACTCAGTTCCCCTTTACTAAGCCTTTGGAAGGAAGACTGAAAAGAAGACTATTCATCCCCTGCGAAACTCAGTTCACCTTTACTAAGACTTTGGAAGGAAGAATGAAAAGAAGATTATTTATCTCTTGCGAAATTCAGTTGCCCTTTCCTCAGCCTTTGGAAGGGAAACTGAATAAAAGATGACTTAGCTTTTGTAAAACTCACTTAACCTTTACTAAGACTTTGGAATTAAGACTGAAAAGGAGATTATTTGTCCCTTGTGAAACTCAGTTCCCCTTTACTAAGCCTTTGGAAAAAAGACTGAAAAAAAGATTATTTATGCTTTGCGAAACTCAGTTCCTCTTCAAACTACGCTTAATTTTGAGATTAGAATGATAATCTAGGGATTATCGCACAGACTCTATATATGAAGTTTGATCTAAATCCATCCACTCGTTTAGGCTGTAGCCTCGTGCACAGACAGACAGACAGAGAGACAGACAGACAGACAGACATACAGGCACACGGCGTTGGCGGACCTACTTTTTTGGACTTCTCCAATATAGTAATGTCAAGTTTGATTAAAATCTCGAGTTCCAAAATTTGCACGAATACAATACTTGCCATATAGGTATAGGTAAGTAAGGTAAGAAGTAAAAAGACTGAAAAAAAAGTTGTCTATCCCTTGCGAATCTCAGTTGCCCTTTACTAAGCTTTTGGAAGGAAGACTGAAGTGAAGATTATTTATCCCTTTTAAAACTCAGTTCCCCTTTACTAAGCCTTTGGAAGGAAGACTGAAAAGAATACTATTTATCCCCTGCGAAACTCAGTTCACCTTTACTAAGACTTTGGAAGGAAGAATGAAAAGAAGATTATTTATCTCTTGCGAAATTCAGTTGCCCTTTCCTCAGCCTTTGGAAGGGAAACTGAATAAAAGATGACTTAGCTTTAGTAAAACTCACTTAACCTTTACTAAGACTTTGGAATTAAGACTGAAAAGGAGATTATTTGTCCCTTGTGAAACTCAGTTCCCCTTTACTAAGCCTTTTGTTGTGTTCCCCGATCGAAGGGGTTAATTTACCGCGCGGCGTTAATGAGGGGGTTTTATAAAAGGGGAAATTAAATAAAAAAGAAAACAAACTGGAGACACAAAAACGGCCGCGCACGCGAATGGTAAAAATGCGAATGAGATGGGGAGCGAAAAAGGGAAACACAACAATGCAGCAAAGGTCGCTTGCTGCGAATTCCCGACTGCTCAGCTGGGGTGGGTCCGGGATAAAAATGTAGGGAATTTGTTCCTTGGGTTGGAACACAAGGGGCGCCAGGTAATCTTTTGTTAGAAAAGGTAAAATTACCAAAACCTTTAGAAATTAAAGAATTGATTGTGGTGGTGGCAGATATATGTATTTATTACTGTACCGATGGGGTAAAACAAAAGGGGCCGCAATCAAGGAAATTAAAATAAAAAAGAAAATGAAAATTCGGCCACAGAGGGTAGCTCCGGATTCTCATACGGTTGAAGTTACGGGGTGGGTCGCGAACAGTAAGCTTTAACCGGAATTAAGCCTTCGGTTAAAAAAAAAACGGAATGGGCGATGGCTTACGCGATTCAATTTTAACAAATATCCTACACGATTATCTAAACTAATTATTAAAAGAATCACTCAAAAACACTCTGAAATCACTATACTTATCCTTTCTCCTATGTGGTTGGGGATGATTCCCTACACTGCTTTCTAAGCTGCTTAAAGTCCTGGTTGGGGGATGGTGGGTGGTCTCCGCCACAGTCACTGTCCTGATCTCGTCCTGTCAGCTGTCTAGGCTCGTCCTAGATCGTCCTGTCTTCCTGTTTCTCCTCTTTAGATCTTTTTTTTTGTTTTGTCCCCTGTGGGATCTCTCCTTATCTCCTTTTTTTCTTTTTTCGTTCTTTGTTTTTCTGCCTCGCAGAACTTCCTTTCTCTCTATCAGATTAAGAAGTGGCTTGTTGGAACAAGTCCAGCTTCTTCCATCCACTCACGCATTCTCACACACACACACTCATGAGGAGAATTCAGCCGTCTCCAACGTTATTGGCAACGAACAGTTCCTGGCGCCTGTCTCTCTGGCGGGGAACTGTATTGGTGTTGGTGGAGACTGAATTCGCCTCGTTCTCTCCGCTGCAGTTGATTTAGCTGCCAGAACAAAGGGAATCACATCCAGAGCTCTGACAGCTTCCTCTCTCACCGCTTCAAGTTCTCACTCTCTCGTAGCTCTGTTTGTTTAAGGATTTCAGTGACTGCTTGGGTTCGCATCC
Source organism: Xylota segnis (assembly GCA_963583995.1). Classification (NCBI taxonomy): domain Eukaryota; kingdom Metazoa; phylum Arthropoda; class Insecta; order Diptera; family Syrphidae; genus Xylota; species Xylota segnis. The sequence goes on along the minus strand of OY757236.1, from coordinate 90,185,638 downwards.
ACTCTCCTGACCAGGGCTAAATATCAAACAAAAAGGATAATTAAAATGACCCTAAGAGAAAGGATAAGTTAACGCGGAACTATCGATCGCGTAAACCATCGTGCAGACTTTAAGGGAAAAAGGTACCCAGAGAATCGGGAGCTATCCTTTACAAACTAAAAATAGCGCTCTCTTCTGAGAGTTTATATAATGGTGGGTGATGAGCAAACAAATAGATTTAGGGTGGGCCTCCTGGCCTTATAACTTTGGACATCAGATTTTGGGACGTTGGAGGCGTTTCGTAGCCTCTTTGTGGTCTTCATTGAAAGGGTCAGGATGAGTCTCCAGGCGGTCCACCTGGCTCTTCCTGCTTCAGACTCATCCGTCTGGCTCCGGGATACCTGCTTTGTCATCCCCTTCAAGCATATGGGAAAGAGTGAGCACTGAGTTGGAAACCAACCCAGGAACGCTCAGTTAACCCTTAGCTCTTCCGAGGACGACGGGTAAAAGAAAAGAAAAGGCAAGAAAAAGGGTGGATGGGTAGGGTTAGGAGGGATGGAGCGGAGAAGGACTTTTGTGCGTTTTTTGAACGCAACACTTTGGAAAAAAGACTGAAAAAAAGATTATTTATGCTTTGCGAAACTCAGTTCCTCTTCAAACTACGCTTAATTTTGAGATTAGAATGATAATCTAGGGATTATCACACAGACTCTATATATGAAGTTTGATCTAAATCCATCCACTCGTTTAGGCTGTAGCCTCGTGCACAGACAGACAGACAGAGAGACAGACAGACAGACAGACAGACAGACAGGCACACGGCATTGGCGGACCTACTTTTTTGGACTTCTCCAATATAGTAATGTCAAGTTTGATTAAAATCTCGAGTTCCAAATTTTGCACGAATACAATACTTGCCCTATAGGTATAGGTGCAAGTAAAGACTGAAAAAAAGGTTGTTTATCCCTTGCGAATCTCAGTTGTCCTTTACTAAACTTTTGGAAGGAAGACTGAAGTGAAGATTATTTATCCCTTTTAAAACTCAGTTCCCCTTTACTAAGCCTTTGGAAGGAAGACTGAAAAGAAGGTTGTTGTGTTCCCCGATCGAAGGGGTGAATTAATTCGCGCGACTTTAATGAGGGGGAATTAATTTAAAAAAAGGGAACTAAAATAAAAGAAAAAAACTAGAGAGACACAAATCCGGCTGCGCACGCGAATGTCAAATGGTCGGATGAGAGATGGGGGAGCGGAAATGGGAATCACAACAATGCAGCGAATATCCGTTGCTGCGAATTCCCGACTGCTCAGCTGGGGTGGGTCCTGGATAAAAAGAAACGTAGGGAATTTGTTCCTTGGGTTGGAACACAAGGGGCGCCAGGTAATCTTTTAATAGAGAAGGAAAAATTACCAAAACCTTGGAAAATGAAAGAATTGATTGTGGTGGTGGCAGATATATATATATATTTATTAATGTACCGATGGGGTAAAACAAAAGGCCGCAAAATAACGAATTTAAAATAAAAAAAGAAAATGAAAATTCGGCCACAGAGGGTAGCTCCGGATTCTCATACGGTTGAAGTTACGGGGTTAGGTCGCGAACAGTATAAGTAACCGGAATCTACCTTCGGTTAAAACAAACGGAATGGGCAATAAGTGGCTTGTTGGAACAAGTCCAGCTTCTTCTCACACATCTCTCATTCTCACACACACACACTCATGAGGTGAATTCAGCCGTCTCCAACGTTATTGTTAACGAACAGTTCCTGGCGCCTGTCTCTCTGGCGGGGAACTGTATTGGTGTTGGTGGAGACTGCCAGAACAAAGGGAATCACATCCAGAGCTCTGACAGCTTCCTCTCTTACGGCTTCGAGTCCTCACTCTCTCGCCGCTCTGTTCGTTTATGCGTTCTAGTGACTGTTTAGGTTCCCATCCACTCTCCTGACCAGGGCTAAATATCAAACAAAAAGGATAATTAAAATGACCCTAAGAGAAAGGATAAGTTAACGCGGAACTATCGATCGCGTAAACCATCGTGCAGACTTTAAGGGCAAAAAAGTACCCAGAGAATCGGGAGCTATCCTTTACAGAAAAAAAATAGCGCTCTCTTTTGAGAGTTTTATAATTGTAGGTGATGGACAAACAAATGGTTTTAGGGTGGGCCTCCTGGCCTTATAACTTTGGACATCAGATTTTGGGACGTTGGAGGCGTTTCGTAGCCTCTTTGTGGTCTTCATTGAAAGGGTCAGGATGAGTCTCTAGGCGGTCCACCTGGCTCTTCCTGCTTCAGACTCATCCGTCTCGCTCCGGGATACCTGCTTTGTCATCCCCTTCAAGCATATGGGAAAGAGTGAGCACTGAGTTGAAAACCAACCCAGGAACGCTCAGTTAACCCTTAGCTCTTCCGAGGACGATGGGTAAAAGAAAAGAAAAGGCAAGAAAAAGGGTGGATGGGTAGGGTTAGGAGGGATGGAGCGGAGAAGGACTTTTGTGCGCTTTTTGAACGCAACAAACCCCACCCTTACCTCCTAAAAGAAAGGAGTTGACATTTCGACCGAAATGTCGAAGTAAAAAGAAAAAAAAAAATCCGAAATGGATCACCCCAGGTAGACGACACAACAAATTTTAACAAATGCTAAGGGGGGACGATACAACTACCTACGTCGTAATCGCCCTTGGCGAGTTCCTCTTGGCGCTTCTTCGGCGCGACTATCTTCCCTATCTGGCTCGTGATCATCGTTGCATGGCTTGAGGTCCTTCACGTGCCATGTTCCTCTTTCTTTCCCCTGTTCATCCCTAAGGACATAAGTCCAAGGGGAGACTTTCTTTTGAATAAAGAAAGGACCAACGTATTTTGGCGCCAGTTTCGCAGCATAAAAATTAGCCGCCTCGGAGAGCGCGAAATTCCTACGCCATACAACCTCATTCGGAAGATACTGGACATCTCTCCTCCTGAGATTGTAGGCCCTACTCGCCTTCTGACTCGCTAAAGCTAGCTTCTTCCTAATATCTTCCCTAAGCTGTCTAAACCTACTCTCTAAAATGGACATATCTAATTCCCTATCAGCTGTGGGTGGTTCCCTATCTCCTATGCTATTTTCCCTATCTAACGGCCTAGTGTCCCTATCTCCTATATCTATTTCCCTATCTTCCACAGCTGAGTCTCTATCCCTACCAAAATTCGCGTAGTACGGAGAGACCCGAAGAACATCGTGTTCTGACGTGCGGATACTGCATGCCTTCGCGAGGTGCATGTCCCACGTCCGATGATTCTCCGACACATACGCGCGAAGTGTCGTCTTAATGATTTGGTTAATCCTCTCGGCAGGATTAGCCTGGGGGTGGTAATGGGCAGTGAATCGAATCTGTGAACCATAAGAATCACAGAGGGTTTTCAGTTCCTTACTTCGGAACTGAGGGCCGTTGTCGCAGATCACAGACTTGGGTACGCCGAATAAAAGAAAAACATGATCTTCCAGATCCCTACAAATCGCCGATGCCGTCGCAGACCTAAGGGGGAACAACAAGGGGAATTTAGTGAAGTAGTCTACGACGGTAAGAATATAAACAAACCCCCGACTTGACCTTGGCAGAGGGCCAACCATGTCGACACAAATCGTCTCCCAGGGATTCGAAATCCCTCTCCTTTCAACCATCCAACCAGCTGGTTTCTCGTTCACTGGCTTCACGCTCTGGCATACCCTACAACTCCTAACATATTTGGTAATATCTGACCTCATCTTAGGCCAGTAATACCGGGTCCCTACTCTCGCAAAGGTCTTGCGAACCCCCATGTGCCCTGCTAATGGGTTGTCATGACATTCCCTCAACACTCTAAGCCTATCTGCTTTAGCAACTACTTCTTTCCACTCGGAACTACTGTCATGCACAACCACGTGATTTGCCCTAACAAACTTAAATAAAATTCCCCTATCGACCCTCCAGGCTGGAAAAGCTAAAGGATTCGATTCTACTTTCGTGATCATCTTAACGATCCAAGGATCGGAACTTTGCTCATCTATTTCCGCTACAACCGCAGCGTTCCTAGAGAGCATATCGGGAACTACATGGCCCTTTCCCTTCCGATGCACGATTTCGAAGTCGAACTGTTGAAGCCTTACAGCCCAGAGCGCTAACCTACCACACGGATCCTTGAGATTGCTCAACCACACTAGGGAATAGTGATCCGTCACAACCGTAAACCGAACCCCTTCGATATACGGACGCAACTTCTCAACTGCCCACAGTACAGCCAAGCACTCCTTCTCCGTGGTTGAATAGTTCCTCTCGTTCCTATTCAACGACCTACTCAAATAACAGATTACTTTTTCCCCCTCATCAAATGTCTGACTGAGTACTGCTCCGACCCCATAGTCCGAAGCGTCTGTTTGCACGACAAACTTTCGCTCAAAATCCGGGCAGGTCAGAATCGGGGCACCAGGCACTCCTTTGCCTTTTGAAAACTCCCCTCGCACTCTTCGGACCAGATGAACCTACTGCTCTTCTTTAGCAAGTCGGTCAACGGTTTCACCAAAACTGAGAAGTTTGGTATAAATCTCCTATACCAGGATACCGTGCCGACAAAGCTCCTAACTTCCCTAACATTCCTTGGTGCAGGAATCCCTAACATACTTTCTACTTTTTCTGGATCCACATGCAACCCATGGCGATCCACTACATAACCTAGGAATTTAAGAGACGACCTGCAGAAGTTACACTTCTCCCTGCACACTTTCAGCCCCGCCGCACACAATCGCTTGAAAACTTCTTCCAGGATTTCCAGATGTTTTTGGAAACTATCTGTAACGATGATAATATCGTCCAAATATACAAACACGTGCGGTTCCAAATCGGCCCCAAGCACGGTGTCTATAAACCTTTGCCATGTCGCCGGTGCGTTATGCAGCCCGAATGGCATTCTCTTGAACTGGAAGAGTCCTCGATTGGGTACTGTAAAGGCAGTGTACGGCCTAGACTTCTCCTCCACAGGGATCTGCCAATATGCGGATTTAATGTCCAGCGAAGACAGAAACTTGGCATCCCTGAGCTTGTCTAGTGTGGCTGAAATATAAGGGAGAGGATAAGCATCTCGCTCAGTAACTTTGTTGAGCTTCGACGCTCCTGAATCTAAAAGCCCTACTAGCCTAATGCCAAAAACCATAACCGCTAAATATGGGCGTACGTCATCCTTCGATGCCTCGAGCGTAAAGCCTAGCTGCACAACAACCAACTGGTTGCCAGCAGGCGACCTACTTAATTTCTTCGGCGTTCTTGCCCTGCCGTTGCAAGACACCGACTCCCATTTCCCGAACAGTTTCCGCAATCCCTACGGAGAACTCCTACTCTACCACAACCTGAACAACGCCTAGGAGCGGAGCACGAACTCGAAAGATAACCCTCTTGGTTGCAGTTGAAACACCTCAACCGTCGAACAGGTTGAGGGTTCCTTCTCGCAACCACCGCAACTTCTGGTTCCTCGACTGCTACGTAAGCCAAGTCGGGTTCCAACAAGCCGCGGGAACGTTGAGTGGGAGGTGGAGTGAAGGAGTCAACATTGGCCCGGACCACCTCCAACTTTCTACCCAATGCAACCAAGTCCGAAATGGTCTTGGGGTCAGCCAACCCGAGTTGCATCTGGTAGAATGGAGCCAGGTTCCGCTGTATCGTCCCTAGCTTCCTCCTCTCACTCAATGGTTCAGAGAGCCTACCAAACAGATTGTCCATGATGGCGACATACACGCCAATGGACTCTTTCTTCCCTTGGGTACGACGCCTGATCTCCTCCAGAAGAAGATCATCATAGTTGGGAGGGAGGAACTCCAATTTCAATTTAGGGCCTTTTTTTCTTCCTGCTCCTCCTTAGAATCGGGACGCGACCTCCCAATACGCGAAGTCGCCCACTCGATTTTGGTCACGACCTTCGCGTATTCCGGCGTGTTGCTTTGCGGCCTACTCTCTAACAAAAGCCCGATCTCCCCGATCTTACTTTCGACCGCGTCCCTATCTTCCGCGAAACTAAAAGGGTACTCGGTCCCTTCGAACGATCCCCGTCGTTCGAGGACTTTCGCCGCCCGCAATGCCTTCCGCATTTTGTCGACCGTCCCTACTGATAGGCCTCTGAACTCTATTTCATAGGAAAGTTCCTCCTGGGACAGCCTATTAATCTCCATTTTTTTTTTTCTAAATATACCGCGGTAGCGAAAGCGAAATAAGAAAATAAATGAAATCCCCGAACAAATAGTATTAAAGAAAATATACCAACTCGAATAGTATTAAAAGAAAATTATCCCAAAAAGGTATTAATACTTTTGCTGTTGCACTACGGCAACACTATCCCTTAGTGCGACAAACTGAAACTTAATATAAAAAAAAACGAAGGAAATTCGCGGCTATCACGACGCACAAATTCAATTTGCAAACCAAGAAAAAAAGGCAAACAAAAGAAAAAAATATATATATATATATGTGTATGTATATATATAAAACTAAATGTGCAAACCAAAAGAATGCACCCCAAACAAAATAAAAAAAAATCAAGAGTAAAATTAAAAGCAAACGAAATCCCCAATAAATAAATGATAATAATAAAAAACCAATAAAAGAAAAAAGAAAAAACAAACACCTACTTGTTGACCAGGGGTAGAACAACCTGGTTTCTGGTTACCTTGATGGTGGAGAACAAAAATAATCCCTCGTTGACCTGTCGCTTGATTCACAGGTATTCCTTGTAATGTTCCAGTGGGTGGATGGGCCGGGTAAACCTAGACACTTGGGATGAGAAAAAAAACCAAAGTAAAAGGTTCGCAATAAAGGAAAAAACACAAAGACACTTCCCTGATCACAGACACTAAACCACTGCACCACAAATCAAAGATTTTCTTTTTTTTTATTTCTCGAGCCCCACACGTTGGGCGTCAATTTGTTGTGTTCCCCGATCGAAGGGGTGAATTAATTCGCGCGACTTTAATGAGGGGGAATTAATTTAAAAAAAGGGAACTAAAATAAAAGAAATAAAGTGCACGACTGGGTCGTACGTACTTGCACCGTAATGCTATAAGTGTATAATTTTATCAGAATTAAAGTCCAAGTCTTGCTCTTCCCAGTAAAGTAGGCATTCCGCGTTTCCATACTCAATGTTTTGTTTTTATAAAAATGTCCATAAAAAGTGGGCGTGGCCAGATAAGGTGTTTGAGTGAATTATAGAAAATTCGAACGCCTATTACTTTGCTAAAATAATTTTTTCTCAATTTCTAGTAAAAATTTTGAAAAAAAAAAGTTTTATAAAAGTGGGCCACGCAAAATTTGGTATGCCATTATTTTGCACTTGTCTTATAACCTATAAATAATAATTTTTAGCCCAATCGCCGAACAAATACCCGAGAAACAGCTGATTTTCAATATTACCGTTATTCGAATTTTTCGTGAAAAACGTGGTATGCCACCTCATAGCATATGCCCAAACTAACCCACACATCAAATTTTATCGAAATCGTTAGAGCCGTTTTCGAGAAAATCCATTTTAACTGAAATCGGCCTTAAGTAAACTACCCTTAATTTTGAGGTTAGAATGAAAATTCAAATTTCACCTCTAGGGAATATCCCACAGACCCTATATATGAAGTTTGAAGTAAATCCGTTCAGCCGTTTAGGCTGTAGTCGAATATACAGACAGACAGACAGACAGACAGACAGACAGACAGACAGACAGACAGACAGACGGCATTGGCGGACCTACTTTTTTGGACTTCTCTATTATAGTAATGTCAAGTTTGATTAAAAACTCGAGTTCCAAATTTTGCACGAATACAATACTTGCCCTACAGGTATAGGTGCAAGTAAAAAACTAGAGAGACACAAAACCGGCCGCGCACGCGAATGTCAAATGGTCGGATGAGAGATGGGGGAGCGGAAATGGGAATCACAACAATGCAGCGAATATCCGTTGCTGCGAATTCCCGACTGCTCAGCTGGGGTGGGTCCTGGATAAAAAGAAACGTAGGGAATTTGTTCCTTGGGTTGGAACACAAGGGGCGCCAGGTAATCTTTTAATAGAGAAGGAAAAATTACCAAAACCTTGGAAAATGAAAGAATTGATTGTGGTGGCAGATATATATATATATTTATTAATGTACCGATGGGGTAAAACAAAAGGCCGCAAATTAACGAATTTAAAATAAAAAAAGCTAAGCTGCTTAAAGTCCTGGTTGGGGGATGGTGGGTGGTCTCCGCCACAGTCACAATTCTCGTACTTAATCGTCCTGTCTTCCAGGTCCTCTCTGTTGTTTAATTTGTCCCCTGTGGGATCTCTTCTCCTGTCTGTTGGTTTTTTTTTTTGTCCCCTGTGGGATATCTTCTTCTTGTTTTCTTTTGTTTTCTGGCAAGCAGAACTTCCTCGCTCTCTATCGGATCAAGAAGTGGCTTGTTGGAACAAGTCCAGCTTCTTCTCACACATCTCTCATTCTCACACACACACACTCATGAGGTGAATTCAGCCGTCTCCAACGTTATTGTTAACGAACAGTTCCTGGCGCCTGTCTCTCTGGCGGGGAACTGTATTGGTGTTGGTGGAGACTGAATTCGCCTCGTTCTCTCCGCTGCAGTTGATTTAGCTGCCAGAACAAAGGGAATCACATCCAGAGCTCTGACAGCTTCCTCTCTTACGGCTTCGAGTCCTCACTCTCTCGCCGCTCTGTTCGTTTATGCGTTCTAGTGACTGTTTAGGTTTCCATCCACTCTCCTGACCAGGGCTAAATATCAAACAAAAAGGATAATTAAAATGACCCTAAGAGAAAGGATAAGTTAACGCGGAACTATCGATCGCGTAAACCATCGTGCAGACTTTAAGGGCAAAAAAGTACCCAGAGAATCGGGAGCTATCCTTTACAGAAAAAAAATAGCGCTCTCTTTTGAGAGTTTTATAATTGTAGGTGATGGACAAACAAATGGTTTTAGGGTGGGCCTCCTGGCCTTATAACTTTGGACATCAGATTTTGGGACGTTGGAGGCGTTTCGTAGCCTCTTTGTGGTCTTCATTGAAAGGGTCAGGATGAGTCCCTAGGCGGTCCACCTGGCTCTTCCTGCTTCAGACTCATCCGTCTGGCTCCGGGATACCTGCTTTGTCATCCCCTTCAAGCATATGGGAAAGAGTGAGCACTGAGTTGGAAACCAACCCAGGAACGCTCAGTTAACCCTTAGCTCTTCCGAGGACGACGGGTAAAAGAAAAGAAAAGGCAAGAAAAAGGGTGGATGGGTAGGGTTAGGAGGGATGGAGCGGAGAAGGACTTTTGTGCGCTTTTTGAACGCAACAAGGTTATTTATCCCCTGCGAAACTAAGTTCACCTTTACTAAGACTTTGGAAGGAAGAATGAAAAGAAGATTATTTATCTCTTGCCAAATTCAGTTGCCCTTTCCTCAGCCTTTGGAAGGGAAACTGAATAAAAGATGACTTAGCTTTTGTAAAACTCACTTAACCCTTAGTAAGACTTTGGAATTAAGACTAAAAAGGAGATTATTTGTCCCTTGTGAAACTCAGTTCCCCCTTACTAAGCCTTTGGAAGGAAGACTGAAAAGAATACTATTTATCCCCTGCGAAACTCAGTTCACCTTTACTAAGACTTTGGAAGGAAGAATGAAAAGAAGATTATTTATCTCTTGCGAAATTCAGTTGCCCTTTCCTCAGCCTTTGGAAGGGAAACTGAATAAAAGATGACTTAGCTTTAGTAAAACTCACTTAACCTTTACTAAGACTTTGGAATTAAGACTGAAAAGGAGATTATTTGTCCCTTGTGAAACTCAGTTCCCCCTTACTAAGCCTTTGGAAGGAAGACTGAAAAGAATACTATTTATCCCCTGCGAAACTCAGTTAACCTTTACTAAGACTTTGGAAGGAAGAATGAAAAGAAGATTATTTATCTCTTGCGAAATTCAGTTGCCCTTTCCTCAGCCTTTGGAAGGGAAACTGAATAAAAGATGACTTAGCTTTTGTAAAACTCACTTAACCTTTACTAAGACTTTGGAATTAAGACTGAGAAGGAGATTATTTGTCCCTTGTGAAACTCAGTTCCCCCTTACTAAGCCTTTGGAAGGAAGACTGAAAAGAATACTATCTATTGCCTGCGAAACTCAGTTCACCTTTACTAAGACTTTGGAAGGAAGAATGAAAAGAAGATTATTTATCTCTTGCGAAATTCAGTTGCCCTTTCCTCAGCCTTTGGAAGGGAAACTGAATAAAAGATGACTTAGCTTTAGTAAAACTCACTTAACCTTTACTAAGACTTTGGAATTAAGACTGAAAAGAAGATTATTTGTCCCTTGTGAAACTCAGTTCCCCTTTACTAAGCCTTTGGAAAAAAGACTGAAAAAAAGATTATTTATGCTTTGCGAAACTCAGTTCCTCTTTACTAAGCCTTTGGAAATAAAGTGCACGACTGGGCCGTAAAAACTTGCACCTATACCCAAAATTCTTGTGTGTATTAGAGGTAAAAAGAAATAAACGAATATATACCTATACATAGGTTTACATATGTATGTAAGTTGAAAATCAAGCAACGTCGTTACTATGTCATTTTCCTTCAGTTTCACTCATAAATTCATTAGCTTTGAAATTCGGTGAATATGAGAAAACTTAAAGCAAGTCCCTAAAAATGTAACAATATTTATTTTCTCTATCTCTGTCTTTTAACCAATGAAAATGAAATTCAGATAAATCCAGTAGCACGTGCGCACCAATCAAAACCATGGACAGCTGTGTACTAGAGTGTTGCCGAGTAATAGATACGTATCAAAAGTGATTATTAATTTAGACGTGATGCTTCGTTTTCTTAAAAATGGCTATGTTGATAGTTTTACTTTCGACTTCAGATGCCATTAAAGAGTATCTTTATAACAATTTCCAACTTTTTGATTCTACAACATAGTTCCACTGCCATTGGAATATATTTTGTTAGTAATAATGGCAATATTATACAGATTTCGTTTTTTGAAGAAGTCAAGTACAATACATACATATTTTTTGGTTCACTATAGTGTGCGTGTACTTTCGTTAGTACACATGCTTTGACTTATCTTTAAAAAGCTATTGAACCATTGTTATCAATCTGGCCTTAAACTATGAAATAAGGGGAATCTTGGAAAAAGCTTTTGCAATGGTATATAATTTTGAAAATCGGTTCAGTAGAAAGAAGTAGGGATAAAATTCATGTTTGTCTATTAAAATGATATGAAAATCGTGTTTTTGTTAAGCTGGCTGTAAGGAAAGTGGAATTATATTCCATTTTGACGAAAAATGTGGTATGTTATATTATAGAGTTGTGTGAAAGAAGCCTAGATATGAAAATAAAACAGTAACGAGTAGAGAGTTTTCGAGACAAGCGTATTTTTATGAAGTTGGCTCTAAGTAAAGTGCTTTTTAAAACAGTTTTGGTCAAAAACGTTGTAAGCCATCTCGTAGGGTTTAAAAAGGCTTGCTCTAATATAAAATTTAATAACAATCCTTGGAGCCGTTTTCGAATAAATTGGCTCCAACTGCTCGATTTCGCGAATAATACCGTTATACTAACTTTTGGCCAAAAATGTGATACAGTTCCTGATAGGATTTGAGATGTTTCATCATATGTCAATATCTAAATAAAATCGTTGAAGGCACTTGCAAGCAAATCGACTTTAAGTCACCTTGGTCGTAAGTACCGTTATATCATATATAGACCAAAACGTGGTACGCGATCGTGTTGCATTACATCGTACTAAATCATTGAAGCTGTTTTCTCGCAAATTGTTGCCATTGTTGCCACATTTGGTAAGTAGCACGATACATAATTTGCTTGCAATTGACCAGACTAATTCGAATATAAAGTTCAATCAAAATCGTTAGAGCCGTTTTCGAGAAAATCCATTTTAACTGAAATCGGCCTTAAGTAAACTACGCTTAATTTTGAGATTAGAATGATAATCTAGGGATTATCACACACACTCTATATATGAAGTTTGATCTAAATCCATCCACTCGTTTAGGCTGTAGCCTCGTGCACAGACAGACAGACAGAGAGACAGACAGACAGACAGACAGACAGGCACACGGCATTGGCGGACCTACTTTTTTGGACTTCTCCAATATAGTAATGTCAAGTTTGATTAAAATCTCGAGTTCCAAATTTTGCACGAATACAATACTTGCCCTATAGGTATAGGTGCAAGTAAAAAGACTGAAAAAAAGGTTGTCTATCCCTTGCGAATCTCAGTTGCCCTTTACTAAGCTTTTGGAAGGAAGACTGAAGTGAAGATTATTTATCCCTTTTAAAACTCAGTTTCCCTTTACTAAGACTTTGGAAAAAAGACTAAGGAAAAGATTATTTATCTCTTGCGAAACTCAGTTCCCCTTTACTAAGCCTTTGGAAAAAAGACTCAAAAAAAGATTAAGACTGCAAAGAAGACTATTCATCCCTTGTGAAATTCAGTTGCCCTTTCCTCAGCCTTTGGAAGGGAAACTGAATAAAAGATGACTTAGCTTTTGTAAAACTCACTTAACCTTTACTAAGACTTTGGAATTAAGACTGAAAAGGAGATTATTTGCCCTTGTGAAACTCAGTTCCCCTTTACTAAGCCTTTGGAAAAAAGACTGAAAAAAAGATTATTTATGCTTTGCGAAACTCAGTTCCTCTTTACTAAGCCTTTGGAAATAAAGTGCACGACTGGGCCGTACAAACTTGCACCTATACCCAAAATTCTTGTGTGTATTTGAGGTAAAAAGAAATAAACGAATATACCTATACTTTACATATGTATGTAAGTTGAAAATCAAGCAACGTCGTTACAATGTCATTTTCCTTCAGTTTCACTCATAAATTCATTGGCTTTGAAATTCGGTGACTATGCGAAAACCCAAAGCAAGTCCCTAAAAATGTAACAATATTTACTTTCTCTATCTCTGCCTTTTAACCAATGAAAATGAAATTCAGATAAATCCAGTAGCACGTGCACACCAATCAAAACCTGTATCGTAAGGAAAAAAAACGTTTCCATGGCAACAGCTGTGTACTAGAGTGTTGCCGAGTAATAGATACGTATCAAAAGTGATTATTAATTTAGACGTGATGCTTCGTTTTCTTAAAAATGGCTATGTTGATAGTTTTACTTTCGACTACAGATGCCATAAAAGAGTATCTTTATAACAATTTCCAACTTTTTGATTCTACAACATAGTTCCACTGCCATTGGAATATATTTTGTTAGTAATAATAGCAATATTATACAGATTTCGTATTTTGAAGAAGTCAAGTACAATACATACATATTTTTTGGTTCACTATAGTGTGCGTGTACTTTCGTTAATACACATGCTTTGACTTATCTTTAAAAAGCTTTTGAACCATTGGTATCAATCTGGCCTTAAACTATGAAATAAGGGGAATCTTGGAAAAAGCTTTTGCAATGGTATATAATTTTGAAAATCGGTTCAGTAGAAAGAAGTAGGGATAAAATTCATGTGTGTCTATTAAAATGATATGAAAATCGCGTTTTTGTTAAGCTGGCTGTAAGGAAAGTAGAATTATAGGCCATTTTGACAAAAACGTGGTATGTTATATTATAGAGTTGTGTGAAAGAAGCCTAGATATGAAAATAAAACAGTAACGAGTAGAGAGTTTTCGAGACAAGCGTATTTTTATGAAGTTGGCTCTAAGTAAAGTGCTTTTTAAAACAGTTTTGGTCAAAAACGTTGTAAGCCATCTCGTAGGGTTTAAAAAGGCTTGCTCTAATATAAAATTTAATAACAATCCTTGGAGCCGTTTTCAAATAAATTGGCTCCAACTGCTCGATTTCGTGAATAATACCTTTATACTAACTTTTGGCCAAAAATGTGATACAGTTCCTGATAGGATCTGAGATGTTTCATCATATGTCAATATCTAAATAAAATCGATGAAGGCACTTTCAAGCAAATCGACTTTAAGTCACCTTGGTCGTAAGTACCTTTATATCATATATAGACCGAAACGTGGTACGCGATCGTGTTGCATTACATCGTACTAAATCATTGAAGCTGTTTTCTCGCAAATTGTTGCCATTGTTGCCACATTTGGTAAGTAGCACGATACATAATTTGCTTGCAATTGACCAGACTAATTCAAATATAAAGTTTAATCAAAATCGTTACAGCCGTTTTCGAGAAAATCCATTTTAACTGAAATCGGCCTTAAGTAAAGTACGCTTAATTTTGAGATTAGAATGATAATCTAGGGATTATCACACACACTCTATATATGAAGTTTGATCTAAATCCATCCACTCGTTTAGGCTGTAGCCTCGTGCACGCACAGACAGACAGAGAGACAGACAGACAGACAGGCACACGGCATTGGCGGTCCTACTTTTTTGGACTTCTCCAATATAGTAATGTCAAGTTTGATTAAAATCTCGAGTTCCAAATTTTGCACGAATACAATACTTGCCCTATAGGTATAGGTGCAAGTAAAAAGACTGAAAAAAGGTTGTTTATCCCTTGCGAATCTCAGTTGCCCTTTACTAAGCTTTTGGAAGGAAGACTGAAGAGAAGATTATTTATCCCTTTTAAAACTCAGTTCCCCTTTACTAAGCCTTTGGAAGGAAGACTGAAAAGAAGCCTATTTATCCCCTGCGAAACTCAGTTCACCTTTAGATTATTTGTCCCTTGTGAAACTCAGTTGGAAAAAAGACTGAAAAAAAGATTATTTATGCTTTGCGAAACTCAGTTCCCCTTCACTAAGCCTTTGGAAATAAAGTGCACGACTGGGCCGTACAAACTTGCACCTATACCCAAAATTCTTGTGTGTATTTGAGGTAAAAAGAAATAAACGAATATATGTACCTATACTTTACATATGTATGTAAGTTGAAAATCAAGCAACGTCGTTACTATGTCATTTTCCTTCAGTTTCACTCATAAATTCATTGGCTTTGAAATTCGGTGAATATGCGAAAACCGAAAGCAAGTCCCTAAAAATGTAACAATATTTATTTTCTCTATCTCTGTCTTTTAACCAATGAAAATGAAATTCAGATTAATCCAGTAGCACGTGGCGCACCAATCAAAACCTGTATCGTAAGGAAAAAAAACGTTTCCATGGCAACAGCTGTGTACTAGAGTGTTGCCGAGTAATAGATACGTATCAAAAGTGATTATTAATTTAGACGTGATGCTTCGTTTTCTTAAAAATGGATATGTTGATAGTTTTACTTTCGACTACAGATGCCATAAAAGAGTATCTTTATAACAATTTCCAACTTTTTGATTCTACAACATAGTTCCACTGCCATTGGAATATATTTTGTTAGTAATAATGGCAATATTATACAGATTTCGTATTTTGAAGAAGTCAAGTACAATACATACATATTTTTTGGTTCACTATAGTGTGCGTGTACTTTCGTAAATACACATGCATTGACTTATCTTTAAAAACCTATTGAACCATTGTTATCAATCTGGCCTTTAACTATGAAATAAGGAGGATCTTGGAAAAAGCTTTTGCAATGGTATATAATTTTGAAAATCGGTTCAGTAGAAAGAAGTAGGGATAAAATTCATGTTTGTCTATTAATATGATATGAAAATCGTGTTTTTGTTGAGCTGGCTGTAAGGAAAGTGGAATTATAGGCAATTTTGACGAAAAACGTGGTACGCCATATTATAGAGTTTTGTGAAAGAAGCCTAGATATGACAATAAAACAGTAACGAATAGAAAGTTTTCGAGACAAGCGTATTTTTATGAAGTTGGCTCTAAGTAAAGTGCTTTTTAAAACAGTTTTGGTCAAAAACGTTGTAAGCCATCTCGTAGGGTTTAAAAAGGCTTGCTCTAATATAAAATTTAATAACAATCCTTGGAGCCGTTTTCGAATAAATTGCCTCCAACTGTTCGATTTCGCGAATAATACCGTTATACTAACTTTTGGCCAAAAATGTGATACAGTTCCTGATAGGATTTGAGATGTTTCATCATATGTCAATATCTAAATAAAATCGTTGAAGGCACTTTCAAGCAAATCGACTTTAAGTCACGTTGGTCGTAAGTACCGTTATATCATATATAGACCAAAACGTGGTACGCGATCGTGTTGCATTACATCGTACTAAATCATTGAAGCTGTTTTCTCGCAAATTGTTGCCATTGTTGCCACATTTGGTAAGTAGCACGATACATAATATGCTTGCAAATGACCAGACTAATTCAAATATAAAGTTCAATCAAAATCGTTAGAGCCGTTTTCGAGAAAATCCATTTTAACTGAAATCGGCCTTAAGTAAACTACGCTTAATTTTGAGATTAGAATGATAATCTAGGGATTATCACACACACTCTATATATGAAGTTTGATCTAAATCCATCCACTCGTTTAGGCTGTAGCCTCGTGCACAGACAGACAGACAGAGAGACAGACAGACAGACAGACAGACAGGCACACGGCATTGGCGGACCTACTTTTTTGGACTTCTCCAATATAGTAATGTCAAGTTTGATTAAAATCTCGAGTTCCAAATTTTGCACGAATACAATACTTGCCCTATAGGTATAGGTGCAAGTAAAAAGACTGAAAAAAGGTTGTTTATCCCTTGCGAATCTCAGTTGCCCTTTACTAAGCCTTTGGAAGGGAAACTGAATAAAAGATGACTTAGCTTTTGTAAAACTCACTTAACCTTTACTAAGACTTTGGAATTAAGACTGAAAAGGAGATTATTTGCCCTTGTGAAACTCAGTTCCCCTTTACTAAGCCTTTGGAAAAAAGACTGAAAAAAAGATTATTTATGCTTTGCGAAACTCAGTTCCTCTTTACTAAGCCTTTGGAAATAAAGTGCACGACTGGGCCGTACAAACTTGCACCTATACCCAAAATTCTTGTGTGTATTTGAGGTAAAAAGAAATAAACGAATATACCTATACTTTACATATGTATGTAAGTTGAAAATCAAGCAACGTCGTTACAATGTCATTTTCCTTCAGTTTCACTCATAAATTCATTGGCTTTGAAATTCGGTGACTATGCGAAAACCCAAAGCAAGTCCATAAAAATGTAACAATATTTACTTTCTCTATCTCTGCCTTTTAACCAATGAAAATGAAATTCAGATAAATCCAGTAGCACGTGCACACCAATCAAAACCTGTATCGTAAGGAAAAAAAACGTTTCCATGGCAACAGCTGTGTACTAGAGTGTTGCCGAGTAATAGATACGTATCAAAAGTGATTATTAATTTAGACGTGATGCTTCGTTTTCTTAAAAATGGCTATGTTGATAGTTTTACTTTCGACTACAGATGCCATAAAAGAGTATCTTTATAACAATTTCCAACTTTTTGATTCTACAACATAGTTCCACTGCCATTGGAATATATTTTGTTAGTAATAATAGCAATATTATACAGATTTCGTATTTTGAAGAAGTCAAGTACAATACATACATATTTTTTGGTTCACTATAGTGTGCGTGTACTTTCGTTAATACACATGCTTTGACTTATCTTTAAAAAGCTTTTGAACCATTGGTATCAATCTGGCCTTAAACTATGAAATAAGGGGAATCTTGGAAAAAGCTTTTGCAATGGTATATAATTTTGAAAATCGGTTCAGTAGAAAGAAGTAGGGATAAAATTCATGTGTGTCTATTAAAATGATATGAAAATCGCGTTTTTGTTAAGCTGGCTGTAAGGAAAGTAGAATTATAGGCCATTTTGACAAAAACGTGGTATGTTATATTATAGAGTTGTGTGAAAGAAGCCTAGATATGAAAATAAAACAGTAACGAGTAGAGAGTTTTCGAGACAAGCGTATTTTTATGAAGTTGGCTCTAAGTAAAGTGCTTTTTAAAACAGTTTTGGTCAAAAACGTTGTAAGCCATCTCGTAGGGTTTAAAAAGGCTTGCTCTAATATAAAATTTAATAACAATCCTTGGAGCCGTTTTCAAATAAATTGGCTCCAACTGCTCGATTTCGTGAATAATACCTTTATACTAACTTTTGGCCAAAAATGTGATACAGTTCCTGATAGGATCTGAGATGTTTCATCATATGTCAATATCTAAATAAAATCGATGAAGGCACTTTCAAGCAAATCGACTTTAAGTCACCTTGGTCGTAAGTACCTTTATATCATATATAGACCGAAACGTGGTACGCGATCGTGTTGCATTACATCGTACTAAATCATTGAAGCTGTTTTCTCGCAAATTGTTGCCATTGTTGCCACATTTGGTAAGTAGCACGATACATAATTTGCTTGCAATTGACCAGACTAATTCAAATATAAAGTTTAATCAAAATCGTTACAGCCGTTTTCGAGAAAATCCATTTTAACTGAAATCGGCCTTAAGTAAAGTACGCTTAATTTTGAGATTAGAATGATAATCTAGGGATTATCACACACACTCTATATATGAAGTTTGATCTAAATCCATCCACTCGTTTAGGCTGTAGCCTCGTGCACGCACAGACAGACAGAGAGACAGACAGACAGACAGGCACACGGCATTGGCGGTCCTACTTTTTTGGACTTCTCCAATATAGTAATGTCAAGTTTGATTAAAATCTCGAGTTCCAAATTTTGCACGAATACAATACTTGCCCTATAGGTATAGGTGCAAGTAAAAAGACTGAAAAAAGGTTGTTTATCCCTTGCGAATCTCAGTTGCCCTTTACTAAGCTTTTGGAAGGAAGACTGAAGAGAAGATTATTTATCCCTTTTAAAACTCAGTTCCCCTTTACTAAGCCTTTGGAAGGAAGACTGAAAAGAAGCCTATTTATCCCCTGCGAAACTCAGTTCACCTTTAGATTATTTGTCCCTTGTGAAACTCAGTTGGAAAAAAGACTGAAAAAAAGATTATTTATGCTTTGCGAAACTCAGTTCCCCTTCACTAAGCCTTTGGAAATAAAGTGCACGACTGGGCCGTACAAACTTGCACCTATACCCAAAATTCTTGTGTGTATTTGAGGTAAAAAGAAATAAACGAATATATGTACCTATACTTTACATATGTATGTAAGTTGAAAATCAAGCAACGTCGTTACTATGTCATTTTCCTTCAGTTTCACTCATAAATTCATTGGCTTTGAAATTCGGTGAATATGCGAAAACCGAAAGCAAGTCCCTAAAAATGTAACAATATTTATTTTCTCTATCTCTGTCTTTTAACCAATGAAAATGAAATTCAGATTAATCCAGTAGCACGTGGCGCACCAATCAAAACCTGTATCGTAAGGAAAAAAAACGTTTCCATGGCAACAGCTGTGTACTAGAGTGTTGCCGAGTAATAGATACGTATCAAAAGTGATTATTAATTTAGACGTGATGCTTCGTTTTCTTAAAAATGGATATGTTGATAGTTTTACTTTCGACTACAGATGCCATAAAAGAGTATCTTTATAACAATTTCCAACTTTTTGATTCTACAACATAGTTCCACTGCCATTGGAATATATTTTGTTAGTAATAATGGCAATATTATACAGATTTCGTATTTTGAAGAAGTCAAGTACAATACATACATATTTTTTGGTTCACTATAGTGTGCGTGTACTTTCGTAAATACACATGCATTGACTTATCTTTAAAAACCTATTGAACCATTGTTATCAATCTGGCCTTTAACTATGAAATAAGGAGGATCTTGGAAAAAGCTTTTGCAATGGTATATAATTTTGAAAATCGGTTCAGTAGAAAGAAGTAGGGATAAAATTCATGTTTGTCTATTAATATGATATGAAAATCGTGTTTTTGTTGAGCTGGCTGTAAGGAAAGTGGAATTATAGGCAATTTTGACGAAAAACGTGGTACGCCATATTATAGAGTTTTGTGAAAGAAGCCTAGATATGACAATAAAACAGTAACGAATAGAAAGTTTTCGAGACAAGCGTATTTTTATGAAGTTGGCTCTAAGTAAAGTGCTTTTTAAAACAGTTTTGGTCAAAAACGTTGTAAGCCATCTCGTAGGGTTTAAAAAGGCTTGCTCTAATATAAAATTTAATAACAATCCTTGGAGCCGTTTTCGAATAAATTGCCTCCAACTGTTCGATTTCGCGAATAATACCGTTATACTAACTTTTGGCCAAAAATGTGATACAGTTCCTGATAGGATTTGAGATGTTTCATCATATGTCAATATCTAAATAAAATCGTTGAAGGCACTTTCAAGCAAATCGACTTTAAGTCACGTTGGTCGTAAGTACCGTTATATCATATATAGACCAAAACGTGGTACGCGATCGTGTTGCATTACATCGTACTAAATCATTGAAGCTGTTTTCTCGCAAATTGTTGCCATTGTTGCCACATTTGGTAAGTAGCACGATACATAATATGCTTGCAAATGACCAGACTAATTCAAATATAAAGTTCAATCAAAATCGTTAGAGCCGTTTTCGAGAAAATCCATTTTAACTGAAATCGGCCTTAAGTAAACTACGCTTAATTTTGAGATTAGAATGATAATCTAGGGATTATCACACACACTCTATATATGAAGTTTGATCTAAATCCATCCACTCGTTTAGGCTGTAGCCTCGTGCACAGACAGACAGACAGAGAGACAGACAGACAGACAGACAGACAGGCACACGGCATTGGCGGACCTACTTTTTTGGACTTCTCCAATATAGTAATGTCAAGTTTGATTAAAATCTCGAGTTCCAAATTTTGCACGAATACAATACTTGCCCTATAGGTATAGGTGCAAGTAAAAAGACTGAAAAAAAGGTTGTCTATCCCTTGCGAATCTCAGTTGCCCTTTACTAAGCTTTTGGAAGGAAGACTGAAGTGAAGATTATTTATCCCTTTTAAAACTCAGTTTCCCTTTACTAAGACTTTGGAAAAAAGACTAAGGAAAAGATTATTTATCTCTTGCGAAACTCAGTTCCCCTTTACTAAGCCTTTGGAAAAAAGACTCAAAAAAAGATTAAGACTGCAAAGAAGACTATTCATCCCTTGTGAAATTCAGTTGCCCTTTCCTCAGCCTTTGGAAGGGAAACTGAATAAAAGATGACTTAGCTTTTGTAAAACTCACTTAACCTTTACTAAGACTTTGGAATTAAGACTGAAAAGGAGATTATTTGCCCTTGTGAAACTCAGTTCCCCTTTACTAAGCCTTTGGAAAAAAGACTGAAAAAAAGATTATTTATGCTTTGCGAAACTCAGTTCCTCTTTACTAAGCCTTTGGAAATAAAGTGCACGACTGGGCCGTACAAACTTGCACCTATACCCAAAATTCTTGTGTGTATTTGAGGTAAAAAGAAATAAACGAATATACCTATACTTTACATATGTATGTAAGTTGAAAATCAAGCAACGTCGTTACAATGTCATTTTCCTTCAGTTTCACTCATAAATTCATTGGCTTTGAAATTCGGTGACTATGCGAAAACCCAAAGCAAGTCCCTAAAAATGTAACAATATTTACTTTCTCTATCTCTGCCTTTTAACCAATGAAAATGAAATTCAGATAAATCCAGTAGCACGTGCACACCAATCAAAACCTGTATCGTAAGGAAAAAAAACGTTTCCATGGCAACAGCTGTGTACTAGAGTGTTGCCGAGTAATAGATACGTATCAAAAGTGATTATTAATTTAGACGTGATGCTTCGTTTTCTTAAAAATGGCTATGTTGATAGTTTTACTTTCGACTACAGATGCCATAAAAGAGTATCTTTATAACAATTTCCAACTTTTTGATTCTACAACATAGTTCCACTGCCATTGGAATATATTTTGTTAGTAATAATAGCAATATTATACAGATTTCGTATTTTGAAGAAGTCAAGTACAATACATACATATTTTTTGGTTCACTATAGTGTGCGTGTACTTTCGTTAATACACATGCTTTGACTTATCTTTAAAAAGCTTTTGAACCATTGGTATCAATCTGGCCTTAAACTATGAAATAAGGGGAATCTTGGAAAAAGCTTTTGCAATGGTATATAATTTTGAAAATCAGTTCAGTAGAAAGAAGTAGGGATAAAATTCATGTGTGTCTATTAAAATGATATGAAAATCGCGTTTTTGTTAAGCTGGCTGTAAGGAAAGTAGAATTATAGGCCATTTTGACAAAAACGTGGTATGTTATATTATAGAGTTGTGTGAAAGAAGCCTAGATATGAAAATAAAACAGTAACGAGTAGAGAGTTTTCGAGACAAGCGTATTTTTATGAAGTTGGCTCTAAGTAAAGTGCTTTTTAAAACAGTTTTGGTCAAAAACGTTGTAAGCCATCTCGTAGGGTTTAAAAAGGCTTGCTCTAATATAAAATTTAATAACAATCCTTGGAGCCGTTTTCAAATAAATTGGCTCCAACTGCTCGATTTCGTGAATAATACCTTTATACTAACTTTTGGCCAAAAATGTGATACAGTTCCTGATAGGATCTGAGATGTTTCATCATATGTCAATATCTAAATAAAATCGATGAAGGCACTTTCAAGCAAATCGACTTTAAGTCACCTTGGTCGTAAGTACCTTTATATCATATATAGACCGAAACGTGGTACGCGATCGTGTTGCATTACATCGTACTAAATCATTGAAGCTGTTTTCTCGCAAATTGTTGCCATTGTTGCCACATTTGGTAAGTAGCACGATACATAATTTGCTTGCAATTGACCAGACTAATTCAAATATAAAGTTTAATCAAAATCGTTACAGCCGTTTTCGAGAAAATCCATTTTAACTGAAATCGGCCTTAAGTAAAGTACGCTTAATTTTGAGATTAGAATGATAATCTAGGGATTATCACACACACTCTATATATGAAGTTTGATCTAAATCCATCCACTCGTTTAGGCTGTAGCCTCGTGCACGCACAGACAGACAGAGAGACAGACAGACAGACAGGCACACGGCATTGGCGGTCCTACTTTTTTGGACTTCTCCAATATAGTAATGTCAAGTTTGATTAAAATCTCGAGTTCCAAATTTTGCACGAATACAATACTTGCCCTATAGGTATAGGTGCAAGTAAAAAGACTGAAAAAAGGTTGTTTATCCCTTGCGAATCTCAGTTGCCCTTTACTAAGCTTTTGGAAGGAAGACTGAAGAGAAGATTATTTATCCCTTTTAAAACTCAGTTCCCCTTTACTAAGCCTTTGGAAGGAAGACTGAAAAGAAGCCTATTTATCCCCTGCGAAACTCAGTTCACCTTTAGATTATTTGTCCCTTGTGAAACTCAGTTGGAAAAAAGACTGAAAAAAAGATTATTTATGCTTTGCGAAACTCAGTTCCCCTTCACTAAGCCTTTGGAAATAAAGTGCACGACTGGGCCGTACAAACTTGCACCTATACCCAAAATTCTTGTGTGTATTTGAGGTAAAAAGAAATAAACGAATATATGTACCTATACTTTACATATGTATGTAAGTTGAAAATCAAGCAACGTCGTTACTATGTCATTTTCCTTCAGTTTCACTCATAAATTCATTGGCTTTGAAATTCGGTGAATATGCGAAAACCGAAAGCAAGTCCCTAAAAATGTAACAATATTTATTTTCTCTATCTCTGTCTTTTAACCAATGAAAATGAAATTCAGATTAATCCAGTAGCACGTGGCGCACCAATCAAAACCTGTATCGTAAGGAAAAAAAACGTTTCCATGGCAACAGCTGTGTACTAGAGTGTTGCCGAGTAATAGATACGTATCAAAAGTGATTATTAATTTAGACGTGATGCTTCGTTTTCTTAAAAATGGATATGTTGATAGTTTTACTTTCGACTACAGATGCCATAAAAGAGTATCTTTATAACAATTTCCAACTTTTTGATTCTACAACATAGTTCCACTGCCATTGGAATATATTTTGTTAGTAATAATGGCAATATTATACAGATTTCGTATTTTGAAGAAGTCAAGTACAATACATACATATTTTTTGGTTCACTATAGTGTGCGTGTACTTTCGTAAATACACATGCATTGACTTATCTTTAAAAACCTATTGAACCATTGTTATCAATCTGGCCTTTAACTATGAAATAAGGAGGATCTTGGAAAAAGCTTTTGCAATGGTATATAATTTTGAAAATCGGTTCAGTAGAAAGAAGTAGGGATAAAATTCATGTTTGTCTATTAATATGATATGAAAATCGTGTTTTTGTTGAGCTGGCTGTAAGGAAAGTGGAATTATAGGCAATTTTGACGAAAAACGTGGTACGCCATATTATAGAGTTTTGTGAAAGAAGCCTAGATATGAAAATAAAACAGTAACGAGTAGAGAGTTTTCGAGACAAGCGTATTTTTATGAAGTTGGCTCTAAGTAAAGTGCTTTTTAAAACAGTTTTGGTCAAAAACGTTGTAAGCCATCTCGTAGGGTTTAAAAAGGCTTGCTCTAATATAAAATTTAATAACAATCCTTGGAGCCGTTTTCGAATAAATTGCCTCCAACTGTTCGATTTCGCGAATAATACCGTTATACTAACTTTTGGCCAAAAATGTGATACAGTTCCTGATAGGATTTGAGATGTTTCATCATATGTCAATATCTAAATAAAATCGTTGAAGGCACTTTCAAGCAAATCGACTTTAAGTCACGTTGGTCGTAAGTACCGTTATATCATATATAGACCAAAACGTGGTACGCGATCGTGTTGCATTACATCGTACTAAATCATTGAAGCTGTTTTCTCGCAAATTGTTGCCATTTTTGCCACATTTGGTAAGTAGCACGATACATAATATGCTTGCAAATGACCAGACTAATTCAAATATAAAGTTCAATCAAAATCGTTAGAGCCGTTTTCGAGAAAATCCATTTTAACTGAAATCGGCCTTAAGTAAAGTACGCTTAATTTAGAGATTAGAATGATAATCTAGGGATTATCACACACACTCTATATATGAAGTTTGATCTAAATCCATCCACTCGTTTAGGCTGTAGCCTCGTGCACACACAGACAGACAGAGAGACAGACAGACAGGCACACGGCATTGGCGGTCCTTCTTTTTTGGACTTCTCCAATATAGTAATGTCAAGTTTGATTAAAATCTCGAGTTCCAAATTTTGCACGAATACAATACTTGCCCTATAGGTATAGGTGCAAGTAAACAGACTGAAAAAAGGTTGTTTATCCCTTGCGAATCTCAGTTGCCCTTTACTAAGCTTTTGGAAGGAAGACTCAAGAGAAGATTATTTATCCCTTTTAAAACTCAGTTCCCCTTTACTAAGCCTTTGGAAGGAAGACTGAAAAGAAGACTATTTATCCCCTGCGAAACTCAATTCACCTTTACTAAGACTTTGGAAGGAAGAATGAAAAGAAGATTATTTCTCTCTTGCGAAATTCAGTTGTCCTTTCCTCAGCCTTTGGAAGGGAAACTGAATAAAAGATGACTTAGCTTTTGTAAAACTCACTTAACCTTTACTAAGACTTTGGAACTAAGACTGAAAAGGAGATTATTTGTCCCTTGTGAAACTCAGTTCCCCTTTACTAAGCCTTTGGAAGGAAGACTGAAAAGAAGACTATTTATCCCCTGCGAAACTCAGTTCACCTTTACTAAGACTTTGGAAGGAAGAATGAAAAGAAGATTATTTATCTCTTACGAAATTCAGTTGCCCTTTCCTCAGCCTTTGGAAGGGAAACTGAATAAAAGATGACTTAGCTTTTGTAAAACTCAGTTCCCCTTCTCTAAGCCTTTGGAAATAAAGTGCACGACTGGGCCGTACAAACTTGCACCTATACCCAAAATTATTGTGTGTATTTGAGATAAAAAGAAATAAACGAATATACCTATACTTTACATATGTATGTAAGTTGAAAATCAAGCAACGTCGTTACTATGTCATTTTCCTTCAGTTTCACTCATAAAATCATTGGCTTTGAAATTCGGTGAATATGCGAAAACCCAAAGCAAGTCCCTAAAAATGTAACAATATTTATTTTCTCTATCTCTGTCTTTTAACCAATGAAAATGAAATTCAGATAAATCCAGTAGCACGTGGCGCACCAATCATAACCTGTATCGTAAGGAAAAAAAACGTTTCCAAGGCAACAGCTGTGTACTAGAGTGTTGCCGAGTAATAGATACGTATCAAAAGTGATTATTAATTTAGACGTGATGCTTCGTTTTCTTAAAAATGGCTATGTTGATAGTTTACTTTCGACTACAGATGCCATAAAAGAGTATCTTTATAACAATTTCCAACTTTTTGATTCTACAACATAGTTCCACTGCCATTGGAATATATTTTGTTAGTAATAATGGCAATATTATACAGATTTCGTTTTTTGAAGAAGTCAAGTACAATACATACATATTTTTTGGTTCACTATAGTGTGCGTGTACTTTCGTAAATACACATGCTTTGACTTATCTTTAAAAAGCTATTGAACCATTGTTATCAATCTGGCCTTAAACTATGAAATAAGGGGAATCTTGGAAAAAGCTTTTGCAATGGTATATAATTTTGAAAATCGGTTCAGTAGAAAGAAGTAGGGATAAAATTCATGTTTGTCTATTAAAATGATATGAAAATCGTGTTTTTGTTAAGCTGGCTGTAAGGAAAGTGGAATTATATTCCATTTTGACGAAAAATGTGGTATGTTATATTATAGAGTTGTGTGAAAGAAGCCTAGATATGAAAATAAAACAGTAACGAGTAGAGAGTTTTCGAGACAAGCGTATTTTTATGAAGTTGGCTCTAAGTAAAGTGCTTTTTAAAACAGTTTTGGTCAAAAACGTTGTAAGCCATCTCGTAGGGTTTAAAAAGGCTTGCTCTAATATAAAATTTAATAACAATCCTTGGAGCCGTTTTCGAATAAATTGGCTCCAACTGCTCGATTTCGCGAATAATACCGTTATACTAACTTTTGGCCAAAAATGTGATACAGTTCCTGATAGGATTTGAGATGTTTCATCATATGTCAATATCTAAATAAAATCGTTGAAGGCACTTTCAAGCAAATCGACTTTAAGTCACCTTGGTCGTAAGTACCGTTATATCATATATAGACCAAAACGTGGTACGCGATCGTGTTGCATTACATCGTACTAAATCATTGAAGCTGTTTTCTCGCAAATTGTTGCCATTGTTGCCACATTTGGTAAGTAGCACGATACATAATTTGCTTGCAATTGACCAGACTAATTCGAATATAAAGTTCAATCAAAATCGTTAGAGCCATTTTCGAGAAAATCCATTTTAACTGAAATCGGCCTTAAGTAAACTACGCTTAATTTTGAGATTAGAATGATAATCTAGGGATTATCACACACACTCTATATATGAAGAGGTAGGCTGTAGCCTCGTGCACAGACAGACAGACAGAGAGACAGACAGACAGACAGACAGACAGGCACACGGCATTGGCGGACCTACTTTTTTGGACTTCTCCAATATAGTAATGTCAAGTTTGATTAAAATCTCGAGTTCCAAATTTTGCACGAATACAATACTTGCCCTATAGGTATAGGTGCAAGTAAAAAGACTGAAAAAAAGGTTGTCTATCCCTTGCGAATCTCAGTTGCCCTTTACTAAGCTTTTGGAAGGAAGACTGAAGTGAAGATTATTTATCCCTTTTAAAACTCAGTTTCCCTTTACTAAGACTTTGGAAAAAAGACTAAGGAAAAGATTATTTATCTCTTGCGAAACTCAGTTCCCCTTTACTAAGCCTTTGGAAAAAAGACTCAAAAAAAGATTAAGACTGCAAAGAAGACTATTCATCCCTTGTGAAATTCAGTTGCCCTTTCCTCAGCCTTTGGAAGGGAAACTGAATAAAAGATGACTTAGCTTTTGTAAAACTCACTTAACCTTTACTAAGACTTTGGAATTAAGACTGAAAAGGAGATTATTTGCCCTTGTGAAACTCAGTTCCCCTTTACTAAGCCTTTGGAAAAAAGACTGAAAAAAAGATTATTTATGCTTTGCGAAACTCAGTTCCTCTTTACTAAGCCTTTGGAAATAAAGTGCACGACTGGGCCGTACAAACTTGCACCTATACCCAAAATTCTTGTGTGTATTTGAGGTAAAAAGAAATAAACGAATATACCTATACTTTACATATGTATGTAAGTTGAAAATCAAGCAACGTCGTTACAATGTCATTTTCCTTCACTTTCACTCATAAATTCATTGGCTTTGAAATTCGGTGACTATGCGAAAACCCAAAGCAAGTCCCTAAAAATGTAACAATATTTACTATCTCTATCTCTGCCTTTTAACCAATGAAAATGAAATTCAGATAAATCCAGTAGCACGTGCACACCAATCAAAACCTGTATCGTAAGGAAAAAAAACGTTTCCATGGCAACAGCTGTGTACTAGAGTGTTGCCGAGTAATAGATACGTATCAAAAGTGATTATTAATTTAGACGTGATGCTTCGTTTTCTTAAAAATGGCTATGTTGATAGTTTTACTTTCGACTACAGATGCCATAAAAGAGTATCTTTATATATTTTGTTAGTAATAATAGCAATATTATACAGATTTCGTATTTTGAAGAAGTCAAGTACAATACATACATATTTTTTGGTTCACTATAGTGTGCGTGTACTTTCGTTAATACACATGCTTTGACTTATCTTTAAAAAGCTTTTGAACCATTGGTATCAATCTGGCCTTAAACTATGAAATAAGGGGAATCTTGGAAAAAGCTTTTGCAATGGTATATAATTTTGAAAATCGGTTCAGTAGAAAGAAGTAGGGATAAAATTCATGTGTGTCTATTAAAATGATATGAAAATCGCGTTTTTGTTAAGCTGGCTGTAAGGAAAGTAGAATTATAGGCCATTTTGACAAAAACGTGGTATGTTATATTATAGAGTTGTGTGAAAGAAGCCTAGATATGAAAATAAAACAGTAACGAGTAGAGAGTTTTCGAGACAAGCGTATTTTTATGAAGTTGGCTCTAAGTAAAGTGCTTTTTAAAACAGTTTTGGTCAAAAACGTTGTAAGCCATCTCGTAGGGTTTAAAAAGGCTTGCTCTAATATAAAATTTAATAACAATCCTTGGAGCCGTTTTCAAATAAATTGGCTCCAACTGCTCGATTTCGTGAATAATACCTTTATACTAACTTTTGGCCAAAAATGTGATACAGTTCCTGATAGGATCTGAGATGTTTCATCATATGTCAATATCTAAATAAAATCGATGAAGGCACTTTCAAGCAAATCGACTTTAAGTCACCTTGGTCGTAAGTACCTTTATATCATATATAGACCGAAACGTGGTACGCGATCGTGTTGCATTACATCGTACTAAATCATTGAAGCTGTTTTCTCGCAAATTGTTGCCATTGTTGCCACATTTGGTAAGTAGCACGATACATAATTTGCTTGCAATTGACCAGACTAATTCAAATATAAAGTTTAATCAAAATCGTTACAGCCGTTTTCGAGAAAATCCATTTTAACTGAAATCGGCCTTAAGTAAAGTACGCTTAATTTTGAGATTAGAATGATAATCTAGGGATTATCACACACACTCTATATATGAAGTTTGATCTAAATCCATCCACTCGTTTAGGCTGTAGCCTCGTGCACGCACAGACAGACAGAGAGACAGACAGACAGACAGGCACACGGCATTGGCGGTCCTACTTTTTTGGACTTCTCCAATATAGTAATGTCAAGTTTGATTAAAATCTCGAGTTCCAAATTTTGCACGAATACAATACTTGCCCTATAGGTATAGGTGCAAGTAAAAAGACTGAAAAAAGGTTGTTTATCCCTTGCGAATCTCAGTTGCCCTTTACTAAGCTTTTGGAAGGAAGACTGAAGAGAAGATTATTTATCCCTTTTAAAACTCAGTTCCCCTTTACTAAGCCTTTGGAAGGAAGACTGAAAAGAAGCCTATTTATCCCCTGCGAAACTCAGTTCACCTTTAGATTATTTGTCCCTTGTGAAACTCAGTTGGAAAAAAGACTGAAAAAAAGATTATTTATGCTTTGCGAAACTCAGTTCCCCTTCACTAAGCCTTTGGAAATAAAGTGCACGACTGGGCCGTACAAACTTGCACCTATACCCAAAATTCTTGTGTGTATTTGAGGTAAAAAGAAATAAACGAATATATGTACCTATACTTTACATATGTATGTAAGTTGAAAATCAAGCAACGTCGTTACTATGTCATTTTCCTTCAGTTTCACTCATAAATTCATTGGCTTTGAAATTCGGTGAATATGCGAAAACCGAAAGCAAGTCCCTAAAAATGTAACAATATTTATTTTCTCTATCTCTGTCTTTTAACCAATGAAAATGAAATTCAGATTAATCCAGTAGCACGTGGCGCACCAATCAAAACCTGTATCGTAAGGAAAAAAAACGTTTCCATGGCAACAGCTGTGTACTAGAGTGTTGCCGAGTAATAGATACGTATCAAAAGTGATTATTAATTTAGACGTGATGCTTCGTTTTCTTAAAAATGGATATGTTGATAGTTTTACTTTCGACTACAGATGCCATAAAAGAGTATCTTTATAACAATTTCCAACTTTTTGATTCTACAACATAGTTCCACTGCCATTGGAATATATTTTGTTAGTAATAATGGCAATATTATACAGATTTCGTATTTTGAAGAAGTCAAGTACAATACATACATATTTTTTGGTTCACTATAGTGTGCGTGTACTTTCGTAAATACACATGCATTGACTTATCTTTAAAAACCTATTGAACCATTGTTATCAATCTGGCCTTTAACTATGAAATAAGGAGGATCTTGGAAAAAGCTTTTGCAATGGTATATAATTTTGAAAATCGGTTCAGTAGAAAGAAGTAGGGATAAAATTCATGTTTGTCTATTAATATGATATGAAAATCGTGTTTTTGTTGAGGTGGCTGTAAGGAAAGTGGAATTATAGGCAATTTTGACGAAAAACGTGGTACGCCATATTATAGAGTTTTGTGAAAGAAGCCTAGATATGACAATAAAACAGTAACGAATAGAAAGTTTTCGAGACAAGCGTATTTTTATGAAGTTGGCTCTAAGTAAAGTGCTTTTTAAAACAGTTTTGGTCAAAAACGTTGTAAGCCATCTCGTAGGGTTTAAAAAGGCTTGCTCTAATATAAAATTTAATAACAATCCTTGGAGCCGTTTTCGAATAAATTGCCTCCAACTGTTCGATTTCGCGAATAATACCGTTATACTAACTTTTGGCCAAAAATGTGATACAGTTCCTGATAGGATTTGAGATGTTTCATCATATGTCAATATCTAAATAAAATCGTTGAAGGCACTTTCAAGCAAATCGACTTTAAGTCACGTTGGTCGTAAGTACCGTTATATCATATATAGACCAAAACGTGGTACGCGATCGTGTTGCATTACATCGTACTAAATCATTGAAGCTGTTTTCTCGCAAATTGTTGCCATTGTTGCCACATTTGGTAAGTAGCACGATACATAATATGCTTGCAAATGACCAGACTAATTCAAATATAAAGTTCAATCAAAATCGTTAGAGCCGTTTTCGAGAAAATCCATTTTAACTGAAATCGGCCTTAAGTAAACTACGCTTAATTTTGAGATTAGAATGATAATCTAGGGATTATCACACACACTCTATATATGAAGTTTGATCTAAATCCATCCACTCGTTTAGGCTGTAGCCTCGTGCACAGACAGACAGACAGAGAGACAGACAGACAGACAGACAGACAGGCACACGGCATTGGCGGACCTACTTTTTTGGACTTCTCCAATATAGTAATGTCAAGTTTGATTAAAATCTCGAGTTCCAAATTTTGCACGAATACAATACTTGCCCTATAGGTATAGGTGCAAGTAAAAAGACTGAAAAAAAGGTTGTCTATCCCTTGCGAATCTCAGTTGCCCTTTACTAAGCTTTTGGAAGGAAGACTGAAGTGAAGATTATTTATCCCTTTTAAAACTCAGTTTCCCTTTACTAAGACTTTGGAAAAAAGACTAAGGAAAAGATTATTTATCTCTTGCGAAACTCAGTTCCCCTTTACTAAGCCTTTGGAAAAAAGACTCAAAAAAAGATTAAGACTGCAAAGAAGACTATTCATCCCTTGTGAAATTCAGTTGCCCTTTCCTCAGCCTTTGGAAGGGAAACTGAATAAAAGATGACTTAGCTTTTGTAAAACTCACTTAACCTTTACTAAGACTTTGGAATTAAGACTGAAAAGGAGATTATTTGCCCTTGTGAAACTCAGTTCCCCTTTACTAAGCCTTTGGAAAAAAGACTGAAAAAAAGATTATTTATGCTTTGCGAAACTCAGTTCCTCTTTACTAAGCCTTTGGAAATAAAGTGCACGACTGGGCCGTACAAACTTGCACCTATACCCAAAATTCTTGTGTGTATTTGAGGTAAAAAGAAATAAACGAATATACCTATACTTTACATATGTATGTAAGTTGAAAATCAAGCAACGTCGTTACAATGTCATTTTCCTTCAGTTTCACTCATAAATTCATTGGCTTTGAAATTCGGTGACTATGCGAAAACCCAAAGCAAGTCCCTAAAAATGTAACAATATTTACTTTCTCTATCTCTGCCTTTTAACCAATGAAAATGAAATTCAGATAAATCCAGTAGCACGTGCACACCAATCAAAACCTGTATCGTAAGGAAAAAAAACGTTTCCATGGCAACAGCTGTGTACTAGAGTGTTGCCGAGTAATAGATACGTATCAAAAGTGATTATTAATTTAGACGTGATGCTTCGTTTTCTTAAAAATGGCTATGTTGATAGTTTTACTTTCGACTACAGATGCCATAAAAGAGTATCTTTATAACAATTTCCAACTTTTTGATTCTACAACATAGTTCCACTGCCATTGGAATATATTTTGTTAGTAATAATAGCAATATTATACAGATTTCATATTTTGAAGAAGTCAAGTACAATACATACATATTTTTTGGTTCACTATAGTGTGCGTGTACTTTCGTTAATACACATGCTTTGACTTATCTTTAAAAAGCTTTTGAACCATTGGTATCAATCTGGCCTTAAACTATGAAATAAGGGGAATCTTGGAAAAAGCTTTTGCAATGGTATATAATTTTGAAAATCGGTTCAGTAGAAAGAAGTAGGGATAAAATTCATGTGTGTCTATTAAAATGATATGAAAATCGCGTTTTTGTTAAGCTGGCTGTAAGGAAAGTAGAATTATAGGCCATTTTGACAAAAACGTGGTATGTTATATTATAGAGTTGTGTGAAAGAAGCCTAGATATGAAAATAAAACAGTAACGAGTAGAGAGTTTTCGAGACAAGCGTATTTTTATGAAGTTGGCTCTAAGTAAAGTGCTTTTTAAAACAGTTTTGGTCAAAAACGTTGTAAGCCATCTCGTAGGGTTTAAAAAGGCTTGCTCTAATATAAAATTTAATAACAATCCTTGGAGCCGTTTTCAAATAAATTGGCTCCAACTGCTCGATTTCGTGAATAATACCTTTATACTAACTTTTGGCCAAAAATGTGATACAGTTCCTGATAGGATCTGAGATGTTTCATCATATGTCAATATCTAAATAAAATCGATGAAGGCACTTTCAAGCAAATCGACTTTAAGTCACCTTGGTCGTAAGTACCTTTATATCATATATAGACCGAAACGTGGTACGCGATCGTGTTGCATTACATCGTACTAAATCATTGAAGCTGTTTTCTCGCAAATTGTTGCCATTGTTGCCACATTTGGTAAGTAGCACGATACATAATTTGCTTGCAATTGACCAGACTAATTCAAATATAAAGTTTAATCAAAATCGTTACAGCCGTTTTCGAGAAAATCCATTTTAACTGAAATCGGCCTTAAGTAAAGTACGCTTAATTTTGAGATTAGAATGATAATCTAGGGATTATCACACACACTCTATATATGAAGTTTGATCTAAATCCATCCACTCGTTTAGGCTGTAGCCTCGTGCACGCACAGACAGACAGAGAGACAGACAGACAGACAGGCACACGGCATTGGCGGTCCTACTTTTTTGGACTTCTCCAATATAGTAATGTCAAGTTTGATTAAAATCTCGAGTTCCAAATTTTGCACGAATACAATACTTGCCCTATAGGTATAGGTGCAAGTAAAAAGACTGAAAAAAGGTTGTTTATCCCTTGCGAATCTCAGTTGCCCTTTACTAAGCTTTTGGAAGGAAGACTGAAGAGAAGATTATTTATCCCTTTTAAAACTCAGTTCCCCTTTACTAAGCCTTTGGAAGGAAGACTGAAAAGAAGCCTATTTATCCCCTGCGAAACTCAGTTCACCTTTAGATTATTTGTCCCTTGTGAAACTCAGTTGGAAAAAAGACTGAAAAAAAGATTATTTATGCTTTGCGAAACTCAGTTCCCCTTCACTAAGCCTTTGGAAATAAAGTGCACGACTGGGCCGTACAAACTTGCACCTATACCCAAAATTCTTGTGTGTATTTGAGGTAAAAAGAAATAAACGAATATATGTACCTATACTTTACATATGTATGTAAGTTGAAAATCAAGCAACGTCGTTACTATGTCATTTTCCTTCAGTTTCACTCATAAATTCATTGGCTTTGAAATTCGGTGAATATGCGAAAACCGAAAGCAAGTCCCTAAAAATGTAACAATATTTATTTTCTCTATCTCTGTCTTTTAACCAATGAAAATGAAATTCAGATTAATCCAGTAGCACGTGGCGCACCAATCAAAACCTGTATCGTAAGGAAAAAAAACGTTTCCATGGCAACAGCTGTGTACTAGAGTGTTGCCGAGTAATAGATACGTATCAAAAGTGATTATTAATTTAGACGTGATGCTTCGTTTTCTTAAAAATGGATATGTTGATAGTTTTACTTTCGACTACAGATGCCATAAAAGAGTATCTTTATAACAATTTCCAACTTTTTGATTCTACAACATAGTTCCACTGCCATTGGAATATATTTTGTTAGTAATAATGGCAATATTATACAGATTTCGTATTTTGAAGAAGTCAAGTACAATACATACATATTTTTTGGTTCACTATAGTGTGCGTGTACTTTCGTAAATACACATGCATTGACTTATCTTTAAAAACCTATTGAACCATTGTTATCAATCTGGCCTTTAACTATGAAATAAGGAGGATCTTGGAAAAAGCTTTTGCAATGGTATATAATTTTGAAAATCGGTTCAGTAGAAAGAAGTAGGGATAAAATTCATGTTTGTCTATTAATATGATATGAAAATCGTGTTTTTGTTGAGCTGGCTGTAAGGAAAGTGGAATTATAGGCAATTTTGACGAAAAACGTGGTACGCCATATTATAGAGTTTTGTGAAAGAAGCCTAGATATGAAAATAAAACAGTAACGAATAGAAAGTTTTCGAGACAAGCGTATTTTTATGAAGTTGGCTCTAAGTAAAGTGCTTTTTAAAACAGTTTTGGTCAAAAACGTTGTAAGCCATCTCGTAGGGTTTAAAAAGGCTTGCTCTAATATAAAATTTAATAACAATCCTTGGAGCCGTTTTCGAATAAATTGCCTCCAACTGTTCGATTTCGCGAATAATACCGTTATACTAACTTTTGGCCAAAAATGTGATACAGTTCCTGATAGGATTTCAGATGTTTCATCATATGTCAATATCTAAATAAAATCGTTGAAGGCACTTTCAAGCAAATCGACTTTAAGTCACGTTGGTCGTAAGTACCGTTATATCATATATAGACCAAAACGTGGTACGCGATCGTGTTGCATTACATCGTACTAAATCATTGAAGCTGTTTTCTCGCAAATTGTTGCCATTTTTGCCACATTTGGTAAGTAGCACGATACATAATATGCTTGCAAATGACCAGACTAATTCAAATATAAAGTTCAATCAAAATCGTTAGAGCCGTTTTCGAGAAAATCCATTTTAACTGAAATCGGCCTTAAGTAAAGTACGCTTAATTTAGAGATTAGAATGATAATCTAGGGATTATCACACACACTCTATATATGAAGTTTGATCTAAATCCATCCACTCGTTTAGGCTGTAGCCTCGTGCACACACAGACAGACAGAGAGACAGACAGACAGGCACACGGCATTGGCGGTCCTTCTTTTTTGGACTTCTCCAATATAGTAATGTCAAGTTTGATTAAAATCTCGAGTTCCAAATTTTGCACGAATACAATACTTGCCCTATAGGTATAGGTGCAAGTAAACAGACTGAAAAAAGGTTGTTTATCCCTTGCGAATCTCAGTTGCCCTTTACTAAGCTTTTGGAAGGAAGACTCAAGAGAAGATTATTTATCCCTTTTAAAACTCAGTTCCCCTTTACTAAGCCTTTGGAAGGAAGACTGAAAAGAAGACTATTTATCCCCTGCGAAAC
This sequence comes from Xylota segnis, assembly GCA_963583995.1. Classification (NCBI taxonomy): domain Eukaryota; kingdom Metazoa; phylum Arthropoda; class Insecta; order Diptera; family Syrphidae; genus Xylota; species Xylota segnis. The sequence goes on along the minus strand of OY757236.1, from coordinate 90,149,418 downwards.
TCAGTTCACCTTTACTAAGACTTTGGAAGGAAGAATGAAAAGAAGATTATTTCTCTCTTGCGAAATTCAGTTGTCCTTTCCTCAGCCTTTGGAAGGGAAACTGAATAAAAGATGACTTAGCTTTTGTAAAACTCACTTAACCTTTACTAAGACTTTGGAACTAAGACTGAAAAGGAGATTATTTGTCCCTTGTGAAACTCAGTTCCCCTTTACTAAGCCTTTGGAAGGAAGACTGAAAAGAAGACTATTTATCCCCTGCGAAACTCAGTTCACCTTTACTAAGACTTTGGAAGGAAGAATGAAAAGAAGATTATTTATCTCTTACGAAATTCAGTTGCCCTTTCCTCAGCCTTTGGAAGGGAAACTGAATAAAAGATGACTTAGCTTTTGTAAAACTCAGTTCCCCTTCTCTAAGCCTTTGGAAATAAAGTGCACGACTGGGCCGTACAAACTTGCACCTATACCCAAAATTATTGTGTGTATTTGAGATAAAAAGAAATAAACGAATATACCTATACTTTACATATGTATGTAAGTTGAAAATCAAGCAACGTCGTTACTATGTCATTTTCCTTCAGTTTCACTCATAAAATCATTGGCTTTGAAATTCGGTGAATATGCGAAAACCCAAAGCAAGTCCCTAAAAATGTAACAATATTTATTTTCTCTATCTCTGTCTTTTAACCAATGAAAATGAAATTCAGATAAATCCAGTAGCACGTGGCGCACCAATCATAACCTGTATCGTAAGGAAAAAAAACGTTTCCAAGGCAACAGCTGTGTACTAGAGTGTTGCCGAGTAATAGATACGTATCAAAAGTGATTATTAATTTAGACGTGATGCTTCGTTTTCTTAAAAATGGCTATGTTGATAGTTTACTTTCGACTACAGATGCCATAAAAGAGTATCTTTATAACAATTTCCAACTTTTTGATTCTACAACATAGTTCCACTGCCATTGGAATATATTTTGTTAGTAATAATGGCAATATTATACAGATTTCGTTTTTTGAAGAAGTCAAGTACAATACATACATATTTTTTGGTTCACTATAGTGTGCGTGTACTTTCGTAAATACACATGCTTTGACTTATCTTTAAAAAGCTATTGAACCATTGTTATCAATCTGGCCTTAAACTATGAAATAAGGAGAATCTTGGAAAAAGCTTTTGCAATGGTAGAAAGAAGTAGGGATAAAATTCATGTTTGTCTATTAATATGATATCAAAATCGTGTTTTTGTTAAGCTGGCTGTAAGGAAAATGGATTTATAGGCAATTTTGACGAAAAACGTGGTATGCCATATTATAGAGTTTTGTAAAAGAAGCCTAGATATGAAAATAAAACAGTAACGAGTAGAAAGTTTTCGAGACAAGCGTATTTTTATGAAGTTGGCTCTAAGTAAAGTGCTTTTTAAAACAGTTTTGGTCAAAAACGTTGTAAGCCATCTCGTAGGGTTTTAAAAGGCTTGCTCTAATATAAAATTTAATAACAATCCTTGGAGCCGTTTTCAAATGTGATACAGTTCCTGATAGGATCTGAGATGTTTCATCATATGTCAATATCTAAACAAAATCGTTGAAGGCACTTTCAAGCAAATCGACTTTAAGTCACGTTGGTCGTAAGTACCGTTATATCATATAAAGACCAAAACGTGGTACGCGATCGTGTTGCATTACATCGTACTAAATCATTGAAGCTGTTTTCTCGCAAATTGTTGCCATTGTTGCCACATTTGGTAAGTAGCACGATACATCATTTGCTTGCAATTGACCAGACTAATTCAAATATAAAGTTTAATCAAAATCGTTAGAGCCGTTTTCGAGAAAATCCATTTTAACTGAAATCGGCCTTAAGTAAACTACCCTTAATTTTGAGGTTAGAATGATAATCTAGGTACTATCACACACACTCTATATATGAAGTTTGATCTAAATTCATCCACTTGTTTAGGCTGTAGCCTCGTGCACGCACAGACAGACAGAGAGACAGACAGACAGACAGACAGACAGGCACACGGCATTGGCGGACCTACTTTTTTGGACTTCTCCAATATAGTAATGTCAAGTTTGATTAAAATCTCGAGTTCCAAATTTTGCACGAATACAATACTTGCCCTATAGGTATAGGTGCAAGTAAAAAGACTGAAAAAAAGGTTGTCTATCCCTTGCGAATCTCAGTTGCCCTTTACTAAGCTTTTGGAAGGAAGACTGAAGTGAAGATTATTTATCCCTTTTAAAACTCAGTTTCCCTTTACTAAGACTTTGGAAAAAAGACTAAGGAAAAGATTATTTATCCCTTGCGAAACTCAGTTCCCCTTTACTAAGCCTTTGGAAAAAAGACTCAAAAAAAGATTAAGACTGCAAAGAAGACTATTCATCCTTTGTGAAATTCAGTTGCCCTTTCCTCAGCCTTTGGAAGGGAAACTGATTAAAAGATGACTTAGCTTTTGTAAAACTCACTTAACCTTTACTAAGACTTTGGAATTAAGACTGAAAAGGAGATTATTTGCCCTTGTGAAACTCAGTTCCCCTTTACTAAGCCTTTGGAAAAAAGACTGAAAAAAAGATTATTTATGCTTTGCGAAACTCAGTTCCTCTTTACTAAGCCGGAAATAAAGTGCACGACTGGGCCGTACAAACTTGCACCTATACCCAAAATTCTTGTGTGTATTTGAGGTAAAAAGAAATAAACGAATATACCTATACTTTACATATGTATGTAAGTTGAAAACCAAGCAACGTCGTTACTATGTCATTTTCCTTCAGTTTCACTCATAAATTCATTGGCTTTGAAATTCGGTGAATATGCGAAAACCCAAAGCAAGTCCCTAAAAATGTATCAATATTTATTTTCTCTATCTCTGTCTTTTAACCAATGAAAATGAAATTCAGATAAATCCAGTAGCACGTGGCGCACCAATCATAACCTGTATCGTAAGGAAAAAAAACGTTTCCATGGCAACAGCTGTGTACTAGAGTGTCGCCGAGTAATAGATACGTATCAAAAGTGATTATTAATTTAGACGTGATGCTTCGTTTTCTTAAAAATGGCTATGTTGATAGTTTACTTTCGACTACAGATGCCATAAAAGAGTATCTTTATAACAATTTCCAACTTTTTGATTCTACAACATAGTTCCACTGCCATTGGAATATATTTTGTTAGTAATAATGGCAATATTATACAGATTTCGTTTTTTGAAGAAGTCAAGTACAATACATACATATTTTTTGGTTCACTATAGTGTGCGTGTACTTTCGTAAATACCCATGCTTTGACTTATCTTTAAAAAGCTATTGAACCATTGTTATCAATCTGGCTTTAAACTATGAAATAAGGAGAATCTTGGAAAAAGCTTTTGCAATGGTATATTATTTTGAAAATCGGTTCAGTAGAAAGAAGTAGGGATAAAATTCATGTTTGTCTGTTAATATGATATGAACATCGTGTTTTTGTTAAGCTGGCAGTAAGGAAAGTGGAATTATAGGCAATTTTGACGAAAAACGTGGTATGCCATATTATGGAGTTTTGTGAAAGAAGCCCAGATATGAAAATAAAACAGTAACGAGTAGCAAGTTTTCGAGACAAGCGTATTTTTATGAAGTTGGCTCTAAGTAAAGTGCTTTTTAAAACAGTTTTGGTCAAAAACGTTGTAAGCCATCTCGTAGGGTTTTAAAAGGCTTGCTCTAATATAAAATTTAATAACAATCCTTGGAGCCGTTTTCAAATGTGATACAGTTCCTGATAGGATTTGAGATGTTTCATCATATGTCAATATCTAAACAAAATCGTTGAAGGCACTTTCAAGCAAATCGACTTTAAGTCACGTTGGTCGTAAGTACCGTTATATCATATAAAGACCAAAACGTGGTACGCGATCGTGTTGCATTACATCGTACTAAATCATTGAAGCTGTTTTCTCGCAAATTGTTGCCATTGTTGCCACATTTGGTAAGTAGCACGATACATCATTTGCTTGCAATTGACCAGACTAATTCAAATATAAAGTTTAATCAAAATCGTTAGAGCCGTTTTCGAGAAAATCCATTTTAACTGAAATCGGCCTTAAGTAAACTACGCTTAATTTTGAGATTAGAATGATAATCTAGGGATTATCACACACACTCTATATATGAAGCTTGATCTAAATCCATCCACTCGTTTAGGCTGTACCCTCGTGCACAGACAGACAGACAGAGAGACAGACAGACAGACAGGCACACGGCATTGGCGGACCTACTTTTTTGGACTTCTCCAATATAGTAATGTCAAGTTTGATTAAAATCTCGAGTTCCAAATTTTGCACGAATACAATACTTGCCCTATAGGTATAGGTGCAAGTAAAAAGACTGAAAAAAGGTTGTTTATCCCTTGCGAATCTCAGTTGCCCTTTACTAAGCTTTTGGAAGGAAGACTGAAGTGAAGATTATTTATCCCTTTTAAAACTCAGTTTCCCTTTACTAAGACTTTGGAAAAAAGACTAAGGAAAAGATTATTTATCCCTTGCGAAACTCAGTTCCCCTTTACTAAGCCTTTGGAAAAAAGACTCAAAAAAAGATTAAGACTGCAAAGAAGACTATTCATCCTTTGTGAAATTCAGTTGCCCTTTCCTCAGCCTTTGGAAGGGAAACTGAATAAAAGATGACTTAGCTTTTGTAAAACTCACTTAACCTTTACTAAGACTTTGGAATTAAGACTGAAAAGGAGATTATTTGTCCCTTGTGAAACTCAGTTCCCCTTTACTAAGCCTTTGGAAAAAAGACTGAAAAAAAGATTATTTATGCTTTGCGAAACTCAGTTCCCCTTTACTAAGCCTTTGGAAATAAAGTGCACAACTGGGCCGTACAAACTTGCACCTATACCCAAAATTCTTGTGTGTATTTGAGGTAAAAAGAAATAAACGAATATACCTATACTTTACATATGTATGTAAGTTGAAAATCAAGCAACGTCGTTACTATGTCATTTTCCTTCAGTTTCACTCATAAATTCATTGGCTTTGAAATTCGGTGAATATGCGAAAACCCAAAGCAAGTCCCTAAAAATGTATCAATATTTATTTTCTCTATCTCTGTCTTTTAACCAATGAAAATGAAATTCAGATAAATCCAGTAGCACGTGGCGCACCAATCATAACCTGTATCGTAAGGAAAAAAAAACGTTTCCATGGCAACAGCTGTGTACTAGAGTGTTGCCGAGTAATAGATACGTATCAAAAGTGATTATTAATTTAGACGTGATGCTTCGTTTTCTTAAAAATGGCTATGTTGATAGTTTTACTTTCGACTACAGATGCCATAAAAGAGTATCTTTATAACAATTTAAAACTTTTTGATTCTACAACATAGTTCCACTGCCATTGGAATATATTTTGTTAGTAATAATGACAATATTATACAGATTTCGTTTTTTGAAGAAGTCAAGGAGAATACATACATATTTTTTGGTTCACTATAGTGTGAGTGTACTTTCGTTAATACACATGCTTTGACTTATCTTTAAAAAGCTATTGAACCATTGTTATCAATCTGGCCTTAAACTATGAAATAAGGAGAGAATCTTGGAAAAAGCTTTTGCAATGGTATATAATTTTGAAAATCGGTTCAGTAGAAAGAAGTAGGGATAAAATTCATGTTTGTCTATTAATATGATATGAAAATCGTGTTTTTGTTAAGCTGGCTGTAAGAAAAGTGGAATTATGGGCAATTTTGACGAAAAACGTGCTATGCTATGTTATAGAGTTTGGTGAAAGAAGCCTAGATATGGAAATAAAACGGTAATGAGTAGAAAGTTTTCGAGACAAGCGTATTTTTATGAAGTTGGCTCTAAGTAAAGTGCTTTTTAAAACAGTTTAAAAAGGCTTGCTCTAATATAAAATTTAATAACAATCCTTGGAGCCGTTTTCGAAAAAATTGGCTCCAACTGCTCGATTTCCCGAATAATACCGTAATACTAACTATGTGTCAATATCTAAATAAAATCGTTGAAGGCACTTTCAAGCAAATCGACTTTAAGTCACCTTGGTCGTAATTACCGTTATATCATATATAGACCAAAACGTGGTACGCCCTATAGGCATAGGTGCAAGTAAAAAGACTGAAAAAAGGTTGTTTATCCCTTGCAAATCTCAGTTGCCCTTTACTAAGCTTTTGGAAGGAAGACTGAAGAGAAGATTATTTATCCTTTTTAAAACTCAGTTCCCCTTTACTAAGCCTTTGGAAGGAAGACTGAAAAGAAGACTATTTATCCCATGCGAAACTCAGTTCACCTTTACTAAGACTTTGGAAGGAAGAATGAAAAGAAGATTATTTATCTCTTGCGAAATTCAGTTGTCCTTTCCTCAGCCTTTGGAAGGGAAACTGAATAAAAGATAACTTAGCTTTTGTAAAACTCACTTAACCTTTACTAAGACTTTGGAATTAAGACTGAAAAGGAGATTATTTGTCCCTTGTGAAACTCAGTTCCCCTTTACTAAGCCTTTGGAAAAAAGACTGAAAAAAAGATTATTTATGCTTTGCGAAACTCAGTTCCCCTTTACTAAGCCTTTGGAAATAAAGTGCACAACTGGGCCGTACAAACTTGCACCTATACCCAAAATTCTTGTGTGTATTTGAGGTAAAAAGAAATAAACGAATATACCTATACTTTACATATGTATGTAAGTTGAAAACCAAGCAACGTCGTTACTAGGTCATTTTCCTTCAGTTTCACTCATAAATTCATTGGCTTTGAAATTCGGTGAATATGAGAAAACCCAAACCCAATATTTATTTTCTCTATCTCTGTCTTTTAACCAATGAAAATGAAATTCAGATAAATCCAGTAGCACGTGCACACCAATCAAAACCTATATCGTAAGGGAAAAAAACGTTTTCATGGCAACAGGTGTGTACTAGAGTGTTGCCGAGTAATAGATACGTATCAAAAGTGATTATTAATTTAGACGTGATGCTTCGTTTTCTTAAAAATGGATATGTTGATAGTTTTACTTTAGTGTGCGTGTACTTTCGTAAATACCCATGCTTTGACTTATCTTTAAAAAGCTATTGAACCATTGTTATCAATCTGGCCTTAAACTATGAAATAAGGAGAATCTTGGAAAAAGCCTTTGCAATGGTATATAATTCTGAAAATCGGTTCAGTAGAAAGAAGTAGGGATAAAATTCATGTTTGTCTATTAATATGATATGAAAATCGTGTTTTTGTTAAGCTGGCTGTAAGGAAAGTGGAATTATTGGCAATTTTGACGAAAAACGTGGTATGCCATATTATAGAGTTTTGTGAAAGAAGCCTAGATATGAACATAAAACAGTAACGAGTAGAAAGTTTTCGAGACAAGCGTATTTTTATGAAGTTGGCTCTAAGTAAAGTGCTTTTTAAAACAGTTTTGGTCAAAAACGTTGTAAGCCATCTCGTAGGGTTTAAAAAGGCTTGCTCTAATATAAAATTTAATAACAATCCTTGGAGCCGTTTTCGAATAAATTGGCTCCAACTGCTCGATTTCGCGAATAATACCGTTATACTAACTTTTGGCCAAAAATGTGATACAGTTCCTGATAGGATTTGAGATGTTTCATCATATGTCAATATCTAAATAAAATCGTTGAAGGCACTTTCAAGCAAATCGACTTTAAGTCACGTTGGTCGTAAGTACCGTTATATCATATATAGACCAAAACGTCTTACGCGATCGTGTTGCATTACATCGTACTAAATCATTGAAGCTGTTTTCTCGCAAATTGTTGCCATTGTTGCCACATTTGGTAAGTAGCACTATACATCATTTGCTTGCAATTGACCAGACTAATTCAAAAATAAAGTTTAATCAAAATCGTTAGAGCCGTTTTCGAGAAAATCCATTTTAACTGAAATCGGCCTTAAGTAAACTACCCTTAATTTTGAGATTAGAATGATAATCTAGGGATTATCACACACACTCTATATATGAAGTTTGATCTAAATCCATCCACTCGCTTAGGCTGTAGCCTCGTGCACAGACAGACAGACAGAGAGACAGACAGACAGACAGACAGGTACACGGCATTGGCGGACCTACTTTTTTGGACTTCTCCAATATAGTAATGTCAAGTTTGATTAAAATCTCGAGTTCCAAATTTTGCACGAATACAATACTTGCCCTATAGTTATAGGTGCAAGTAAAAAGACTGAAAAAAGGTTGTTTATCCCTTGCGAATCTCAGTTGCCCTTTACTAAGCTTTTGGAAGGAAGACTGAAGTGAAGATTATTTATCCCTTTTAAAACTCAGTTCCCCTTTACTAAGCCTTTGGAAGGAAGACTGAAAAGAAGACTATTTATCCCCTGCGAAACTCAGTTCACCTTTACTAAGACTTTGGAAGGAAGAATGAAAAGAAGATTATTTATCTCTTGCGAAATTCAGTTTCCTCAGCCTTTCCTCAGTTTCCTTGAAAGGGAAACTGAATAAAAGATGACTTAGCTTTTGTAAAACTCACTTAACCTTTACTAAGACTTTGGAATTAAGACTGAAAAGGAGATTATTTGTCCCTTGTGAAACTCAGTTCCCCTTTACTAAGCCTTTGGAAAAAAGACTGAAAAAAAGATTATTTATGCTTTGCGAAACTCAGTTCCCCTTTATTAAGCCTTTGGAAATAAAGTGCACAACTGGGCCGTACAAACTTGCACCTATACCCAAAATTCTTGTGTGTATTTGAGGTAAAAAGAAATAAAAGAATATACCTATACTTTACATTAGTATGTAAGTTGAAAGTCAAGCAACGTCGTTACTATGTCATTTTCCTTCAGTTTCACTCATAAATTCATTGGCTTTGAAATTCGGTGAATATGCGAAAACCCAAAGCAAGTCCCTAAACATGTAACAATATTTATTTTCTCTATCTCTGTCTTTTAACCAATGAAAATGAGATTCAGATAAATCCAGTAGCACGTACGCACCAATCAAAACCTGTATCGTAAGGAAAAAAAACGTTTCCATGGCAACAGCTGTGTACTAGAGTGTTGCCGAGTAATAGATACGTATCAAAAGTGATTATTAATTTAGACGTGATGCTTCGTTTTCTTAAAAATGGCTATGTTGATAGTTTTACTTTCGACTACAGATGCCATAAAAGAGTATCTTTATAAGAATTTCCAACTTTTTGATTCTACAACATAGTTCCACTGCCATTGAAATATATTTTGTTAGTTATAATAGCAATATTATACAGATTTCGTATATTGAAACAGTCAAGTACAATACATACATATTTTTTGGTTCACTATAGTGTGCGTGTACTTTCGTAAATACACATGCTTTGACTTATCTTTAAAAAGCTATTGAACCATTGTTATCAATCTGGCCTTAAACTATGAAATAAGGGGAATCTTGGAAAAAGCTTTTGCAATGGTATATAATTTTGAAAATCGGTTCAGTAGAAAGAAGTAGGGATAAAATTTATGTTTGTCTATTAAAATGATACGAAAATCGTGTTTTTGTTAAGCTGGCTGTAAGGAAAGTGGAATTATAGGCAATTTTGACGAAAAACGTCTTATGCCATATTATAGAGTTTTGTGAAAGAAGCCTAGATATGAAAATAAAACAGTAACGAGTAGAAAGTTTTCGAGACAAGCGTATTTTTATGAAGTTGGCTCTAAGTAAAGTGCTTTTTAAAACAGTTTTGGTCAAAAACGTTGTAAGCCATCTCGTAGGGTTTAAAAAGGCTTGCTCTAATATAAAATTTAATAACAATCCTTGGAGCCGTTTTCGAATAAATTGGCTCCAACTGCTCGATTTCGCGAATAATACCGTTATACTAACTTTTGGCCAAAAATGTGATACAGTTGCTGATAGGATTTGAAATGTTTCATCATATGTCAATATCTAAATAAAATCGTTGAAGGCACTTTCAAGCAAATCGACTTTAAGTCACGTTGGTCGTAAGTACCGTTATATCATATATAGACCAAAACGTGGTACGCGATCGTGTTGCATTACATCGTACTAAATCATTGACGCTGTTTTCTCGCAAATTGTTGCCATTGTTGCCACATTTGGTAAGTAGCACTATACATCATTTGCTTGCAATTGACCAGACTAATTCAAATATAAAGTTTAATCAAAATCGTTAGAGCCGTTTTCGAGAAAATCCATTTTTACTGAAATCGGCCTTATGTAAACTACCCTTAATTTTGAGATTAGAATGATAATCTAGGGATTATCACACACACTCTATATATGAAGTTTGATCTAAATCCATCCACTCGTTTAGGCTGTAGCCTCGTGCACAGACAGACAGACAGAGAGACAGACAGACAGACAGACAGACAGACACACAGACAGACAGGTACACGGCATTGGTGGACTTCTCCAATATAGTAATGTCAAGTTTGATTAAAATCTCGAGTTCCAAATTTTGCACGAATACAATACTTGCCCTATAGGTATAGGTGCAAGTAAAAAGACTGAAAAAAAGGTTGTTTATCCCCTGCGAATCTCAGTTGCCCTTTACTAAGCTTTTAAAAGGAAGACTGAAGTGAAGATTATTTATCCCTTTTAAAACTCAGTTTCCCTTTACTAAGCCTTTGGAAAAAAGACTAAGGAAAAGATTATTTATCCCTTGCGAAACTCAGTTCCCCTTTACTAAGCCTTTGGAAGGGAAACTGAATAAAAGATGACTTAGCTTTTGTAAAACTCACTTAACCTTTACTAAGATTTTGGAATTAAGACTGAAAAGGGGATTATTTGTCCCTTGTGAAACTCAGTTCCCTTTTACTAAGCCTCTGGAAATAAAGTGCACAACTGGGCCGTACAAACTTGCACCTATACCCAAAATTCTTGTGTGTATTTGAGGTAGAAAGAAATAAACGAATATACTTATACTTTAGATATGTATGTAAGTTGAAAACCAAGCAACGTCGTTACTATGTCATTTTCCTTCAGTTTCACTCATAAATTCATTGCCTTTGAACTCCGGTGACAATGTCATTTTCCTTCAGTTTCACTCATAAATTAATTGCCTTTGAACTCCGGCGAAAGCAAGTCCCTAAAAATGTAACAATATTTATTTTCTCTATCTCTGTCTTTTAACCAATGAAAATGAAATTAAGATAAATCTAGTAGCACGTGCCAATCAAAACCTGTATCGTAAGGAAAAAATAACGTTTCCATGACAACAGCTGTGTTCTAGAGTGTTGCCGAGTAATAGATACGTATCGTACGTGATTATTAATTTAGACGTGATGCTTCGTTTTCTTAAAAATGGCTATGTTGATAGTTTCACTTTCGACTACAGATGCCATAAAAGAGTATCTTTATAACAATTTCCAACTTTTTGATTCTGCAACATAGTCCCACTGCCATTGGAATATATTTTGTTAGTAATAATGGCAATATTATACAGATTTCGTATTTTGTACAATACATACATATTTTTTTGGTTCACTATAGTGTGCGTGTACTTCCGTAAATACACATGCTTTGACTTATCTTTAAAAAGCTATTGTACCATTGTTATCAATCTGGCCTTAAACTATGAAATAAGGAGAATCTTGGAAAAAGGTTTTGCAATGGTATATAATTTTGAAAATCGGTTCAGGAGAAAGAAGTAAGGATAAAATTCATGTTTGTTTATTAATATGATATGAAAATCTTGTTTTTGTTAAGCTGACTGTAAGGAAAGTGGAATTATAGGAAATTTTGACGAAAAACGTGGTATGCCATATTATAGAGTTTTGTGAAAGAAGCCTAGATATGAAAATAAAACAGTAACGAGTAGAAAGTTTTCGAGACAAGCGTATTTTTATGAAGTTGGCTCTAAGTAAAGTACCTTTTAAAAAACGTTGTATGCCATCTCGTAGGGTTTTAAAAGGCTTGGTCTAATATAAAATTTAATAAAACATCCTTAGAGCCGTTTTCGAATAAATTGGCTCCAACTGCTCGATTTCGCAAAAAATACCATTATACAAACTTTTGGACAAAAATGTGATACAGTTCCTGATAGGATTTGAGATGTTTAATCATATGTCAAAATCTAAATAAAATCGTTGAAGGCACTTTCAAGCAAATCGGCTTTTAGTCACCTTGGTCGTAAATACCGTCGTATCATACTCAGACCAAAACGTGGTACGCCATCGTGTTGCATTACCTCGTACCAGTATCAAATATGAAATTTGAACTAAATCATTGAAGACGTTTTCTCGAAAATTGACTTTTCGCCAAACTATCTATAAGTAAAGTATCATTGTTGCCAATTTTGGTAAGCAGCACGATACATCATTTGATTGCAATTGTTCAGACTAATTCAAATAAAAAGTTTAATCAAAATCGTTATAGCCGTTTTCGAGAAAATCCATTTTAACAGAAATCGGCCTTAAATAAACTACCCTTAATTCAGAGGTTAGAATGATAATCTAGGGATTATCAAACACACTCTATATATGAAGTTTGATCTAAATCCATCCACTTGTTTAGGCTGTAGCCTCGTGCACAGACAGACAGACAGACAGGCACACGGCATTGGCTGACCTACTTTTTGGACATCTCCATTATAGTAATGTCAAGTTTGATTAAAATCTCGAGTTCGAAATTTTGCACGAATACAATACTTGCCCTAAAGGTGTAGGTGCAAGTAAACAGACTGAAAAAAAGGTTGTTTATCCCTTGCGAATCTCAGATGCCCTTTACTAAGCCTTTGGAAGGAAGACTGACAAGAAGGTTATTTATCCCTTGTAAAACTCAGTTCCCCTTTACCAAGCCTTTGAAAGGAAGACTGATAAAAGGACTATTTATTACTTGTAAAACTCAGTTCCCTCTTTACAAAGCCTTTGGAATGGAAACTGTAAAAGATGACTTAGCTTTTGTAAAACTCAGTTCCCCTTTACTAAGCCTTTTTAAAAAAGACTTAAGAAAATATTATTTATCCCTTGTGAAGCTCAGTACCCCTTCACTAAGGCTTTGGAAAAAAGACTCAAAAAAAAATTATTCAGCTTTTGTGAAACTAAATTCCCCTTTACTAAGCCTTTGGAAGGAAAACCGAATAAAATATTATTTAGTATCTGTGAAGCTCACTTCCCTTTTACTAAGCCTTTGGAAGGAAGACTGACAAGAAGGTTATTTATCTTTTGTGAAACTCAGTTCCCCTTTACTAAGCCCTGAAAAGAAGATTTTTTGTCCCTTGTGAAACTTCCCTTTTACTAAGGATTTGGAAAAAATACTGAAGAAAATATTATTTATCCCTTGCGAAGCTCAATTCCCCTTCACTAAGCCCTTGGAAAAAAGACTCAAAAAAAAGATTGTTTATCCCTTGCGAATCTCAGTTGTCCTTTACTAAGCTTTTGGAAAGAAGACAGAAGAGACGATTGTTTATCCCTTGTGAAACTCAGCTCTCCTTTACTAAGCCTTTGGAAAAAGACTGAAAAGAAGATTATTTGTCCCTTGTGAAACTTTCCCTTTACAAAGACTTTGAAAAAAAGACTCAAAAAAAGATTATTCAGCATTTGTGAAACTACATTCCCCTTTACTAAGCCTTTGGAAGGTAAACCGAATAAAATATTATTTAGTATCTGTGAAGATCACTTCCCCTGTACTAAGCCTTTGGAAGGAAGACTGACAAGAAGGTTATTTATCTTTTGTGCAACTCAGTTCCCCTTTACTAAGCCTTTGGAATCAAGACTAAAAAAAGGATTATTTATGACTTGTAAAACTCAGATCCCCCTTTACCAAGCCGTTGGAAGGAAAACCGAGTAAAAGATGACTTAGCCTTTGGTAAAACTCACTCTCCCTTTACTTAGTCTTTGGAAAAAAGACTGAAAAAATTATAATCCAGCTTTTGTGAAATTTAATCCCCCTTTACTAAGACTTTGGAAGGAAAACCGAATAAAAATTTATTAAGTATCTCTGAAGCTCACTTCCCCTTTACTAAGCCTTTGGAAGGTAGGCTGACAAGAAGGTTATTTATCTTTTGTGAAACTCAGTTCCCCTTTACTAAGCCTTTGGAAGGAAGACTGAAAATAAGATTATTCAGCTTTTGTGAAACTAAATTCCCCTTTACTAAGCCTTTGGAAGGAAAACCGAATAAAATATTACTTAGTATCTGTAAAGCTCTCTTCCCCTTTACTAAGCCTTTGGAAGGAAGACTGACAAGAAGGTTATTTATCTTTTGTGCAACTCAGTTCCCCTTTAATAAGCCTTTGAAATTAAGACTGAAAAACGAATTTTTTATCACTTGCAAAACTCAGTTCCCCCTTTACCAAGCCGTTGGAAGGAAAACCGAGAAAGCAAATCGGCTTTTAGTCACCTTGGTCGTAAATACCGTCGTATCATACTCAGACCAAAACGTGGTACGCCATCGTGTTGCATTACTTCGTACCAGTTCAAATATGAAATTTGAATCATTGAAGCCGTTTTCTCGAAAATTGACTTTTCGCCAAACTATCTATAAGTAAAGTATCATTGTTGCCAATTTTGGTAAGCAGCACGATACATCATTTGATTGCAATTGTTCAGACTAATTCAAATAAAAAGTTTAATTAAAATCGTTATAGCCGTTTTCGAGAAAATCCATTTTAACTGAAATCGGCCTTAAATAAACTACCCTTAATTCTGAGGTAAGAATGATAATCTAGGGATTATCAAACACACTCTATATATGAAGTTTGATCTAAATCCATCCACTCGTTTAGGCTGTAGCCTCGTGCACAGACAGAAAGACAGACAGGCAAACGGCATTGGCTGACCTACTTTTTGGACATCTCCATTATAGTAATGTCAAGTTTGATTAAAATCTCGAGTTCGAAATTTTGCACGAATACAATACTTGCCCTAAAGGTGTACGTGCAAGTAAACAGACTGAAAAAAAGGTTGTTTATTCCTTGCGAATCTCAGTTGCCCTTTACTAAGCTTTTGGAAGGAAGACTGAAGAGAAGATTATTTATCCCTTTTAAAACTCAGCTCCCCTTTACTAAGCCTTTGGAAAAAAGACTAAGGAAAAGATTATTTATCCTTTGCGAAACTCAGTTCCCCTTTACTAAGCCTTTGGAAAAAAGACTCAAAAAATATTATTCAGCTTTTGCGAAACTAAATTCCCCTTTACTAAGCCTTTGGAAGGAAGACTGACAAGAAGGTTATTTATCCCTTGTAAAACTCAGTTCCCCTTTACCAAGCCTTTGAAAGGAAGACAGATAAAAGGATTATTTATTACTTGTAAAACTCAGTTCCCTCTTTACAAAGCCTTTGGAATGGAAACTGTAAAAGATGACTTAACTTTTGTAAAACTCAGTTAGCCTTTACTAAGCCTTTGGAAGGAAGACTGACAAGAAGGTTATTTATCCCTTGTAAAACTCAGTTCCCCTTTACCAAGCCTTTGAAAGGGAGACAGATAAAAGGATTATTTATTACTTGTAAAACTCAGTTCCCTCTTTACAAAGCCTTTGGAATGGAAACTGTAAAAGATGACTTAACTTTTGTAAAACTCAGTTAGCCTTTACTAAGCCTTTGAAAGGAAGAGTGCAAAGAAGACTATTCATCCCTTGTGAAACTTCCCCTTTACTAAGCCTTTTTAAAAAAGACTGAAGATTATATTATTAAATATTATTTATCCCTTGTGAAGCTCAGTACCCCTTCACTAAGCCTTTGGAAAAAAGACTCAAAAAAAAATTATTCAGCTTTTGTGTAACTAAATTCCCCTTTACTAAGCCTTTGGAAGGTAAACCGGATAAAATATTATTTAGTATCTGTGAAGCTCACTTCCCTGTACTAAGCCTTTGGAAGGAAGACTGACAAGAAGGTTATTTATCTTTTGTGCAACTCAGTTCCCCGCTACTAAGCCTTTGGAATCAAGACTAAAAAAATTATTATTTATCACTTGCAAAACTCAGTTCCCCCTTTACCAAGCCGTTGGAAGGAAAACCGAGTAAAAGATAACTTAGCCTTTGGTAAAACTCACTCTCCCTTTACTTAGTCTTTCGAAAAAAGACTGAAAAGAAGATTATTTGTCCCTTGTGAAACTTCCCCTTTACAAAGGCTTTGAAAAAAAGACTCAAAAAAAGATTATTCAGCTTTTGTGAAACTAAATTCCCCTTTACTAAGCCTTTGGAAGGAAAACCGAATAAAATATTATTTAGTATCTGTGAAGCTCACTTCCCCTTTACTAAGCCTTTGGAAGGAAGACTGACAAGAAGGTTATTTATCCCTTGCGAAGCTCAATTCCCCTTCACTAAGCCTTTGGAAAAAAGACTCAAAAAAAGATTGTTTATCCCTTGCGAATCTCAGTTGTCCTTTACTAAGCTTTTGGAAAGAAGACAGAAGAGAAGATTGTTTATCCCTTGTGAAACTCAGTTCTACTTTACTAAGCCTTTGGAAAAAAGACTGAAAAGAAGATTATTTGTCCTTTGTGAAACTTCCCCTTTACAAAGACTTTGAAAAAAAGACTCAAAAAAAGATTATTCAGCTTTTGTGAAACTCAGTTCCCCTTTACTAAGCCTTTGCAAGAAAGACTGAAAAAAGGATTACTTATTACTATAAAAAGCCTTTGGAAGGGAAACTGAATAAAAGATGACTTAGCCTATGTAAAACTCAGTTAACCTTTACTAAGCCTTTGAAATGAAGACTGAAAAGGAGATTAATTGTCAATTGTGAAACTCAGTTCCCCTTTACTAAGCCTTTGGAAAAGAAACTGAAAAAAAAATGATTTATCCCTTGCGAAGCTCAGTTCCCCTTTACTAAGCCTTTTTTAAAATAAAGTGCACGACTGGGCCGTACAAACTTGCACCTGTACCCAAAATTCTTCTGTGTATTTGAGGTAAAAAGAATATACCTATACATAGGTTTACATATGTGCGTAAGTTGAAAATCAAGCAACGTCGTTACAATGTCATTTTCCTTTAGTTTCACTCATAAATTCATTGCCTTTGAACTCCGGTGACAGTGTCATTTTCCTTCAGTTTCACTCATAAATTCATTGCCGTTGAACTCCGGCGAAAGCAAGTCCCTAAAAATGTAACAATATTTATTTTCTCTATCTGTCTTTTAACCAATGAAAATGAAATTCAGATAAATCTAGTAGCACGTGCCAATCAAAACCTGTATCGTAAGGAAAAAATAACGTTTCCATGACAACAGCTGTGTTCTAGAGTGTTCCCGAGTAATAGATACGTATCGTACGTGATTATTAATTTAGACGTGATGCTTCGTTTTCTTAAAAATGGCTATGTTGATAGTTTCACTTTCGACTACAGATGCCATAAAAGAGTATCTTTATAACAATTTCCAACTTTTTGATTCTGTAGTAATAATGGCAATATTATACAGATTTCGTATTTTGTACAATACATACATATTTTTTTGATTCACTATAGTGTGCGTGTACTTCCGTAAATACACATGCTTTGACTTATCTTTAAAAAGCTATTGTACCATTGTTATCAATCTGGCCTTAAACTATGAAATAAGGAGAATCTTGGAAAAAGGTTTTGCAATGGTATATAATTTTGAAAATCGGTTCAGTAGAAAGAAGTAGGGATAAAATTCATGTTTGTCTATTAATATGATATGAAAATCGTGTTTTTGTTAAGCTGACTGTAAGGAAAGTGGAATTATAGGCAATTTTGACGAAAAACGTGGTATGCCATATTATAGAGTTTTGTGAAAGAAGCCTAGATATGAAAATAAAACAGTAACGAGTAGAAAGTTTTCGAGACAAGCGTATTTTAATGAAGTTGGCTCTAAGTAAAGTACCTTTTAAAAAACGATGTAGGGTTTAAAAAGGCTTGGTCTAATATAAAATTTAATAAAACATCCTTGGAGCCGTTTTCGAATAAATTGGCTCCAACTGCTCGATTTCGCGAAAAATACCATTATACAAACTTTTGGCCAAAAATGTGATACAGTTCCTGATAGGATTTGAGATGTTTAATCATATGTCAAAATCTAAATAAAATCGTTGAAGGCACTTTCAAGCAAATCGGCTTTTAGTCACCTTGGTCGTAAATACCGTCGTATCATACTCAGACCAAAACGTGGTACGCCATCGTGTTGCCTTACTTCGTACCAGTTCAAATATGAAATTTGAACTAAATCATTGAAGCCGTTTTCTCGAAAATTGACTTTTCGCCAAACTATCTATAAGTAAAGTATCATTGTTGCCAATTTTGGTAAGCAGCACGATACATCATTTGATTGCAATTGTTCAGACTAATTCAAATAAAAAGTTTAATCAAAATCGTTATAGCCGTTTTCGAGAAAATCCATTTTAACTGAAATCGGCCTTAAATAAACTATCCTTAATTCTGAGGTAAGAATGATAATCTAGGGATTATCAAACACACTCTATATATGAAGTTTGATCTAAATCCATCCACTCGTTTAGGCTGTAGCCTTGTGCACAGACAGACAGACAGACAGGCACACGGCATTGGCTGACCTACTTTTTGGACATCTCCATTATAGTAATGTCAAGTTTGATTAAAATCTCGAGTTCGAAATTTTGCACGAATACAATACTTGCCCTAAAGGTGTAGGTGCAAGTAAACAGACTGAAAAAAAAGTTGTTTATCCCTTGCGAATCTCAGTTGCCCTTTACTAAGCTTTTGGAAGGAAGACTGAAGAGAAGATTATTTATCCCTTTTAAAACTCAGTTCCCCTTTACTAAGCCTTTGGAAAAAAGACTAAGGAAAAGATTATTTATCCTTTGCGAAACTCAGTTCCCCTTTACTAAGCCTTTGGAAAAAAGGCTCAAAAAATATTATTCAGCTTTTGCGAAACTAAATTCCCCTTTACTAAGCCTTTGGAAGGAAGACTGACAAGAAGGTTATTTATCTTTTGTGAAACTCAGTTCCCCTTTACTAAGCCTTTCGAAAGAACACTGAAAAGAAGATTTTTTGTCCCTTGTGAAACTTCTCTTTTACTAAGCTTTCGGAAAGAAGACAGAAGAGAAGATTGTTTATCCCTTGTGAAACTCAGTTCTCCTTTACTAAGCCTTTGGAAAAAAGACTGAAAAGAAGATTATTTGTCCCTTGTGAAACTTCCCCTTTACAAAGACTTTGAAAAAAAGACTCAAAAAAAGATTATTCAGCTTTTGTGAAACTCAGTTCCCCTT
Source organism: Xylota segnis (assembly GCA_963583995.1). Classification (NCBI taxonomy): domain Eukaryota; kingdom Metazoa; phylum Arthropoda; class Insecta; order Diptera; family Syrphidae; genus Xylota; species Xylota segnis. The sequence continues at coordinate 90,130,347 of OY757236.1, read as the reverse complement.
TACTAAGCCTTTGCAAGAAAGACTGAAAAAAGGATTATTTATTACTTTAAAAAGCCTTTGGAAGGGAAACTGAATAAAAGATGACTTAGCCTATGTAAAACTCAGTTAACCTTTACTAAGCCTTTGAAATGAAGACTGAAAAGGAGATTAATTGTCAATTGTGAAACTCAGTTCCCCTTTACTAAGCCTTTGGAAATAAAGTGCACGACTGGGCCGTACAAACTTGCACCTATACCCAAAATTCTTCTGTGTATTTGAGGTAAAAAGAATATACCTATACATAGGTTTACATATGTGCGTAAGTTGAAAATCAAGCAACGTCGTTACAATGTCATTTTCCTTCAGTTTCACTCATAAATTCATTGCCTTTGAACTCCGGTGACAATGTCATTTTCCTTCAGTTTCACTCATAAATTCATTGCCTTTGAACTCCGGCGAAAGCAAGTCCCTAAAAATGTAACAATATTTATTTTCTCTATCTCTGTCTTTTAACCAATGAAAATGAAATTCAGATAAATCTAGTAGCACGTGCCAATCAAAACCTGTGTCGTAAGAAAAAAATAACGTTTCCATGACAACAGCTGTGTTCTAGAGTGTTGCCGAGTAATAGATACGTATCGTACGTGATTATTAATTTAGACGTGATGCTTCGTTTTCTTAAAAATGGCTATGTTGATAGTTTCACTTTCGACTACAGATGCCATAAAAGAGTATCTTTATAACAATTTCCACATTTTTGATTCTGCAACATAGTTCCACTGCCATTGGAATATATTTTGTTAGTAATAATGGCAATATTATACAGATTTCGTATTTTGTACAATACATACATATTTTTTTGGTTCACTATAGTGTGCGTGTACTTCCGTAAATACACATGCTTTGACTTATCTTTAAAAAGCTATTGTACCATTGTTATCAATCTGGCCTTAAACTATGAAATAAGGAGAATCTTGGAAAAATTTTTTGCAATGGTATATAATTTTGAAAATCTGTTCAGTAGAAAGAAGTAGGGATAAAATTTATGTTTGTCTATTAATATGATATGAAAATCGTGTTTTTGTTAAGCTGACTGTAAGGAAAGTGGAATTATAGGCAATTTTGACGAAAAACGTGGTATGCCATATTATAGAGTTTTGTGAAAGAAGCCTAGATATGAAAATAAAACAGTAACGAGTAGAAAGTTTTCGAGACAAGCGTATTTTAATGAAGTTGGCTCTAAGTAAAGTACCTTTTAAAAAACGTTGTAGGGTTTAAAAAGCCTTGGTCTAATATAAAATTTAATAAAACATCCTTGGAGCCGTTTTCGAATAAATTGGCTCCAACTGCTCGATTTCGCGAAAAATACCATTATACAAACTTTTGGCCAAAAATGTGATTCAGTTCCTGATAGGATTTGAGATGTTTAATCATATGTCAAAATCTAAATAAAATCGTTGAAGGCACTTTCAAGAAAATCGGCTTTTAGTCACCTTGGTCGTAAATACCGTCGTATCATACTCAGACCAAAACGTGGTACGCCATCGTGTTGCCTTACTTCGTACCAGTTCAAATATGAAATTTGAACTAAATCATTGAAGCCGTTTTCTCGAAAATTGACTTTTCGCCAAACTATCTATAAGTAAAGTATCATTGTTGCCAATTTTGGTAAGCAGCACGATACATCATTTGATTGCAATTGTTCAGACTAATTCAAATAAAAAGTTTAATCAAAATCGTTATAGCCGTTTTCGAGAAAATCCATTTTAACTGAAATCGGCCTTAAATAAACTACCCTTAATTCTGAGGTAAGAATGATAATCTAGGGATTATCAAACACACTCTATATATGAAGTTTGATCTAAATCCATCCACTCGTTTAGGCTGTAGCCTCGTGCACAGACAGACAGACAGACAGACAGGCACACGGCATTGGCTGACCTACTACTCAGTTGCCCTTTACTAAGCTTTTGGAAGGAAGACTGAAGAGAAGATTATTTATCCCTTTTAAAACTCAGTTCCCCTTTACTAAGCCTTTGGAAAAAAGACTAAGGAAAAGATTATTTATCCTTTGCGAAACTCAGTTCCCCTTTACTAAGCCTTTGGAAAAAAGGCTCAAAAAATATTATTCAGCTTTTGCGAAACTAAATTCCCCTTTACTAAGCCTTTGGAAGGAAGACTGACAAGAAGGTTATTTATCCCTTGTAAAACTCAGTTCCCCTTTACCAAGCCTTTGAAAGGAAGACAGATAAAAGGATTATTTATTACTTGTAAAACTCAGTTCCCTCTTTACAAAGCCTTTGGAATGGAAACTGTAAAAGATGACTTAACTTTTGTAAAACTCAGTTAGCCTTTACTAAGCCTTTGAAAGGAAGAGTGCAAAGAAGACTATTCATCCCTTGTGAAACTTCCCCTTTACTAAGCCTTTTTAAAAAGGACTGAAGATTATATTATTAAATATTATTTATCCCTTGTGAAGCTCAGTAGCCCTTCACTAAGCCTTTGGAAAAAAGACTCAAAAAAAAATTATTCAGCTTTTGTGTAACTAAATTCCCCTTAACTAAGCCTTTGGAAGGAAAACCGAATAAAATATTATTTAGTATCTGTGAAGCTCACTTCCCCTTTACTAAGCCTTTGGAAGGAAGACTGACAAGAAGGTTATTTATCTTTTGTGAAACTCAGTTCCCCTTTACTAAGCCTTTCGAAAGAACACTGAAAAGAAGATTTTTTGTCCCTTGTGAAACTTCCCTTTTACTAAGGATTTGGAAAAAAGACTCAAAAAAAGATTATTCAGCTTTTGTGAAACTAAATTCCCCTTCACTAAGCCTTTGGAAAAAAGACTCAAAAAAAGATTGTTTATCCCTTGCGAATCTCAGTTGTCCTTTACTAAGCTTTTGGAAAGAAGACAGAAGAGAAGATTGTTTATCCCTTGTGAAACTCAGTTCTCCTTTACTAAGCCTTTGGAAATAAAGTGCACGACTGGGTCGTACGTACTTGCACCGTAATGCTATAAGTGTATAATTTTATCAGGATTAAAGTCCAAGTCTTGCTCTTCCCAGTAAAGTAGGCGTGGCATTCCGCGTTTCGATGGAATAATAGTCATAACATTGTAGGAGTTTACTCAATGTTTTGTTTTTTATAAAAATGCCCATAAAAAGTGGGCGTGGCCAGATAGGGTGTTTGAGTGAATTATAGAGAATTTTAAGGCCTATTACTTTGCTTAAATAATTTTTTCTCAATTTCTAGTAAAAATTTTGAAAAAAAATAAGTTTTATAAAAGCGGGCGTGGCATTCCAAAATTTGGTATGCCATTATTTTGCCCTTGTCTTATAACCTATAAATAATAATTTTTAGCCCAATCGCCGCACAAATACCCGAGAAACAGCTGATTTTCAATATTACCGTTATTCGATTTTTTCGTGAAAAATGTGGTATGCCACCTCATAGCATATGTCCAAACTAACCCACACATCAAATTTTATCGAAATCGTTAAAGCCGTTTTCGAGAAAATACATTTTAACTGAAATCGGCCTTAAGTAAACTACCCTTAATTTTGAGGTTAGAATGAAAATTCAAATTTCGCCTCTAGGGAATATCCCACAGACCCTATATATGAAGCAAATCCGCCCAGCCGTTTAGGCTGCAGTCGAATATACAGACAGACAGACAGACTGACAGACAGACAGACTGACAGACTGACAGACTGACAGACAGACAGACAGACGGAATTGCCGGACCTACTTTTTTGGACTTCTCCATCATAGTAATGTCAAGTTTGATTAAAATCTCGAGTTCGATTTTTTTCACGATTGCAATACTTGCCCTATAGGTATAGGTGCAAGTAAAAAGGTAAAATTACCAAAACCTTTGAAATAAAAGAAAGGATTGTGGTGCTGAATAGATATATATATGTATATATTTATTAACCGCGATAGTGGTTAATACAAAAACGGCCGAAATGAAATTAAATTGAATAATAGAAAAAAATAGAAATGGCCACAGAGGGTGGCTCCGGATTCTCACACGGTATACACTACGGGGGTGGGTCGCGAACAGTATAAGTAACCGGAATCTACCTTCGGTTAAAACAAACGGAATGGGCGATGGCTTACGCGAATAAACTTTTAACAAAATATCCTACACGATCGTCTAAACTAATTATCAAAAAGAATCACTCAAAAAAAAAACACTGTAATCACTATACTTATCTATCTTATCCTTTCCTTCGGGGTCGGGAACACTGGTTCTAAACTCCTGGTTGGGGGATGGTGGATGCTTTCCGCCACAGTCACTGAACTGATCTCGTCCTTCTCTGGGATTTCTAGGCTCGTCTTAGATGGCTATTCCTATCCTGTCTCCTGAGGGATCTCTTCCCTCGCCTCCGATTTTCCTTTTTATGTTTCTTATCCCCTGTGGGATCTCTTCTATCTCTCTTGTTTTGCCTTTTTACTTGCACCTATACCTATAGGGCAAGTATTGTATTCGTGCAAAATTTGGAACTCGAGATTTTAATCAGACTTGACATTACTATAATAGAGAAGTCCAAAAAAGTAGGTCCGCCAATGCCGTCTGTCTGTCTGTCTGTCTGTCTGTCAGTCTGTCAGTCTGTCAGTCTGTCAGTCTGTCAGTCTGTCAGTCTGTCTGTCTGTCTGTATATTCGACTACAGCCTACACGGCTGAACGGATTTACTTCAAACTTCATATATAAGGTCTGTGGGATATTCCCTAGAGGCGAAATTTGAATTTTCATTCTAACCTCAAAATTAAGGGTAGTTTACTTAAGGCCGATTTCAGTTAAAATGGATTTTCTCAAAAACGGCTCTAACGATTTCGATAAAATTTGATGTGTGGGTTAGTTTGGGCATATGCTATGAGGTGGCATACCACGTTTTTCACGAAAAATTCGAATAACGGTAATATTGAAAATCAGCTGTTTCTCGGGTATTTGTTCGGCGATTGGGCTAAAAATTATTATTTGTAGGTTATAAGACAAGTGCAAAATAATGGCATACCAAATTTTGGAATGCCACGCCCACTTTTATAAAACTTATTTTTTTAAAAATTTTTACTAGAAATTGAGAAAAAATTTTTTAAGCAAAGTAATAGACCTTCAAATTCTCTATAATTCACTCAAACACCCTATCTGGCCACGCTGGGAAGAGCAAGACTTGGACTTTAATCCTGATATAATTATACACTTATAGCATTACGGTGCAAGTACGTACGACCCAGTCGTGCACTTTATTTTCTCTGCCAAGAAGAACTTCCTCGTTCTCTATCAGATTAAGAAGTGGCTTGTTGGAACAAGTCCAGCTTCTTCCATACACTCACGCATTCTCACACACACACACTCAGGAGGAGAATTCAGCCGTCTCCAACGTTATTGGCAACGAACAGTTCCTGGCGCCTGTCTCTCTGGCGGGGAACTGTATTGGTGTTGGTGGAGACTGAATTCGCCTCGTTCTCTCCGCTGCAGTTGATTTAGCTGCCAGAACAAAGGGAATCACATCCAGAGCTCTGACAGCTTCCTCTCTCACGGCTTCAAGTTCTCACTCTCTCGTAGCTCTGTTTGTTTAAGGATTTCAGTGACTGCTTGGGTTCGCACCCACCCTCCAGACCAGGGCTAACTATGAAATTATAAAAGTTTAATAAAAAGACCCCAAGAAAAGGATAAGTTACCGCGAAACTATCGATCGCGTAAACCAAATATGGAATTTGAACTAAATCATTGAAGCCGTTTTCTCGAAAATTGACTTTTCGCCAAACTATCTATAGGTAAAGTATCATTGTTGCCAATTTTGGTAAGCAACACGATACATCATTTGATTGCAATTGTTCAGACTAATTCAAATAAAAAGTTTAATCAAAATCGTTATAGACGTTTTCGAGAAAATCCATTTTAACTGAAATCGGCCTTAAATAAACTACCCTTAGTTCTGAGGTTAGAATGATAATCTAGGGATTATCAAACACACTCTATATATGAAGTTTGATCTAAATCCATCCACTCGTTTAGGCTGTAGCCTTGTGCACAGACAGACAGACAGGCACACGGCATTGGCTGACCTACTTTTTGGACATCTCCATTATAGTAATGTCAAGTTTGATTAAAATCTCGAGTTCGAAATTTTGCACGAATACAATACTTGCCCTAAAGGTGTAGGTGCAAGTAAACAGACTGAAAAAAAGGTTGTTTATCCCTTGCGAATCTCAGTTGCCTCAAGCCTTTGGAAGGAAGACTGACAAGAAGGTTATTTTTCCCTTGTAAAACTCAGTTCCCCTTTACCAAGAGTTTGAAAGGAAGACTGATAAAAGTATTATTTATTACATGTAAAACTCAGTTCCCTCTTTAGAAAGCCTTTGGAATGGAAACTGTAAAAGATGACTTAGCTTTTGTAAAACTCAGTTAGCCTTTACTAAGCCTTTGAAAGGAAGAGTGCAAAGAAGACTATTCATCCCTTGTGAAACTTCCCCTTTACTAAGCCTTTTTAAAAAAGACTGAAGAAAATATTATTTATCCCTTGTGAAGCTCAGTACCCCTTCACTAAGCCTTTGGAAAAAAGACTCAAAAAAAAATTATTCAGCTTTTGTGAAACTAAATTCCCCTTTACTAAGCCTTTGGAAGGAAAACCGAATAAAATATTATTTAGTATCCGTGAAGCTCACTTCCCCTTTACTAAGCCTTTGGAAGGAAGACTGACAAGAAGGTTATTTATCTTTTGTGAAACTCAGTTCCCCTTTACTAAGCCTTTGGAAAGAACACTGAAAAGAAGATTTTTTGTCCCTTGTGAAACTTCCCTTTTACTAAGGATTTGGAAAAAATACTGAAGAAAATATTATTTATCCCTTGCGAAGCTCAATTCCCCTTCACTAAGCCTTTGGAAAAAAGACTCAAAAAAAGATTGTTTATCCCTTGCGAATCTCAGTTGTCCTTTACTAAGCTTTTGGAAAGAAGACAGAAGAGAAGATTGTTTATCCCTTGTGAAACTTAGTTCTCCTTTACTAAGCCTTTGGAAAAAAGACTGAAAAGAAGATAATTTGTCCCTTGTGAAACTTCCCCTTTACAAAGACTTGGAAAAAAAGACTCAAAAAAAGATTATTCAGCATTTGTGAAACTACATTCCCCTTTACTAAGCCTTTGGAAGGTAAACCGAATAAAATATTATTTAGTATCTGTGAAGCTAACTTCCCCTGTACTAAGCCTTTGGAAGGAAGACTGACAAGAAGGTTATTTATCTTTTGTGCAAATCAGTTCCCCGCTACTAAGCCTTTAGAATCAAGACTAAAAAAAGGATTATTTATGGCTTGCAAAACTCAGATCCCCCTTCACCAAGCCGTTGGAAGGAAAACCGAGTAAAAGATGACTTAGCCTTTGGTAAAACTCACTCTCCCTTTACTTAGTCTTTGGAAAAAAGACTGAAAAAATTATTATCCAGCTTTTGTGAAATTTAATTCCCCTTTACTAAGACTTTGGAAGGAAAACCGAAAAAAATATTATTTAGTATCCGTGAAGCTCACTTCCCCTTTACTAAGCCTTTGGAAGGTAGGCTGACAAGAAGGTTATTTATCTTTTGTGAAACTCAGTTCCCCTTTACTAAGCCTTTGGAAGGAAGACTGAAAATAAGATTATTTGTCCCTTGTGAAACTTCCCCTTTACTAAGCCTTTGGAAAAAAGACTGAAGAAAAGATTTTTTTTCCCTTGCGAAGATTAGTTCCCCTTTACTAAGCTTTTGGAAAAAAGACTCAAAAACAGATTATTCAGCTTTTGTGAAACTAAATTCCCCTTTACTAAGCCTTTGGAAGGAAAACCGAATAAAATATTACTTAGTATCTGTAAAGTTCTCTTCCCCTTTACTAAGCCTTTGGAACGAAGACTGACAAGAAGGTTATTTATCTTTTGTGCAACTCAGTTCCCCTTTAATAAGCCTTTGAAATTAAGACTGAAAAAGGGATTTTTTATCACTTGCAAAACTCAGTTTCCCCTTTACCAAGCCGTTGGAAGAAAAACCGAGTAAAAGATAACTTAGCCTTTGGTAAAACTCGCTCTCCCTTTACTTAGTCTTTCGAATAAAGACTGAAAAGAAGATTATTTGTCCCTTATGAAACTTCCCCTTTACAAAGGCTTTGAAAAAAAGACTCAAAAAAAGATTTTTCAGCTTTTGTGAAACTAAATTCCCTTTTGCTAAGCCTTTGGAAGGAAAACCGAATAAAATATTATTTAGTATCTGTGAAGCTCACTTCCCCTTTACTAAGCCTTTGGAAAAAAGACTGACAAGAAGGTTATTTATCCCTTGTGAAACTCAGTTCACCTTTACTAAGCCTTTGGAAAGAACACTGAAAAGAAGATTATTTGTCCCTTGTGAAACTTCCCTTTTACTAAGGATTTGGAAAAAATACTGAAGAAAATATTATTTATCCCTTCCAAAGCTCAATACCCCTTCACTAAGCCTTTGGAAAAAAGACTCAAAAAAAAGATTGTTTATCCCTTGCGAATCTCAGTTGTCCTTTACTAAGCTTTTGGAAAGAAGACAGAAGAGAAGATTGTTTATCCCTTGTGAAACTCAGTTCTCCTTTACTAAGCCTTTGGAAAAAAGACTGAAAAGAAGATTATTTGTCCCTTGTGAAACTTCCCCTTTACAAAGACTTTGAAAAAAAAGACTCAAAAAAAGATTATTCAGCTTTTGTGAAACTCAGTTCCCCTTTTTTAAGATTTTGCAAGAAAGACTGACAGAAGGATTATTTATTACTTTAAAAAGCCTTTGGAAGGGAAACTGAATAAAAGATGACTTAGCCTATGTGAAACTCAGTTAACCTTTACTAAGCCTTTGAAATGAAGACTGAAAAGGATATTAATTGTCAATTGTGAAACTCAATTCCCCTTTACTAAGCCTTTGGAAAAGAAACTGAAAAAAAAATTATTTATCCCTTGCGAAACTCAGTTCCCCTTTACTAAGCCTTTGGAAATAAAGTGCACGATTGGGCCGTACAAACTTGCACCTATACCCAAAATTCTTCTGTGTATTTGAGGTAAAAAGAATATACCTATACATAGGTTTACATATGTGCGTAAGTTGAAAATCAAGCAACGTCGTTACAATGTCATTTTCCTTTAGTTTCACTCATAAATTCATTGCCTTTGAACTCCGGCGAAAGCAAGTCCCTAAAAATGTAACAATATTTATTTTCTCTATCTCTGTCTTTTAACCAATGAAAATGAAATTCAGATAAATCTAGTAGCACGTGCCAATCAAAACCTGTATCGTAAGGAAAAAATAACGTTTCCATGACAACAGCTGTGTTCTAGAGTGTTGCCGAGTAATAGATACGTATCAAAAGTGATTATTAATTTAGACGTGATGCTTCGTTTTCTTAAAAATGGCTATGTTGATAGTTTCACTTTCGACTACAGATGCCATAAAAGAGTATCTTTATAACAATTTCCAACTTTTTGATTCTGCAACATAGTTCCACTGCCATTGGAATATATTTTGTTAGTAATAATGGCAATATTATACAGATTTCGTATTTTGTACAATACATACATATTTTTTTGGTTCACTATAGTGTGCGTGTACTTCCGTAAATACACATGCTTTGACTTATCTTTAAAAAGCTATTGTACCATTGTTATCAATCTGGCCTTAAACTATGAAATAAGGAGAATCTTGTTCAGTAGAAAGAAGTAGGGATAAAATTCATGTTTGTCTATTAATATGATATGAAAATCGTGTTTTTGTTAAGCTGGCTGAAAGGAAAGTGGAATTATAGGCAATTTTGACGAAAAACGTGGTATGCCATATTATAGAGTTTTGTGAAAGAAGCCTAGATATGAAAATAAAACAGTAACGAGTAGAAAGTTTTCGAGACAAGCGTATTTTTATGAAGTTGGCTCTAAGTAAAGTACCTTTTAAAAAACGTTGTATGCCATCTCGTAGGGTTTAAACAGGCTTGGTCTAATATAAAATTTAATAAAACATCCTTGGAGCCGTTTTCGAATAAATTGGCTCCAACTGCTCGATTTCGCGAAAAATACCATTATACAAACTTTTGGCCAAAAATGTGATACAGTTCCTGATAGTATTTAAGATGTTTAATCATATGTCAAAATCTAAATAAAATCGTTGAAGGCACTTTCAAGCAAATCGGCTTTTAGTCACCTTGGTCGTAAATACCGTCGTATCATACTCAGACCAAAACGTGGTACGCCATCGTGTTGCATTACTTCGTACCAGTTCAAATATGAAATTTGAACTAAATCATTGAAGCCGTTTTCTCGAAAATTGACTTTTCGCCAAACTATCTATAAGTAAAGTATCATTGTTGCCAATTTTGGTAAGCAGCACGATACATCATTTGATTGCAATTGTTCAGACTAATTCAAATAAAAAGTTTAATCAAAATCGTTATAGACGTTTTCGAGAAAATCCATTTTAACTGAAATCGGCCTTAAATAAACTACCCTTAATTCTGAGGTTAGAATGATAATCTAGGGATTATCAAACACACTCTATATATGAAGTTTGATCTAAATCCATCCACTCGTTTAGGCTGTAGCCTCGTGCACAGACAGACAGACAGGCACACGGCATTGGCTGACCTAATTTTTGGACATCTCCTTTAGAGTAATGTCAAGTTTGATTAAAATCTCGAGTTCGAAATTTTGCACGAATACAATACTTGCCCTAAAGGTGTACGTGCAAGTAAACAGACTGAAAAAAAGGTTGTTTATGCCTTGCGAATCTCAGTTGCCCTTTACTAAGCTTTTGGAAGGAAGACTGAAGAGGAGATTATTTATCCCTTTTAAAACTCAGTTCCCCTTTACTAAGCCTTTGGAAAAAAGACTCAAAAAATATTATTCAGCTTTTGCGAAACTAAATTCCCCTTTACTAAGCCTTTGGAAGGAAAACCGAATAAAATATTATATAGCCTTTGTGAAACTCAGTTCCACTTTTCTGAGCCTTTGGAAGGAAGACTGAAAAAGGGATTATTTATTACTTTAAAAAGCCTTTGGAAGGGAAACTGAATAAAAGATGACTTAGCCTATGTAAAACTCAGTTAACCTTTACTAAGCCTTTGAAATGAAGACTGAAAAGGAGATTAATTGTCAATTGTGAAACTCAGTTCGCCTTTACTAAGCCTTTGGAAAAGAAACTGAAAAAAAAATTATCTATCCCTTGCGAAACTCAGTTCCCCTTTACTAAGCCTTTGGAAATAAAGTGCACGACTGGGCCGTACAAACTTGCACCTATACCCAAAATTCTTCTGTGTATTTGAGGTAAAAAGAATATACCTATACATAGGTTTACATATGTGCGTAAGTTGAAAATCAAGCAACGTCGTTACAATATCATTTTCCTTCAGTTTCACTCATAAATTCATTGCCTTTGAACTCCGGTGACAATGTCATTTTCCTTCAGTTTCACTCATAAATTCATTGCCTTTGAACTCCGGCGAAAGCAAGTCCCTAAAAATGTAACAATATTTATTTTCTCTATCTCTGTCTTTTAACCAATGAAAATCAAAACCTGTATCGTAAGGAAAAAATAACGTTTCCATGACAACAGCTGTGTTCTAGAGTGTTGCCGAGTAATAGATACGTATCGTACGTGATTATTAATTTAGACTTGATGCTTCGTTTTCTTAAAAATAACTATGTTGATAGTTTCACTTTCGACTACAGATGCCATAAAAGAGTATCTTTATAACAATTTCCAACTTTTTGATTCTGCAACATAGTTCCACTGCCATTGGAATATATTTTGTTAGTAATAATGGCAATATTATACAGATTTCGTATTTTGAAGAAGTCAAGTACAAAACATACATATTTTTTTGGTTCACTATAGTGTGCGTGTACTTCCGTAAATACACATGCTTTGACTTATCTTTAAAAAGCTATTGTACCATTGTTATCAATCTGGCCTTAAACTATGAAATAAGGAGAATCTTGGAAAAAGGTTTTGCAATGGTATATAATTTTGAAAATCGGTTCAGTAGAAAGAAGTAAGGATAAAATTCATGTTTGTCTATTAATATGATATGAAAATCGTGTTTTCGTTAAGCTGGCTGTAAGGAAAGTAGAATTATAGGCAATTTTGACGAAAAACGTGGTATGCCATATTATAGAGTTTTGTGAAAGAAGCCTAGATATGAAAATAAAACGGTAATGAGTAGAAAGTTTTCTAGACAAGCGTATTTTTATGAAGTTGGCTCTAAGTAAAGTGCTTTTTTGGTCAAAAACGTTGTAAGCCATCTCGTAGGGTTTAAAAAGGCTTGCTCTAATATAAAATTTGATAACAATCCTTGGAGCAGTTTTCGAATAAATTGGCTCCAACTGCTCGATTTCGCGCAAAATACCATTATACAAACTTTTGGCCAAAAATGTGATACAGTTCCTGATAGGATTTGAGATGTTTAATCATGTCAAAATCTAAATAAAATCGTTGAAGGCACTTTCAAACAAATTGGCTTTTAGTCACATTGGTCGTAAGTAGCGTTATATAACACTTAGACCAAAACGTGGTATGCCATCGTGTTGCATTACTTCGTACTAGTCCAAATATGAAATTTGAACTAAATCATTGAAGCCGTTTTTTCGAAAACTGACTTTTCGCCAAATTGTCTATAAGTAAAGTACCATTGTTGACAATTTTGGTAAGCAGCACGATACATCATTTGATTGCAATTTACCAGACTAATTGAAATATTGAAATAGTTTAATCAAAAACGTTCGAGAAAATCCATTTTAACTGAAATCGGCCCTAAGTAAACTACCCTTAATTTTGAGGTTAGAATGAAAATTCCGATTTTGCCTCTAGAAATTATCACACACACTCTATATATGAAGTTTGATCTAAATCCATCCACTCGTTTAGGCTGTAGCCTCGTGCACAGACAGACAGACAGACAGACAGACAGGCAGACAGGCACACGGCATTGGCTGACCTACTTTTTGGACATCTCCATTATAGTAATGTCAAGTTTGATTAAAATCTCGATACAATACTTGCCCTAAAGGTGTACGTGCAAGTAAACAGACTGAAAAAAAGGTTGTTTATTCCTTGCGAATCTCAGTTGCCCTTTACTAAGCTTTTGGAAGGAAGACTGAAGAGGAGATTATTTATCCCTTTTAAAACTCAGTTCCCCTTTACTAAGCCTTTGGAAAAAAGACTAAGGAAAAGATTATTTATCCCTTGCGAAACTCAGTTCCCCTTTACTAAGCCTTTGGAAAAAAGACTCAAAAAATATTATTCAGCTTTTGCGAAACTAAATTCCCCTTTACTAAGCCTTTGGAAGGAAAACCGAATAAAATATTATTCAGCCTTTGTGAAACTCAGTTCCACTTTACTGAGCCTTTGAAAGGAAGACTGAAAAAGGGATTTGGAATGGAAACTGTAAAAAATGACTTAGCTTTTGTAAAACTCAGTTAATCTTTACTAATCCTTTGAAAGGAAGAGTGCAAAGAAGACTATTCATCCCTTGTGAAACTTCCCCTTTACTAAGCCTTTTTAAAAAAGACTGAAGAAAATATTATTTATCCCTTGTGAAGCTCAGTACCCCTTCACTAAGCCTTTGAAAAAAAGACTCAAAAAATATTATTCAGCTTTTGCGAAACTAAATTCCCCTTTACTAAGCCTTTGGAAGGACAACCGAATAAAATATTATTCAGCCTTTGTGAAACTCAGTTCCACTTTACTGAGCCTTTGAAAGGAAGACTGAAAAAGGGATTTGGAATGGAAACTGTAAAAAATGACTTAGCTTTTGTAAAACTCAGTTAATCTTTACTAATCCTTTGAAAGGAAGAGTGCAAAGAAGACTATTCATCCCTTGTGAAACTTCCCCTTTACTAAGCCTTTTTAAAAAAGACTGAAGAAAATATTATTTATCCCTTGCGAAACTCAGTTCCCCTTTACTAAGCCTTTGGAAAAAAGACTCAAAAAATATTATTCAGCTTTTGTGAAACTAAATTCCCCTTTACTAAGCCTTTGGAAGGAAAACCGAATAAAAGATTATTTAGCCTCTGTGAAACTCACTAAGACTTTGGAAGGAAGACCGACAAGAAGGTTATTTATCCCTTGTAAAACTCAGTTCACCTTTTCTAAGACTTTGGAAGAAAGACTGAAAAAAGGATTATTTATCACTTGCAAAACTCAGTTCCCCCTTTACCAAGCCGTTGGAACGAAAACCGAATAAAAGATGACGAAAACCGAATAAAAGAATAAGACATACTAAGGCTTTGGAAGGAAGACTGAAAAGAAGGTTATCCATCCCTTTTAAAACTCAGTTCCCCTTTACTAAACCTTTGGAAAAAAGACTAAGGAAAAGATTATTTATCCCTTGCGAAACTCAGTTCCCCTTTACTAAGCCTTTGGAAGGAAAACCGAATAAAATATTATTCAGCCTTTGTGAAACTCAGTTCCACTTTACTGAGCCTTTGGAAGGAAGACTGAAAAAGGGATTATTTATCACTTGCGAAACTCAGTTGCCCTTTACTAAGCCTTTGGAAGGAAGACTGACAAGAAGGTTATTTATCCCTTGTAAAACTCAGTTCCCCTTTACCAAGCCTTTGAAAGGAAGACTGATAAAAGGATTATTTATTACTTGTAAAACTCAGTTCCCTCTTTACAAAGCCTTTGGAATGGAAACTGTAAAAGATGACTTTGCTTTTGTAAAACTCAGTTAGCCTTTACTAATCCTTTGAAAGGAAGAGTGCAAAGAAGACTATTCATCCCTTGTGAAACTTCCCCGTTACTAAGCCTTTTTAAAAAAGACTGAAGAAAATATTAATTATCCCTTGTGAAGCTCAGTACCCCTTCACTAAGCCTTTGGAAAAAAGACTCAAAAAAAAATTATTCAGCTTTTGTGATACTAAATTCCCCTTTACTAAGTCTTTGGAAGGAAAACCGAATAAAAGATTATTTAGCCTCTGTGAAACTCACTTGCACTTTACTAAGAGTTTGGAAGGAAGACTGAAAAGAAGGTTATCCATCCCTTGTGAAACTCAGTTCCCCTTTACTAAGCCTTTGCAAGAAAGACTGAAAAAAGGATTATTTATTACTTTAAAAAGCCTTTGGAAGGGAAACTGAATGAAAGATGACTTAGCCTATGTAAAACTCAGTTAACCTTTACTAAGCCTTTGAAATGAAGACTGAAAAGGAGATTAATTGTCAATTGTGAAACTCAGTTCCCCTTTACTAAGCCTTTGGAAAAGAAACTGAAAAAAAAATTATATATCCCTTGCGAAACTCAGTTCCCCTTTACTAAGCCTTTGGAAATAAAGTGCACGACTGGGCCGTACAAACTTGCACCTATACCCAAAATTCTTCTGTGTATTTGAGGTAAAAAGAATATACCTATACATAGGTTTACATTTGAAAATCAAGCAACGTCGTTACAATGTCATTTTCCTTCAGTTTCACTCATAAATTCATTGCCTTTGAACTCCGGTAACAATGTCATTTTCCTTCAGTTTCACTCATAAATTCATTGCCTTTGAACTCCGGCGAAAGCAAGTCCCTAAAAATGTAACAATATTTATTTTCTCTATCTCTGTCTTTTAACCAATGAAAATGAAATTCAGATAAATCTAGTAGTACGTGCCAATCAAAACCTGTATCGTAAGGAAAAAATAACGTTTCCATGACAACAGCTGTGTTCTAGAGTGTTGCCGAGTAATAGATACGTATCGTACGTGATTATTAATTTAGACGTGATGCTTCGTTTTCTTAAAAATGGCTATGTTGATAGTTTCACTTTCGACTACAGATGCCATAAAAGAGTATCTTTATAACAATTTCCAACTTTTTGATTCTGCAACATAGTTCCACTGCCATTGGAATATATTTTGTTAGTAATAATGGCAATATTATACAGATTTCGTATTTTGAACAATACATACATATTTTTTTGGTTCACTATAGTGTGCGTGTACTTCCGTAAATACACATGCTTTGACTTATCTTTAAGAAGCTATTGTACCATTGTTATCAATCTGGCCTTAAACTATGAAATAAGGAGAATCTTGGAAAAAGGTTTTGCAATGGTATATAATTTTGAAAATCGGTTCAGTAGAAAGAAGTAGGGATAAAATTCATGTTTGTCTATTAATATGATATGAAAATCGTGTTTTTGTTAAGCTGGCTGTAAGGAAAGTGGAATTATAGGCAATTTTGACGAAAAACGTGGTATGCCATATTATAGAGTTTTATGAAAGAAGCCTAGATATGAAAATAAAACAGTAACGAGTAGAAAGTTTTCGAGACAAGCGTATTTTTATGAAGTTGGCTCTAAGTAAAGTACCTTTTAAAAAACGTTGTATGCCATCTCGTAGGGTTTAAAAAGGCTTGGTCTAATATAAAATTTAATAAAACATCCTTGGAGCCGGTTTCGAATAAATTGGCTCCAACTGCTCGATTTCGCGAAAAATACCATTATACAAACTTTTGGCCAAAAATGTGATACAGTTCCTGATAGGATTTGAGATGTTTAATCATATGTCAAAATCGAAATAAAATCGTTGAAGGCACTTTCAAGCAAATCGGCTTTTAGTCACCTTGGTCGTAAATACCGTCGTATCATACTCAGACCAAAACGTGGTACGCCATCGTGTTGCATTACTTCGTACCAGTTCAAATATGAAATTTGAACTAAATCATTGAAGCCGTTTTCTCGAAAATTTACTTTTCGCCAAACTATCTATAAGTAAAGTATCATTGTTGCCAATTTTGGTAAGCAGCACGATACATCATTTGAATGCAATTGACCAGACTAATTCAAATAAAAAGTTTAATCAAAATCGTTATAGACGTTTTCGAGAAAATCCATTTTAACTGAAATCGGCCTTAAATAAACTACCCTTAATTCTGAGGTTAGAATGATAATCTAGGGACTATCAAACACACTCTATATATGAAGTTTGATCTAAATCCATCCACTCGTTGAGGCTGTAGCCTCGTGCACAGACAGACAGACAGACAGGCACACGGCATTGGCTGACCTACTTTTTGGACATCTCCATTATAGTAATGTCAAGTTTGATTAAAATCTCGAGTTCGAAATTTTGCACGAATACAATACTTGCCCTAAAGGTGTAGGTGCAAGTAAACAGACTGAAAAAAGGTTGTTTATCCCTTGCGAATCTCAGTTGCCCTTTACTAAGCTTTTGGAAGGAAGTCTGAAGAGAAGATTATTTATCCCTTTTAAAACTCAGTTCCCCTTTACTAAGCCTTTGGAAAAAAGACTAAGGAAAAGATTATTTATCCCTTGCGAAACTCAGTTCCCCTTTACTAAGCCTTTGGAAAAAAGATTAAAAAAATATTATTCAGCTTTTGCGAAACTAAATTCCCCTTTACTAAGCCTTTGAAAGGAAAACCGAATAAAATATTATTTAGCCTTTGTGAAACTCAGTTCCACTTTACTGAGCCTTTGGAAGGAAGACTGAAAAAGGGATTATTAATCAATTGTGAAACCCCCTTCGGGATAGGGGCTTAAATTTACCCGAGGTAGGCATGCCTGTCGTAAGAGGCGACTAAAGTCCAGATTTTTAAACTTTGTGGAAAAAAGTTAACGTAAAAACCATGCAATGAGCAAAACGACAGGAATACCCCAGGTGGCAGACCAGGCGCACTGGAAAATCCACACTCTATCGAGTTCGGTCCTACGGATTCTGGGGAGGACCAATTATTGCATCTCATCAACCCATTCACAAGAAGGGCAAGAGTATCTAGATCACCACCAGGGGAATCTAGTAGAAGCTCCAAAACAGTACCCACAACACCTCAGGGTACTAAAACATATGATGCAGAGAATTACACAGCAGCACTGCTAGCGGAGATGAAAAAAATGCAGGCTGAAAATGAAGAACTCCGAAAAAAACTTAGTAATATAGAATTGCTCACAAGCCACTTACAAAATGAAGTAAAAGAGCTAGCTAAAGAAAATAAGGACCTCAAAACGGAACTTAATTCAAAACCGCAAGAAAAATGCCGTGAGTACCTCACAGACGAGGAGGAACTTATTAGGGAAACTGACTGGATAATAAAAGAGAAAGAGAGACCAAGCAAGAAGCGTAAAGCAATATCGTCACCAGTCATAAGTCCAGGCAAATCGAACACGAGCGACAAAGATAAAGTAATGGATAATAAGGTAACACCTATCCAAGCAGATATTAAGAAGGAAAGGCCACCTCCACCAATCAATATATTTGGAATAGCTAGCTTTACTGAGGTTAAGACACTGCTTAACTCAATATCATGCAAAAATCATAAAATAGTAGCTTTGAACAACGATGTTTGGAAAATCTATACTCCAAACTCAGATACATATAGAGCTCTTGCGAAGAAGCTCAGCGAATCTGAAATTCAATGGTTTACCTATGAAGATAAAAATAACAGGCCGATCAAAGTTATAGCTAGGGGCCTCCATCCAACATGCGATAGGCAAAGCATTATAGAAGATTTGCAACAGAAAGACTTGCACTTGCTCGATGCCGTCAACATCTTAAAGAAGGAGAAAAAAACAGATAAAGAAGGATAGCAAGTAGTATCCAATAGAGCACTTCCATTATTTATGCTGACTTTTCACAGTAAAAAGAAATCAGAAAACATATATAAACTATGCTCGATACTTAACATGAAAGTTAAAATTGAACCACTGCGGAAAACAACAGACGCAATAGTACAGTGCAAGAAGTGTCAAGGTTTTAACCATACACAGAAATATTGCTCTCGTGAAGCAAGATGTGTCAGATGTGCTGGAAAGCACTTAACGCAAAATTGTACTGTCAGTAAAAACACACCACCCAACTGCATCAACTGCAAGAAAAACCATCCTGCAAGCTACAGGGGATGTGAAGTAGCAGAAGAATTACAAAAAATTAGAAACCTGCAACGGAAATCACAAATACAAAAGAAACGGATAGAAGAAATGGAGCTACCAAATAAAACAAAGTTAAACAACATACCAAATAGTAAAACAGAGACCAAAACATACGTAGAAATTATTAAACAAAATGGGACTACTGAAATAAGTACTAATAAAAAACAACACACTAAAGAGAATGCTAAACAAGAAGAGCCTAATAAGACATTAACCAATAAGAAACAACCTACTAAAGTAATTAGTAATCACCAAGAACCTAACAAAGTTGAGAGACACAACGATAACCTTGCTTGAGAAAATATTAAATATGGTAGATAAACTAAATAGAAAACTTGAAGAACAAAAAGACACAAATAAAAAAATATTTGAGAAATTCAAAGAATTAGACAAGTTTTTCAAATACAAAGCGACCAAAATATCAGTATGAATAAAGCACTAAAAATAGTTACTTGGAACGCTAATGGACTAATGCAGCACATAGATGAGTTGTTAATTTTTCTAAATACGGAAAAGATAGATATTTGCTTGATTTCAGAAAGCCACTTAACCAGATCAACCAACTTAAACATACCTGGTTATTGTTGCTACCATGCTGTTCACCCAGCGCATAGGGCAAGAGGAGGATCTGCGCTACTCGTAAAAGAATCAATTAAACATTACGAAGACCCAAAAATTGAGGAAGAAAAAATGCAAGCTACAACTATAAATGTGCACGTATTAAACAAAATGAAAATAAAAGTATCTGCAATATACTGTACACCAAAACATAACCTAAAAAAAGAACACTATATTAGATTTTTTCAAACATTGGGGAATTACTTTATAGTCGGTGGTGACTTTAATGCCAAAAATACCTTTTGGGGCTCTAGACTAACGAACACCAAAGGTAGAGAGCTATATTCAGCAGGACGAGCATTAAAATGCGATTTTCACTCAAGTGCTATGCCAACACACTGGCCGATAGATCAGAATAAAATCCCAGACCTAATAGACTTCTATGTAGGAAAAGGAGTATCTGATAACTATATTTGCGTAGAAAATGAAGATGATCTGTCGTCAGATCATTCTCCTGTCCTCATGACAATTAGTGTTAGCGTACTGAAAACTAAAAGTCAACCACGTCTTATAAATCATAAAACAAACTGGCCCCTGTTCAGACGCAGTCTAGAAGATAGCATACGTCTACAAGTTCCGATAAAAAGCACATTTCAACTAGAAGAAGAAATTGAGCTATATACTAAAAAATAGGAATGTAGACATAAATTACCCTTCTGCAGTTAAGGAATTGATTAGGAAAAAACGCAAAGCTCGTAAAACTTGGCAAAGAATCCGAACACCTGAGAATAAAACGATTCTTAACGCATTGTGCAATGAACTTAAGAGGGTTATAAGATCTGTAAAAAACGAATCAGTTGGCAGACACCTAAATAATCTATCAGCCCATAAAGATACAAATTATTCGTTATGGAAAGCTATCAAGTCCTTAAAAAAACCAGCAAAACAGGCACCGCCCATTAAACAAGTAAATGGGTCTTGGGCAAGAAATGCCAAAGAAAAGGCTAACCTCTTTGCAGATCACCTGCAAGAAACCTTCCAACCATTTTCTAGGCAAACTGCTGACGAAAACTTGTCTCTGCAGCCACGAAACGATCACAGAAACATACAGCATGTAACATTACAAGAACTAAAATGGGAAATTAAAAGTAACATAAGTGCAAAAAAAGCACCTGGCTATGATTTGATAACGGGACAAATACTTAAGGAGTACAAGAGACCTTCCACAGCCTGAAGAAGCTAGCTTACCGACTTTCGCAGATGACACCGCAATTATGACTATTGGCGACAATGCAGATGAAGCAGCGAACAAATTACAGAAGGCAATTAAATCTGTAAGTGATTGGACAAAAAAGTGGAGAATAAAGCTTCACGAAACTAAATCTATCCATGTTAACTTTACTAACAGAAAAATAAATACCGTAAGAGTTAATATTGATGGAAATGAAGTTCCGTACGCAAATACTGCCAAATATTTGGGTATAACACTCGACGCCAAGCTCAGATGGAAGGAGCATGTCAAAAAGAAAAAAGAGGAGCTAAATATTAGACTCAGACAAATGCATTGGTTAATGGGAAGGAATTCCCAGCTATCAATTGACAACAAACTGCTTTTGTACAAGCAAGTACTGAGGCCTGTTTGGACGTATGGGATACAGCTCTGGGGCTGTACCAAAAAGACAAATTTAAGAATGATACAAACATTCCAAAACAAAGTACTAAGAGGCATCGTTAATGCGCCTTGGTATGTAAGAAATGACATACATAGGGACTTACAAGTAGAGAATGTTAGTGATATTGTTAATAAATATGCACTTAAACATTACCAACAACTTCAAGACCATGTAAATCCTGAAATACAATACATGGCTTAAGAGATTAAGGCCGTATGACTTAATTTCTTAACGAAAATTAGATATAAAAGCATAAATGCGTCATATGTATACATATACATACACATGTGTCTTAAAACAATATTTTATTATTAAAAACGATTGTAATATATCAGAGAAAAGTTACTGGATGAGACTTCCTCTCAGTTGTAACGACAGAAGGTGTTTTCTGTTTGGGATGCTTTCCCATACTATCTAATCCACGGCTGAAGACCCCCCCGGATGGGAAATGGGGTTGGAAGCAGAGGTGGTTTTAGTTTGGGTTAAAGTCCCACACTCCGGCTTTCGATGCTTTCCACCTTCCTTAAAAAAAAAAAAAAAAACTTGCGAAACTCAGTTGCCCTTTACTAAGCCTTTGGAAGGAAGACTGACAAGAAGGTTATTTATCCCTTGTAAAACTCAGTTCCCCTTTACCAAGCCTTTGAAAGGAAGACTGATGAAAGGATTATTTATTACTTGTACAACTCAGTTCCCTCTTTACAAAGCCTTTGGAATGGAAACTGTAAAAGATGACTTAGCTTTTGTAAAACTCAGTTAGCCTTTACTAATCCTTTAAAAGGAAGAGTGCAAAGAAGACTATTCATCCCTTGTGAAACTTCCCCTTTACTAAGCCTTTTTAAAAAAGACTGAAGAAAATATTATTTATCCCTTGTGAAGCTCAGTACCCCTTCACTAAGCCTTTGGAAAAAAGACTCAAAAAATATTATTCAGCTTTTGCGAAACTAAATTCCCCTTTACTAAGCCTTTGGAAGGAAAACCGAATAAAAGATTATTTAGCCTCTGTGAAACTCACTTGCACTTTACTAAGACTTTGGAAGGAAGACCGACAAGAAGGTTATTTATCCCTTGTAAAACTCAGTTCACCTTTTCTAAGACTTTGGAAGAAAGACTGAAAAAAGGATTATTTATCACTTGCAAAACTCAGTTCCCCCTTTACCAAGCCGTTGGAACGAAAACCGAATAAAAGATGACTTAGCCTTTTGTAAAACTCAGTTTTCCTTTACTAAGCCTTTGGAAGGAAGACTGAAAAGAAGACTATTTATCCCTTTAAAAATTCAGTTCCCCTTTACTAAGCCTTTGGAAAAAAGACTAAGGAAAAGATTATTTATCCTTTGCGAAATTCAGTTCCCCTTTACTAAGCCTTTGTAAAAAAGACTCAAAAAATATTATTCAGCTTTTGCGAAACTAAATTCCCCTTTACTAAGCCTTTGGAAGGAAAACCGAATAAAAGATTATTTAGCCTCTGTGAAATTCACTTGCACTTTACTAAGACTTTGGAAGGAAGACCGACAAGAAGGTTATTTATCCCTTGTAAAACTCAGTTCACCTTTTCTAAGATTTTGGAAGAAAGACTAAGGAAAAGATTATTTATCCTTTGCGAAACTCAGTTCCCCTTTACTAAGCTCTTGGAAAAAACACTCAAAAAATATTATTCGGCTTTTGCGAAACTAAATTCCCCTTTACTAAGATTTTGGAGGGAAAACCGAATAAAATATTATTTAGCCTTTGTGAAACTCAGTTCCACTTTACTGAGCCTTTGGAAGGAAGACTGAAAAAGGGATTATTTATCACTTGCGAAACTCAGTTGCCCTTTACTAAGCCTTTGGAAGGAAGACTGACAAGAAGGTTATTTATCCCTTGTAAAACTCAGTTCCCCTTTACCAAGCCTTTGAAAGGAAGACTGATGAAAGGATTATTTATTACTTGTACAACTCAGTTCCCTCTTTACAAAGCCTTTGGAATGGAAACTGTAAAAGATGACTTAGCTTTTGTAAAACTCAGTTAGCCTTTACTAATCCTTTAAAAGGAAGAGTGCAAAGAAGACTATTCATCCCTTGTGAAACTTCCCCTTTACTAAGCCTTTTTAAAAAAGACTGAAGAAAATATTATTTATCCCTTGTGAAGCTCAGTACCCCTTCACTAAGCCTTTGGAAAAAAGACTCAAAAAATATTATTCAGCTTTTGCGAAACTAAATTCCCCTTTACTAAGCCTTTGGAAGGAAAACCGAATAAAAGATTATTTAGCCTCTGTGAAACTCACTTGCACTTTACTAAGACTTTGGAAGGAAGACCGACAAGAAGGTTATTTATCCCTTGTAAAACTCAGTTCACCTTTTCTAAGACTTTGGAAGAAAGACTGAAAAAAGGATTATTTATCACTTGCAAAACTCAGTTCCCCCTTTACCAAGCCGTTGGAACGAAAACCGAATAAAAGATGACTTAGCCTTTTGTAAAACTCAGTTTTCCTTTACTAAGCCTTTGGAAGGAAGACTGAAAAGAAGACTATTTATCCCTTTAAAAATTCAGTTCCCCTTTACTAAGCCTTTGGAAAAAAGACTAAGGAAAAGATTATTTATCCTTTGCGAAACTCAGTTCCCCTTTACTAAGCCTTTCTAAAAAAGACTCAAAAAATATTATTCAGCTTTTGCGAAACTAAATTCCCCTTTACTAAGCCTTTGGAAGGAAAACCGAATAAAAGATTATTTAGCCTCTGTGAAATTCACTTGCACTTTACTAAGACTTTGGAAGGAAGACCGACAAGAAGGTTATTTATCCCTTGTAAAACTCAGTTCACCTTTTCTAAGATTTTGGAAGAAAGACTAAGGAAAAGATTATTTATCCTTTGCGAAACTCAGTTCCCCTTTACTAAGCTCTTGGAAAAAACACTCAAAAAATATTATTCGGCTTTTGCGAAACTAAATTCCCCTTTACTAAGATTTTGGAGGGAAAACCGAATAAAATATTATTTAGCCTTTGTGAAACTCAGTTCCACTTTACTGAGCCTTTGGAAGGAAGACTGAAAAAGGGATTATTTATCACTTGCGAAACTCAGTTGCCCTTTACTAAGCCTTTGGAAGGAAGACTGACAAGAAGGTTATTTATCCCTTGTAAAACTCAGTTCCCCTTTACCAAGCCTTTGAAAGGAAGACTGATGAAAGGATTATTTATTACTTGTAAGACTCAGTTCCCTCTTTACAAAGCCTTTGGAATGGAAACTGTAAAAGATGACTTAGCTTTTGTAAAACTCAGTTAGCCTTTATTAAGCCTTTGAAAGGAAGAGTGCAAAGAAGACTATTCATCCCTTGTGAAAATTCACCTTTACTAAGCCTTTTTAAAAAAGACTGAAGAAAATATTATCTATCCCTTGTGAAGCTCAGTACCCCTTCACTAAGCCTTTGGAAAAAAGACTCAAAAAAAAATTATTCAGTTTTGTGAAACTAAATTCCCCTTTACTAAGCCTTTGGAAGGAAAACCGAATAAAATATTATTTAGTATCTGTGAAGCTCACTTCCCCTTTACTAAGCCTTTGGAAGGAAGACTGACAAGAAGGTTATTTATCTTTTGTGAAACTCAGTTCCCCTTTACTAAGCCTTTGGAAAGAACACTGAAAAGAAGATTATTTGTCAATTGTGAAACTTCCCTTTTAATAAGGATTTGGAAAAAATACTGAAGAAAATATTATTTATCCCTTGTGAAGCTCAGTACCCCTTCACTAAGCCTTTGGAAAAAAGACTCAAAAAAAAATTATTCAGTTTTGTGAAACTAAATTCCCCTTTACTAAGCCTTTGGAAGGAAAACCGAATAAAATATTATTTAGTATCTGTGAAGCTCACTTCCCCTTTACTAAGCCTTTGGAAGGAAGACTGACA
Organism: Xylota segnis; assembly: GCA_963583995.1. NCBI lineage: Eukaryota > Metazoa > Arthropoda > Insecta > Diptera > Syrphidae > Xylota > Xylota segnis. Next base: position 90,105,391 of record OY757236.1, on the reverse strand, counting down.
AGAAGGTTATTTATCTTTTGTGAAACTCAGTTCCCCTTTACTAAGCCTTTGGAAAGAACACTGAAAAGAAGATTATTTGTCAATTGTGAAACTTCCCTTTTAATAAGGATTTGGAAAAAATACTGAAGAAAATATTATTTATCCCTTGTGAAGCTCAATTCCCCTTCACTAAGCCTTTGGAAAAAAGACTCAAAAAAAGATTGTTTATCCCTTGCGAATCTCAGTTGTCCTTTACTAAGCTTTTGGAAAGAAGACAGAAGAGAAGATTGTTTATCCCTTGTGAAACTCAGTGCTCCTTTACTAAGCCTTTGGAAAAAAGACTGAAAAGAGGATTATTTGTCCCTTGTGAAACTTCCCCTTTACAAGGACTTTGAAAAAAAGACTCAAAAACAGATTATTCAGCTTTTGTGAAACTAAATTCCCCTTTACGAAGCCTTTGGAAGGTAAACCGGATAAAATATTATTTAGTATCTGTGAAGCTCACTTCCCTGTACTAAGCCTTTGGAAGGAAGACTGACAAGAAGGTTATTTATCTTTTGTGCAACTCAGTTCCCCGCTACTAAGCCTTTGGAATCAAGACTAAAAAAAGGGTTATTTATGACTTGCAAAACTCAGATCCCCCTTTACCTAGCCGTTGGAAGGAAAACCGAGTAAAAGATGACTTAGCCTTTGGTAAAACTCACTCTCCCTTTACTTAGTCTTTGGAAAAAAGACTGAAAAGAAGATTATTTGTCCCTTGTGAAACTTCCCCTTTACAAAGCCTTTGGAAAAAATACTCAAAAAAAAATTATTCAGCTTTTGTGAAACTAAATTCCCCTTTACTAAGCCTTTGGAAGGGAAACTGAATAAAAGATGACTTAGCCTATGAAAAACTCAGTTAACCTTTACTAAGCCTTTGAAATGAAGACTGAAAAGGAGATTAATTGTCAATTGTGAAACTCAGTTCCCCTTTACTAAGCCTTTGGGAAAGAAACTGAAAAAAAAATTATTTATCCCTTACGAAACTCAGTTCCCCTTTACTAAGCCTTTGGAAATAAAGTGCACGACTGGGCCGTACAAACTTGCACCTATACCCAAAATTCTTCTGTGTATTTGAGGTAAAAAGAATAAACCTATTCATAGGTTTACATATGTCGTAAGTTGAAAATCAAGCAACGTCGTTACAATGTCATTTTCCTTCAGTTTCACTCATAAATTCATTGCCTTTGAACTCCGGTGACAATGTCATTTTCCTTCAGTTTCACTCATAAATTCATTGCCTTTGAACTCCGGCGAAAGCAAGTCCCTGAAAATGTAACAATATTTATTTTCTCTATCTCTGTCTTTTAACCAATGAAAGTGAAATTCAGATAAATCTAGTAGCACGTGCCAATCAAAACCTGTATCGTAAGGAAAAAATAACGTTTCCATGACAACAGCTGTGTTCTAGAGTGTTGCCGAGTAATAGATACGTATCGTACGTGATTATTAATTTAGACGTGATGCTTCGTTTTCTTAAAAATGGCTATGTTGATAATTTCACTTTCGACTACAGATGCCATAAAAGAGTATCTTTATAACAATTTCCAACTTTTTGATTCTGCAACATAGTTCCACTGCCATTGGAATATATTTTGTTAGTAATAATGGCAATATTATACAGATTTCGTATTTTGTACAATACATACATATTTTTTTGGTTCACTATAGTGTGCGTGTACTTCCGTAAATACACATGCTTTGACTTATCTTTAAAAAGCTATTGTACCATTGTTATCAATCTGGCCTTAAACTATGAAATAAGGAGAATCTTGGAAAAAGGTTTTGCAATGGTATATAATTTTGAAAATCGGTTCAGTAGAAAGAAGTAGGGATAAAATTCATGTTTGTCTATTAATATGATATGAAAATCGTGTTTTTGTTAAGCTGGCTGTAAGGAAAGTGGAATTATAGGCAATTTTGACGAAAAACGTGGTATGCCATATTATAGAGTTTTGTGAAAGAAGCCTAGATATGAAAATAAAACAGTAACGAGTAGAAAGTTTTCGAGACAAGCGTATTTTTATGAAGTTGGCTGTAAGTAAAGTACCTTTTAAAAAACGTTGTATGCCTTCTCGTAGGGTTTTAAAAGGCTTGGTCTAATATAAAATTTAAGAAAATTTCGATTTCGCGAAAAATACAATTATACAAACTTCGACTACAGACTACAGATGCCATAAAAGAGTATCTTTATAACAATTTCCAACTTTTTGATTCTGCAACATAGTTCCACTGCCATTGGAATATATTTTCTTAGTAATAATGGCAATATTATACAGACTTCGTATTTTGTACAATACATACATATTTTCTGGTTCACTATAGTGTGCGTGTACTTCCGTAAATACACATGCTTTGACTTATCTTTAAAAAGCTATTGTACCATTGTTATCAATCTGGCCTTAAACTATGAAATAAGGAGAATCTTGGAAAAAGCTTTTGCAATGGTATATAATTTTGAAAATCGCTTCAGTAGAAAGAAGTAGGGATAAAATTCATGTTTGTCTATTAATATGATATGAAAATCGTGTTTTTGTTGAGCTGGCTGTAAGGAAAGTGGAATTATGGGCAATTTTGACGAAAAACATGCTATGCTATGTTATAGAGTTTTGTGAAAGAAGCCTAGATATGAAAATAAAACGGTAATGAGTAGAAAGTTTTCGAGACAAGCGTATTTTTATGAAGTTGGCTCTAAGTAAAGTGCTTTTTTGGTCAAAAACGTTGTAAGCCATCTCGTAGGGTTTAAAAAGGCTTGCTCTAATATAAAATTTGATAACAATCCTTGGAGCCGTTTTCGAATAAATTGGCTCCAACTGCTCGATTTCGCGCAAAATACCATTATACAAACTTTTGGCCAAAAATGTGATACAGTTCCTGATAGGATTTGAGATGTTTAATCATGTCAAAATCTAAATAAAATCGTTGAAGGCACTTTCAAACAAATTGGCTTTTAGTCACCTCGGTCGTAAGTACCGTTATATAACACTTAGACCAAAACGTGGTATGCCATCGTGTTGCATTACTTCGTACTAGTCCAAATATGAAATTTGAACTAAATCATTGAAGCCGTTTTTTCGAAAACTGACTTTTCGCCAAATTGTCTATAAGTAAAGTACCATTGTTGACAATTTTGGTAAGCAGCACGATACATCATTTGATTGCAATTGACCAGACTAATTGAAATATTAAGTTTAATCAAAAATGTTCGAGAAAATCCATTTTAACTGAAATCGGCCCTAAGTAAACTTGGCACTAAGTAAGATTGGGCTGTAGCCTCGTGCACAGATAGACAGACAGACAGACGGCATTGACGGACCTACTTTTTTGGACTTCTCCAATATGGTAATGTCAAGTTTGATTAAAATCTAGAGTTCCAAGAGACTTTGCACGAATACAATACTTGCCCTATAGGTATAGGTGCAAGTTAATGTCATTTTCCTTCAGTTTCACTCATAAATTCATTGGCTTTGAAATTCGGTGAATAAATCATCAATCAAAACCTGTATCGTAAGGAAAAAAAACGTTTCCATGGCAACAGCTGTGTACTAGAGTGTGTCCGAGTAATAGATACGTATCAAAAGTGATTATTAATTTAGACGTGATGCTTCGTTTTCTTAAAAATGGCTATGTTGACAGTTTCACTTTCGACTACAGATGATATAAAAGAGCATCTTTATAACAATTTCCAACTTTTTGATTCTGCAACATAGTTCCACTGCCATTGGAATATATTTTGTTAGTAATAATGGCAATATTATACAGATTTCGTATTTTGAAGAAGTCAAGTACAAAACATACATATTTTTTTGGTTCACTATAGTGTGCGTGTACTTCCGTAAATACTCATGCTTTGACTTATCTTTAAAAAGCTTTTGTACCATTGTTATCAGTCTGGCCTTAAACTATGAAATAAGGAGAATCTTGGAAAAAGCTTTTGCAATGGTATATAATTTTGAAAATCGCTTCAGTAGAAAGAAGTGGGGATAAAATTCATGTTTGTCTATTAATATGATATGAAAATCGTGTTTTTGTTAAGCTGGCTGTAAGGAAAGTGGAATTATGGGCAATTTTGACGAAAAACGTGCTATGCTATGTTATAGAGTTTGGTGAAAGAAGCCTAGATATGGAAATAAAACGGTAATGAGTAGAAAGTTTTCGAGACAAGCGTATTTTTATGAAGTTGGCTCTAAGTAAAGTGCTTTTTTGGTCAAAAACGTTGTAAGCCATCTCGTAGGGTTTAAAAAGGCTTGCTCTAATATAAAATTTGATAACAATCCTTGGAGCCGTTTTCGAATAAATTGGCTCCAACTGCTCGATTTCGCGCAAAATACCATTATACAAACTTTTGGCCAAAAATGTGATACAGTTCCTGATAGGATTTGAGATGTTTAATCATGTCAAAATCTAAATAAAATCGTTGAAGGCACTTTCAAACAAATTGGCTTTTAGTCACCTTGGTCGTAAGTACCGTTATATAACACTTAGACCAAAACGTGGTATGCCATCGTGTTGCATTACTTCGTACTAGTCCAAATATGAAATTTGAACTAAATCATTGAAGCCGTTTTTTCGAAAACTGACTTTTCGCCAAATTGTCTATAAGTAAAGTACCATTGTTGACAATTTTGGTAAGCAGCACGATACATCATTTGATTGCAATTGACCAGACTAATTGAAATATTAAGTTTAATCAAAAAAGTTCGAGAAAATCCATTTTAACTGAAATCGGCCCTAAGTAAACTACCCTTAATTTTGAGGTTAGAATGAAAATTCCGATTTTGCCTCTAGAAATTATCACACACACTCTATATATGAAGTTTGATCTAAATCCATCCACTCGATTGGGCTGTAGCCTCGTGCACAGATAGACAGACAGACAGACGGCATTGGCGGACTTTTTTGGACTTCTCCAGTATGGTAATGTCAAGTTTGATTAAAATCTAGAGTTCCAAGAGACTGCACGAATACAATACTTGCCCTACAGGTATAGGTGCAAGTTAATGTCATTTTCCTTCAGTTTCACTCATAAATTCATTGGCTTTGAAATTCGGTGAATATGCGAAAACCCAAAGCAAGTCCCTAAATATGTAACAATATTTATTTTCTCTATCTGTGTCTTTTAACCAATGGAAATGAAATTCAGATAAATCCAGTAGCACGTGGCGCACCAATCAAAACCTGTATCGTAAGGAAAAAAAACGTTTCCATGGCAACAGATTAAGATTATTTATCCCTTTTAAAACTCAGTTTACTAAGCCTTTCTAAAAAAGACTAAGGAAAAGATTATTTATCCCTTGCGAAACTCAGTTCCCCTTTACTAAGCCTTTGGAAGGAAGACTGGAACGAAGGTTATTTATTCCTTGCGAAACTCAGTTCTCCTTTACTAAGCCTTTGGAAGAAAGACTGAAAAAATTATTATTTATCACTTGCAAAACTCTGTTCCCCCTTTACCAAGCCGTTGGAAGGAATACCGAATAAAAGATGACTTAGCCTTTTGTAAAACTCAGTTTCCCTTTATTCAGCCTTTGGAAGGAAGGAAGACTGAAAAGAAGACTATTTATTTCATTTGCTTTGAAATTCAGTGAATAAATCCACCAATCAAAACCTGTATCGTAAGGAAAAAAAACGTTTCCATGGCAACAGCTGTGTACTAGAGTGTGTCCGAGTAATAGATACGTATCAAAAGTGATTATTAATTTAGACGTGATGCTTCGTTTTCTTAAAAATGGCTATGTTGACAGTTTCACTTTCGACTACAGATGATATAAAAGAGCATCTTTATAACAATTTCCAACTTTTTGATTCTGCAACATAGTTCCACTGCCATTGGAATATATTTTGTTAGTAATAATGGCAATATTATACAGATTTCGTATTTTGAAGAAGTCAAGTACAAAACATACATATTTTTTTGGTTCACTATAGTGTGCGTGTACTTCCGTAAATACTCATGCTTTGACTTATCTTTAAAAAGCTATTGTACCATTGTTATCAATCTGGCCTTAAACTATGAAATAAGGAGAATCTTGGAAAAAGCTTTTGCAATGGTATATAATTTTGAAAATCGCTTCAGTAGAAAGAAGTAGGGATAAAATTCATGTTTGTCTATTAATATGATATGAAAATCGTGTTTTTATTAAGCTGGCTGTAAGGAAAGTGGAATTATGGGCAATTTTGACGAAAAACGTGCTATGCTATGTTATAGAGTTTGGTGAAAGAAGCCTAGATATGGAAATAAAACGGTAATGAGTAGAAAGTTTTCGAGACAAGCGTATTTTTATGAAGTTGGCTCTAAGTAAAGTGCTTTTTTGGTCAAAAACGTTGTAAGCCATCTCGTAGGGTTTAAAAAGGCTTGCTCTAATATAAAATTTGATAACAATCCTTGGAGCTGTTTTCGAATAAATTGGCTCCAACTGCTCGATTTCGCGCAAAATACCATTATACAAACTTTTGGCCAAAAATGTGATACAGTTCCTGATAGGATATGAGATGTTTAATCATGTCAAAATCTAAATAAAATCGTTGAAGGCACTTTCAAACAAATTGGCTTTTAGTCACCTTGGTCGTAAGTACCGTTATATAACACTTAGACCAAAACGTGGTATGCCATCGTGTTGCATTACTTCGTACTAGTCCAAATATGAAATTTGAACTAAATCATTGAAGCCGTTTTTTCGAAAACTGACTTTTCGCCAAATTGTCTATAAGTAAAGTACCATTGTTGACCATTTTGGTAAGCAGCACGATACATCATTTGATTGCAATTGACCAGACTAATTGAAATATTAAGTTTAATCAAAAAAGTTCGAGAAAATCCATTTTAACTGAAATCGGCCCTAAGTAAACTACCCTTAATTTTGAGGTTAGAATGAAAATTCCGATTTTGCCTCTAGAAATTATCACACACACTCTATATATGAAGTTTGATCTAAATCCATCCACTCGATTGGGCTGTAGCCTCGTGCACAGATAGACAGACAGACAGACGGCATTGGCGGACTTTTTTGGACTTCTCCAGTATGGTAATGTCAAGTTTGATTAAAATCTAGAGTTCCAAGAGACTGCACGAATACAATACTTGCCCTATAGGTATAGGTGCAAGTTAATGTCATTTTCCTTCAGTTTCACTCATAAATTCATTGGCTTTGAAATTCGGTGAATATGCGAAAACCCAAAGCAAGTCCCTAAATATGTAACAATATTTATTTTCTCTATCTGTGTCTTTTAACCAATGAAAATGAAATTCAGATAAATCCAGTAGCACGTGGCGCACCAATCAAAACCTGTATCGTAAGGAAAAAAAACGTTTCCATGGCAACAGATTAAGATTATTTATCCCTTTTAAAACTCAGTTTCCCTTTACTAAGCCTTTCTTAAAAAGACTAAGGAAAAGATTATTTATCCCTTGCGAAACTCAGTTCCCCTTTACTAAGCCTTTGAAAGGAAGACTGGAACGAAGGTTTTTTATTCCTTGCGAAACTCAGTTCTCCTTTACTAAGCCTTTGGAAGAAAGACTGAAAAAATTATTATTTATCACTTGCAAAACTCTGTTCCCCCTTTACCAAGCCGTTGGAAGGAATACCGAAAAAAGATGACTTAGCCTTTTGTAAAACTCAGTTTCCCTTTATTCAGCCTTTGGAAGGAAGGAAGACTGAAAAGAAGACTATTTATTTCATTTGCTTTGAAATTCAGTGAATAAATCCACCAATCAAAACCTGTATCGTAAGGAAAAAAAACGTTTCAAGGCAACAGATTAAGATTATTTATCCCTTTTAAAACTCAGTTTCCCTTTACTAAGCCTTTCTTAAAAAGACTAAGGAAAAGATTATTTGTCCCTTGCGAAACTCAGTTCCCCTTTACTAAGCCTTTGGAAGGAAGACTGGAACGAAGGTTATTTATTCCTTGCGAAACTCAGTTCTCCTTTACTAAGCCTTTGGAAGAAAGACTGAAAAAATTATTATTTATCACTTGCAAAACTCTGTTCCCCCATTACCAAGCCGTTGGAAGGAATACCGAAAAAAGATGACTTAGCCTTTTGTAAAACTCAGTTTCCCTTTATTCAGCCTTTGGAAGGAAGGAAGACTGAAAAGAAGACTATTTATTTCATTTGCTTTGAAATTCAGTGAATAAATCCACCAATCAAAACCTGTATCGTAAGGAAAAAAAACGTTTCCATGGCAACAGCTGTGTACTAGAGTGTGTCCGAGTAATAGATACGTATCAAAAGTGATTATTAATTTAGACGTGATGCTTCGTTTTCTTAAAAATGGCTATGTTGACAGTTTCACTTTCGACTACAGATGATATAAAAGAGCATCTTTATAACAATTTCCAACTTTTTGATTCTGCAACATAGTTCCACTGCCATTGGAATATATTTTGTTAGTAATAATGGCAATATTATACAGATTTCGTATTTTGAAGAAGTCAAGTACAAAACATACATATTTTTTTGGTTCACTATAGTGTGCGTGTACTTCCGTAAATACTCATGCTTTGACTTATCTTTAAAAAGCTATTGTACCATTGTTATCAATCTGGCCTTAAACTATGAAATAAGGAGAATCTTGGAAAAAGCTTTTGCAATGGTATATAATTTTGAAAATCGCTTCAGTAGAAAGAAGTAGGGATAAAATTCATGTTTGTCTATTAATATGATATGAAAATCGTGTTTTTGTTAAGCTGGCTGTAAGGAAAGTGGAATTATGGGCAATTTTGACGAAAAACGTGCTATGCTATGTTATAGAGTTTGGTGAAAGAAGCCTAGATATGGAAATAAAACGGTAATGAGTAGAAAGTTTTCGAGACAAGCGTATTTTTATGAAGTTGGCTCTAAGTAAAGTGCTTTTTTGGTCAAAAACGTTGTAAGCCATCTCGTAGGGTCTAAAAAGGCTTGCTCTAATATAAAATTTGATAACAATCCTTGGAGCCGTTTTCGAATAAATTGGCTCCAACTGCTCGATTTCGCGCAAAATACCATTATACAAACTTTTGGCCAAAAATGTGATACAGTTCCTGATAGGATTTGATATGTTTAATCATGTCAAAATCTAAATAAAATCGTTGAAGGCACTTTCAAACAAATTGGCTTTTAGTCACCTTGGTCGTAAGTACCGTTATATAACACTTAGACCAAAACGTGGTATGCCATCGTGTTGCATTACTTCGTACTAGTCCAAATATGAAATTTGAACTAAATCATTGAAGCCGTTTTTTCGAAAACTGACTTTTCGCCAAATTGTCTATAAGTAAAGTACCATTGTTGACAATTTTGGTAAGCAGCACGATACATCATTTGATTGCAATTGACCAGACTAATTGAAATATTAAGTTTAATCAAAAACGTTCGAGAAAATCCATTTTAACTGAAATCGGCCCTAAGTAAACTACCCTTAATTTTGAGGTTAGAATGAAAATTCCGATTTTGCCTCTAGAAATTATCACACACACTCTATATATGAAGTTTGATCTAAATCCATCCACTCGATTGGGCTGTAGCCTCGTGCACAGATAGACGGACAGACAGACGGCATTGGCGGACCTACTTTTTTGGACTTCTCCAATATGGTAATGTCAAATTTGATTAAAATCTAGAGTTCCAAGAGACTTTGCACGAATACAATACTTGCCCTATAGGTATAGGTGCAAGTTAAAAGACTGAAAAAAAGATTGTTTATCCCTTGCCAATCTTAGTTGCCCTTTACTAAGCTTTTGGAAGGAAAACCGAATAAAAGATTATTTAGCCTATGTGAGACTCACTTGCACTTTACTAAGACTTTGGAAGGAAGACTGACAAGAAGGTTATTCATCTCTTGTGAAACTCAGTTCACCTTTACTAAGACTTTGGAAGAAAGACTGAAACGCAGATTATTTATCCCTTGCGAAACTCAGTTCTCCTTTGCAAGAAAGACTGAAAAAATTATTATTTATCACTTGCAAAACTCTGTTCCCCCTTTACTAAGCCGTTGGAAGGAAAACCGAATAAAAGATGACTTAGCCTTTTGTAAAACTCAGTTTCCCTTTATTGAGCCTTTGGAAGGAAGACTGAAAAGAAGACTATTTATCTTGTGAAACTCAGTTCACCTTTACTAAGACTTTGGAAGGAAGAATGAAAAGAAGATTATTTATCTCTTGCGAAATTCAGTTGCCCTTTCCTCAGCCTTTGAAAGGGAAACTGAATAAAAGATGATTTAGCTTTTGTAAAACTCACTTAACCTTTACTAAGACTTTGGAATTAAGTCTGAAAAGGAGATTATTTGTCCCTTGTGAAACTCAGTTCCCCTTTACTAAGCCTTTGGAAAAGAGACTGAAAAAAAGATTATTTATCCCTTGCGAAACTCAGTTCCCCTTTACTAAGCCTTTGGAAATAAAGTGCACGACTGGGAAGTACAAACTTGTACCTGTACCCAAAATTCTTGTGTGTATTTGAGGTAAAAAGAAATAAAGGAATATATACTTATACAAAGGTTTACATATGTATGTAAGTCGAAAATCAAGCAACGTCGTTACTATGTCATTTTCCTTCAGTTTCACTCATAAATTCATTGGCTTTGAAATTCGGTGAATATGCGAAAGCCCAAAGCAAGTCCCTAAATATGTAACAATATTTATTTTCTCTATCTGTGTCTTTTAACCAATGAAAATGAAATTCAGATAAATCCAGTAGCACGTGGCGCACCAATCAAAACCTGTATCGTAAGGAAAAAAAACGTTTCCATGGCAACAGATTAAGATTATTTATCCCTTTTAAAACTCAGTTTCCCTTAACTAAGCCTTTCTTAAAAAGACTAAGGAAAAGATTATTTATCCCTTGCGAAACTCAGTTCCCCTTTACTAAGCCTTTGAAAGGAAGACTGGAACGAAGGTTTTTTATTCCTTGCGAAACTCAGTTCTCCTTTACTAAGCCTTTGGAAGAAAGACTGAAAAAATTATTATTTATCACTTGCAAAACTCTGTTCCCCCTTTACCAAGCCGTTGGAAGGAATACCGAAAAAAAGATGACTTAGCCTTTTGTAAAACTCAGTTTCCCTTTATTCAGCCTTTGGAAGGAAGGAAGACTGAAAAGAAGACTATTTATTTCAATTGCTTTGAAATTCAGTGAATAAATCCACCAATCAAAACCTGTATCGTAAGAAAAAAAAACGTTTCCATGGCAACAGCTGTGTACTAGAGTGTGTCCGAGTAATAGATACGTATCAAAAGTGATTATTAATTTAGACGTGATGCTTCGTTTTCTTAAAAATGGCTATGTTGACAGTTTCACTTTCGACTACAGATGATATAAAAGAGCATCTTTATAACAATTTCCAACTTTTTGATTCTGCAACATAGTTCCACTGCCATTGGAATATATTTTGTTAGTAATAATGGCAATATTATACAGATTTCGTATTTTGAAGAAGTCAAGTACAAAACATACATATTTTTTTGGTTCACTATAGTGTGCGTGTACTTCCGTAAATACTCATGCTTTGACTTATCTTTAAAAAGCTATTGTACCATTGTTATCAATCTGGCCTTAAACTATGAAATAAAGAGAATCTTGGAAAAAGCTTTTGCAATGGTATATAATTTTGAAAATCGCTTCAGTAGAAAGAAGTAGGGATAAAATTCATGTTTGTCTATTAATATGATATGAAAATCGTGTTTTTGTTAAGCTGGCTGTAAGGAAAGTGGAATTATGGGCAATTTTGACGAAAAACGTGCTATGCTATGTTATAGAGTTTGGTGAAAGAAGCCTAGATATGGAAATAAAACGGTAATGAGTAGAAAGTTTTCGAGACAAGCGTATTTTTATGAAGTTGGCTCTAAGTAAAGTGCTTTTTTGGTCAAAAACGTTGTAAGCCATCTCGTAGGGTTTAAAAAGGCTTGCTCTAATATAAAATTTGATAACAATCCTTGGAGCCGTTTTCGAATAAATTGGCTCCAACTGCTCGATTTCGCGCAAAATACCATTATACAAACTTTTGGCCAAAAATGTGATACAGTTCCTGATAGGATTTGATATGTTTAATCATGTCAAAATCTAAATAAAATCGTTGAAGGCCTTTCAAACAAATTGGCTTTTAGTCACCTTGGTCGTAAGTACCGTTATATAACACTTAGACCAAAACGTGGTATGCCATCGTGTTGCATTACTTCGTACTAGTCCAAATATGAAATTTGAACTAAATCATTGAAGCCGTTTTTTCGAAAACTGACTTTTCGCCAAATTGTCTATAAGTAAAGTACCATTGTTGACAATTTTGGTAAGCAGCACGATACATCATTTGATTGCAATTGACCAGACTAATTGAAATATTAAGTTTAATCAAAAACGTTCGAGAAAATCCATTTTAACTGAAATCGGCCCTAAGTAAACTACCCTTAATTTTGAGGTTAGAATGAAAATTCCGATTTTGCCTCTAGAAATTATCACACACACTCTATATATGAAGTTTGATCTAAATCCATCCACTCGATTGGGCTGTAGCCTCGTGCACAGATAGACAGACAGACAGACGGCATTGGCGGACCTACTTTTTTGGACTTCTCCAATATGGTAATGTCAAGTTTGATTAAAATCTAGAGTTCCAAGAGACTTTGCACGAATACAATACTTGCCCTATAGGTATAGGTGCAAGTTAAAAGACTGAAAAAAAGATTGTTTATCCCTTGCCAATCTTAGTTGCCCTTTACTAAGCTTTTGGAAGGAAAACCGAATAAAAGATTATTTAGCCTATGTGAAACTCACTTGCACTTTACTAAGACTTTGGAAGGAAGACTGACAAGAAGGTTATTCATCTCTTGTGAAACTCAGTTCACCTTTACTAAGACTTTGGAAGAAAGACTGAAACGCAGATTATTTATCCCTTGCGAAACTCAGTTCTCCCTTGGAAGAAAGACTGAAAAAATTATTATTTATCACTTGCAAAACTCTGTTCCCCCTTTACTAAGCCGTTGGAAGGAAAACCGAATAAAAGATGACTTAGCCTTTTGTAAAACTCAGTTTCCCTTTATTGAGCCTTTGGAAGGAAGACTAAAAAGAAGACTATTTATCCTGTGAAACTCAGTTCACCTTTACTAAGACTTTGGAAGGAAGAATGAAAAGAAGATTATTTATCTCTTGCGAAATTCAGTTGCCCTTTCCTCAGCCTTTGGAAGGGAAACTGAATAAAAGATGATTTAGCTTTTGTAAAACTCACTTAACCTGTACTAAGACTTTGGAAAGGAGATTATTTGTCCCTTGTGAAACTCAGTTCCCCTTTACTAAGCCTTTGGAAAAGAGACTGAAAAAAAGATTATTTATCCCTTGCGAAACTCAGTTCCCCTTTACTAAGCCTTTGGAAATAAAGTGCACGACTGGGAAGTACAAACTTGCACCTGTACCCAAAATTCTCGTGTGTATTTGAGGTAAAAAGAAATAAAGGAATATATACTTATACATAGGTTTACATATGTATGTAAGTCGAAAATCAAGCAACGTCGTTACTATGTCATTTTCCTTCAGTTTCACTCATAAATTCATTGGCTTTGAAATTCGGTGAATATGCGAAAACCCAAAGCAAGTCCCTAAATATGTAACAATATTTATTTTCTCTATCTGTGTCTTTTAACCAATGAAAATGAAATTCAGATAAATCCAGTAGCACGTGGCGCACCAATCAAAACCTGTATCGTAAGGAAACAAAACGTTTCCATGGCAACAGATTAAGATTATTTATCCCTTTTAAAACTCAGTTTCCCTTTACTAAGCCTTTCTAAAAAAGACTAAGGAAAAGATTATTTATCCCTTGCGAAACTCAGTTCCCCTTTACTAAGCCTTTGGAAGGAAGACTGGAACGAAGGTTATTTATTCTACTCAGTTCTCCTTTACTAAGCCTTTGGAAGAAAGACTGAAAAGAAGATTATTTGTCCCTTGTGAAACTTCCCCTTTACTAAGCCTTTGGAAAAAAGACTGAAGAAAAGATTATTTATCCCTTGCGAAGCTCAGTTCCCCTTTACTAAGCTTTTGGAAAAAAGACTCAAAAGAAGATTATTCAGCTTTTGTGAGACTAAATTCCCCTTTATTAAGCCTTTGGAAGGAAGACTGACAAGAAGGTTATTTATCTTTTGTGAAACTCAGTTCCCCTTTAATAAACCTTTGAAATTAAGACTGAAAAAAGGATTTTTTATCACTTGCAAAACTCAGTTCCCCCTTTACCAAGCCGTTGGAAGGAAAACCGAATAAAAGATGACTTAGCCTGTTGTAAAACTTAGTCTCCCTTTACTAAGTGTTTGGAAAAAAGACTGGAAAAAGGATTATCCAGCTTTTGTGAAACTAAATTCCCCTTTACCAAGCCGTTTAAAGGAAAACCGAATAAAAGATGACTTAGCCTTTTGTAAAACTCAGTTTCCTTTACTAAGACTTTGGAAGGAAGACTGAAAAGAAGATTGTTTATCCCTTGCGAAACTCAGTTCCCCCTTTACCAAGCCGTTGGAAGGAAAACCGAATAAAAGATGACTTAGTCTTTTATAAAACTCAATTTCCCTTTACTACGCCTTTGAAAGGAAGACAGAAAAGAAGACTATTTATCCCCCGCGAAACTCAGTTCACCTTTACTAAGACTTTGGAAGGAAGAATGAAAACAAGACTATTTATCCCTTGCGAAACTCAGTTGCCCTTTCCTAAGCCTTTGGAAGGAAAACCGAATAAAAGATTATTTAGCCTCTGTGAAACTCACTAGCACTTTACTTAGACTTTGGAAGGAAGACTGAAAAGAAGATTGTTTAACCCTTGCGAAACTCAGTTCCCCATTTACCAAGCCGTTGGAAGGAAAACCGAATAAAAGATGACTTAGCCTTTTGTAAAACTCAGTTTCCCTTTACTAAGCCTTTGGAAGGAAGACTGAAAAGAAGACTATTTATCCTGTGAAACTCAGTTCACCTTTACTAAGACTTTGGAAGGAAGAATGAAAACAAGATTATTTATCCCTTGCAGAAACTCAGTTGCCCTTTCCTAAGCCTTTGGAAGGAAAACCGAATAAAAGATTATTTAGCCTCTGTGAAACTCACTTGCACTTTACTAAGACTTTGGAAGGAAGACTGACAAGAAGGTTATTTATCTCTTGTGAAACTCAGTTCACCCTTACTAAGACTTTGGAAGAAAGAGTGAAACAAAGATTATTTATCCCTTGCGAAACTCAGTTCTCCTTTACTAAGCCTTTGGAAGAAAGACTGAAAAAATTATTATTTATCACTTGCAAAACTCTTTTCCCCCTTTACCAAGCCGTTGGAAGGAAAACCGAATAAAAGATGACTTAGCCTTTTGTAAAACTCAGTTTCCCTTTACTAAGCCTTTGGAAGGAAGACTGAAAAGAAGACTATTTATCCTGTGAAACTCAGTTCACCTTTACTAAGACTTTGGAAGGAAGAATGAAAAGATGATTATTTATCTCTTGCGAAATTCAGTTCACCTTTACTAAGACTTTGGAAGAAAGACTGAAACGAAGATTATTTATCCCTTGCGAAACTCAGTTCTCCTTTACTAAGCCTTTGGAAGAAAGACTTAAAAAAATTATTATTTATCACTTGCAAAACTCTGTTCCCCCTTTACCAAGCCGTTGGAAGGAATACCGAATAAAAGATGACTTAGCCTTTTGTAAAACTCAGTTTCCCTTTATTGAGCCTTTGGAAGGAAGACTAAAAAGAAGACTATTTATCCTGTGAAACTCAGTTCACCTTTACTAAGACTTTGGAAGGAAGAATGAAAACAAGATTATTTATCCCTTGCGAAACTCAGTTGCCCTTTCCTAAGCCTTTGGAAGGAAAATCGAATAAAAGATTATTTAGCCTCTGTGAAACTCACTTGCACTTTACTAAGACTTTGGAAGGAAGACTGACAAGAAGGTTATTTATCTCTTGTGAAACTCAGTTCACCTTTACTAAGACTTTGGAAGAAAGACTGAAACGAAGATTATTTATCCCTTGCGAAACTCAGTTCCCCTTTACTAAGCCTTTGGAAGGAAGACTGGAACGAAGGTTATTTATTCCTTGCGAAACTCAGTTCTCCTTTACTAAGCCTTTGGAAGAATGACTGAAAAGAAGATTATTTGTCCCTTGTGAAACTTCATTTACTAAGCCTTTGGAAAAAAGACTGAAGAAAAGATTATTTATCCCTTGCGAAGCTCAGTTCCCCTTTACTAAGCTTTTGGAAAAAAGACTCAAAACAAGATTATTCAGCTTTTGTGAGACTAAATTCCCCTTTACTAAGCCTTTGGAAGGAAAACCGAATAAAATATTACTTAGTATCTGTAAAGCTCTCTTCCCCTTTATTAAGCCTTTGGAAGGAAGACTGACAAGAAGGTTATTTATCTTTTGTGAAACTCAGTTCCCCTTTAATAAACCTTTGAAATTAAGACTGAAAAAAGGATTTTTTATCACTTGCAAAACTCAGTTCCCCCTTTACCAAGCCGTTGGAAGGAAAACCGAATAAAAGATGACTTAGCCTGTTGTAAAACTTAGTCTCCCTTTACTAAGTGTTCGGAAAAAAGACTGGAAAAAGGATTATCCAGCTTTTGTGAAACTAAATTCCCCTTTACCAAGCCGTTGGAAGGAAAACCGAATAAAAGATGACTTAGCCTTTTGTAAAACTCAGTTTCCTTTACTAAGACTTTGGAAGGAAGACAGAAAAGAAGACTATTTATCCCCCGCGAAACTCAGTTCACCTTTACTAAGACTTTGGAAGGAAGAATGAAAACAAGACTATTTATCCCTTGCGAAACTCAGTTGCCCTTTCCTAAGCCTTTGGAAGGAAAACCGAATAAAAGATTATTTAGCCTCTGTGAAACTCACTTGCACTTTACTTAGACTTTGGAAGGAAGACTGAAAAGAAGATTGTTTATCCCTTGCGAAACTCAGTTCCCCATTTACCAAGCCGTTGGAAGGAAAACCGAATAAAAGATGACTTAGCCTTTTGTAAAACTCAGTTTCCCTTTATTGAGCCTTTGGAAGGAAGACTGAAAAGAAGACTATTTATCCCCTGCGAAACTCAGTTCACCTTTACTAAGACTTTGGAAGGAAGAATGAAAACAAGATTATTTATCCCTTGCGAAACTCAGTTCCCCTTTACTAAGCCTTTGGAAGGAAGACTGGAACGAAGGTTATTTATTCTACTCAGTTCTCCTTTACTAAGCCTTTGGAAGAAAGACTGAAAAGAAGATTATTTGTCCCTTGTGAAACTTCCCCTTTACTAAGCCTTTGGAAAAAAGACTGAAGAAAAGATTATTTATCCCTTGCGAAGCTCAGTTCCCCTTTACTAAGCTTTTGGAAAAAAGACTCAAAAGAAGATTATTCAGCTTTTGTGAGACTAAATTCCCCTTTATTAAGCCTTTGGAAGGAAGACTGACAAGAAGGTTATTTATCTTTTGTGAAACTCAGTTCCCCTTTAATAAACCTTTGAAATTAAGACTGAAAAAAGGATTTTTTATCACTTGCAAAACTCAGTTCCCCCTTTACCAAGCCGTTGGAAGGAAAACCGAATAAAAGATGACTTAGCCTGTTGTAAAACTTAGTCTCCCTTTACTAAGTGTTTGGAAAAAAGACTGGAAAAAGGATTATCCAGCTTTTGTGAAACTAAATTCCCCTTTACCAAGCCGTTTAAAGGAAAACCGAATAAAAGATGACTTAGCCTTTTGTAAAACTCAGTTTCCTTTACTAAGACTTTGGAAGGAAGACTGAAAAGAAGATTGTTTATCCCTTGCGAAACTCAGTTCCCCCTTTACCAAGCCGTTGGAAGGAAAACCGAATAAAAGATGACTTAGTCTTTTATAAAACTCAATTTCCCTTTACTACGCCTTTGAAAGGAAGACAGAAAAGAAGACTATTTATCCCCCGCGAAACTCAGTTCACCTTTACTAAGACTTTGGAAGGAAGAATGAAAACAAGACTATTTATCCCTTGCGAAACTCAGTTGCCCTTTCCTAAGCCTTTGGAAGGAAAACCGAATAAAAGATTATTTAGCCTCTGTGAAACTCACTAGCACTTTACTTAGACTTTGGAAGGAAGACTGACAAGAAGGTTATTTATCTCTTGTGAAACTCAGTTCACCCTTACTAAGACTTTGGAAGAAAGAGTGAAACAAAGATTATTTATCCCTTGCGAAACTCAGTTGCCCTTTCCTAAGCCTTTGGAAGGAAAATCGAATAAAAGATTATTTAGCCTCTGTGAAACTCACTAGCACTTTACTTAGACTTTGGAAGGAAGACTGACAAGAAGGTTATTTATCTCTTGTGAAACTCAGTTCACCCTTACTAAGACTTTGGAAGAAAGAGTGAAACAAAGATTATTTATCCCTTGCGAAACTCAGTTGCCCTTTCCTAAGCCTTTGGAAGGAATACCGAATAAAAGATGACTTAGCCTTTTGTAAAACTCAGTTTCCCTTTATTGAGCCTTTGGAAGGAAGACTAAAAAGAAGACTATTTATCCTGTGAAACTCAGTTCACCTTTACTAAGACTTTGGAAGGAAGAATGAAAACAAGATTATTTATCCCTTGCGAAACTCAGTTGCCCTTTCCTAAGCCTTTGGAAGGAAAATCGAATAAAAGATTATTTAGCCTCTGTGAAACTCACTTGCACTTTACTAAGACTTTGGAAGGAAGACTGACAAGAAGGTTATTTATCTCTTGTGAAACTCAGTTCACCTTTACTAAGACTTTGGAAGAAAGACTGAAACGAAGATTATTTATCCCTTGCGAAACTCAGTTCCCCTTTACTAAGCCTTTGGAAGGAAGACTGGAACGAAGGTTATTTATTCCTTGCGAAACTCAGTTCTCCTTTACTAAGCCTTTGGAAGAATGACTGAAAAGAAGATTATTTGTCCCTTGTGAAACTTCATTTACTAAGCCTTTGGAAAAAAGACTGAAGAAAAGATTATTTATCCCTTGCGAAGCTCAGTTCCCCTTTACTAAGCTTTTGGAAAAAAGACTCAAAACAAGATTATTCAGCTTTTGTGAGACTAAATTCCCCTTTACTAAGCCTTTGGAAGGAAAACCGAATAAAATATTACTTAGTATCTGTAAAGCTCTCTTCCCCTTTATTAAGCCTTTGGAAGGAAGACTGACAAGAAGGTTATTTATCTTTTGTGAAACTCAGTTCCCCTTTAATAAACCTTTGAAATTAAGACTGAAAAAAGGATTTTTTATCACTTGCAAAACTCAGTTCCCCCTTTACCAAGCCGTTGGAAGGAAAACCGAATAAAAGATGACTTAGCCTGTTGTAAAACTTAGTCTCCCTTTACTAAGTGTTCGGAAAAAAGACTGGAAAAAGGATTATCCAGCTTTTGTGAAACTAAATTCCCCTTTACCAAGCCGTTGGAAGGAAAACCGAATAAAAGATGACTTAGCCTTTTGTAAAACTCAGTTTCCTTTACTAAGACTTTGGAAGGAAGACAGAAAAGAAGACTATTTATCCCCCGCGAAACTCAGTTCACCTTTACTAAGACTTTGGAAGGAAGAATGAAAACAAGACTATTTATCCCTTGCGAAACTCAGTTGCCCTTTCCTAAGCCTTTGGAAGGAAAACCGAATAAAAGATTATTTAGCCTCTGTGAAACTCACTTGCACTTTACTTAGACTTTGGAAGGAAGACTGAAAAGAAGATTGTTTATCCCTTGCGAAACTCAGTTCCCCATTTACCAAGCCGTTGGAAGGAAAACCGAATAAAAGATGACTTAGCCTTTTGTAAAACTCAGTTTCCCTTTATTGAGCCTTTGGAAGGAAGACTGAAAAGAAGACTATTTATCCCCTGCGAAACTCAGTTCACCTTTACTAAGACTTTGGAAGGAAGAATGAAAACAAGATTATTTATCCCTTGCGAAACTCAGTTCCCCTTTACTAAGCCTTTGGAAGGAAGACTGGAACGAAGGTTATTTATTCTACTCAGTTCTCCTTTACTAAGCCTTTGGAAGAAAGACTGAAAAGAAGATTATTTGTCCCTTGTGAAACTTCCCCTTTACTAAGCCTTTGGAAAAAAGACTGAAGAAAAGATTATTTATCCCTTGCGAAGCTCAGTTCCCCTTTACTAAGCTTTTGGAAAAAAGACTCAAAAGAAGATTATTCAGCTTTTGTGAGACTAAATTCCCCTTTATTAAGCCTTTGGAAGGAAGACTGACAAGAAGGTTATTTATCTTTTGTGAAACTCAGTTCCCCTTTAATAAACCTTTGAAATTAAGACTGAAAAAAGGATTTTTTATCACTTGCAAAACTCAGTTCCCCCTTTACCAAGCCGTTGGAAGGAAAACCGAATAAAAGATGACTTAGCCTGTTGTAAAACTTAGTCTCCCTTTACTAAGTGTTTGGAAAAAAGACTGGAAAAAGGATTATCCAGCTTTTGTGAAACTAAATTCCCCTTTACCAAGCCGTTTAAAGGAAAACCGAATAAAAGATGACTTAGCCTTTTGTAAAACTCAGTTTCCTTTACTAAGACTTTGGAAGGAAGACTGAAAAGAAGATTGTTTATCCCTTGCGAAACTCAGTTCCCCCTTTACCAAGCCGTTGGAAGGAAAACCGAATAAAAGATGACTTAGTCTTTTATAAAACTCAATTTCCCTTTACTACGCCTTTGAAAGGAAGACAGAAAAGAAGACTATTTATCCCCCGCGAAACTCAGTTCACCTTTACTAAGACTTTGGAAGGAAGAATGAAAACAAGACTATTTATCCCTTGCGAAACTCAGTTGCCCTTTCCTAAGCCTTTGGAAGGAAAACCGAATAAAAGATTATTTAGCCTCTGTGAAACTCACTAGCACTTTACTTAGACTTTGGAAGGAAGACTGAAAAGAAGATTGTTTAACCCTTGCGAAACTCAGTTCCCCATTTACCAAGCCGTTGGAAGGAAAACCGAATAAAAGATGACTTAGCCTTTTGTAAAACTCAGTTTCCCTTTACTAAGCCTTTGGAAGGAAGACTGAAAAGAAGACTATTTATCCTGTGAAACTCAGTTCACCTTTACTAAGACTTTGGAAGGAAGAATGAAAACAAGATTATTTATCCCTTGCAGAAACTCAGTTGCCCTTTCCTAAGCCTTTGGAAGGAAAACCGAATAAAAGATTATTTAGCCTCTGTGAAACTCACTTGCACTTTACTAAGACTTTGGAAGGAAGACTGACAAGAAGGTTATTTATCTCTTGTGAAACTCAGTTCACCCTTACTAAGACTTTGGAAGAAAGAGTGAAACAAAGATTATTTATCCCTTGCGAAACTCAGTTCTCCTTTACTAAGCCTTTGGAAGAAAGACTGAAAAAATTATTATTTATCACTTGCAAAACTCTTTTCCCCCTTTACCAAGCCGTTGGAAGGAAAACCGAATAAAAGATGACTTAGCCTTTTGTAAAACTCAGTTTCCCTTTACTAAGCCTTTGGAAGGAAGACTGAAAAGAAGACTATTTATCCTGTGAAACTCAGTTCACCTTTACTAAGACTTTGGAAGGAAGAATGAAAAGATGATTATTTATCTCTTGCCAAATTCAGTTCACCTTTACTAAGACTTTGGAAGAAAGACTGAAACGAAGATTATTTATCCCTTGCGAAACTCAGTTCTCCTTTACTAAGCCTTTGGAAGAAAGACTTAAAAAAATTATTATTTATCACTTGCAAAACTCTGTTCCCCCTTTACCAAGCCGTTGGAAGGAATACCGAATAAAAGATGACTTAGCCTTTTGTAAAACTCAGTTTCCCTTTATTGAGCCTTTGGAAGGAAGACTAAAAAGAAGACTATTTATCCTGTGAAACTCAGTTCACCTTTACTAAGACTTTGGAAGGAAGAATGAAAACAAGATTATTTATCCCTTGCGAAACTCAGTTGCCCTTTCCTAAGCCTTTGGAAGGAAAATCGAATAAAAGATTATTTAGCCTCTGTGAAACTCACTTGCACTTTACTAAGACTTTGGAAGGAAGACTGACAAGAAGGTTATTTATCTCTTGTGAAACTCAGTTCACCTTTACTAAGACTTTGGAAGAAAGACTGAAACGAAGATTATTTATCCCTTGCGAAACTCAGTTCCCCTTTACTAAGCCTTTGGAAGGAAGACTGGAACGAAGGTTATTTATTCCTTGCGAAACTCAGTTCTCCTTTACTAAGCCTTTGGAAGAATGACTGAAAAGAAGATTATTTGTCCCTTGTGAAACTTCATTTACTAAGCCTTTGGAAAAAAGACTGAAGAAAAGATTATTTATCCCTTGCGAAGCTCAGTTCCCCTTTACTAAGCTTTTGGAAAAAAGACTCAAAACAAGATTATTCAGCTTTTGTGAGACTAAATTCCCCTTTACTAAGCCTTTGGAAGGAAAACCGAATAAAATATTACTTAGTATCTGTAAAGCTCTCTTCCCCTTTATTAAGCCTTTGGAAGGAAGACTGACAAGAAGGTTATTTATCTTTTGTGAAACTCAGTTCCCCTTTAATAAACCTTTGAAATTAAGACTGAAAAAAGGATTTTTTATCACTTGCAAAACTCAGTTCCCCCTTTACCAAGCCGTTGGAAGGAAAACCGAATAAAAGATGACTTAGCCTGTTGTAAAACTTAGTCTCCCTTTACTAAGTGTTCGGAAAAAAGACTGGAAAAAGGATTATCCAGCTTTTGTGAAACTAAATTCCCCTTTACCAAGCCGTTGGAAGGAAAACCGAATAAAAGATGACTTAGCCTTTTGTAAAACTCAGTTTCCTTTACTAAGACTTTGGAAGGAAGACAGAAAAGAAGACTATTTATCCCCCGCGAAACTCAGTTCACCTTTACTAAGACTTTGGAAGGAAGAATGAAAACAAGACTATTTATCCCTTGCGAAACTCAGTTGCCCTTTCCTAAGCCTTTGGAAGGAAAACCGAATAAAAGATTATTTAGCCTCTGTGAAACTCACTTGCACTTTACTTAGACTTTGGAAGGAAGACTGAAAAGAAGATTGTTTATCCCTTGCGAAACTCAGTTCCCCATTTACCAAGCCGTTGGAAGGAAAACCGAATAAAAGATGACTTAGCCTTTTGTAAAACTCAGTTTCCCTTTATTGAGCCTTTGGAAGGAAGACTGAAAAGAAGACTATTTATCCCCTGCGAAACTCAGTTCACCTTTACTAAGACTTTGGAAGGAAGAATGAAAACAAGATTATTTATCCCTTGCGAAACTCAGTTGCCCTTTCCTAAGCCTTTGGAAGGAAAACCGAATAAAAGATTATTTAGCCTCTGTGAAACTCACTTGCACTTTACTAAGACTTTGGAAGGAAGACTGACAAGAAGGTTATTTATCTCTTGTGAAACTCAGTTCACCTTTACTAAGACTTTGGAAGAAAGACTGAAACGAAGATTATTTATCCCTTGCGAAACTCAGTTCTCCTTTACTAAGCCTTTGGAAGAAAGACTGAAAAAATTATTATTTATCACTTGCAAAACTCTGTTCCCCCTTTACCAAGCCGTTGGAAGGAAAACCGAATAAAAGATGACTTAGCCTTTTGTAAAACTCAGTTTCCCTTTATTGAGCCTTTGGAAGGAAGACTGAAAAGAAGACTATTTATCCTGTGAAACTCAGTTCACCTTTACTAACACTTTAGAAGGAAGAATGAAAAGAAGATTATTTATCTCTTGCGAAATTCAGTTCCCCTTTACTAAGCCTTTGGAAATAAAGTGCACGACTGGGAAGTACAAACTTGCACCTGTACCCAAAATTCTTGTGTGTATTTGAGGTAAAAGAAATAAAGGAATATATACTTATACATAGGTTTACATATGTATGTAAGTCGAAAATCAAGCAACGTCGTTACTATGTCATTTTCCTTCAGTTTCACTCATAAATTCATTGGCTTTGAAATTCGGTGAATATGCGAAAACCCAAAGCAAGTCCCTAAATATGTAACAATATTTATTTTCTCTATCTGTGTCTTTTAACCAATGAAAATGAAATTCAGATAAATCCAGTAGCACGTGGCGCACCAATCAAAACCTGTATCGTAAGGAAAAAAAACGTTTCCATGGCAACAGATTAAGATTATTTATCCCTTTTAAGACTCAGTTTCCCTTTACTAAGCCTTTCTAAGAAAGACTAAGGAAAAGATTATTTATCCCTTGCGAAACTCAGTTCCCCTTTACTAAGCCTTTGGAAGGAAGACTGGAACGAAGATTATTTATCCCCTGCGAAACTCAGTTCTCCTTTACTAAGCCTTTGGAAGGAAGACTGGAACGAAGGTTATTTATTCCTTGCGAAACTCAGTTCTCCTTTACTAAGCCTTTGGAAGAAAGACTGAAAAGAAGATTATTTGTCCCTTGTGAAACTTCCCCTTTACTAAGTATAAAGAAAAGATTATTTATCCCTTGCGAAGCTCAGTTCCCCTTTACTAAGCTTTTGGAAGGAAAACCGAATAAAAGATTATTTAGCCTATGTGAAACTCACTTGCACTTTACTAAGACTTTGGAAGGAAGACTGACAAGAAGGTTATTTATCCCTTGTGAAACTCAGTTCACCTTTACTAAGACTTTGGAAGGAAAACTGAAACGAAGATTATTTATCCCTTGCGAAACTCAGTTCTCCTTTACTAAGCCTTTGGAAGAAAGCATGAAAAAATTATTATTTATCACTTGCAAAACTCTGTTCCCCCTTTACCAAGCCTTTGGAATTAAAACCGAATAAAATATTACTTAGTATCTGTAAAGCTGTCTTCCCCTTTATTAAGCCTTTGGAAGGAAGACTGACAAGAAGGTTATTTATCTTTTGTGAAACTCAGTTCCCCTTTAATAAACCTTTGAAATCAAGACTGAAAAAAGGATTTTTTATCACTTGCTAAACTCAGTTCCCCCTTTACCAAGCCGTTGGAAGTAAAACCGAATAAAAGATGACTTAGCCTGTTGTAAAACTTAGTCTCCCTTTACTAAGTGTTTGGAAAAAAGACTGGAAATAGGATTATCCAGCTTTTGTGAAACTAAATTCCCCTTTACCAAGCCGTTGGAAGGAAAACCGAATAAAAGATGACTTAGCCTTTTGTAAAACTCAGTTTCCTTTACTAAGACTTTGGAAGGAAGACTGAAAAGAAGATTGTTTATCCCTTGCGAAACTCAGTTCCCCCTTTACCAAGCCGTTGGAAGGAAAACCGAATAAAAGATGACTTAGTCTTTTGTAAAACTCAGTTTCCCTTTACTAAGCCTTTGAAAGGAAGACAGAAAAGAAGACTATTTATCCCCCGCGAAACTCAGTTCACCTTTACTAAGACTTTGGAAGGAAGAATGAAAACAAGACTATTTATCCCTTGCGAAACTCAGTTGCCCTTTCCTAAGCCTTTGGAAGGAAAACCGAATAAAAGATTATTTAGCCTCTGTGAAACTCACTTGCACTTTACTTAGACTTTGGAAGGAAGACTCAAAAGAAGATTGTTTATCCCTTGCGAAACTCAGTTCCCCATTTACCAAGCCGTTGGAAGGAAAACCGAATAAAAGATGACTTAGCCTTTTGTAAAACTCAGTTTCCTTTACTCAGACTTTGGAAGGAAGACTGAAAAGAAGATTGTTTATCCCTTGCGAAACTCAGTTCCCCCTTTACCAAGCCGTTGGAAGGAAAACCGAATAAAAGATGACTTAGTCTTTTATAAAACTCAGTTTCCCTTTACTAAGCCTTTAAAAGGAAGACAGAAAAGAAGACTATTTATCCCCCGCGAAACTCAGTTCACCTTTACTAAGACTTTGGAAGGAAGAATGAAAACAAGACTATTTATCCCTTGCGAAACTCAGTTGCCCTTTCCTAAGCCTTTGGAAGGAAAACCGAATAAAAGATTACTTAGCCTCTGTGAAACTCACTTGCACTTTACTTAGACTTTGGAAGGAAGACTGAAAAGAAGATTGTTTATCCCTTGCGAAACTCAGTTCCCCCTTTACCAAGCCGTTGGAAGGAAAACCGAATAAAAGATGACTTAGTCTTTTGTAAAACTCAGTTTCCCTTTACTAAGCCTTTGAAAGGAAGACAGAAAAGAAGACTATTTATCCCCCGCGAAACTCAGTTCACCTTTACTAAGACTTTGGAAGGAAGAATGAAAACAAGACTATTTATCCCTTGCGAAACTCAGTTGCCCTTTCCTAAGCCTTTGGAAGGAAAACTCAAAAGAAGATTGTTTATCCCTTGCGAAACTCAGTTCCCCATTTACCAAGCCGTTGGAAGGAAAACCGAATAAAAGATGACTTAGCCTTTTGTAAAACTCAGTTGCCTTTACTAAGACTTTGGAAGAAAGACTGAAACGAAGATTATTTATCCCTTGCGAAACTCAGTTCTCCTTTACTAAGCCTTTGGAAGAAAGACTGAAAAAATTATTATTTATCACTTGCAAAACTCTGTTCCCCCTTTACCAAGCCGTTGGAAGGAAAACCGAATAAAAGATGACTTAGCCTTTTGTAAAACTCAGTTTCCCTTTATTGAGCCTTTGGAAGGAAGACTGAAAAGAAGACTATTTATCCTGTGAAACTCAGTTCACCTTTACTAACACTTTAGAAGGAAGAATGAAAAGAAGATTATTTATCTCTTGCGAAATTCAGTTCCCCTTTACTAAGCCTTTGGAAATAAAGTGCACGACTGGGAAGTACAAACTTGCACCTGTACCCAAAATTCTTGTGTGTATTTGAGGTAAAAGAAATAAAGGAATATATACTTATACATAGGTTTACATATGTATGTAAGTCGAAAATCAAGCAACGTCGTTACTATGTCATTTTCCTTCAGTTTCACTCATAAATTCATTGGCTTTGAAATTCGGTGAATATGCGAAAACCCAAAGCAAGTCCCTAAATATGTAACAATATTTATTTTCTCTATCTGTGTCTTTTAACCAATGAAAATGAAATTCAGATAAATCCAGTAGCACGTGGCGCACCAATCAAAACCTGTATCGTAAGGGAAAAAAACGTTTCCATGGCAACAGATTAAGATTATTTATCCCTTTTAAAACTCAGTTTCCCTTTACTAAGCCTTTCTAAAAAAGACTAAGGAAAAGATTATTTATCCCTTGCGAAACTCAGTTCCCCTTTACTAAGCCTTTGGAAGGAAGACTGGAACGAAGATTATTTATCCCCTGCGAAACTCAGTTCCCCTTTACTAAGCTTTTGGAAGGAAGACTGGAACGAAGGTTATTTATTCCTTGCGAAACTCAGTTCTCCTTTACTAAGCCTTTGGAAGAAAGACTGAAAAGAAGATTATTTGTCCCTTGTGAAACTTCCATTTTACTAAGCCTGAAGAAAAGATTATTTATCCCTTGCGAAGCTCAGTTCCCCTTTACTAAGCTTTTGGAAGGAAAACCGAATAAAAGATTATTTAGCCTATGTGAAACTCACTTGCACTTTACTAAGACTTTGGAAGGAAGACTGACAAGAAGGTTATTTATCTTTTGTGAAACTCAGTTCGCCTTTAATAAACCTTTGAAATTAAGACTGAAAAAAGGATTTTTTATCACTTGCTAAACTCAGTTCCCCCTTTACCAAGCCGTTGGAAGGAAAACCGAATAAAAGATGACTTAGCCTGTTGTAAAACTTAGTCTCCCTTTACTAAGTGTTTGGAAAAAAGACTGGAAATAGGATTATCCAGCTTTTGTGAAACTAAATTCCCCTTTAATAAGACTTTGGAATTAAGACTGAAAAGGAGATTAATTGTCCCTTGCGAAACTCAGTTCCCCTTTACTAAGCCTTTGGAAATAAAGTGCACGACTGGGCCGTACAAACTTGCACCTATACCCAAAATTCTTCTGTGTATTTGAGGTAAAAAGAAATAAACGAATATACCTATAATTTACATATGTATGTAAGTTGAAAATCAAGCAACGTCGTTACTATGTCATTTGCCTTCAGTTTCACTCATAAATTCATTGGCTTTGAAATTCGGTGAATATGCGAAAACCCAAAGCAAGTCCCTAAAAATGTAACAATATTTATTTTCTCTATCTTTGTCTTTTAACCAATGAAAATGAAATTCAGATTAATCTAGTAGCACGTGCCAATCAAAACCTGTATCGTAAGGAAAAAATAACGTTTCCATGACAACAGCTGTGTTCTAGAGTGTTGCCGAGTAATAGACACGTATCTAAAGTGATTATTAATTTAGAGGTGTTGCTTCGTTTTCTTAAAAATGGCTATGTTGATAGTTTTACTTTCGACTACAGATGCCATAAAAGTTCCAATTTCAAACTTTTTGATTCTGCAACATAGTTCCACTGCCATTGGAATATATTTTGTTAGTAATAATGGCAATATTATACAGATTTCGTATTTTGAAGAAGTCAAGTACAAAACATACATATTTTTTTGGTTCACTATAGTGTGCGTGTACTTCCATAAATACACAAGCTTTGACTTATCTTTAAAAAGCTATTGTACCATTGTTATCAATCTGGCCTTAAACTATGAAATAAGGAGAATCTTGGAAAAAGCTTTAGCAATGGTATATAATTTTGAAAATCGGTTCAGTAGAAAGAAGTAGGGATAAAATTCATGTTTGTCTATTAATATGATATGAAAATCGTGTTTTTGTTAAGCTGGCTGTAAGGAAAATAGAATTATGGGCAATTTTGACGAAAAACGTGCTATGCCATGTTATAGAGTTTGGTGAAAGAAGCCTAGATATGAAAATAAAACGGTAATGAGTAGAAAGTTTTCGAGACAAGCGTATTTTTATGAAGTTGGCTCTAAGTAAAGTGCTTTTTTGGTCAAAAACGTTGTAAGCCATCTCGTAGGGTTTAAAAAGGCTTGCTCTAATATAAAATTTAATAACAATCCTTGGAGCCGTTTTCGAATAAATTGGCTCCAACTGCTCGATTTCGCGCAAAATACCATTATACAAACTTTTGGCCAAAAATGTGATACAGTTCCTGATAGGATTTGAGATGTTTAATCATGTCAAAATCTAAATAAAATCGTTGAAGGCACTTTCAAACAAATTGGCTTTTAGTCACCTTGGTCGTAAGTACCGTTATATAACACTTAGACCAAAACGTGGTAAGCCATCGTGTTGCATTACTTCGTACTAGTCCAAATATGAAATTTGAACTAAATCATTGAAGCCGTTTTTTTCGAAAACTGACTTTTCGCCAAATTGTCTGTAAGTAAAGTACCATTGTTGCTAATTTTGGTAAGCAGCACGATACATAATTTGATTGCAATTGACCAGACTAATTGAAATATTAAGTTTAATCAAAAACGTTCGAGAAAATCCATTTTAACTGAAATCGGCCCTAAGTAAACTACCCTTAATTTTGAGGTTAGAATGAAAATTCCGATTTTGCCTCTAGAAATTATCACACACACTCTATATATGAAGTTTATCCATCCACTCGATTGGGCTGTAGCCTCGTGCACAGATAGACAGACAGACAGACGGCATTGGCGGACCTACTTTTTTGGACTTCTCCAATATGGTAATGTCAAGTTTGATTAAAATCTAGAGTTCCAAGAGACTTTGCACGAATACAATACTTGCCCTATAGGTATAGGTGCAAGTAAAAAGACTGAAAAAAAGATTGTTTATCCCTTGCGAATCTCAGTTGCCCTTTACTAAGCTTTTGGAAAAAAGACTGAAAAAAGATTATTCACCTTTTGTGAAACTAATTTCCCCTTTACTAAGCCTTTGGAAGGAAAACCAAATAAAATATTATTTAGTATCTGTGAAGCTCACTTCCCCTGTACTAAGCCTTTGGAAGGAAGACTGACAAGAAGGTTATTTATCTTTTGTGCAACTCAGTTCCCCGCTACTAAGCCTTTGGAATCAAGACTGATAAAAGGATTATTTATGACTTGCAAAACTCAATTCCCCCTTTACCAAGCCTTTGGAAGGAAAACCGAGTAAAAGATGACTTAGCCTTTGGTAAAACTTACTCTCCTTTTACTAAGTCTTTGGAAAAAAGACTGAAAAAACTATTATCCAGCTTTTGTGAAATTTAATTCCCCTTTACTAAGCCTTTGGAAGGAAAACCGAATAAAATATTATGTAGTATCTGTGAAGCTCACTTCTTCTGTACTAAGCCTTTGGAAGGAAAACTGACAAGAAGGTTATTTATTTTTTGTGCAACTCAGTTCCCCGCTACTAAGCCTTTGGAATCAAGACTGAAAAAAGGATTATTTATGACTTGCAAAACTCAATTCCCCCTTTACCAAGCCGTTGGAAGGAAAACCGAGTAAAAGATGACTTAGCCTTTTGTAAAACTTAGTCTCCCTTTTCTAAGTGTTTGGAAAAAAAACTGGAAAAAGTATTAACCAGCTTTTGTGAAACTAAATTCCCCTTTACTAAGCCTTTGGAAGGCAAACCGAATAAAATATTATTTAGCCTTTGTGAGACTCAGTTCCCCTTTACTAAGCCTTTGGAAGGAAGACTGAAAAAAGGATTATTTATCACTTGCAAAACTCAGTTCCCCCTTTACCAAGCCGTTGGAAGGAAAACCGAATAAAAGATGACTTAGCCTTTTGTAAAACTCAGTTTCCTTTACTAAGACTTTGGAAGGAAGACTGAAACGAAGATTATTTATCCCTTGCGAAACTCAGTTCTCCTTAGCTAAGCCTTTGGAATCAAGACTGAAAAAAGGATTATTTATGACTTGCAAAACTCAATTCCCCCTTTACCAAGTCGTTGGAAGGAAAACCGAGTAAAAGATGACTTAGCCTTTTGTAAAACTCAGTTTCCCTTTACTAAGCCTTTGAAAGGAAGACTGAAACGAAGATTATTTATCCCTTGCGAAACTCAGTTGCCCTTTCCTAAGCCTTTGGAATCAAGACTGAAAAAAGGATTATTTATGACTTGCAAAACTCAATTCCCCCTTTACCAAGCCGTTGGAAGGAAAACCGAGTAAAAGATGACTTGGCCTTTTGTAAAACTCAGTTTCCTTTACTAAGACTTTGGAAGGAAGACTGAAACGAAGATTATTTATCCCTTGCGAAACTCAGTTCTCCTTAACTAAGCCTTTGGAATCAAGACTGAAAAACGGATTATTTATGACTTGCAAAACTCAATTCCCCCTTTACCAAGCCGTTGGAAGGAAAACCGAGTAAAAGATGATTTAGCCTTTTGTAAAACTTAGTCTCCCTTTACTAAGTGTTTGGAAAAAAACTGGAAAAAGTATTAACCAGCTTTTGTGAAACTAAATTCCCCTTTACTAAGCCTTTGGAAGGCAAACCGAATAAAATATTATTTAGCCTTTGTGAGACTCAGTTCCCCTTTACTAAGCCTTTGGAAGGAAGACTGAAAAAAGGATTATTTATGACTTGCAAAACTCAGTTCCCCCTTTACCAAGCCGTTGGAAGGAAAACCGAAGGAAAACCGAAAGATGACTTAGCCTTTTGTAAAACTCAGTTTCCTTTACTAAGACTTTGGAAGGAAGACTGAAACGAAGATTTTTTATCCCTTGCGAAACTCAGTTCTCCTTAACTAAGCCTTTGGAATCAAGACTGAAAAAAGGATTATTTATGACTTGCAAAACTCAATTCCCCCTTTACCAAGCCGTTGGAAGGAAAACCGCGTAAAAGATGACTTAGGCTTTTGTAAAACTCAGTTTCCTTTACTAAGACTTTGGAAGGAAGACTGAAACGAAGATTATTTATCCCTTGCGAAACTCAGTTCTCCTTAACTAAGCCTTTGGAATCAAGACTGAAAAAAGGATTATTTATGACTTGCAAAACTCAATTCCCCCTTTACCAAGCCGTTGGAAGGAAAACCGAGTAAAAGATGACTTAGCCTTTTGTAAAACTCAGTTTCCTTTACTAAGACTTTGGAAGGAAGACTGAAACGAAGATTATTTATCCCTTGCGAAACTCAGTTCTCCTTAACTAAGCCTTTGGAATCAAGACTGAAAAAAGGATTATTTATGACTTGCAAAACTCAATTCCCCCTTTACCAAGCCGTTGGAAGGAAAACCGAATAAAAGATGACTTAGCCTTTTGTAAAACTCAGTTTCCTTTACTAAGCCTTTGGAATCAAGACTGAAAAAAGGATTATTTATGACTTGCAAAACTCAATTCACCCTTTACCAAGCCGTTGGAAGGAAAACCGAGTAAAAGATGACTTAGCCTTTTGTAAAACTCAGTTTCCCTTTACTAAGCCTTTGAAAGGAAGACTGAAACGAAGATTATTTATCCCTTGCGAAACTCAGTTGCCCTTTACTATGCCTTTGGAAATAAAGTTTACGACTGGGCCGTACAAACTTGCACCTATACCCAAAATTCTTGTGTGTATTTGAGGCAAAAAGAAATAAACGAATATATACCTATATATAGGTTTACATATGTATGTAAGTTTTTTTTTTTTTTTTTGATTGCGCCAACGGATGTGTAATCTTCTAAAGATACTAGTAACCCGGGCTACTGGCATGCACGATTCGCAAACCTGAATACTCGATGCCAGGAATACGCCTACGTACTAACCCACACCCTACACACTTCAACCACTCTCCCCGCGGAACTACCGTTAAGTATTACTTCGCGGGGCTGGTTAGCACTTTATGCTCGTCTTGACCTGTTCGGCGTTTCTTGTTCTGAGGGGGCTTCCATTTGGGTTTGGTTGCTCTCCCTGAGCCTTTCCAGCCGCCGAAGTTCCTTTATGATCACCGCTGCTGTTTGTTTCACAGTATTCCATACTGCGTTCGATGTCAGCATATGTTTTACGATGTTCTCCGGAGTTGGTATTTCTTCAATTATTTCCTCAAGACCTCTGCGTTCCAAGCGAAAATGTGGGCACTGAAAGAGCACATGCTCTGCATCCTCTCTGGCCTCTCCACAGTTTGAGCAATTTGGAGATTCATCAAGCCCAAACCTGTTTAGATAAGCTCTGAAGCAGCCGTGTCCGGTTAAGAACTGGGTGAGATAAAAGTCCACTTCTCCGTGATGCCGGTCCATCCATTTATCTATATCCGGTATAAGTCTATGGGTCCATCTTCCCTTCGTTGACTGATTCCATCTTTCCTGCCATGTTCTCATGCTTCGCTGTCTTTCTGCCAGCTTAATATCTTTGACTGGAGCAAGGGGTTCCTGGATTTTGGCGTCATAGGTCCTCTGTAGCTCAATAGCCAAGATATCCGCTGGTAGCATTCCCGCAATAACACATATAGCATCATCGGATACCGTCCGAAAAGCGCAACATACTCTCAGCGCGCACAGTCTGTTGACGGAATTAACTCTTCTTGAGTGGGACTTAATTTTCACTGCCTTTGCCCATATTGGTGACGCATACATTATTATTGACTGCGCCACTCTTGACAAAATTAGTCTCCTTGGTTGTCTGGGTCCTCCAATGTTTGTCATTATTCTGGATAAGGCAGTACACACCCGAGCAGCTTTGTCGCACGTTATTTCAAGGTGTTCCTTGTAAGCTAGCCTAGCGTCAATCATCACACCTAGGTATCTGATCACCGGTTTTGACGTTATATTTTGGTTGCCTACCCTGATGGTGATTGCTTCTCTTTTCTTGCGGCTGCTTACTAGTACTGCTTCCGTTTTATGTTCAGCGAGTTCTAAACCGACTGCTGCCATCCACCGTCTCACTTTTCGGATACATTCGTTTCCAATGTCCTCTATTTCTTCCAGGTGTTTTGCTGTCACTACGATTGCGATGTCATCGGCAAAGCCTATGATTTTTGCCTCGTTGGGGATTTCAAGCCTCAGCACCTTATCATACATAAGGTTCCACAAGATAGGACCTAGTACCGATCCTTGTGGTACTCCGCCAGATATGTGGTACTGTTTTACCCCATCGTCGGTATCGTAAAACAGGTACCGTTTCTCGAAATAATTGATTATTATTTTGATTAGGAATTCTGGTACCATCATTTCTCTAAGTGAGTACAAAATATGTCCCCAGTTTGCAGAATTGAACGCATTTTTGACGTCCAGTGTTATTACAGCACCGTATTTCTTTGCGCCTCCTCTCCATCTTCTGCCCTGGATAGCATCTTCCAGGATTGTGGTTACCCTCCGTATAGCATCGATTGTAGAACGGGCTTGTCTTCATATATTGCCACCTCCAGCCGTTTGCATATAATTTTCTCCAATATTTTACCCATTGTGTCTAACAGGCATATGGGACGGTATGACGAGGGCTCATCTGGCGGTTTTTTCCCTTTGGGCAGCAGCACCAGACGTTGTTTCTTCCACTGGTCTGGAAAGACCCCTTCGGTTAGACACTTATTATACATTTCTAGAAATGGTTCCGTGTTTGTTTTTATGGCTAACTTAAGGGCCTTGTTGGGTATCCCATCCAATCCAGGTGACTTATTGTCATCGAACCGTTTGCACACTTCCAAAAGTTCCGTTTGCGTGACGGTTGTGATTTCATGTAAATCCTGAGGTGCTGTTATACGCTCTGCCGTTCTCTGCGGTGGAAATAAGCCCGACACTATTTTTTGCATTAGCAAACAGCATGAGGGCGAGGGTGCCCTAGTGGTGCCTTTGAGTTTTGCCATGACTGCCTTATAGGCTGTACCCCAGGGATTTACATCTGCTTGCTGACAGAGTTCTTTAAAGTTGTCACTTTTGCTTCTCCGGATTGCTAATTTCAGGTCTCTACGCCTATCTTTGTATTGCACCTGCAGGTTCTGGTGAGAGGGCAAACCTCTGGATCGCTGGAACAGTCTTCTAGCTTTATGGCACTTGCTGCGTAGCTCTGCTATCTCTTGGCTCCACCAATATACTGGTGGCCGGCGATTTGTTGACGTTTTCCGGACCATAGATGCATCGCATGCTCTCATTACATGTTTCGTAATCTCGGCAGCCATAGCATTTGCTGTTCCTGGCCTTATTGTAGATTCTCTAAAGGTGAAAGTAAAAGAATCCTCGTCTAATGTGCCTATTTTCCACCCCATTCGTTGTGCCTTCTTTGGTGGGAGTTCCTGGTTGGATCTTTTCTGGTTTATTTCAAACAGGATAGCCAGGTGGTCGCTGTGAGTGTACTTTTTACTTACTTTCCACTTGGCTCCTCTCGCTAGGGAACTGGTTACGAAGGTGATGTCAACTACGGAACCTACGTCGTTTCTGCTAAAGGTATTCTCGCTTCCCGTATTGAGCAGCATGACATCTAGTGACGATACCGCTTCGAGTAGTGCCTCGCCTCTTCTATTGGTTCGAGTGCTGCCCCAATCAGTGGCCCATGCGTTGAAATCCCCAGCCATGATGATTGGGCTACGGCCTCTAGCATCATCCACGAGCCTATCCAACATACGCTGGAATTCTTCCAGAGTGCTGTTTGGGGATGCGTAGCAACTATAGATGTGTACACCCTTGACCTTGGCTCGAACGAACCCAGATTGGGGTGTCATCATTTTTTCTTCGAAGGCGTAGTCTCCACAGGTCCAAATAGCAGCTCTTTTTGAGTAATCAGCTGCCCAGACTTTTTCGTCGAGATTCTTGTACTGTTCCGATAATATGGCAACATCTATTTTTGACTCACGAATGGCTTGTGTTAGGAGGTCCTGTGCCGCTTCACAGTGATTTAAATTTAATTGCAGCACTTTCATATTCTTTTTGCGGTTTTTTTAGCTTCCTGGTATACAGGACATACTGCGCTTCCTGCCGCGTGTTTGAAGTTGGTGCTCCCCTTTTCTTCGCAGAGCACGCACCTTGCATCATTGGTGCAGTTTTTGGAAACGTGGCCTTTTTGTCCACACTTGACGCAATCCTCACTTCTGTCCGCCGTATTTGAACACGCTTTTGCTAGATGCCCGAAGTTGAGGCACCTAAAGCATCGCAGCGGCACCACTTTCTCCCGTATTCTGCATACAGTCCATCCGATTTTAACTCTCCCAACCTCCAGAACTTTTTTGGCAGCGTTTATTGGGAGGCTAATGACTGCAGTTTGTGTTCCTGCATAGGCTTTCCTCATGGATTTGATCGATGAGGCCTGCATACCTCGTACTTCCTCGAATTGCTCGGAAAGGGCTTGACAGATCTCTTCTTTGGTAGTGACATCGTCTAGGTCTTTGCACTCAATCAGCACCTCGTGCGTTAGGGTCCTTACTTCCGCCATTTCCCCGAGAACTTGCCCTACTTTGCTTTGGTGCTCAGAGGTTTTTCCAGCTGCTGCTTTCTTGAGCTCAAGCAGTAACTCTCCCTTGGCCGTCTTCCTTATGTGAATTACGTCCGATCCCAGACCATTTAACTCAGGATTGGTCTTCACTTTTCGGAGTATATCGCAATAGGATGTTTCTCCAGTTTTTTTGATCACCAATGCGTCCGGCTTAATATGTATCTTGCCTGGACCTCTTTTTACCACTCTTTTCCACTCGGCTTTGTTGTGGTCTTCATTTGCGGTTTTTTCGCCTGCATCATTGCCTCGCGGTTTTGTCGTCTTTCCTGGTTTTTTTGGGAGGGCTTTTTCTTTCCTCTCACTTTGGCACTTCTGGACGCTTTGTTGCACTGACGTTTCTGTTTTTTTCGTGACTATCTCAGCGTATGTCAATGTCGAGGGTTCTTCATTGCTCGGAGATCTAGTCCTTTTCCGCTTAGGTTCTGGTAGTTGCTTCAACGGATGAGAAGGCGCCGATTTGCTCATTTCGGATGACTCAATGGTTTGGGTAGCTTTAGACAATCTATTCTTTACCACGTTGTCTTTCTCGGAATTTGTTATACAGTTGTAGTGTCTGCGTATAGCGCTAGTCAGCTTTCTGATTTCGTGGTGCACGTTTGTTTTCCCTTTGATGAATTCTATCAACGTATTGATGTTCTTTCCCAGGGATTGCATGGCTTCACGTCTTTCTCTTTCTTCGCTGTTTTCTCTTCGCCTTTCTTCCTTGTTAGTTTGAGGCGTCAAGCTAGCAGTTGGTGCATCTGTAAGGTGGAAGTCCGGCTGCTTTTGTGGGGATGTCTGCTCCGTTGCTGGTGCAGACGGCGTCCCTACGTACTTACTATCGATCGCCTCCTCCATTATTTTTAGCGGCGGTGATCGCATCAGTACAGAGCTTCTCCTAAATGGATTTTCCTCTGTACTTTCGATTCCTGGGTTTGGTACTATGTTTTTTTGTTCTTTTTTTTCTGTTTTCTTTATGTTTGTTTTGTTTTCATTTTGATTCATTTTATATTGGATCCCACGAGTATGGGGGAAAGGAAGGTCCACGACATCAGAGACCCCTGTAATGTGGTAAGGCTACATTACAACCAGAGGGCGCCAGGTATCTGGAGGGCTCCGTTAGCGATGCTGTATGGATTTTTGTCCCCAGCACCATTCAGACCTCGGCACGGGTCGCATTACACCTTGCCTTAGGGACAGGACGCTTAGTAACGGGCGGCATCTACTCGCCCTGTCACAAAAATTTCACTGGGCTTATGTGTTTTTTCCGTCACACCCTCCATTTTTGCCGCTCTTGGTCGGGGACTGCTTATTGGTTATTCGCAGTTAACCTATATATCTATAGGTCTTTCAGCTATCCGCCACCGTGCTGACCCCCCTGGTAGCCTAAGCTCGGCCCCAAGACATATGTATGTAAGTTGAAAATCAAGCAACGTCGTTACTACATATGTCATTTTCCTTCAGTTTCACTCATAAATTCATTGGCTTTGAAATTCGGTGAATATGCGAAAACCCAAAGCAAGTCCCTAAAAATGTAACAATATTTATTTTCTTTATCTCTGTCTTTTAACCAATGAAAATGAAATTCAGATAAATCCAGTAGCACGTGGGCACCAATCAAAACCTGTATCGTAATGAAAAAAAACGTTTCCATGGCAACAGCTGTGTACTAGAGTGTTGCAGAGTAATAGATACGTATCAAAAGTTATTATTAATTTAGACGTGATGCTTCGTTTTCTTAAAAATGGCTATCTTGATAGTTTCACTTTCGACTACAGATGCCATAAAAGAGTATCTTTATAACAATTTCCAACTTTTTGATTCTGCAACATAGTTCCACTGCCATTGGAATATATTTTGTTAGTAATAATGGCAATATTATACAGATTTCGTGTTTTGAAGAAGTCAAGTACAATACATACATATTATTTTGGTTCACTATAGTGTGCGTGTACTTCCATAAATACGCATGCTTTGACTTATCTTTAAAAAGCTATTGAACCATTGTTATCAATCTGGCCTTTAACTATGAAATAAGGAGAATCTTGGAAAAAGGTTTTGCAATGGTATATAATTTTGAAAATCGGTTCAGAAGAAAGAAGTAGGGATAAAATTCATGTTTGGTATTAATATGATATGAAAATCGTGTTTTTGTTAAGCTGGCTGTAAGGAAAGTGGAATTATGGGCAATTTTGACGAAAAACGTGCTATGCCATATTATAGAATTTGGTGAAAGAAGCCTAGATATGAAAATAAAACGGTAATGAGTAGAAAGTTTTCGAGACAAGCGTATTTTTATGAAGTTGGCTCTAAGTAAAGTGCTTTTTTGGTCAAAAACGTTGTAAGCCATCTCGTAGGGTTTAAAAAGGCTTGCTCTAATATAAAATTTAATAACAATCCTTGGAGCCGTTTTCGAATAAATTGGCTCCAACTGCTCGATTTCGCGCAAAATACCATTATACAAACTTTTGGCCAAAAATGTGATACAGTTCCTGATAGGATTTGAGATGTTTAATCATATGTCAAAATCTAAATAAAATCGTTGAAGGCACTTTCAAACAAATTGGCTTTTAGTCACCTTGGTCGTAAGTGCCGTTATATAACACTTAGACCAAAACGTGGTATGCCATCGTGTTGCATTACTTCGTACTAGTCCAAATATGAAATTTGAACTAAATCATTGAAGCCGTTTTTTCGAAAACTGACTTTTCGCCAAATTGTCTCTAAGTAAAGTACCATTGTTGCCAATTTTGGTAAGCAGCACGATACATTATTTGATTGCAATTGACTAGACTAATTCAAATATAAAGTGTAATCGAAATCGTTAGAGCCGTTTTCGACAAATTGCATTTTGACTGAAATCGGCCCTAAGTAAACTACCCTTAATTTTGAGGTCGGAATGAAAATTCCGATTTCACCTCTAGGAATTATCACACACACTCTATATATGAAGTTTGATCTAAATCCATCCACTCGTTTAGGCTGTAGCCCGGTGCACGGGCAGACAGACAGACAGACGGCATTGGCGGACCTACTTTTTTGGACTTCTCCAATATAGTAATGTCAAGTTTGATTAAAATCTCACGTTCCAAATTTTGCACGAATACAATACTTGCCCTATAGGTATAGGTGCAAGTAAAAAGACTGAAAAAATGATTGTTTATCCCTTTCGAATCTCAGTTGCCCTTTACTAAGCTTTTGGAAAAAAGACTCAAAAAAAGATTGTTCAGCTTTTGTGAAACTAAATTCCCCTTTACTAAGCCTTTGGAATTACAACCGAATAAAATATTATTTAGCCTTTGTGAAAGTCAGTTCCACTTTACTAAGCCTTTGAAAGGAAGACTGCAAAGAAGACTATTCATCCCTAGTGAAACTTCCCCTTTTCTAAGCCTTTTTAAAAAAGACTGAAGAAAATATTATTTATCCCTTGCGAAGCTCAGTACCCCTTCACTAAGCCCTTGGAAAAAAGACTCAAAAAAAGATTATTCAACTTTTGTGAAACTAAATTCCCCTTTACTAAGCCTTTGGAAGGAACACCGAATAAAATATTATTTAGTATCTGTGAAGCTCACTTCCCCTTTACTAATCCTTCGGAAGGTAGGCTGACTTCCCCTTTACTAAGCCTTTGGAAAAAAGACTGAAGAAAAGATTATTTATCCCTTGCGAAGCTCAGTTCCCCTTTACTAAGCCTTTGGAAAAAAGACTCAAAAAAAGATTGTTTATTCCTTGCGAATCTCAGTTGTCTTTTAGTAAGCTTTTGGAAAGAAGACAGAAGAGAAGATTGTTTATCCCTTGTGAAACTCAGTTCCCCTTTAGTAAGCCTTTGGAAAAAAGACTGAAAAGAAGATTATTTGTCCGTTGTGAAACTTCCCCTTTACAAAGACTTTGGATAAAAGACTGAAGAGAAGATTGTTTATCCCTTGCGAAGCTCAGTTCCCCTTTACTAAGCCTTTGGAAAAAAGACTCAAAAAAAGATTATTCAGCTTTTGTGAAACTAAATTCCCCTTTACTAAGCCTTTGGAAGGAAGACTGACAAGAAGGTTATTTATCTTTTGTGCAACTCAGTTCCCCGCTACTAAGCCTTTGGAATCAAGACTGAAAAAAGGATTATTTATGACTTGCAAAACTCAATTCCCCCTCTACCAAGCCGTTGGAAGGAAAACCGAGTAAAAGATGACTTAACCTTTTGTAAAACTTAGTCTCCCTTTACTAAGTGTTTGGAAAAAAAACTGGAAAAAGGATTAACCAGCTTTTGTGAAACTAAATTCCCCTTTACTAAGCCTTTGGAAGGCAAACCGAATAAAATATTATTTAGCCTTTGTGAGACTCAGTTCACCTTTACTAAGCCTTTGGAAGGAAGACTGAAAAAGGATTATTTATCACTTGCAAAACTTAGTTCCCCCTTTACCAAGCCGTTGGAAGGAAAACCGAATAAAAGATGACTTAGCCTTTTGTAAAACTCAGTTTCCTTTACTAAGACTTTGGAAGGAAGACTGAAACGAAGATTATTTATCCCTTGCGAAACTCAGTTCTCCTTTACTAAGCCTTTGGAAGAAAGACTGAAAAAAGGATTATTTATCACTTGCAAAACTCAGTTCCCCCTTTACCAAGCCGTTGGAAGGAAAACCGAATAAAAGATGACTTAGCCTTTTGTAAAACTCAGTTTCCTTTACTAAGACTTTGGAAGGAAGACTGAAAAGAAGATTGTTTATCCCTTGCGAAACTCAGTTCCCCCTTTACCAAGCCGTTGGAAGGAAAACCGAATAAAAGATGACTTAGCCATTTGTAAAACTCAGTTTCCCTTTACTAAGCCTTTGAAAGGAAGACTGAAATGAAGATTATCTATCCCTTGCGAAACTCAGTTGCCCTTTCCTAAGCATTTGGAAGGAAAACCGAATAAAAGAATATTTAGCCTCTGCGAAACTCACTTGCACTTTATTAAGACTTTGGAAGGAAGACTTACAAGAAGGTTATTTATCCCTTGTGAAACTCAGTTCACCTTTACTAAGACCTTAGAAAGAAGACTGAAAAGAAGATTGTTTATCCCTTGCGAAACTCAGTTCCCCCTTTACCAAGCCGTTGGAAGGAGAACCGAATAAAAGATGACTTAGCCTTTTCTAAAACTCAGTTTCCTTTACTAAGACTTTGGAAGGAAGACTGAAAAGAAGATTGTTTATCCCTTGCGAAACTCAGTTCCCCCTTTACCAAGCCGTTGGAAGGAAAACCGAATAAAAGATGACTTAGCCTTTTGTAAAACTCAGTTTCCTTTACTAAGACTTTGGAAGGAAGACTGAAAAGAAGATTGTTTATCCCTTGCGAAACTCAGTTCCCCCTTTACCAAGATGTTGGAAGGAAAACCGAATAAAAGATGACTTAGCCTTTTGTAAAACTCAGTTTCCTTTACTAAGACTTTGGAAGGAAGACTGAAAAGAAGATTGTTTATCCCTTGCGAAACTCAGTTCCCCCTTTACCAAGCCGTTGGAAAGAAACCGAATAAAAGATGACTTAGCCTTTTGTAAAACTCAGTTTCCTTTACTAGGACTTTGGAAGGAAGACTGAAACGAAGATTATTTATCCCTTGCGAAACTCAGTTCTCCTTTACTAAGCCTTTGGAAGAAAGACTGAAAAAATTATTATTTATCACTTGCAAAACTCTGTTCCCCCTTTAACAAGCCGTTGGAAGCAATACCGAATAAAAGATGACTTAGCCTTTTGTAAAACTCAGTTTCCCTTTATTGAGCCTTTGGAAGGAAGGAAGACTGAAAAGAAGACTATTTATCCCCTGCGAAACTCAGTTCACCTTTACTAAGACTTTGGAAGGAAGAATGAAAAGAAGATTATTTATCTCTTGCGAAATGCATTTGCCCTTTCCTCAGCCTTTGGAAGGGAAACTGAATAAAAGATGACTTAGCTTCTGTAAAACTCACTTAACCTTTACTAAGACTTTGGAATTAAGACTAAAAAGGAGATTATTTGTCCCTTGTGAAACTCAGTTCCCCGTTACTAAGCCTTTGGAAAAAAGACTGAAAAAAAGATTATTTATCCCTTGCGAAGCTCAGTTCCCCTTTACTAAGCCTTTGGAAAAAAGACTCAAAAAAAGATTATTCAGCTTTTGTGAAACAAAATTCCCCTTTACTAAGCCTTTGGAAGGAAAACAGAATAAAATATTATTTAGTATCTGTGAAGCTCACTTCCCCTGTACTAAGCCTTTGGAAGGAAGACTGACAAGAAGGTTATTTATCTTTTGTGCAACTCAGTTCCCCGCTACTAAGCCTTTGGAATCAAGACTGAAAAAAGGATTATTTATGACTTGCAAAACTCAATTCCCCCTTTACCAAGCCGTTGGAAGAAAAACCGAGTAAAAGATGACTTAGCCTTTTGTAAAACTTAGTCTCCCTTTACTAAGTGTTTGGAAAAAAAACTGGAAAAAGGATTAACCAGCTTTTGTGAAACTAAATTCCCCTTTACTAAGCCTTTGGAAGAAAGACTGAAAAGAAGATTATTTGCTCTTGTGAAACTTCCCCTTTACAAAGACTTTGAAAAAAAGACTGAAGAGAAGATTGTTTATCCCTTGCGAAGCTCAGTTCCCCTTTACTAAGCCTTTGGAAAAAAGACTCAAAAAAAGATTATTCAGCTTTTGTGAAACTAAATTCCCCTTTACTAAGCCTTTGGAAGGAAAACAGAATAAAATATTATTTAGTATCTGTGAAGCTCACTTCCCCTGTACTAAGCCTTTGGAAGGAAGACTGACAAGAAGGTTATTTATCTTTTGTGCAACTCAGTTCCCCGCTACTAAGCCTTTGGAATCAAGACTGAAAAAAGGATTATTTATGACTTGCAAAACTCAATTCCCCCTTTACCAAGCCGTTGGAAGGAAAACCGAGTAAAAGATGACTTAGCCTTTTGTAAAACTTAGTCTCCCTTTACTAAGTGTTTGGAAAAAAAACTGGAAAAAGGATTTACCAGCTTTTGTGAAACTAAATTCCCCTTTACTAAGCCTTTGGAAGAAAGACTGAAAAGAAGATTATTTGCCCTTGTGAAACTTCCCCTTTACAAAGACTTTGAAAAAAAGACTGAAGAGAAGATTGTTTATCCCTTGCGAAGCTCAGTTCCCCTTTACTAAGCCTTTGGAAAAAAGACTCAAAAAAAGATTATTCAGCTTTTGTGAAGCTAAATCCCCCTTTACTAAGTATTTGGAAGGAAAACAGAATAAAATATTATTTAGTATCTGTGAAGCTCACTTCCCCTGTACTAAGCCTTTGGAAGGAAGACTGACAAGAAGGTTATTTATCTTTTGTGCAACTAAGCCTTTGGAATCAAGACTGAAAAAAGGATTATTTATGACTTGCAAAACGCAATTCCACCTTTACCAAGCCGTTGGAAGGAAAACCGAGTAAACAATGACTTAGCCTTTTGTAAAACTTAGTCTCCCTTTACTAAGTGTTTGAAAAAAAAAACTGGAAAAAGGATTAACCAGCTTTTGTGAAACTAAATTCCCCTTTACTAAGCCTTTGGAAGGCAAACCGAATAAAATATTGTTTAGCCTTTGTGAGACTCAGTTCCCCTTTACTAAGCCTTTGGAAGGAAGACTGAAAAAAGGATTATTTATCACTTGCAAAACTCAGTTCCCCCTTTACCAAGCCGTTGGAAGGAAAACCGAATAAAAGATGACTTAGCCTTTCGTAAAACTCAGTTTCCTTTACTAAGTCTTTGGAAGGAAGACTGAAAAGAAGATTGTTTATCCCTTGCGAAACTCAGTTCCCCGTTTACCAAGCCGTTGGAAGGAAAACCGAATAAAAGATGACTTAGCCTTTTGTAAAACTTAGTCTCCCTTTACTGAGTGTTTGGAAAAAAAACTGGAAAAAGGATTAACCAGCTTTTGTGAAACTAAATTCCCCTTTACTAAGCCTTTGGAAGAAAGACTGAAAAAATTATTATTTATTACTTGCAAAACTCTGTTCCCCCTTTACTAAGCCTTTGGAAAAAGACTGAAGAAAAGATTATTGATCCCTTGCGAAGCTCAGTTTCCCTTTACTAAGCCTTTGGAAAAAAGACTGAAAAGAAGATTATTTGCCCTTGTGAAACTTCCCCTTTACAAATACTTTGAAAAAAAGACTGAAGAGAAGATTGTTTATCCCTTGCGAAGCTCAGTTCCCCTTTACTAAGCCTTTGGAAAAAAGACTCAAAAAAAGATTATTTATGACTTGCAAAACTCAATTCCCCCTTTACCAAGCCGTTGGAAGGAAAACCGAGTAAAAGATGACTTAGCCTTTTGTAAAACTTAGTCTCCCTTTACTAAGTGTTTGGAAAAAAGACTCAAAAAAAGATTATTCAGCTTTTGTGAAACTAAATTCCCCTTTACTAAGCCTTTGGAAGGAAAACAGAATAAAATATTATTTAGTATCTGTGAAGCTCACTTCCCCTGTACTAAGCCTTTGGAAGGAAGACTGGCAAGAAGGTTATTTATCTTTTGTGCAACTCAGTTCCCCGCTACTAAGCCTTTGGAATCAAGACTGAAAAAAGGATTATTTATGACTTGCAAAACTCAATTCCCCCTTTACCAAGCCGTTGGAAGGAAAACCGAGTAAAAGATGACT
This sequence comes from Xylota segnis, assembly GCA_963583995.1. Taxonomy (NCBI): domain Eukaryota; kingdom Metazoa; phylum Arthropoda; class Insecta; order Diptera; family Syrphidae; genus Xylota; species Xylota segnis. The sequence continues at coordinate 90,060,779 of OY757236.1, read as the reverse complement.
TAACCTTTTGTAAAACTTAGTCTCCCTTTACTAAGTGTTTGGAAAAAAAACTGGAAAAAGGATTAACCAGCTTTTGTGAAACTAAATTCCCCTTTACTAAGCCTTTGGAAGAAAGACTGAAAAAATTATTATTTATTACTTGCAAAACTCTGTTCCCCCTTTACTAAGCCTTTGGAAAAAGACTGAAGAAAAGATTATTGATCCCTTGCGAAGCTCAGTTTCCCTTTACTAAGCCTTTGGAAAAAAGACTGAAAAGAAGATTATTTGCCCTTGTGAAACTTCCCCTTTACAAATACTTTGAAAAAAAGACTGAAGAGAAGATTGTTTATCCCTTGCGAAGCTCAGTTTCCCTTTACTAAGCCTTTGGAAAAAAGACTCAAAAAAAGATTATTCAGCTTTTGTGAAACTAAATTCCCCTTTACTAAGCCTTTGGAAGGAAAACAGAATAAAATATTATTTAGTATCTGTGAAGCTCACTTCCCCTGTTCTAAGCCTTTGGAAGGAAGACTGGCAAGAAGGTTATTTATCTTTTGTGCAACTCAGTTCCCCGCTACTAAGCCTTTGGAATCAAGACTGAAAAAAGGATTATTTATGACTTGCAAAACTCAATTCCCCCTTTACCAAGCCGTTGGAAGGAAAACCGAGTAAAAGATGACTTAACCTTTTGTAAAACTTAGTCTCCCTTTACTAAGTGTTTGGAAAAAAAACTGGAAAAAGGATTAACCAGCTTTTGTGAAACTAAATTCCCCTTTACTAAGCCTTTGGAAGAAAGACTGAAAAAATTATTATTTATCACTTGCAAAACTCTGTTCCCCCTTTACTAAGCCTTTGGAAAAAAGACTGAAGAAAAGATTATTTATCCCTTGCGAAGCTCAGTTCCCCTTTACTAAGCCTTTGGAAAAAAGACTGAAAAGAAGATTATTTGCCCTTGTGAAACTTCCCCTTTACAAAGACTTTGAAAAAAAGACTGAAGAGAAGATTGTTTATCCCTTGCGAAGCTCAGTTTCCCTTTACTAAGCCTTTGGAAAAAAGACTCAAAAAAAGATTATTCAGCTTTTGTGAAACTAAATTCCCCTTTACTAAGCCTTTGGAAGGAAAACAGAATAAAATATTATTTAGTATCTGTGAAGCTCACTTCCCCTGTACTAAGCCTTTGGAAGGAAGACTGACAAGAAGGTTATTTATCTTTTGTGCAACTCAGTTCCCCGCTACTAAGCCTTTGGAATCAAGACTGAAAAAAGGATTATTTATGACTTGCAAAACTCAATTCCCCCTTTACCAAGCCGTTGGAAGGAAAACCGAGTAAAAGATGACTTAACCTTTTGTAAAACTTAGTCTCCCTTTACTAAGTGTTTGGAAAAAAAACTGGAAAAAGGATTAACCAGCTTTTGTGAAACTAAATTCCCCTTTACTAAGCCTTTGGAAGAAAGACTGAAAAAATTATTATTTATCACTTGCAAAACTCTGTTCCCCTTTACTAAGCCCTTGGAAAAAAGACTGAAGAAAAGATTATTTATCCCTTGCGAAGCTCAGTTCCCCTTTACTAAGACTTTGGAAGGAAGAATGAAAAGAAGATTATTTATCTCTTGCGAAATGCAGTTGCCCTTTCCTCAGCCTTTGGAAGGGAAACTGAATAAAAGATGACTTAGCTTCTGTAAAACTCACTTAACCTTTACTAAGACTTTGGAATTAAGACTAAAAAGGAGATTATTTGTCCCTTGTGAAACTCAGTTCCCCGTTACTAAGCCTTTGGAAAAAAGACTGAAAAAAAGATTATTTATCCCTTGCGAAGCTCAGTTCCCCTTTACTAAGCCTTTGGAAAAAAGACTCAAGTAAAGATTATTCAGCTTTTGTGAAACAAAATTCCCCTTTATTAAGCCTTTGGAAGGAAAACAGAATAAAATATTATTTAGTATCTGTGAAGCTCACTTCCCCTGTACTAAGCCTTTGGAAGGAAGACTGACAAGAAGGTTATTTATCTTTTGTGCAACTCAGTTCCCCGCTACTAAGCCTTTGGAATCAAGACTGAAAAAAGGATTATTTATGACTTGCAAAACTCAATTCCCCCTTTACCAAGCCGTTGGAAGGAAAACCGAGTAAAAGATGACTTAGCCTTTTGTAAAACTTAGTCTCCCTTTACTAAGTGTTTGGAAAAAAAACTGGAAAAAGGATTAACCAGCTTTTGTGAAACTAAATTCCCCTTTACTAAGCCTTTGGAAGAAAGACTGAAAAGAAGATTATTTGCCCTTGTGAAACTTCCCCTTTACAAAGACTTTGAAAAAAAGACTGAAGAGAAGATTGTTTATCCCTTGCGAAGCTCAGTTCCCCTTTACTAAGCCTTTGGAAAAAAGACTCAAAAAAAGATTATTCAGCTTTTGTGAAACTAAATTCCCCTTTACTAAGCCTTTGGAAGGAAAACAGAATAAAATATTATTTAGTATCTGTGAAGCTCACTTCCCCTGTACTTAGCCTTTGGAAGGAAGACTGACAAGAAGGTTATTTATCTTTTGTGCAACTCAGTTCCCCGCTACTAAGCCTTTGGAATCAAGACTGAAAAAAGGATTATTTATGACTTGCAAAACTCAATTCCCCCTTTACCAAGCCGTTGGAAGGAAAACCGAGTAAAAGATGACTTAGCCTTTTGTAAAACTTAGTCTCCCTTTACTAAGTGTTTGGAAAAAAAACTGGAAAAAGGATTTACCAGCTTTTGTGAAACTAAATTCCCCTTTACTAAGCCTTTGGAAGAAAGACTGAAAAGAAGATTATTTGCCCTTGTGAAACTTCCCCTTTACAAAGACTTTGAAAAAAAGACTGAAGAGAAGATTGTTTATCCCTTGCGAAGCTCAGTTCCCCTTTACTAAGCCTTTGGAAAAAAGACTCAAAAAAAGATTATTCAGCTTTTGTGAAGCTAAATCCCCCTTTACTAAGTATTTGGAAGGAAAACAGAATAAAATATTATTTAGTATCTGTGAAGCTCACTTCCCCTGTACTAAGCCTTTGGAAGGAAGACTGACAAGAAGGTTATTTATCTTTTGTGCAACTAAGCCTTTGGAATCAAGACTGAAAAAAGGATTATTTATGACTTGCAAAACGCAATTCCACCTTTACCAAGCCGTTGGAAGGAAAACCGAGTAAACAATGACTTAGCCTTTTGTAAAACTTAGTCTCCCTTTACTAAGTGTTTGAAAAAAAAACTGGAAAAAGGATTAACCAGCTTTTGTGAAACTAAATTCCCCTTTACTAAGCCTTTGGAAGGCAAACCGAATAAAATATTGTTTAGCCTTTGTGAGACTCAGTTCCCCTTTACTAAGCCTTTGGAAGGAAGACTGAAAAAAGGATTATTTATCACTTGCAAAACTCAGTTCCCCCTTTACCAAGCCGTTGGAAGGAAAACCGAATAAAAGATGACTTAGCCTTTCGTAAAACTCAGTTTCCTTTACTAAGTCTTTGGAAGGAAGACTGAAAAGAAGATTGTTTATCCCTTGCGAAACTCAGTTCCCCGTTTACCAAGCCGTTGGAAGGAAAACCGAATAAAAGATGACTTAGCCTTTTGTAAAACTTAGTCTCCCTTTACTAAGTGTTTGGAAAAAAAACTGGAAAAAGGATTAACCAGCTTTTGTGAAACTAAATTCCCCTTTACTAAGCCTTTGGAAGAAAGACTGAAAAAATTATTATTTATTACTTGCAAAACTCTGTTCCCCCTTTACTAAGCCTTTGGAAAAAGACTGAAGAAAAGATTATTGATCCCTTGCGAAGCTCAGTTTCCCTTTACTAAGCCTTTGGAAAAAAGACTGAAAAGAAGATTATTTGCCCTTGTGAAACTTCCCCTTTACAAATACTTTGAAAAAAAGACTGAAGAGAAGATTGTTTATCCCTTGCGAAGCTCAGTTCCCCTTTACTAAGCCTTTGGAAAAAAGACTCAAAAAAAGATTATTTATGACTTGCAAAACTCAATTCCCCCTTTACCAAGCCGTTGGAAGGAAAACCGAGTAAAAGATGACTTAGCCTTTTGTAAAACTTAGTCTCCCTTTACTAAGTGTTTGGAAAAAAAACTGGAAAAAGGATTAACCAGCTTTTGTGAAACTAAATTCCCCTTTACTAAGCCTTTGGAAGAAAGACTGAAAAAATTATTATTTATTACTTGCAAAACTCTGTTCCCCCTTTACAAAGACTTTGAAAAAAAGACTGAAGAGAAGATTGTTTATCCCTTGCGAAGCTCAGTTTCCCTTTACTAAGCCTTTGGAAAAAAGACTGAAAAGAAGATTATTTGCCCTTGTGAAACATCCCCTTTACAAAGACTTTGAAAAAAAGACTGAAGAGAAGATTGTTTATCCCTTGCGAAGCTCAGTTTCCCTTTACTAAGCCTTTGGAAAAAAGACTCCAAAAAAGATTATTCAGCTTTTGTGAAACTAAATTCCCCTTTACTAAGTCTTTGGAAGGAAAACAGAATAAAATATTATTTAGTATCTGTGAAGCTCACTTCCCCTGTACTAAGCCTTTGGAAGGAAGACTGGCAAGAAGGTTATTTATCTTTTGTGCAACTCAGTTCCCCGCTACTAAGCCTTTGGAATCAAGACTGAAAAAAGGATTATTTATGACTTGCAAAACTCAATTCCCCCTTTACCAAGCCGTTGGAAGGAAAACCGAGTAAAAGATGACTTAACCTTTTGTAAAACTTAGTCTCCCTTTACTAAGTGTTTGGAAAAAAAACTGGAAAAAGGATTAACCAGCTTTTGTGAAACTAAATTCCCCTTTACTAAGCCTTTGGAAGAAAGACTGAAAAAATTATTATTTATCACTTGCAAAACTCTGTTCCCCCTTTACTAAGCCTTTGGAAAAAAGACTGAAGAAAAGATTATTTATCCCTTGCGAAGCTCAGTTCCCCTTTACTAAGCCTTTGGAAAAAAGACTGAAAAGAAGATTATTTGCCCTTGTGAAACTTCCCCTTTACAAAGACTTGGAAAAAAAGACTGAAGAGAAGATTGTTTATCCCTTGCGAAGCTCAGTTTCCCTTTACTAAGCCTTTGGAAAAAAGACTCAAAAAAAGATTATTCAGCTTTTGTGAAACTAAATTCCCCTTTACTAAGCCTTTGGAAGGAAAACAGAATAAAATATTATTTAGTATCTGTGAAGCTCACTTCCCCTGTACTAAGCCTTTGGAAGGAAGACTGACAAGAAGGTTATTTATCTTTTGTGCAACTCAGTTCCCCGCTACTAAGCCTTTGGAATCAAGACTGAAAAAAGGATTATTTATGACTTGCAAAACTCAATTCCCCCTTTACCAAGCCGTTGGAAGGAAAACCGAGTAAAAGATGACTTAACCTTTTGTAAAACTTAGTCTCCCTTTACTAAGTGTTTGGAAAAAAAACTGGAAAAAGGATTAACCAGCTTTTGTGAAACTAAATTCCCCTTTACTAAGCCTTTGGAAGAAAGACTGAAAAAATTATTATTTATCACTTGCAAAACTCTGTTCCCCTTTACTAAGCCTTTGGAAAAAAGACTGAAGAAAAGATTATTTATCCCTTGCGAAGCTCAGTTCCCCTTTACTAAGACTTTGGAAGGAAGAATGAAAAGAAGATTATTTATCTCTTGCGAAATGCAGTTGCCCTTTCCTCAGCCTTTGGAAGGGAAACTGAATAAAAGATGACTTAGCTTCTGTAAAACTCACTTAACCTTTACTAAGACTTTGGAATTAAGACTAAAAAGGAGATTATTTGTCCCTTGTGAAACTCAGTTCCCCGTTACTAAGCCTTTGGAAAAAAGACTGAAAAAAAGATTATTTATCCCTTGCGAAGCTCAGTTCCCCTTTACTAAGCCTTTGGAAAAAAGACTCAAATAAAGATTATTCAGCTTTTGTGAAACAAAATTCCCCTTTATTAAGCCTTTGGAAGGAAAACAGAATAAAATATTATTTAGTATCTGTGAAGCTCACTTCCCCTGTACTAAGCCTTTGGAAGGAAGACTGACAAGAAGGTTATTTATCTTTTGTGCAACTCAGTTCCCCGCTACTAAGCCTTTGGAATCAAGACTGAAAAAAGGATTATTTATGACTTGCAAAACTCAATTCCCCCTTTACCAAGCCGTTGGAAGGAAAACCGAGTAAAAGATGACTTAGCCTTTTGTAAAACTTAGTCTCCCTTTACTAAGTGTTTGGAAAAAAAACTGGAAAAAGGATTAACCAGCTTTTGTGAAACTAAATTCCCCTTTACTAAGCCTTTGGAAGAAAGACTGAAAAGAAGATTATTTGCCCTTGTGAAACTTCCCCTTTACAAAGACTTTGAAAAAAAGACTGAAGAGAAGATTGTTTATCCCTTGCGAAGCTCAGTTCCCCTTTACTAAGCCTTTGGAAAAAAGACTCAAAAAAAGATTATTCAGCTTTTGTGAAACTAAATTCCCCTTTACTAAGCCTTTGGAAGGAAAACAGAATAAAATATTATTTAGTATCTGTGAAGCTCACTTCCCCTGTACTTAGCCTTTGGAAGGAAGACTGACAAGAAGGTTATTTATCTTTTGTGCAACTCAGTTCCCCGCTACTAAGCCTTTGGAATCAAGACTGAAAAAAGGATTATTTATGACTTGCAAAACTCAATTCCCCCTTTACCAAGCCGTTGGAAGGAAAACCGAGTAAAAGATGACTTAGCCTTTTGTAAAACTTAGTCTCCCTTTACTAAGTGTTTGGAAAAAAAACTGGAAAAAGGGTTAACCAGCTTTTGTGAAACTAAATTCCCCTTTACTAAGCCTTTGGAAGAAAGACTGAAAAGAAGATTATTTGCCCTTGTGAAACTTCCCCTTTACAAAGACTTTGAAAAAAAGACTGAAGAGAAGATTGTTTATCCCTTGCGAAGCTCAGTTCCCCTTTACTAAGCCTTTGGAAAAAAGACTCAAAAAAAGATTATTCAGCTTTTGTGAAACTAAATTCCCCTTTACTAAGCCTTTGGAAGGAAAACAGAATAAAATATTATTTAGTATCTGTGAAGCTCACTTCCCCTGTACTAAGCCTTTGGAAGGAAGACTGGCAAGAAGGTTATTTATCTTTTGTGCAACTCAGTTCCCCGCTACTAAGCCTTTGGAATCAAGACTGAAAAAAGGATTATTTATGACTTGCAAAACTCAATTCCCCCTTTACCAAGCCGTTGGAAGGAAAACCGAGTAAAAGATGACTTAACCTTTTGTAAAACTTAGTCTCCCTTTACTAAGTGTTTGGAAAAAAAACTGGAAAAAGGATTAACCAGCTTTTGTGAAACTAAATTCCCCTTTACTAAGCCTTTGGAAGAAAGACTGAAAAAATTATTATTTATCACTTGCAAAACTCTGTTCCCCCTTTACTAAGCCTTTGGAAAAAAGACTGAAGAAAAGATTATTTATCCCTTGCGAAGCTCAGTTCCCCTTTACTAAGCCTTTGGAAAAAAGACTGAAAAGAAGATTATTTGCCCTTGTGAAACTTCCCCTTTACAAAGACTTTGAAAAAAAGACTGAAGAGAAGATTGTTTATCCCTTGCGAAGCTCAGTTTCCCTTTACTAAGCCTTTGGAAAAAAGACTCAAAAAAAGATTATTCAGCTTTTGTGAAACTAAATTCCCCTTTACTAAGCCTTTGGAAGGAAAACAGAATAAAATATTATTTAGTATCTGTGAAGCTCACTTCCCCTGTACTAAGCCTTTGGAAGGAAGACTGACAAGAAGGTTATTTACCTTTTGTGCAACTCAGTTCCCCGCTACTAAGCCTTTGGAATCAAGACTGAAAAAAGGATTATTTATGACTTGCAAAACTCAATTCCCCCTTTACCAAGCCGTTGGAAGGAAAACCGAGTAAAAGATGACTTAACCTTTTGTAAAACTTAGTCTCCCTTTACTAAGTGTTTGGAAAAAAAACTGGAAAAAGGATTAACCAGCTTTTGTGAAACTAAATTCCCCTTTACTAAGCCTTTGGAAGAAAGACTGAAAAAATTATTATTTATCACTTGCAAAACTCTGTTCCCCCTTTACTAAGCCTTTGGAAAAAAGACTGAAGAAAAGATTATTTATCCCTTGCGAAGCTCAGTTCCCCTTTACTAAGCCTTTGGAAAAAAGACTGAAAAGAAGATTATTTGCCCTTGTGAAACTTCCCCTTTACAAAGACTTTGAAAAAAAGACTGAAGAGAAGATTGTTTATCCCTTGCGAAGCTCAGTTCCCCTTTACCAAGCCGTTGGAAGGAAAACCGAATAAAAGATGACTTAGCCTTTTGTAAAACTTAGTCTCCCTTTACTAAGTGTTTGGAAAAAAAAACTGGAAAAAGGATTAACCAGCTTTTGTGAAACTAAATTCCCCTTTACTAAGCCTTTGGAAGAAAGACTGAAAAAATTATTATTTATTACTTGCAAAACTCTGTTCCCCCTTTACTAAGCCTTTGGAAAAAGACTGAAGAAAAGATTATTGATCCCTTGCGAAGCTCAGTTTCCCTTTACTAAGCCTTTGGAAAAAAGACTGAAAAGAAGATTATTTGCCCTTGTGAAACTTCCCCTTTACAAAAACTTTGAAAAAAAGACTGAAGAGAAGATTGTTTATCCCTTGCGAAGCTCAGTTCCCCTTTACTAAGCCTTTGGAAAAAAGACTCAAAAAAAGATTATTTATGACTTGCAAAACTCAATTCCCCCTTTACCAAGCCGTTGGAAGGAAAACCGAGTAAAAGATGACTTAGCCTTTTGTAAAACTTAGTCTCCCTTTACTAAGTGTTTGGAAAAAAAACTGGAAAAAGGATTAACCAGCTTTTGTGAAACTAAATTCCCCTTTACTAAGCCTTTGGAAGAAAGACTGAAAAAATTATTATTTATCACTTGCAAAACTCTGTTCCCCCTTTACTAAGCCTTTGGAAAAAAGACTGAAGAAAAGATTATTTAGTCCTTGCGAAGCTCAGTTTCCCTTTACTAAGCCTTTGGAAAAAAGACTGAAAAAATTATTATTTATTACTTGCAAAACTCTGTTCCCCCTTTACTAAGCCTTTGGAAAAAGACTGAAGAAAAGATTATTGATCCCTTGCGAAGCTCAGTTTCCCTTTACTTAGCCTTTGGAAAAAAGACTGAAAAGAAGATTATTTGCCCTTGTGAAACTTCCCCTTTACAAAGACTTTGAAAAAAAGACTGAAGAGAAGATTGTTTATCCCTTGCGAAGCTCAGTTCCCCTTTACTAAGCCTTTGGAAAAAAGACTCAAAAAAAGATTATTTATGACTTGCAAAACTCAATTCCCCCTTTACCAAGCCGTTGGAAGGAAAACCGAGTAAAAGATGACTTACCCTTTTGTAAAACTTAGTCTCCCTTTACTAAGTGTTTGGAAAAAAAACTGGAAAAAGGTTTAACCAGCTTTTGTGAAACTAAATTCCCCTGTACTAAGCCTTTGGAAGGAAGACTGACAAGAAGGTTATTTATCTTTTGTGCAACTCAGTTCCCCGCTACTAAGCCTTTGGAATCAAGACTGAAAAAAGGATTATTTATGACTTGCAAAACTCAATTCCCCCTTTACCAAGCCGTTGGAAGGAAAACCGAGTAAACAATGACTTAGCCTTTTGTAAAACTTAGTCTCCCTTTACTAAGTGTTTGAAAAAAAAACTGGAAAAAGGATTAACCAGCTTTTGTGAAACTAAATTCCCCTTTACTAAGCCTTTGGAAGGCAAACCGAATAAAATATTGTTTAGCCTTTGTGAGACTCAGTTCCCCTTTACTAAGCCTTTGGAATCAAGGCTGAAAAAAGGATTATTTATCCCTTGCGAAACTCAGTTCCCCCTTTACCAAGCCGTTGGAAGGAAAACCGAATAAAAGATGACTTAGCCTTTTGTAAAACTTAGTCTCCCTTTACTAAGTGTTTGGAAAAAAAACTGGAAAAAGGATTAACCAGCTTTTGTGAAATTAAATTCCCCTTTACTAAGCCTTTGGAAGAAAGACTGAAAAAATTATTATTTATTACTTGCAAAACTCTGTTCCCACTTTACTAAGCCTTTGGAAAAAGACTGAAGAAAAGATTATTGATCCCTTGCGAAGCTCAGTTTCCCTTTACTAAGCCTTTGGAAAAAAGACTGAAAAGAAGATTATTTGCCCTTGTGAAACTTCCCCTTTACAAAGACTTTGAAAAAAAGACTGAAGAGAAGATTGTTTATCCCTTGCGAAGCTCAGTTCCCCTTTACTAAGCCTTTGGAAAAAAGACTCAAAAAAAGATTATTTATGACTTGCAAAACTCAATTCCCCCTTTACCAAGCCGTTGGAAGGAAAACCGAGTAAAAGATGACTTAGCCTTTTGTAAAACTTAGTCTCCCTTTACCAAGTGTTTGGAAAAAAAACTGGAAAAAGGACTAACCAGCTTTTGTGAAACTAAATTCCCCTTTACTAAGCCTTTGGAAGAAAGACTGAAAAAATTATTATTTATCACTTGCAAAACTCTGTTCCCCCTTTACTAAGCCTTTGGAAAAAAGACTCAAAAAAAGATTATTCAGCTTTTGTGAAACTAAATTCCCCTTTACTAAGCCTTTGGAAGGAAAACAGAATAAAATATTGTTTAGCCTTTGTGAGACTCAGTTCCCCTTTACTAAGCCTTTGGAAGGAAGACTGAAAAAAGGATTATTTATCACTTGCAAAACTCAGTTCCCCCTTTACCAAGCCGTTGGAAGGAAAACCGAATAAAAGATGACTTAGCCTTTCCTAAAACTCAGTTTCCTTTACTAAGTCTTTGGAAGGAAGACTGAAAAGAAGATTGTTTATCCCTTGCGAAACTCAGTTCCCCCTTTACCAAGCCGTTGGAAGGAAAACCGAGTAAAAGATGACTTAACCTTTTGTAAAACTTAGTCTCCCTTTACTAAGTGTTTGGAAAAAAAACTGGAAAAAGGATTAACCAGCTTTTGTGAAACTAAATTCCCCTTTACTAAGCCTTTGGAAGAAAGACTGAAAAAATTATTATTTATCACTTGCAAAACTCTGTTCCCCCTTTACTAAGCCTTTGGAAAAAAGACTGAAGAAAAGATTATTTATCCCTTGCGAAGCTCAGTTCCCCTTTACTAAGACTTTGGAAGGAAGAATGAAAAGAAGATTATTTATCTCTTGCGAAATGCAGTTGCCCTTTCCTCAGCCTTTGGAAGGGAAACTGAATAAAAGATGACCTAGCTTCTGTAAAACTCACTTAACCTTTACTAAGACTTTGGAATTAAGACTAAAAAGGAGATTATTTGTCCCTTGTGAAACTCAGTTCCCCGTTACTAAGCCTTTGGAAAAAAGACAGAAAAAAAGATTATTTATCCCTTGCGAAGCTCAGTTCCCCTTTACTAAGCCTTTGGAAAAAAGACTCAAAAAAAGATTATTCAGCTTTTGTGAAACAAAATTCCCCTTTATTAAGCCTTTGGAAGGAAAACAGAATAAAATATTATTTAGTATCTGTGAAGCTCACTTCCCCTGTACTAAGCCTTTGGAAGGAAGACTGACAAGAAGGTTATTTATCTTTTGTGCAACTCAGTTCCCCGCTACTAAGCCTTTGGAATCAAGACTGAAAAAAGGATTATTTATGACTTGCAAAACTCAATTCCCCCTTTACCAAGCCGTTGGAAGGAAAACCGAGTAAAAGATGACTTAGCCTTTTGTAAAACTTAGTCTCCCTTTACTAAGTGTTTGGAAAAAAAACTGGAAAAAGGATTAACCAGCTTTTGTGAAACTAAATTCCCCTTTACTAAGCCTTTGGAAGAAAGACTGAAAAGAAGATTATTTGCCCTTGTGAAACTTCCCCTTTACAAAGACTTTGAAAAAAAGACTGAAGAGAAGATTGTTTATCCCTTGCGAAGCTCAGTTCCCCTTTACTAAGCCTTTGGAAAAAAGACTCAAAAAAAGATTATTCAGCTTTTGTGAAACTAAATTCCCCTTTACTAAGCCTTTGGAAGGAAAACAGAATAAAATATTATTTAGTATCTGTGAAGCTCACTTCCCCTGTACTTAGCCTTTGGAAGGAAGACTGACAAGAAGGTTATTTATCTTTTGTGCAACTCAGTTCCCCGCTACTAAGCCTTTGGAATCAAGACTGAAAAAAGGATTATTTATGACTTGCAAAACTCAATTCCCCCTTTACCAAGCCGTTGGAAGGAAAACCGAGTAAAAGATGACTTAGCCTTTTGTAAAACTTAGTCTCCCTTTACTAAGTGTTTGGAAAAAAAACTGGAAAAAGGATTAACCAGCTTTTGTGAAACTAAATTCCCCTTTACTAAGCCTTTGGAAGAAAGACTGAAAAGAAGATTATTTGCCCTTGTGAAACTTCCCCTTTACAAAGACTTTGAAAAAAAGACTGAAGAGAAGATTGTTTATCCCTTGCGAAGCTCAGTTCCCCTTTACTAAGCCTTTGGAAAAAAGACTCAAAAAAAGATTATTCAGCTTTTGTGAAACTAAATTCCCCTTTACTAAGCCTTTGGAAGGAAAACAGAATAAAATATTATTTAGTATCTGTGAAGCTCACTTCCCCTGTACTAAGCCTTTGGAAGGAAGACTGGCAAGAAGGTTATTTATCTTTTGTGCAACTCAGTTCCCCGCTACTAAGCCTTTGGAATCAAGACTGAAAAAAGGATTATTTATGACTTGCAAAACTCAACTCCCCCTTTACCAAGCCGTTGGAAGGAAAACCGAGTAAAAGATGACTTAACCTTTTGTAAAACTTAGTCTCCCTTTACTAAGTGTTTGGAAAAAAAACTGGAAAAAGGATTAACCAGCTTTTGTGAAACTAAATTCCCCTTTACTAAGCCTTTGGAAGAAAGACTGAAAAAATTATTATTTATCACTTGCAAAACTCTGTTCCCCCTTTACTAAGCCTTTGGAAAAAAGACTGAAGAAAAGATTATTTATCCCTTGCGAAGCTCAGTTCCCCTTTACTAAGCCTTTGGAAAAAAGACTGAAAAGAAGATTATTTGCCCTTGTGAAACTTCCCCTTTACAAAGACTTTGAAAAAAAGACTGAAGAGAAGATTGTTTATCCCTTGCGAAGCTCAGTTTCCCTTTACTAAGCCTTTGGAAAAAAGACTCAAAAAAAGATTATTCAGCTTTTGTGAAACTAAATTCCCCTTTACTAAGCCTTTGGAAGGAAAACAGAATAAAATATTATTTAGTATCTGTGAAGCTCACTTCCCCTGTACTAAGCCTTTGGAAGGAAGACTGACAAGAAGGTTATTTATCTTTTGTGCAACTCAGTTCCCCGCTACTAAGCCTTTGGAATCAAGACTGAAAAAAGGATTATTTATGACTTGCAAAACTCAATTCCCCCTTTACCAAGCCGTTGGAAGGAAAACCGAGTAAAAGATGACTTAACCTTTTGTAAAACTTAGTCTCCCTTTACTAAGTGTTTGGAAAAAAAACTGGAAAAAGGATTAACCAGCTTTTGTGAAACTAAATTCCCCTTTACTAAGCCTTTGGAAGAAAGACTGAAAAAATTATTATTTATCACTTGCAAAACTCTGTTCCCCCTTTACTAAGCCTTTGGAAAAAAGACTGAAGAAAAGATTATTTATCCCTTGCGAAGCTCAGTTCCCCTTTACTAAGCCTTTGGAAAAAAGACTGAAAAGAAGATTATTTGCCCTTGTGAAACTTCCCCTTTACAAAGACTTTGAAAAAAAGACTGAAGAGAAGATTGTTTATCCCTTGCGAAGCTCAGTTCCCCTTTACCAAGCCGTTGGAAGGAAAACCGAATAAAAGATGACTTAGCCTTTTGTAAAACTTAGTCTCCCTTTACTAAGTGTTTGGAAAAAAAAACTGGAAAAAGGATTAACCAGCTTTTGTGAAACTAAATTCCCCTTTACTAAGCCTTTGGAAAAAAGACTGAAAAAATTATTATTTATTACTTGCAAAACTTAGCCTTTTGTAAAACTTAGTCTCCCTTTACTAAGTGTTTGGAAAAAAAACTGGAAAAAGGATTAACCAGCTTTTGTGAAACTAAATTCCCCTTTACTAAGCCTTTGGAAGAAAGACTGAAAAGAAGATTATTTGCCCTTGTGAAACTTCCCCTTTACAAAGACTTTGAAAAAAAGACTGAAGAGAAGATTGTTTATCCCTTGCGAAGCTCAGTTCCCCTTTACTAAGCCTTTGGAAAAAAGACTCAAAAAAAGATTATTCAGCTTTTGTGAAACTAAATTCCCCTTTACTAAGCCTTTGGAAGGAAAACAGAATAAAATATTATTTAGTATCTGTGAAGCTCACTTCCCCTGTACTTAGCCTTTGGAAGGAAGACTGACAAGAAGGTTATTTATCTTTTGTGCAACTCAGTTCCCCGCTACTAAGCCTTTGGAATCAAGACTGAAAAAAGGATTATTTATGACTTGCAAAACTCAATTCCCCCTTTACCAAGCCGTTGGAAGGAAAACCGAGTAAAAGATGACTTAGCCTTTTGTAAAACTTAGTCTCCCTTTACTAAGTGTTTGGAAAAAAAACTGGAAAAAGGATTAACCAGCTTTTGTGAAACTAAATTCCCCTTTACTAAGCCTTTGGAAGAAAGACTGAAAAGAAGATTATTTGCCCTTGTGAAACTTCCCCTTTACAAAGACTTTGAAAAAAAGACTGAAGAGAAGATTGTTTATCCCTTGCGAAGCTCAGTTCCCCTTTACTAAGCCTTTGGAAAAAAGACTCAAAAAAAGATTATTCAGCTTTTGTGAAACTAAATTCCCCTTTACTAAGCCTTTGGAAGGAAAACAGAATAAAATATTATTTAGTATCTGTGAAGCTCACTTCCCCTGTACTAAGCCTTTGGAAGGAAGACTGGCAAGAAGGTTATTTATCTTTTGTGCAACTCAGTTCCCCGCTACTAAGCCTTTGGAATCAAGACTGAAAAAAGGATTATTTATGACTTGCAAAACTCAACTCCCCCTTTACCAAGCCGTTGGAAGGAAAACCGAGTAAAAGATGGCTTAACCTTTTGTAAAACTTAGTCTCCCTTTACTAAGTGTTTGGAAAAAAAACTGGAAAAAGGATTAACCAGCTTTTGTGAAACTAAATTCCCCTTTACTAAGCCTTTGGAAGAAAGACTGAAAAAATTATTATTTATCACTTGCAAAACTCTGTTCCCCCTTTACTAAGCCTTTGGAAAAAAGACTGAAGAAAAGATTATTTATCCCTTGCGAAGCTCAGTTCCCCTTTACTAAGCCTTTGGAAAAAAGACTGAAAAGAAGATTATTTGCCCTTGTGAAACTTCCCCTTTACAAAGACTTTGAAAAAAAGACTGAAGAGAAGATTGTTTATCCCTTGCGAAGCTCAGTTTCCCTTTACTAAGCCTTTGGAAAAAAGACTCAAAAAAAGATTATTCAGCTTTTGTGAAACTAAATTCCCCTTTACTAAGCCTTTGGAAGGAAAACAGAATAAAATATTATTTAGTATCTGTGAAGCTCACTTCCCCTGTACTAAGCCTTTGGAAGGAAGACTGACAAGAAGGTTATTTATCTTTTGTGCAACTCAGTTCCCCGCTACTAAGCCTTTGGAATCAAGACTGAAAAAAGGATTATTTATGACTTGCAAAACTCAATTCCCCCTTTACCAAGCCGTTGGAAGGAAAACCGAGTAAAAGATGACTTAACCTTTTGTAAAACTTAGTCTCCCTTTACTAAGTGTTTGGAAAAAAAACTGGAAAAAGGATTAACCAGCTTTTGTGAAACTAAATTCCCCTTTACTAAGCCTTTGGAAGAAAGACTGAAAAAATTATTATTTATCACTTGCAAAACTCTGTTCCCCCTTTACTAAGCCTTTGGAAAAAAGACTGAAGAAAAGATTATTTATCCCTTGCGAAGCTCAGTTCCCCTTTACTAAGCCTTTGGAAAAAAGACTGAAAAGAAGATTATTTGCCCTTGTGAAACTTCCCCTTTACAAAGACTTTGAAAAAAAGACTGAAGAGAAGATTGTTTATCCCTTGCGAAGCTCAGTTCCCCTTTACCAAGCCGTTGGAAGGAAAACCGAATAAAAGATGACTTAGCCTTTTGTAAAACTTAGTCTCCCTTTACTAAGTGTTTGGAAAAAAAAACTGGAAAAAGGATTAACCAGCTTTTGTGAAACTAAATTCCCCTTTACTAAGCCTTTGGAAGAAAGACTGAAAAAATTATTATTTATTACTTGCAAAACTCTGTTCCCCCTTTACTAAGCCTTTGGAAAAAGACTGAAGAAAAGATTATTGATCCCTTGCGAAGCTCAGTTTCCCTTTACTAAGCCTTTGGAAAAAAGACTGAAAAGAAGATTATTTGCCCTTGTGAAACTTCCCCTTTACAAAAACTTTGAAAAAAAGACTGAAGAGAAGATTGTTTATCCCTTGCGAAGCTCAGTTCCCCTTTACTAAGCCTTTGGAAAAAAGACTCAAAAAAAGATTATTTATGACTTGCAAAACTCAATTCCCCCTTTACCAAGCCGTTGGAAGGAAAACCGAGTAAAAGATGACTTAGCCTTTTGTAAAACTTAGTCTCCCTTTACTAAGTGTTTGGAAAAAAAACTGGAAAAAGGATTAACCAGCTTTTGTGAAACTAAATTCCCCTTTACTAAGCCTTTGGAAGAAAGACTGAAAAAATTATTATTTATCACTTGCAAAACTCTGTTCCCCCTTTACTAAGCCTTTGGAAAAAAGACTGAAGAAAAGATTATTTAGTCCTTGCGAAGCTCAGTTTCCCTTTACTAAGCCTTTGGAAAAAAGACTGAAAAAATTATTATTTATTACTTGCAAAACTCTGTTCCCCCTTTACTAAGCCTTTGGAAAAAGACTGAAGAAAAGATTATTGATCCCTTGCGAAGCTCAGTTTCCCTTTACTTAGCCTTTGGAAAAAAGACTGAAAAGAAGATTATTTGCCCTTGTGAAACTTCCCCTTTACAAAGACTTTGAAAAAAAGACTGAAGAGAAGATTGTTTATCCCTTGCGAAGCTCAGTTCCCCTTTACTAAGCCTTTGGAAAAAAGACTCAAAAAAAGATTATTCAGCTTTTGTGAAACTAAATTCCCCTATACTAAGCCTTTGGAAGGAAAACAGAATAAAATATTATTTAGTATCTGTGAAGCTCACTTCCCCTGTACTAAGCCTTTGGAAGGAAGACTGACAAGAAGGTTATTTATCTTTTGTGCAACTCAGTTCCCCGCTACTAAGCCTTTGGAATCAATACTGAAAAAAGGATTTTTTATCACTTGCAAAACTCAGTTCCCCCTTTACCAAGCCGTTGGAAGGAAAACCGAATAAAAGATGACTTAGCCTTTCGTAAAACTCAGTTTCCTTTACTAAGTCTTTGGAAGGAAGACTGAAAAGAAGATTGTTTATCCCTTGCGAAACTCAGTTCCCCCTTTACCAAGCCGTTGGAAGGAAAACCGAGTAAAAGATGACTTAACCTTTTGTAAAACTTAGTCTCCCTTTACTAAGTGTTTGGAAAAAAAACTGGAAAAAGGATTAACCAGCTTTTGTGAAACTAAATTCCCCTTTACTAAGCCTTTGGAAGAAAGACTCAAAAAATTATTATTTATCACTTGCAAAACTCTGTTCCCCCTTTACTAAGCCTTTGGAAAAAAGACTGAAGAAAAGATTATTTATCCCTTGCGAAGCTCAGTTCCCCTTTACTAAGCCTTTGGAAAAAAGACTGAAAAGAAGATTATTTGCCCTTGTGAAACTTCCCCTTTACAAAGACTTTGAAAAAAAGACTGAAGAGAAGATTGTTTATCCCTTGCGAAGCTCAGTTCCCCTTTACCAAGCCGTTGGAAGGAAAACCGAATAAAAGATGACTTAGCCTTTTGTAAAACTTAGTCTCCCTTTACTAAGTGTTTGGAAAAAAAACTGGAAAAAGGATTAACCAGCTTTTGTGAAACTAAATTCCCCTTTACTAAGCCTTTGGAAGAAAGACTGAAAAAATTATTATTTATTACTTGCAAAACTCTGTTCCCCCTTTACTAAGCCTTTGGAAAAAGACTGAAGAAAAGATTATTGATCCATTGCGAAGCTCAGTTTCCCTTTACTAAGCCTTTGGAAAAAAGACTGAAAAGAAGATTATTTGCCCTTGTGAAACTTCCCCTTTACAAAGACTTTGAAAAAAAGACTGAAGAGAAGATTGTTTATCCCTTGCGAAGCTCAGTTCCCCTTTACTAAGCTTTTGGAAAAAAGACTCAAAAAAGATTATTTATGACTTGCAAAACTCAATTCCCCCTTTACCAAGCCGTTGGAAGGAAAACCGAGTAAAAGATGACTTAGCCTTTTGTAAAACTTAGTCTCCCTTTACTAAGTGTTTGGAAAAAAAACTGGAAAAAGGATTAACCAGCTTTTGTGAAACTAAATTCCCCTTTACTAAGCCTTTGGAAGAAAGACTGAAAAAATTATTATTTATCACTTGCAAAACTCTGTTCCCCCTTTACTAAGCCTTTGGAAAAAAGACTGAAGAAAAGATTATTTATCCCTTGCGAAGCTCAGTTCCCCTTTACTAAGCCTTTGGAAAAAAGACTGAAAAGAAGATTATTTGCCCTTGTGAAACTTCCCCTTTACAAAGACTTTGAAAAAAAGACTGAAGAGAAGATTGTTTATCCCTTGCGAAGCTCAGTTCCCCTTTACTAAGCCTTTGGAAAAAAGACTCAAAAAAAGATTATTCAGCTTTTGTGAAACTAAATTCCCCTATACTAAGCCTTTGGAAGGAAAACAGAATAAAATATTATTTAGTATCTGTGAAGCTCACTTCCCCTGTACTAAGCCTTTGGAAGGAAGACTGACAAGAAGGTTATTTATCTTTTGTGCAACTCAGTTCCCCGCTACTAAGCCTTTGGAATCAATACTGAAAAAAGGATTATTTATGACTTGCAAAACTCAATTCCCCCTTTACCAAGCCGTTGGAAGGAAAACCGAGTAAAAGATGACTTAACCTTTTGTAAAACTTAGTCTCCCTTTACTAAGTGTTTGGAAAAAAAACTGGAAAAAGGATTAACCAGCTTTTGTGAAACTAAATTCCCCTTTACTAAGCCTTTGGAAGAAAGACTGAAAAAATTATTATTTATCACTTGCAAAACTCTGTTCCCCCTTTACTAAGCCTTTGGAAAAAAGACTGAAGAAAAGATTATTTATCCCTTGCGAAGCTCAGTTCCCCTTTACTAAGCCTTTGGAAAAAAGACTGAAAAGAAGATTATTTGCCCTTGTGAAACTTCCCCTTTACAAAGACTTTGAAAAAAAGACTGAAGAGAAGATTGTTTATCCCTTGCGAAGCTCAGTTCCCCTTTACCAAGCCGTTGGAAGGAAAACCGAATAAAAGATGACTTAGCCTTTTGTAAAACTTAGTCTCCCTTTACTAAGTGTTTGGAAAAAAAACTGGAAAAAGGATTAACCAGCTTTTGTGAAACTAAATTCCCCTTTACTAAGCCTTTGGAAGAAAGACTGAAAAAATTATTATTTATTACTTGCAAAACTCTGTTCCCCCTTTACTAAGCCTTTGGAAAAAGACTGAAGAAAAGATTATTGATCCCTTGCGAAGCTCAGTTTCCCTTTACTAAGCCTTTGGAAAAAAGACTGAAAAGAAGATTATTTGCCCTTGTGAAACTTCCCCTTTACAAAGACTTTGAAAAAAAGACTGAAGAGAAGATTGTTTATCCCTTGCGAAGCTCAGTTCCCCTTTACTAAGTCTTTGGAAAAAAGACTCAAAAAAAGATTATTTATGACTTGCAAAACTCAATTCCCCCTTTACCAAGCCGTTGGAAGGAAAACCGAGTAAAAGATGACTTAGCCTTTTGTAAAACTTAGTCTCCCTTTACTAAGTGTTTGGAAAAAAAAACTGGAAAAAGGATTAACCAGCTTTTGTGAAACTAAATTCCCCTTTACTAAGCCTTTGGAAGAAAGACTGAAAAAATTATTATTTATCACTTGCAAAACTCTGTTCCCCCTTTACTAAGCCTTTGGAAAAAAGACTGAAGAAAAGATTATTTATCCCTTGCGAAGCTCAGTTCCCCTTTACTAAGCCTTTGGAAAAAAGACTGAAAAGAAGATTATTTGCCCTTGTGAAACTTCCCCTTTACAAAGACTTTGAAAAAAAGACTGAAGAGAAGATTGTTTATCCCTTGCGAAGCTCAGTTCCCCTTTACTAAGCCTTTGGAAAAAAGACTCAAAAAAAGATTATTCAGCTTTTGTGAAACTAAATTCCCCTTTACTAAGCCTTTGTAAGGAAAACAGAATAAAATATTATTTAGTATCTGTGAAGCTCACTTAACCTGTACTAAGCCTTTGGAAGGAAGACTGACAAGAAGGTTATTTATCTTTTGTGCAACTCAGTTCCCCGCTACTAAGCCTTTGGAATCAAGACTGAAAAAAGGATTATTTATGACTTGCAAAACTCAATTCCCCCTTTACCAAGCCGTTGGAAGGAAAACCGAGTAAAAGATGACTTAACCTTTTGTAAAACTTAGTCTCCCTTTACTAAGTGTTTGGAAAAAAAACTGGAAAAAGGATTAACCAGCTTTTGTGAAACTAAATTCCCCTTTACTAAGCCTTTGGAAGAAAGACTGAAAAAATTATTATTTATCACTTGCAAAACTCTGTTCCCCCTTTACTAAGCCTTTGGAAAAAAGACTGAAGAAAAGATTATTTATCCCTTGCGAAGCTCAGTTCCCCTTTACTAAGCCTTTGGAAAAAAGACTGAAAAGAAGATTATTTGCCCTTGTGAAACTTCCCCTTTACAAAGACTTTGAAAAAAAGACTGAAGAGAAGATTGTTTATCCCTTGCAAATCTCAGTTCCCCTTTACCAAGCCGTTGGAAGGAAAACCGAATAAAAGATGACTTAGCCTTTTGTAAAACTTAGTCTTCCTTTACTAAGTGTTTGGAAAAAAAACTGGAAAAAGGATTAACCAGCTTTTGTGAAACTAAATTCCCCTTTACTAAGCCTTTGGAAGAAAGACTGAAAAAATTATT
The DNA here is from genome assembly GCA_963583995.1 of Xylota segnis. Taxonomy (NCBI): domain Eukaryota; kingdom Metazoa; phylum Arthropoda; class Insecta; order Diptera; family Syrphidae; genus Xylota; species Xylota segnis. The sequence continues at coordinate 90,039,918 of OY757236.1, read as the reverse complement.
ATTTATTACTTGCAAAACTCTGTTCCCCCTTTACTAAGCCTTTGGAAAAAGACTGAAGAAAAGATTATTGATCCCTTGCGAAGCTCAGTTTCCCTTTACTAAGCCTTTGGAAAAAAGACTGAAAAGAAGATTATTTGCCCTTGTGAAACTTCCCCTTTACAAAGACTTTGAAAAAAAGACTGAAGAGAAGATTGTTTATCCCTTGCGAAGCTCAGTTCCCCTTTACTAAGCCTTTGGAAAAAAGACTCAAAAAAAGATTATTTATGACTTGCAAAACTCAATTCCCCCTTTACCAAGCCGTTGGAAGGAAAACCGAGCAAAAGATGACTTAGCCTTTTGTAAAACTTAGTCTCCCTTTACTAAGTGTTTGGAAAAAAAACTGGAAAAAGGATTAACCAGCTTTTGTGAAACTAAATTCCCCTTTACTAAGCCTTTGGAAGAAAGACTGAAAAAATTATTATTTATCACTTGCAAAACTCTGTTCCCCCTTTACTAAGCCTTTGGAAAGAAGACTGAAGAAAAGATTATTTATCCCTTGCGAAGCTCAGTTCCCCTTTACTAAGCCTTTGGAAAAAATACTGAAAAGAAGATTATTTGCCCTTGTGAAACTTCCCCTTTACAAAGACTTTGAAAAAAAGACTGAAGAGAAGATTGTTTATCCCTTGCGAAGCTCAGTTCCCCTTTACTAAGCCTTTGGAAAAAAGACTCAAAAAAAGATTATTCAGCTTTTGTGAAACTAAATTCCCCTATACTAAGCCTTTGGAAGGAAAACAGAATAAAATATTATTTAGTATCTGTGAAGCTCACTTCCCCTGTACTAAGCCTTTGGAAGGAAGACTGACAAGAAGGTTATTTATCTTTTGTGCAACTCAGTTCCCCGCTACTAAGCCTTTGGAATCAATACTGAAAAAAGGATTTTTTATCACTTGCAAAACTCAGTTCCCCCTTTACCAAGCCGTTGGAAGGAAAACCGAATAAAAGATGACTTAGCCTTTCGTAAAACTCAGTTTCCTTTACTAAGTCTTTGGAAGGAAGACTGAAAAGAAGATTGTTTATCCCTTGCGAAACTCAGTTCCCCCTTTACCAAGCCGTTGGAAGGAAAACCGAGTAAAAGATGACTTAACCTTTTGTAAAACTTAGTCTCCCTTTACTAAGTGTTTGGAAAAAAAACTGGAAAAAGGATTAACCAGCTTTTGTGAAACTAAATTCCCCTTTACTAAGCCTTTGGAAGAAAGACTCAAAAAATTATTATTTATCACTTGCAAAACTCTGTTCCCCCTTTACTAAGCCTTTGGAAAAAAGACTGAAGAAAAGATTATTTATCCCTTGCGAAGCTCAGTTCCCCTTTACTAAGCCTTTGGAAAAAAGACTGAAAAGAAGATTATTTGCCCTTGTGAAACTTCCCCTTTACAAAGACTTTGAAAAAAAGACTGAAGAGAAGATTGTTTATCCCTTGCGAAGCTCAGTTCCCCTTTACCAAGCCGTTGGAAGGAAAACCGAATAAAAGATGACTTAGCCTTTTGTAAAACTTAGTCTCCCTTTACTAAGTGTTTGGAAAAAAAACTGGAAAAAGGATTAACCAGCTTTTGTGAAACTAAATTCCCCTTTACTAAGCCTTTGGAAGAAAGACTGAAAAAATTATTATTTATTACTTGCAAAACTCTGTTCCCCCTTTACTAAGCCTTTGGAAAAAGACTGAAGAAAAGATTATTGATCCATTGCGAAGCTCAGTTTCCCTTTACTAAGCCTTTGGAAAAAAGACTGAAAAGAAGATTATTTGCCCTTGTGAAACTTCCCCTTTACAAAGACTTTGAAAAAAAGACTGAAGAGAAGATTGTTTATCCCTTGCGAAGCTCAGTTCCCCTTTACTAAGCTTTTGGAAAAAAGACTCAAAAAAGATTATTTATGACTTGCAAAACTCAATTCCCCCTTTACCAAGCCGTTGGAAGGAAAACCGAGTAAAAGATGACTTAGCCTTTTGTAAAACTTAGTCTCCCTTTACTAAGTGTTTGGAAAAAAAACTGGAAAAAGGATTAACCAGCTTTTGTGAAACTAAATTCCCCTTTACTAAGCCTTTGGAAGAAAGACTGAAAAAATTATTATTTATCACTTGCAAAACTCTGTTCCCCCTTTACTAAGCCTTTGGAAAAAAGACTGAAGAAAAGATTATTTATCCCTTGCGAAGCTCAGTTCCCCTTTACTAAGCCTTTGGAAAAAAGACTGAAAAGAAGATTATTTGCCCTTGTGAAACTTCCCCTTTACAAAGACTTTGAAAAAAAGACTGAAGAGAAGATTGTTTATCCCTTGCGAAGCTCAGTTCCCCTTTACTAAGCCTTTGGAAAAAAGACTCAAAAAAAGATTATTCAGCTTTTGTGAAACTAAATTCCCCTATACTAAGCCTTTGGAAGGAAAACAGAATAAAATATTATTTAGTATCTGTGAAGCTCACTTCCCCTGTACTAAGCCTTTGGAAGGAAGACTGACAAGAAGGTTATTTATCTTTTGTGCAACTCAGTTCCCCGCTACTAAGCCTTTGGAATCAATACTGAAAAAAGGATTATTTATGACTTGCAAAACTCAATTCCCCCTTTACCAAGCCGTTGGAAGGAAAACCGAGTAAAAGATGACTTAACCTTTTGTAAAACTTAGTCTCCCTTTACTAAGTGTTTGGAAAAAAAACTGGAAAAAGGATTAACCAGCTTTTGTGAAACTAAATTCCCCTTTACTAAGCCTTTGGAAGAAAGACTGAAAAAATTATTATTTATCACTTGCAAAACTCTGTTCCCCCTTTACTAAGCCTTTGGAAAAAAGACTGAAGAAAAGATTATTTATCCCTTGCGAAGCTCAGTTCCCCTTTACTAAGCCTTTGGAAAAAAGACTGAAAAGAAGATTATTTGCCCTTGTGAAACTTCCCCTTTACAAAGACTTTGAAAAAAAGACTGAAGAGAAGATTGTTTATCCCTTGCGAAGCTCAGTTCCCCTTTACCAAGCCGTTGGAAGGAAAACCGAATAAAAGATGACTTAGCCTTTTGTAAAACTTAGTCTCCCTTTACTAAGTGTTTGGAAAAAAAACTGGAAAAAGGATTAACCAGCTTTTGTGAAACTAAATTCCCCTTTACTAAGCCTTTGGAAGAAAGACTGAAAAAATTATTATTTATTACTTGCAAAACTCTGTTCCCCCTTTACTAAGCCTTTGGAAAAAGACTGAAGAAAAGATTATTGATCCCTTGCGAAGCTCAGTTTCCCTTTACTAAGCCTTTGGAAAAAAGACTGAAAAGAAGATTATTTGCCCTTGTGAAACTTCCCCTTTACAAAGACTTTGAAAAAAAGACTGAAGAGAAGATTGTTTATCCCTTGCGAAGCTCAGTTCCCCTTTACTAAGTCTTTGGAAAAAAGACTCAAAAAAAGATTATTTATGACTTGCAAAACTCAATTCCCCCTTTACCAAGCCGTTGGAAGGAAAACCGAGTAAAAGATGACTTAGCCTTTTGTAAAACTTAGTCTCCCTTTACTAAGTGTTTGGAAAAAAAAACTGGAAAAAGGATTAACCAGCTTTTGTGAAACTAAATTCCCCTTTACTAAGCCTTTGGAAGAAAGACTGAAAAAATTATTATTTATCACTTGCAAAACTCTGTTCCCCCTTTACTAAGCCTTTGGAAAAAAGACTGAAGAAAAGATTATTTATCCCTTGCGAAGCTCAGTTCCCCTTTACTAAGCCTTTGGAAAAAAGACTGAAAAGAAGATTATTTGCCCTTGTGAAACTTCCCCTTTACAAAGACTTTGAAAAAAAGACTGAAGAGAAGATTGTTTATCCCTTGCGAAGCTCAGTTCCCCTTTACTAAGCCTTTGGAAAAAAGACTCAAAAAAAGATTATTCAGCTTTTGTGAAACTAAATTCCCCTTTACTAAGCCTTTGTAAGGAAAACAGAATAAAATATTATTTAGTATCTGTGAAGCTCACTTAACCTGTACTAAGCCTTTGGAAGGAAGACTGACAAGAAGGTTATTTATCTTTTGTGCAACTCAGTTCCCCGCTACTAAGCCTTTGGAATCAAGACTGAAAAAAGGATTATTTATGACTTGCAAAACTCAATTCCCCCTTTACCAAGCCGTTGGAAGGAAAACCGAGTAAAAGATGACTTAACCTTTTGTAAAACTTAGTCTCCCTTTACTAAGTGTTTGGAAAAAAAACTGGAAAAAGGATTAACCAGCTTTTGTGAAACTAAATTCCCCTTTACTAAGCCTTTGGAAGAAAGACTGAAAAAATTATTATTTATCACTTGCAAAACTCTGTTCCCCCTTTACTAAGCCTTTGGAAAAAAGACTGAAGAAAAGATTATTTATCCCTTGCGAAGCTCAGTTCCCCTTTACTAAGCCTTTGGAAAAAAGACTGAAAAGAAGATTATTTGCCCTTGTGAAACTTCCCCTTTACAAAGACTTTGAAAAAAAGACTGAAGAGAAGATTGTTTATCCCTTGCAAATCTCAGTTCCCCTTTACCAAGCCGTTGGAAGGAAAACCGAATAAAAGATGACTTAGCCTTTTGTAAAACTTAGTCTCCCTTTACTAAGTGTTTGGAAAAAAAACTGGAAAAAGGATTAACCAGCTTTTGTGAAACTAAATTCCCCTTTACTAAGCCTTTGGAAGAAAGACTGAAAAAATTATTATTTATTACTTGCAAAACTCTGTTCCCCCTTTACTAAGCCTTTGGAAAAAGACTGAAGAAAAGATTATTGATCCCTTGCGAAGCTCAGTTTCCCTTTACTAAGCCTTTGGAAAAAAGACTGAAAAGAAGATTATTTGCCCTTGTGAAACTTCCCCTTTACAAAGACTTTGAAAAAAAGACTGAAGAGAAGATTGTTTATCCCTTGCGAAGCTCAGTTCCCCTTTACTAAGCCTTTGGAAAAAAGACTCAAAAAAAGATTATTTATGACTTGCAAAACTCAATTCCCCCTTTACCAAGCCGTTGGAAGGAAAACCGAGCAAAAGATGACTTAGCCTTTTGTAAAACTTAGTCTCCCTTTACTAAGTGTTTGGAAAAAAAACTGGAAAAAGGATTAACCAGCTTTTGTGAAACTAAATTCCCCTTTACTAAGCCTTTGGAAGAAAGACTGAAAAAATTATTATTTATCACTTGCAAAACTCTGTTCCCCCTTTACTAAGCCTTTGGAAAGAAGACTGAAGAAAAGATTATTTATCCCTTGCGAAGCTCAGTTCCCCTTTACTAAGCCTTTGGAAAAAAGACTGAAAAGAAGATTATTTGCCCTTGTGAAACTTCCCCTTTACAAAGACTTTGAAAAAAAGACTGAAGAGAAGATTGTTTATCCCTTGCGAAGCTCAGTTCCCCTTTACTAAGCCTTTGGAAAAAAGACTCAAAAAAAGATTATTCAGCTTTTGTGAAACTAAATTCCCCTTTACTAAGCCTTTGTAAGGAAAACAGAATAAAATATTATTTAGTATCTGTGAAGCTCACTTCCCCTGTACTAAGCCTTTGGAAGGAAGACTGACAAGAAGGTTATTTATCTTTTGTGCAACTCAGTTCCCCGCTACTAAGCCTTTGGAATCAAGACTGAAAAAAGGATTATTTATGACTTGCAAAACTCAATTCCCCCTTTACCAAGCCGTTGGAAGGAAAACCGAGTAAAAGATGACTTAACCTTTTGTAAAACTTAGTCTCCCTTTACTAAGTGTTTGGAAAAAAAACTGGAAAAAGGATTAACCAGCTTTTGTGAAACTAAATTCCCCTTTACTAAGCCTTTGGAAGAAAGACTGAAAAAATTATTATTTATCACTTGCAAAACTCTGTTCCCCCTTTACTAAGCCTTTGGAAAAAAGACTGAAGAAAAGATTATTTATCCCTTGCGAAGCTCAGTTCCCCTTTACTAAGCCTTTGGAAAAAAGACTGAAAAGAAGATTATTTGCCCTTGTGAAACTTCCCCTTTACAAAGACTTTGAAAAAAAGACTGAAGAGAAGATTGTTTATCCCTTGCGAAGCTCAGTTCCCCTTTACTAAGCCTTTGGAAAAAAGACTCAAAAAAAGATTATTCAGCTTTTGTGAAACTAAATTCCCCTTTACTAAGCCTTTGGAAGGAAAACAGAATAAAATATTATTTAGTATCTGTGAAGCTCACTTCCCCTGTACTAAGCCTTTGGAAGGAAGACTGACAAGAAGGTTATTTATCTTTTGTGCAACTCAGTTCCCCGCTACTAAGCCTTTGGAATCAAGACTGAAAAAAGGATTATTTATGACTTGCAAAACTCAATTCCCCCTTTACCAAGCCGTTGGAAGGAAAACCGAGTAAAAGATGACTTAACCTTTTGTAAAACTTAGTCTCCCTTTACTAAGTGTTTGGAAAAAAAACTGGAAAAAGGATTAACCAGCTTTTGTGAAACTAAATTCCCCTTTACTAAGCCTTTGGAAGAAAGACTGAAAAAATTATTAATTATTACTTGCAAAACTCTGTTCCCCCTTTACTAAGCCTTTGGAAAAAGACTGAAGAAAAGATTATTGATCCCTTGCGAAGCTCAGTTTCCCTTTACTAAGCCTTTGGAAAAAAGACTGAAAAGAAGATTATTTGCCCTTGTGAAACTTCCCCTTTACAAAGACTTTGAAAAAAAGACTGAAGAGAAGATTGTTTATCCCTTGCGAAGCTCAGTTCCCCTTTACTAAGCCTTTGGAAAAAAAACTCAAAAAAAGATTATTTATGACTTGCAAAACTCAATTCCCCCTTTACCAAGCCGTTGGAAGGAAAACCGAGTAAAAGATGACTTAGCCTTTTGTAAAACTTAGTCTCCCTTTACTAAGTGTTTGGAAAAAAAACTGGAAAAAGGATTAACCAGCTTTTGTGAAACTAAATTCCCCTTTACTAAGCCTTTGGAAGAAAGACTGAAAAATTATTATTTATCACTTGCAAAACTCTGTTCCCCCTTTACTAAGCCTTTGGAAAAAAGACTGAAGAAAAGATTATTTATCCCTTGCGAAGCTCAGTTCCCCTTTACTAAGCCTTTGGAAAAAATACTGAAAAGAAGATTATTTGCCCTTGTGAAACTTCCCCTTTACAAAGTCTTTGAAAAAAAGACTGAAGAGAAGATTGTTTATCCCTTGCGAAGCTCAGTTCCCCCTTTACTAAGCCTTTGGAAAAAAGACTCAAAAAAAGATTATTCAGCTTTTGTGAAACTAAATTCCCCTTTACTAAGCCTTTGGAAGGAAAACAGAATAAAATATTATTTAGTATCTGTGAAGCTCACTTGCCCTGTACTAAGCCTTTGGAAGGAAGACTGACAAGAAGGTTATTTATCTTTTGTGCAACTCAGTTCCCCGCTACTAAGCCTTTGGAATCAAGACTGAAAAAAGGATTATTTATGACTTGCAAAACTCAATTCCCCCTTTACCAAGCCGTTGGAAGGAAAACCGAGTAAAAGATGACTTAACCTTTTGTAAAACTTAGTCTCCCTTTACTAAGTGTTTGGAAAAAAAACTGGAAAAAGGATTAACCAGCTTTTGTGAAACTAAATTCCCCTTTACTAAGCCTTTGGAAGAAAGACTGAAAAAATTATTATTTATCACTTGCAAAACTCTGTTCCCCCATTACTAAGCCTTTGGAAAAAAGACTGAAGAAAAGTTTATTTATCCCTTGCGAAGCTCAGTTCCCCGTTACTAAGCCTTTGGAAAAAAGACTGAAAAGAAGATTATTTGTCCCTTGTGAAACTTCCCCTTTACAAAGACTTTGAAAAAAAGACTGAAGAGAAGATTGTTTATCCCTTGCGAAGCTCAGTTCCCCTTTACTAAGCCTTTGGAAAAATGACTCAAAAAAAGATTATTCAGCTTTTGTGAAATTCCCCTTTACTAAGCCTTTGGAAGGAAAACAGAATAAAATATTTTTTAGTATTTGTGAAGCTCACTTCCCCTGTACTAAGCCTTTGGAAGGAAGACTGACAAGAAGATTATTTATCTTTTGTGCAACTCAGTTCCCCGCTACTAAGCCTTTGGAATCAAGACTGAAAAAAGGATTATTTATGACTTGCAATACTCAATTCCCCCTTTACCAAGCCGTTGGAAGGAAAACCGAGTAAAAGATGACTTAGCCTTTGGTAAAACTCACTCTCCTTTTACTTAGTCTTTGGAAAAAAGACTGAAAAAACTATTATCCAGCTTTTGTGAAATTTAATTCCCCTTTACTAAGCCTTTGGAAGGAAAACCGAATAAAATATTATTTAGTACCTGTGAAGCTCACTTCCCCTGTACTAAGCCTTTGGAAGGAAAACTGACAAGAAGGTTATTTATCTTTTGTGCAACTCAGTTCCCCGCTACTAAGCCTTTGGAATCAAGACTGAAAAAAAGATTATTTATGACTTGCAAAACTCAATTCCCCCTTTACCAAGCCGTTGGAAGGAAAACCGAGTAAACAATGACTTAGCCTTTTGTAAAACTTAGTCTCCCTTTACTAAGTGTTTGAAAAAAAAACTGGAAAAAGGATTAACCAGCTTTTGTGAAACTAAATTCCCCTTTACTAAGCCTTTGGAAGGCAAACCGAATAAAATATTGTTTAGCCTTTGTGAGACTCAGTTCCCCTTTACTAAGCCTTTGGAAGGAAGACTGAAAAAAGGATTATTTATCACTTGCAAAACTCAGTTCCCCCTTTACCAAGCCGTTGGAAGGAAAACCGAATAAAAGATGACTTAGCCTTTTGTAAAACTCAGTTTCCCTTTACGAAGCCGTTGGAAGGAAAACCGAATAAAAGATGACTTAGCCTTTTGTAAAACTCAGTTTCCCTTTACTAAGCCTTTGACAGGAAGACTGAAACGAAGATTATTTATCCCTTGCGAAACTCAGTTGCCCTTTCCTAAGCCTTTGGAAGGAAAACCGAATAAAAGATTATTTAGCCTCTGTGAAACTCACTTGCACTTTACTAAGACTTTGGAATTAAGACTTGCAAGAAGGTTATTTATCCCTTGTGAAACTCAGTTCACCTTTACTAAGACTTTGGAAGGAAGACTGGAACGAAGATTATTTATCCCTTGCGAAACTCAGTTCTCCTTTACTAAACCTTCGGAAGAAAGACTGAAAAAAATATTATTTATCACTTGCAAAACTCTGTTCCCGCTTTACCAAGCCGTTGGAAGGAATACCGAATAATAGATGACTTAGCCTTTTGTAAAACTCAGTTTCCCTTTATTGAGCCTTTGGAAGGAAGGAAGACTGAAAAGAAGACTATTCATTCCCTGCGAAACTCAGTTCACCTGTACTAAGACTTTGGAATTAAGACTGAAAAGGAGATTATTTGTCCCTTGTGAAACTCAGTTCCCCGTTACTAAGCCTTTGGAAAAAAGACTGAAAAAAAGATTGTTTATTACTTGCGAATCTCAGTTGTCCTTTAGTAAGCTTTTGCAAAGAAAACAGAAGAGAAGATTGTTTATCCCTTGTGAAACTCAGTTCCCCTTTACTGAGCCTTTGGAAAAAAAGACTGAAAAGAAGATTATTTGTCCCTTGTGAAACTTCCCCTTTACAAAGACTTTGGAAAAAAGACTGAAGAGAAGATTGTTTATCCCTTGCGAAGCTCAGTTCCCCTTTACTAAGCCTTTGGAAAAAAGACTCAAAAATAGATTATTCAGCTTTTGTGAAACTAGATTCCCCTTTACTAAGCCTTTGGAAGGAAAACCGAATAAAATATTATTTAGTATCTGTGAAGCTCACTTCCCCTGTACTAAGCGTTTGGAAGGAAGACTGAAAAGAAGGTTATTTATCTTTTGTGCAACTCAGTTCCCCGCTACTAAGCCTTTGGAATCAAGACTGAAAAAAGGATTATTTATGACTTGCAAAACTCAATTCCCCCTTTACCGAGCCGTTGGAAGGAAAACCGAGTAAAAGATGACTTAGCCTTTGGTAAAACTCACTCTCCTTTTACTTAGTCTTTGGAAAAAAGACTGAAAAAACTATTATCCAGCTTTTGTAAAATTTAATTTCCCTTTACTAAGCCTTTATAAGGAAAACCGAATAAAATATTACTTAGTATCTGTGAAGCTCACTTCCCCTGTACTAAGCCTTTGGAAGGAAAACTGACAAGAAGGTTATTTAACTTTCGTGCAACTCAGTTCCCCGCTACTAAGCCTTTGGAATCAAGACTGAAAAAAGGATTATTTATGACTTGCAAAACTCAATTCCCCCTTTACCAAGCCGTTGGAAGGAAAACCGAGTAAAAGATGACTTAGCCTTTTGTAAAACTTAGTCTCCCTTTACTAAGTGTTTGGAAAAAAAAAAACTGGAAAAAGGATTAACCAGCTTTTGTGAAACTAAATTCCCCTTTACAAAGACTTTGAAAAAAAGACTGAAGAGAAGATTGTTTATCCCTTGCGAAGCTCAGTTCCCCTTTACTAAGCCTTTGGAAAAATGACTCAAAAAAAGATTATTCAGCTTTTGTGAATCTAAATTCCCCTTTACTAAGCCTTTGGAAGGAAAACAGAATAAAATATTTTTTAGTATTTGTGAAGCTCACTTCCCCTGTACTAAGCCTTTGGAAGGAAGACTGACAAGAAGATTATTTATCTTTTGTGCAACTCAGTTCCCCGCTACTAAGCCTTTGGAATCAAGACTGAAAAAAGGATTATTTATGACTTGCAATACTCAATTCCCCCTTTACCAAGCCGTTGGAAGGAAAACCGAGTAAAAGATGACTTAGCCTTTGGTAAAACTCACTCTCCTTTTACTTAGTCTTTGGAAAAAAGACTGAAAAAACTATTATCCAGCTTTTGTGAAATTTAATTCCCCTTTACTAAGCCTTTGGAAGGAAAACCGAATAAAATATTATTTAGTACCTGTGAAGCTCACTTCCCCTGTACTAAGCCTTTGGAAGGAAAACTGACAAGAAGGTTATTTATCTTTTGTGCAACTCAGTTCCCCGCTACTAAGCCTTTGGAATCAAGACTGAAAAAAAGATTATTTATGACTTGCAAAACTCAATTCCCCCTTTACCAAGCCGTTGGAAGGAAAACCGAGTAAACAATGACTTAGCCTTTTGTAAAACTTAGTCTCCCTTTACTAAGTGTTTGAAAAAAAAACTGGAAAAAGGATTAACCAGCTTTTGTGAAACTAAATTCCCCTTTACTAAGCCTTTGGAAGGCAAACCGAATAAAATATTGTTTAGCCTTTGTGAGACTCAGTTCCCCTTTACTAAGCCTTTGGAAGGAAGACTGAAAAAAGGATTATTTATCACTTGCAAAACTCAGTTCCCCCTTTACCAAGCCGTTGGAAGGAAAACCGAATAAAAGATGACTTAGCCTTTTGTAAAACTCAGTTTCCCTTTACGAAGCCGTTGGAAGGAAAACCGAATAAAAGATGACTTAGCCTTTTGTAAAACTCAGTTTCCCTTTACTAAGCCTTTGACAGGAAGACTGAAACGAAGATTATTTATCCCTTGCGAAACTCAGTTGCCCTTTCCTAAGCCTTTGGAAGGAAAACCGAATAAAAGATTATTTAGCCTCTGTGAAACTCACTTGCACTTTACTAAGACTTTGGAATTAAGACTTGCAAGAAGGTTATTTATCCCTTGTGAAACTCAGTTCACCTTTACTAAGACTTTGGAAGGAAGACTGGAACGAAGATTATTTATCCCTTGCGAAACTCAGTTCTCCTTTACTAAACCTTCGGAAGAAAGACTGAAAAAATTATTATTTATCACTTGCAAAACTCTGTTCCCGCTTTACCAAGCCGTTGGAAGGAATACCGAATAATAGATGACTTAGCCTTTTGTAAAACTCAGTTTCCCTTTATTGAGCCTTTGGAAGGAAGGAAGACTGAAAAGAAGACTATTCATTCCCTGCGAAACTCAGTTCACCTGTACTAAGACTTTGGAATTAAGACTGAAAAGGAGATTATTTGTCCCTTGTGAAACTCAGTTCCCCGTTACTAAGCCTTTGGAAAAAAGACTGAAAAAAAGATTGTTTATTACTTGCGAATCTCAGTTGTCCTTTAGTAAGCTTTTGCAAAGAAAACAGAAGAGAAGATTGTTTATCCCTTGTGAAACTCAGTTCCCCTTTACTGAGCCTTTGGAAAAAAAGACTGAAAAGAAGATTATTTGTCCCTTGTGAAACTTCCCCTTTACAAAGACTTTGGAAAAAAGACTGAAGAGAAGATTGTTTATCCCTTGCGAAGCTCAGTTCCCCTTTACTAAGCCTTTGGAAAAAAGACTCAAAAATAGATTATTCAGCTTTTGTGAAACTAGATTCCCCTTTACTAAGCCTTTGGAAGGAAAACCGAATAAAATATTATTTAGTATCTGTGAAGCTCACTTCCCCTGTACTAAGCGTTTGGAAGGAAGACTGAAAAGAAGGTTATTTATCTTTTGTGCAACTCAGTTCCCCGCTACTAAGCCTTTGGAATCAAGACTGAAAAAAGGATTATTTATGACTTGCAAAACTCAATTCCCCCTTTACCGAGCCGTTGGAAGGAAAACCGAGTAAAAGATGACTTAGCCTTTGGTAAAACTCACTCTCCTTTTACTTAGTCTTTGGAAAAAAGACTGAAAAAACTATTATCCAGCTTTTGTAAAATTTAATTTCCCTTTACTAAGCCTTTATAAGGAAAACCGAATAAAATATTACTTAGTATCTGTGAAGCTCACTTCCCCTGTACTAAGCCTTTGGAAGGAAAACTGACAAGAAGGTTATTTAACTTTCGTGCAACTCAGTTCCCCGCTACTAAGCCTTTGGAATCAAGACTGAAAAAAGGATTATTTATGACTTGCAAAACTCAATTCCCCCTTTACCAAGCCGTTGGAAGGAAAACCGAGTAAAAGATGACTTAGCCTTTTGTAAAACTTAGTCTCCCTTTACTAAGTGTTTGGAAAAAAAAAAACTGGAAAAAGGATTAACCAGCTTTTGTGAAACTAAATTCCCCTTTACTAAGCCTTTGGAAGAAAGACTGAAAAAAGGATTATTTATCACTTGCAAAACTCAGTTCCCCCTTTACCAAGCCGTTGGAAGGAAAACCAATTAAAAGATGACTTAGCCTTTTGTAAAACTCAGTTTCCTTTACTAAGACTTTGGAAGGAAGACTGAAAAGAAGATTGTTTATCCCTTGCGAAACTCAGTTCCCTCTTTACCAAGCCGTTGGAAGGAAAACCGAATAAAAGATGACTTAGCCTTTTGTAAAACTCAGTTTCCCTTTACTAAGCCTTTGAAAGGAAGACTGAAACGAAGATTATTTATCCCTTGCGAAACTCAGTTGCCCTTTCCTAAGCCTTTGGAAGGAAAACCGAATAAAAGATTATTTAGCCTCTGTGAAACTCACTTGCACTTTACTAAGACTTTGGAAGGAAGACTTACAAGAAGGTTATTTATCCCTAGTGAAACTCAGTTCACCTTTACTAAAACTTTGGAAGGAAGACTGGAACGAAGATTATTTATCCCTTGCGAAACTCAGTTCTCCTTTACTAAGCCTTTGGAAGAAAGACTGAAAAAATTATTATTTATCACTTGCAAAACTCTGTTCCCCTTTACCAAGCCGTTGGTAGGAAAACCGAATAAAAGATTTTTTTTTTTTTTTTTTCCGTGGTTGGTGAGAATTTTCAAAAGACACTATGAGACACCGTGTACTCATAGTAGTGTCAGATGTTTACTGACTAAACACACCCTTCCCTTTTATTATTTTTGTTTACTACAACTAAGTTTCCTTAACAAGTAGTTTAAGCTTCAATAATATTCGCGTGAGGCAGGTAGATTTTCAGCAAAATCACCTGCTAATGCCGTCATTATATGCGGTTGCTTCTTATTGCGCTAGATCGAACGGTTTCGTTCTTTGAAGTCGGCGCATAAGGTTTCTCACGTCCAATATTTGGAGTGTAGCATGGTTACAGTGACTATGAAGGCGAAGATGGAGCTTCCTAGCGAAGTTTGTTATTTCGTCGTTCACAGTTGCGATCCCTAAGTCTCTTTGTATATCATTGTTTCTAGTATACCAGGGAGCATTCACGATTCGTCTTATCACTTTATTTTGGAATGGTTGAATAAATTCTCTATTGCTTGCTTTAGTACAACCCCAGAGTTGTATGCCGTATGTCCATATAGGCTTAAGCACTTGCTTGTATATAAGCAGTTTGTTATGTACACTTAGCTTGGAATATCTTCCAAGGAGCCAATACATTTCTCTAAAACGATTTTCAAGCTCATCGCGTTTTTTTTTAACGTGCGTTTTCCACTTGAGCTTCGCATCTAGTGTCATCCCTAGATATTTAGCTTCATTTGCATGTGGTATTTGTACAGAGTTAATAAAAACGGGTAGATTGTTTATTTTCTTGTATGTAAAGTTCACATGCGTCGATTTAGTCTCGTTAAGAACAATGCGCCATTGTTTTGTCCAGTCACAGATTTTATTCAAAGCTTGTTGGAGTTTATCAGTTGCTGACTCAATTGAACTATCCGTTGCTAAAATTGCCGTATCGTCCGCGAACGTAGCTACTACGGTGCCTTCAGTTTGGGGTATGTCTCGAGTATACAGCAAAAATAAAATTGGACCAAGGACACTTCCTTGCGGAACTCCGGCTGCTATTTCCTTGAACTCGGAGTATTCAGTTCCGTGTTTAACACGAAATAGTCTATTTTCAAGGTAGGATTCTAAGATCTTATTCAGGTGTTCCGGCAGGACCTGTCTTAGTTTGTATTTCAGGCCATCGTGCCAAACCTTGTCAAAGGCCTGGGAGACGTCAAGAAAAGCGCTAGAGCAAATCTTTCGTCCTTCTAGGGCTTTTTCAATTTCATCGGTTATTCTGTAAACCTGGTCGATTGTGGAATGCTTGATTCTAAACCCGAATTGATGATCAGATATAAGTCGTCTTTCTTCAATAACTGGTTGTATGCGTTTCAATAGGAGCCTTTCAAATACCTTCGATATTATTGGAAGGAGCGATATTGGTCTGTACGATTTTTTGTCATTAGGAGATTTTCCCGGTTTCGGAACCATTATCACTTCTGCTACCTTCCACGCATCTGGAACGTGTAGCAATCTAAGCGAAGCGTTTATTAAATGCAGCAGTTTCATTAATGCTTTTTGTGGTAATTGCTTAAGGATTTGTCCGGTTATTAAATCAAAACCTGGGGCTTTGTTATTTTTCAGTTGTTTTATTTCTTTGTAAAGTTCGGTTAGTGACACTCTTTTTATTCTAAAGCTGTCAGATGTCATTGTCATACTTCTGTGATCCTCTATTAATATTTGACCATCAAATGGTTTAAACGTTTCCTCCAGATGTTTGGCAAAAAGTTCGGCCTTTTCTTTGTCATCTTTTGCCCACTCGCCATTGTCTTTTCTGATTGGTGCTGATTGCATTTGTGGTTTTTTTACGCTTTTTATAGCTTTCCAGAGCGAATAGTTTGTACTCTTTTCGGCTGTTAAGCCTTCAAGATAAACAGTGGTCTCGCTATTTTTTAACTCTTGAATCTCTTTTTTAAGTTTATTACTTAAGTAATTTGAGTATGTCTTATGTTGGGGGGCACGGGTTTGTTGCCATACTTTACGTGCTCTTCTCTTTTCACGAATGAGCTCTTTTATATCGGGCGGATAGTTAACTTCGCTGCGTTTGACTACTCTTCTCCTTAATGGAGTATTTTTCCATGCGGCATACTGAATAGATTCAATAAATTTATCGAGTTCGTCTTCTATTTCGAGTGGTGTTTTTAGTGACACGTTTAAGATAATATTTTCTTCGCAATCATTTTTAAAGCCGTTCCAGTTGGTTTTGTTGTTAGTTAATCTAGGCACGCCTTCTACTTTCATTAGTTGGTCACTTATTGTTAAGATTACCGGTGAGTGATCTGAGGAGAGATCAAAACTTTCCTCTACTTTTGCAAAACTTGGAGATACTCCCTTTGTTATGAAGAAGTCTATCAGGTCAGGTGTTTTTGCAGCATCGGAGGGCCAATATGTCGGTTGCCCTGTCGAATAGAAGTCAACCCCGCATTGCATACCAACTTCGTATAGGAGTCTACCTTTTGGCGAGTTATATCTTGAACCCCAAAAGGTGTGTTTTGCATTAAAGTCACCACCAATAATGAAATTCGTTCCAAACGAGTTGAAGACATCTACAAAGTCGTTACTTCTAATTGTGCATCGTGGGGGACAATAAATGGACGCGATGTTGTAGTATGAGTTCTTGTTTTTAACACGAACTGAAGTTGCTTGCATAATGTCAAGTTCAATCGTTGTATTCATGGAGTGCTTAATGCAGTCTTTGATGAATAGGGAGGATCCGCCTCTGGCTCTCCCAGAAGGATGATAAGCGTGATACGCACGAAATCCTCTTATTTTTACCTCAGATTCTTTTGTCAAATGAGTTTCAGATATCAAGCATATGTCAATATTGTCGTTTCGCAGGAATACCTCTAGTTCGGTGATTTTTTGTTGGAGGCCGTTTGCGTTCCATGTTAAAATTTTTAATAACCGTTTCATGATCATGTGGGAGTTCTTTTTGTTCGTGGTTTAAACTCGAGCTTGCTCAATTTGTCAAATATGGTCTTGTTAATCTTGGTTTGCTCCTCAAGTTTTGCGAGAATAATAGAGAAGACTTGCGAGATTGGGTCTACCGTAACACTAGGCGGTTTGTTTGCTTGTGATACGGTTTGAGCATATGATTGCACTCTTGGAGATTTTGGCTTTTCATTATTTTTTGTTAGAGGAACTTTGGTTTGGTCTTCTTTCGTCTTAGTTTTAGTGGGTTTAATTTCGTTCGTAACTTTTTCCTTAATAGTTACTCGTCTTTCTTTAATCAGCTGTGCGTTTTTGACTAAAGTATTCTTGAATGTATCGCGTCGTTTTTGGAGCTCCTTAGCTACTTCACAACCTCTATAGTTTGCTGGGTGGTTACCTTTGCAGTTTATGCACGTCGCCGGGGCTTGCCTATTAAGGTCACATCTTTCTGATAGGTGGTTACCAGCACATTTTACGCATTTTGGGTCTTTTTGGCAATATGCTTGGGTGTGATTGAAACCTTGGCAGCGTTTGCACTGTGGTATCGATCTTGTGTTCGTACGCATTGGTTCAATTTTAACTACGATATTTAAAATTGTTTTAATGTTGTAAACAACGTCTACATTTTCACTCCTATCGAAAGTGAGCATAAAGAGCGGGAGTCCATGCTTGGCCAAAGTTCCTGTCCTTGTTCCGTTTTCTGCTTTGTTGTTTTTAGTATATTAACTGCGTCGATAATTTTCAAACCTTTCGCTTTAAGATCTGTTATAACGTCGTCTTTAGTGCACGAAGGGTGGAGACCCCTTGCTATTACACGTAGTGGTCTTTCTGACTTATTTTCATAAGTGTACCATTGGATCTTTTCCGCGTTTAACTTCTTGGATATGGCTCGGTAGCCTTCGGAGTCAGCTACGTTAATTTTCCAAGCATTGTTTCGGAATGACGTGACCTTAAACTCCGACGTCACAGTTCCTTTGAGAAGGCGATGTAGTTCATTGTACTCCGTAATCCCGACTACGTTTATTGCAGGCGGAGGACGTAATTTATCCTGAGCTTGTTTCTTCTTCGGCTCGTTTTCGTTGTTTTGTTTCCGTGGCTCGATTTCGGGTGAAGAACCGGCTCTTCGCTTTTTACTGGGTCTTTTCTTTTCTACCCAATTTGTTTCGCGTGCTAGCTCTTCTTCATCCGTGTGATAATTGGGACTAGCTGCATGAGACAGAGTAACTTCACGTTCTTTGTGCGAAAGAGAATTCTTTAGAGAATGGTTTTCTTCTTTTAGTGAATCTATTTCTCTCTTGAGTTCTCGGTAGAGAAGATCCATTTTGTTAAGCTTAATACGGAGTTCATTGTTTTCCTCCTCAAAACTTTTACAAATCGCTGAGTCCCTTTTTCCTTGCGCTTGCACATCCGGCGGACTTCTTTTTCCGGAGACGGTCGGTCTTGATGGTGGAGACCGAGTTACCCTTGAATTTTTCACGAAGGGATTTATTAAATGCAATAATTGGCTCTCCCCAGAATCCGTAGAGCCTACCTCCGAAGAGGGTGGATTTTCCAGTGAACCTGGACTGCCACCTGGGGTACTATATCTATTTGTTTTACTCATTGCATATTATGTATACATCTTATCCCTGGTATACGAAGGGTGGATTTTAGTCGCCTCTTACGACAGGCATACCTACCTCGGGTATATTCTGGCCCCTACCCGAAGGGGGTAGATGACTTAGCCTTTTGTAAAACTCAGTTTCCCTTTACTAAGCCTTTGAAAGGAAGACTGAAACGAAGATTATTTATCCCTTGCGAAACTCAGTTGCCCTTTCCTAAGCCTTTGGAAGGAAAACCGAATAAAAGATTATTTAGCCTCTGTGAAACTCACTTGCACTTTACTAAGACTTTGGAAGGAAGACTTACAAGAAGGTTATTTATCCCTTGTGAAACTCAGTTCACCTTTACTAAAACTTTGGAAGGAAGACTGGAACGAAGATTATTTATCCCTTGCGAAACTCAGTTGTCCTTTACCAAGCCGTTGGAAGGAATACCGAATAAAAGATGACTTAGCCTTTTGTAAAACTCAGTTTCCCTTTATTGAGCCTTTGGAAGGAAGGAAGACTGAAAAGAAGACTATTTGTCCCTTGTGAAACTCAGTTCCCCGTTACTAAGCCTTTGGAAAAAAGACTGAGAAAAAGATTGTTTATCCCTTGCGAATCTCAGATGTACTTTAGTAAGCTTTTGGAAAGAAGACAGAAGAGAAGATTGTTTATCCCTTGTGAAACTCAGTTCCCCTTTACTGAGCCTTTGGAAGGAAGACTGAAGAAGGATTATTTATCACTTGCAAAACTCAGTTCCCCCTTTACCAAGCCGTTGGAAGGAAAACCGAATAAAAGATGACTTAGCCTTTTGTAAAACTCAGTTTCCTTTACTAAGACTTTGGAAGGAAGACTGAAACGAAAATTATTTATCCCTTGCGAAACTCAGTTCTCCTTTACTAAGCCTTTGGAAGAAAGACTGAAAAAAGGATTATTTATCACTTGCAAAACTCAGTTCCCCCTTTACCAAGCCGTTGGAAGGAAAACCGAATAAAAGATGACTTAGCCTTTTGTAAAACTCAGTTTCCTTTACTAAGACTTTGAAAGGAAGACTGAAAAGAAGATTGTTTATCCCTTGCGAAACTCAGTTCCCCCTTTACCAAGCCGTTGGAAGGAAAATCGAATAAAAGATGACTTAGCCTTTTGTAAAACTCAGTTTCCCTTTACTAAGCCTTTGAAAGGAAGACTGAAACGAAGATTATTTATCCCTTGCGAAACTCAGTTGCCCTTTCCTAAGCTTTTGGAAGGAAAACCGAATAAAAGATTATTTAGCCTCTGTGAAACTCACTTGCACTTTACTAAGACTTTGGAAGGAAGACTTACAAGAAGGTTATTTATCCCTTGTGAAACTCAGTTCACCTTTATTAAAACTTTGGAAGGAAGACTGGAACGAAGATTATTTATCCCTTCCGAAACTCAGTTCTCCTTTACTAAGAATTTGGAAGAAAGACTGAAAAAATTATTATTTATCACTTGCAAAACTCTGTTCCCCCTTTATCAAGCCGTTGGAAGGAATACCGAATAAAAGATGACTTAGCCTTTTGTAAAACTCAGTTTCCCTTTATTGAGCCTTTGGAAGGAAGAAAGACTGAAAAGAAGACTATTTATCCCCTGCGAAACTCAGTTCACCTTTACTAAGACTTTGGAAGGAAGAATGAAAAGAAGATTATTTATCTTTTGCGAAATGCAGTTGCCCCTTCCTCAGCCTTTGGAAGGGAAACTGAATAAAAGATGACTTAGCTTTTGTAAAACTCACTTAACCTTTACTAAGACTTTGGAATTAAGACTGAAAAGGAGATTATTTGTCCTTTGTGAAACTCAGTTCCCCGTTACTAAGCCTTTGGAAAAAAGACTGAAAAAAAGATTATTTATCCCTTGCGAAACTCAGTTTCCCTTTACTAAGCCTTTGGATTAAAACCGAATAAAATATTATTTAGCCTTTTTGAAACTCACTTGCACTTTACTAAGACTTTGGAAGGAAGACTTACAAGAAGGTTATTTATCCCTAGTGAAACTCAGTTCACCTTTACTAAAACTTTGGAAGGAAGACTGGAACGAAGATTATTTATCCCTTGCGAAACTCAGTTCTCCTTTACTAAGCCTTTGGAAGAAAGACTGAAAAAATTATTATTTATCACTTGCAAAACTCTGTTCCCCTTTACCAAGCCGTTGGTAGGAAAACCGAATAAAAGATTTTTTTTTTTTTTTTTTCCGTGGTTGGTGAGAATTTTCAAAAGACACTATGAGACACCGTGTACTCATAGTAGTGTCAGATGTTTACTGACTAAACACACCCTTCCCTTTTATTATTTTTGTTTACTACAACTAAGTTTCCTTAACAAGTAGTTTAAGCTTCAATAATATTCGCGTGAGGCAGGTAGATTTTCAGCAAAATCACCTGCTAATGCCGTCATTATATGCGGTTGCTTCTTATTGCGCTAGATCGAACGGTTTCGTTCTTTGAAGTCGGCGCATAAGGTTTCTCACGTCCAATATTTGGAGTGTAGCATGGTTACAGTGACTATGAAGGCGAAGATGGAGCTTCCTAGCGAAGTTTGTTATTTCGTCGTTCACAGTTGCGATCCCTAAGTCTCTTTGTATATCATTGTTTCTAGTATACCAGGGAGCATTCACGATTCGTCTTATCACTTTATTTTGGAATGGTTGAATAAATTCTCTATTGCTTGCTTTAGTACAACCCCAGAGTTGTATGCCGTATGTCCATATAGGCTTAAGCACTTGCTTGTATATAAGCAGTTTGTTATGTACACTTAGCTTGGAATATCTTCCAAGGAGCCAATACATTTCTCTAAAACGATTTTCAAGCTCATCGCGTTTTTTTTTAACGTGCGTTTTCCACTTGAGCTTCGCATCTAGTGTCATCCCTAGATATTTAGCTTCATTTGCATGTGGTATTTGTACAGAGTTAATAAAAACGGGTAGATTGTTTATTTTCTTGTATGTAAAGTTCACATGCGTCGATTTAGTCTCGTTAAGAACAATGCGCCATTGTTTTGTCCAGTCACAGATTTTATTCAAAGCTTGTTGGAGTTTATCAGTTGCTGACTCAATTGAACTATCCGTTGCTAAAATTGCCGTATCGTCCGCGAACGTAGCTACTACGGTGCCTTCAGTTTGGGGTATGTCTCGAGTATACAGCAAAAATAAAATTGGACCAAGGACACTTCCTTGCGGAACTCCGGCTGCTATTTCCTTGAACTCGGAGTATTCAGTTCCGTGTTTAACACGAAATAGTCTATTTTCAAGGTAGGATTCTAAGATCTTATTCAGGTGTTCCGGCAGGACCTGTCTTAGTTTGTATTTCAGGCCATCGTGCCAAACCTTGTCAAAGGCCTGGGAGACGTCAAGAAAAGCGCTAGAGCAAATCTTTCGTCCTTCTAGGGCTTTTTCAATTTCATCGGTTATTCTGTAAACCTGGTCGATTGTGGAATGCTTGATTCTAAACCCGAATTGATGATCAGATATAAGTCGTCTTTCTTCAATAACTGGTTGTATGCGTTTCAATAGGAGCCTTTCAAATACCTTCGATATTATTGGAAGGAGCGATATTGGTCTGTACGATTTTTTGTCATTAGGAGATTTTCCCGGTTTCGGAACCATTATCACTTCTGCTACCTTCCACGCATCTGGAACGTGTAGCAATCTAAGCGAAGCGTTTATTAAATGCAGCAGTTTCATTAATGCTTTTTGTGGTAATTGCTTAAGGATTTGTCCGGTTATTAAATCAAAACCTGGGGCTTTGTTATTTTTCAGTTGTTTTATTTCTTTGTAAAGTTCGGTTAGTGACACTCTTTTTATTCTAAAGCTGTCAGATGTCATTGTCATACTTCTGTGATCCTCTATTAATATTTGACCATCAAATGGTTTAAACGTTTCCTCCAGATGTTTGGCAAAAAGTTCGGCCTTTTCTTTGTCATCTTTTGCCCACTCGCCATTGTCTTTTCTGATTGGTGCTGATTGCATTTGTGGTTTTTTTACGCTTTTTATAGCTTTCCAGAGCGAATAGTTTGTACTCTTTTCGGCTGTTAAGCCTTCAAGATAAACAGTGGTCTCGCTATTTTTTAACTCTTGAATCTCTTTTTTAAGTTTATTACTTAAGTAATTTGAGTATGTCTTATGTTGGGGGGCACGGGTTTGTTGCCATACTTTACGTGCTCTTCTCTTTTCACGAATGAGCTCTTTTATATCGGGCGGATAGTTAACTTCGCTGCGTTTGACTACTCTTCTCCTTAATGGAGTATTTTTCCATGCGGCATACTGAATAGATTCAATAAATTTATCGAGTTCGTCTTCTATTTCGAGTGGTGTTTTTAGTGACACGTTTAAGATAATATTTTCTTCGCAATCATTTTTAAAGCCGTTCCAGTTGGTTTTGTTGTTAGTTAATCTAGGCACGCCTTCTACTTTCATTAGTTGGTCACTTATTGTTAAGATTACCGGTGAGTGATCTGAGGAGAGATCAAAACTTTCCTCTACTTTTGCAAAACTTGGAGATACTCCCTTTGTTATGAAGAAGTCTATCAGGTCAGGTGTTTTTGCAGCATCGGAGGGCCAATATGTCGGTTGCCCTGTCGAATAGAAGTCAACCCCGCATTGCATACCAACTTCGTATAGGAGTCTACCTTTTGGCGAGTTATATCTTGAACCCCAAAAGGTGTGTTTTGCATTAAAGTCACCACCAATAATGAAATTCGTTCCAAACGAGTTGAAGACATCTACAAAGTCGTTACTTCTAATTGTGCATCGTGGGGGACAATAAATGGACGCGATGTTGTAGTATGAGTTCTTGTTTTTAACACGAACTGAAGTTGCTTGCATAATGTCAAGTTCAATCGTTGTATTCATGGAGTGCTTAATGCAGTCTTTGATGAATAGGGAGGATCCGCCTCTGGCTCTCCCAGAAGGATGATAAGCGTGATACGCACGAAATCCTCTTATTTTTACCTCAGATTCTTTTGTCAAATGAGTTTCAGATATCAAGCATATGTCAATATTGTCGTTTCGCAGGAATACCTCTAGTTCGGTGATTTTTTGTTGGAGGCCGTTTGCGTTCCATGTTAAAATTTTTAATAACCGTTTCATGATCATGTGGGAGTTCTTTTTGTTCGTGGTTTAAACTCGAGCTTGCTCAATTTGTCAAATATGGTCTTGTTAATCTTGGTTTGCTCCTCAAGTTTTGCGAGAATAATAGAGAAGACTTGCGAGATTGGGTCTACCGTAACACTAGGCGGTTTGTTTGCTTGTGATACGGTTTGAGCATATGATTGCACTCTTGGAGATTTTGGCTTTTCATTATTTTTTGTTAGAGGAACTTTGGTTTGGTCTTCTTTCGTCTTAGTTTTAGTGGGTTTAATTTCGTTCGTAACTTTTTCCTTAATAGTTACTCGTCTTTCTTTAATCAGCTGTGCGTTTTTGACTAAAGTATTCTTGAATGTATCGCGTCGTTTTTGGAGCTCCTTAGCTACTTCACAACCTCTATAGTTTGCTGGGTGGTTACCTTTGCAGTTTATGCACGTCGCCGGGGCTTGCCTATTAAGGTCACATCTTTCTGATAGGTGGTTACCAGCACATTTTACGCATTTTGGGTCTTTTTGGCAATATGCTTGGGTGTGATTGAAACCTTGGCAGCGTTTGCACTGTGGTATCGATCTTGTGTTCGTACGCATTGGTTCAATTTTAACTACGATATTTAAAATTGTTTTAATGTTGTAAACAACGTCTACATTTTCACTCCTATCGAAAGTGAGCATAAAGAGCGGGAGTCCATGCTTGGCCAAAGTTCCTGTCCTTGTTCCGTTTTCTGCTTTGTTGTTTTTAGTATATTAACTGCGTCGATAATTTTCAAACCTTTCGCTTTAAGATCTGTTATAACGTCGTCTTTAGTGCACGAAGGGTGGAGACCCCTTGCTATTACACGTAGTGGTCTTTCTGACTTATTTTCATAAGTGTACCATTGGATCTTTTCCGCGTTTAACTTCTTGGATATGGCTCGGTAGCCTTCGGAGTCAGCTACGTTAATTTTCCAAGCATTGTTTCGGAATGACGTGACCTTAAACTCCGACGTCACAGTTCCTTTGAGAAGGCGATGTAGTTCATTGTACTCCGTAATCCCGACTACGTTTATTGCAGGCGGAGGACGTAATTTATCCTGAGCTTGTTTCTTCTTCGGCTCGTTTTCGTTGTTTTGTTTCCGTGGCTCGATTTCGGGTGAAGAACCGGCTCTTCGCTTTTTACTGGGTCTTTTCTTTTCTACCCAATTTGTTTCGCGTGCTAGCTCTTCTTCATCCGTGTGATAATTGGGACTAGCTGCATGAGACAGAGTAACTTCACGTTCTTTGTGCGAAAGAGAATTCTTTAGAGAATGGTTTTCTTCTTTTAGTGAATCTATTTCTCTCTTGAGTTCTCGGTAGAGAAGATCCATTTTGTTAAGCTTAATACGGAGTTCATTGTTTTCCTCCTCAAAACTTTTACAAATCGCTGAGTCCCTTTTTCCTTGCGCTTGCACATCCGGCGGACTTCTTTTTCCGGAGACGGTCGGTCTTGATGGTGGAGACCGAGTTACCCTTGAATTTTTCACGAAGGGATTTATTAAATGCAATAATTGGCTCTCCCCAGAATCCGTAGAGCCTACCTCCGAAGAGGGTGGATTTTCCAGTGAACCTGGACTGCCACCTGGGGTACTATATCTATTTGTTTTACTCATTGCATATTATGTATACATCTTATCCCTGGTATACGAAGGGTGGATTTTAGTCGCCTCTTACGACAGGCATACCTACCTCGGGTATATTCTGGCCCCTACCCGAAGGGGGTAGATGACTTAGCCTTTTGTAAAACTCAGTTTCCCTTTACTAAGCCTTTGAAAGGAAGACTGAAACGAAGATTATTTATCCCTTGCGAAACTCAGTTGCCCTTTCCTAAGCCTTTGGAAGGAAAACCGAATAAAAGATTATTTAGCCTCTGTGAAACTCACTTGCACTTTACTAAGACTTTGGAAGGAAGACTTACAAGAAGGTTATTTATCCCTTGTGAAACTCAGTTCACCTTTACTAAAACTTTGGAAGGAAGACTGGAACGAAGATTATTTATCCCTTGCGAAACTCAGTTGTCCTTTACCAAGCCGTTGGAAGGAATACCGAATAAAAGATGACTTAGCCTTTTGTAAAACTCAGTTTCCCTTTATTGAGCCTTTGGAAGGAAGGAAGACTGAAAAGAAGACTATTTGTCCCTTGTGAAACTCAGTTCCCCGTTACTAAGCCTTTGGAAAAAAGACTGAGAAAAAGATTGTTTATCCCTTGCGAATCTCAGATGTACTTTAGTAAGCTTTTGGAAAGAAGACAGAAGAGAAGATTGTTTATCCCTTGTGAAACTCAGTTCCCCTTTACTGAGCCTTTGGAAGGAAGACTGAAGAAGGATTATTTATCACTTGCAAAACTCAGTTCCCCCTTTACCAAGCCGTTGGAAGGAAAACCGAATAAAAGATGACTTAGCCTTTTGTAAAACTCAGTTTCCTTTACTAAGACTTTGGAAGGAAGACTGAAACGAAAATTATTTATCCCTTGCGAAACTCAGTTCTCCTTTACTAAGCCTTTGGAAGAAAGACTGAAAAAAGGATTATTTATCACTTGCAAAACTCAGTTCCCCCTTTACCAAGCCGTTGGAAGGAAAACCGAATAAAAGATGACTTAGCCTTTTGTAAAACTCAGTTTCCTTTACTAAGACTTTGAAAGGAAGACTGAAAAGAAGATTGTTTATCCCTTGCGAAACTCAGTTCCCCCTTTACCAAGCCGTTGGAAGGAAAATCGAATAAAAGATGACTTAGCCTTTTGTAAAACTCAGTTTCCCTTTACTAAGCCTTTGAAAGGAAGACTGAAACGAAGATTATTTATCCCTTGCGAAACTCAGTTGCCCTTTCCTAAGCTTTTGGAAGGAAAACCGAATAAAAGATTATTTAGCCTCTGTGAAACTCACTTGCACTTTACTAAGACTTTGGAAGGAAGACTTACAAGAAGGTTATTTATCCCTTGTGAAACTCAGTTCACCTTTATTAAAACTTTGGAAGGAAGACTGGAACGAAGATTATTTATCCCTTCCGAAACTCAGTTCTCCTTTACTAAGAATTTGGAAGAAAGACTGAAAAAATTATTATTTATCACTTGCAAAACTCTGTTCCCCCTTTATCAAGCCGTTGGAAGGAATACCGAATAAAAGATGACTTAGCCTTTTGTAAAACTCAGTTTCCCTTTATTGAGCCTTTGGAAGGAAGAAAGACTGAAAAGAAGACTATTTATCCCCTGCGAAACTCAGTTGTCCTTTACCAAGCCGTTGGAAGGAATACCGAATAAAAGATGACTTAGCCTTTTGTAAAACTCAGTTTCCCTTTACTAAGACTTTGGAAGGAAGAATGAAAAGAAGATTATTTATCTTTTGCGAAATGCAGTTGCCCCTTCCTCAGCCTTTGGAAGGGAAACTGAATAAAAGATGACTTAGCTTTTGTAAAACTCACTTAACCTTTACTAAGACTTTGGAATTAAGACTGAAAAGGAGATTATTTGTCCTTTGTGAAACTCAGTTCCCCGTTACTAAGCCTTTGGAAAAAAGACTGAAAAAAAGATTATTTATCCCTTGCGAAACTCAGTTTCCCTTTACTAAGCCTTTGGATTAAAACCGAATAAAATATTATTTAGCCTTTGTGAAACTCAGTTCCACTTTACTAAGCCTTCGGAAGGAAGACAGAAAAAGGGATTATTTATCACTTGCGAAACTCAGTTGCCCTTTACTAAGCCTTTGGAAGGAAGACTGACAAGAAGGTTATTTATCCCTTGGTAAAACTCAGTTCCCCTTTACCAAGCCTTTGAAAGGAAGACTGATAAAAGGATTATTTATTACTTGTAAAACTCAGTTCCCTCTTTACAAAGCCTTTGGAATGGAAACTGTAAACGCTGACTTAGCTTTTGTACAACTCAGTTAGCCTTTACTAAGCCTTTGAAAGGAAGACTGCAAAGAAGACTATTCATCCCTTGTGAAACTTCCCCTTTTCTAAGCCTTTTTAAAAAAGACTGAAGAAAATATTATTTATCCCTTGTGAAGCTCAGTACCCCTTCACTAAGCCTTTGGAAAAAAGACTCAAAAAAAAATTATTCAGCTTTTGTGAAACTAAATTCCCCTTTACTAAGCCTTTGGAAGGAAGACTGACAAGAAGGTTATTTATCTTTTGTGAAACTTAGTTCCCCTTTACTAAGCCTTTGGAAGGAACACTGAAAAGAAGATTATTTGTCCCTTGTGAAACTTCCCTTTTACTAAGGATTTGGAAAAAAGACTGAAGAAAAGATTATTTATCCCTTGCGAAGCTCAGTTCCCCTTTACTAAGCCTTTGGAAAAAAGACTCAAAAAAAGATTGTTTATCGCTTGCGAATCTCAGTTGTCCTTTAGTAAGCTTTTGGAAAGAAGACAGAAGAGAAGATTGCTTGGAAAAAAGACTCAAAAAAAGATTATTCAGCTTTTGTGAAACTAAATTCCCCTTTACTAAGCCTTTGGAAGGAAAACCGAGTAAAAGATTTTTTTTTTCCGTGGGTTGGTGAGAATCTTCAAAAGACACTATGAGACACCGTGTACTCATAGTAGTGTCAGATTTTTACTGACTAAACACACCCTTCCCTTTTATTGTTTTTGTTTACTACAACTAAGTTTCCTTAACAAGTAGTTTAAGCTTCAATAATATTCGCGTGAGGCAGGTAGATTTTCAGCAAAATCACCTGCTAATGCCGTCATTATATGCGGTTGCTTCTTATTGCGCTAGATCGAACGGTTTCGTTCTTTGAAGTCGGCGCATAAGGTTTCTCACGTCCAATATTTGGAGTATAGCATGGTTACAGCGACTATGAAGGCGAAGATGGAGCTTCCTAGCGAAGTTTGTTATTTCGTCGTTCACAGTTGCGATCCCTAAGTCTCTTTGTGTATCATTGTTTCTAATATACCAGGGAGCATTTACGATTCGTCTTATCACTTTATTTTGGAATGATTGAATAAATTCTCTATTGCTTCCTTTAGTACAACCCCAGAGTTGTATGCCGTATGTCCATATAGGCTTAAGCACTTGCTTGTATATAAGCAGTTTGTTATGTACACTTAGCTTGGAATATCTTCCAAGGAGCCAATACATTTCTCTAAAACGATTTTCAAGCTCATCGCGTTTTTTTTTAACGTGCGTTTTCCACTTGAGCTTCGCATCTAGTGTCATCCCTAGATATTTAGCTTCATTTGCATGTGGTATTTGTACAGAGTTAATAAAAACGGGTAGATTGTTTATTTTCTTGTATGTAAAGTTCACATGCGTCGATTTAGTCTCGTTAAGAACAATGCGCCATTGTTTTGTCCAGTCACAGATTTTATTCAAAGCTTGTTGGAGTTTATCAGTTGCTGACTCAATTGAACTATCCGTTGCTAAAATTGCCGTATCGTCCGCGAACGTAGCTACTACGGTGCCTTCAGTTTGGGGTATGTCTCGAGTATACAGCAAAAATAAAATTGGACCAAGGACACTTCCTTGCGGAACTCCGGCTGCTATTTCCTTGAACTCGGAGTATTCAGTTCCGTGTTTAACACGAAATAGTCTATTTTCAAGGTAGGATTCTAAGATCTTATTCAGGTGTTCCGGCAGGACCTGTCTTAGTTTGTATTTCAGGCCATCGCGCCAAACCTTGTCAAAGGCCTGGGAGACGTCAAGAAAAGCGCTAGAGCAAATCTTTCGTCCTTCTAGGGCTTTTTCAATTTCATCGGTTATTCTGTAAACCTGGTCGATTGTGGAATGCTTGATTCTAAACCCGAATTGATGATCAGATATAAGTCGTCTTTCTTCAATAACTGGTTGTATGCGTTTCAATAGGAGCCTTTCAAATACCTTCGATATTATTGGAAGGAGCGATATTGGTCTGTACGATTTTTTGTCATTAGGAGATTTTCCCGGTTTCGGAACCATTATCACTTCTGCTACCTTCCACGCATCTGGAACGTGTAGCAATCTAAGCGAAGCGTTTATTAAATGCAGCAGTTTCATTAATGCTTTTTGTGGTAATTGCTTAAGGATTTGTCCGGTTATTAAATCAAAACCTGGGGCTTTGTTATTTTTCAGTTGTTTTATTTCTTTGTAAAGTTCGGTTAGTGACACTCTTTTTATTCTAAAGCTGTCAGATGTCATTGTCATACTTCTGTGATCCTCTATTAATATTTGACCATCAAATGGTTTAAACGTTTCCTCCAGATGTTTGGCAAAAAGGTCGGCCTTTTCTTTGTCATCTTTTGCCCACTCGCCATTGTCTTTTCTGATTGGTGCTGATTGCATTTGTGGTTTTTTTACGCTTTTTATAGCTTTCCAGAGCGAATAGTTTGTACTCTTTTCGGCTGTTAAGCCTTCAAGATAAACAGTGGTCTCGCTATTTTTTAACTCTTGAATCTCTTTTTTAAGTTTATTACTTAAGTAATTTGAGTATGTCTTATGTTGGGGGGCACGGGTTTGTTGCCATACTTTACGTGCTCTTCTCTTTTCACGAATGAGCTCTTTTATATCGGGCGGATAGTTAACTTCGCTGCGTTTGACTACTCTTCTCCTTAATGGAGTATTTTTCCATGCGGCATACTGAATAGATTCAATAAATTTATCGAGTTCGTCTACTATTTCGAGTGGTGTTTTTAGTGACACGTTTAAGATAATATTTTCTTCGCAATCATTTTTAAAGCCGTTCCAGTTGGTTTTGTTGTTAGTTAATCTAGGCACGCCTTCTACTTTCATTAGTTGGTCACTTATTGTTAAGATTACCGGTGAGTGATCTGAGGAGAGATCAAAACTTTCCTCTACTTTTGCAAAACTTGGAGATACTCCCTTTGTTATGAAGAAGTCTATCAGGTCAGGTGTTTTTGCAGCATCGGAGGGCCAATATGTCGGTTGCCCTGTCGAATAGAAGTCAACCCCGCATTGCATACCAACTTCGTATAGGAGTCTACCTTTTGGCGAGTTATATCTTGAACCCCAAAAGGTGTGTTTTGCATTAAAGTCACCACCAATAATGAAATTCGTTCCAAACGAGTTGAAGACATCTACAAAGTCGTTACTTCTAATTGTGCATCGTGGGGGACAATAAATGGACGCGATGTTGTAGTATGAGTTCTTGTTTTTAACACGAACTGAAGTTGCTTGCATAATGTCAAGTTCAATCGTTGTATTCATGGAGTGCTTAATGCAGTCTTTGATGAATAGGGAGGATCCGCCTCTGGCTCTCCCAGAAGGATGATAAGCGTGATACGCACGAAATCCTCTTATTTTTACCTCAGATTCTTTTGTCAAATGAGTTTCAGATATCAAGCATATGTCAATATTGTCGTTTCGCAGGAATACCTCTAGTTCGGTGATTTTTTGTTGGAGGCCGTTTGCGTTCCATGTTAAAATTTTTAATAACCGTTTCATGATCATGTGGGAGTTCTTTTTGTTCGTGGTTTAAACTCGAGCTTGCTCAATTTGTCAAATATGGTCTTGTTAATCTTGGTTTGCTCCTCAAGTTTTGCGAGAATAATAGAGAAGACTTGCGAGATTGGGTCTACCGTAACACTAGGCGGTTTGTTTGCTTGTGATACGGTTTGAGCATATGATTGCACTCTTGGAGATTTTGGCTTTTCATTATTTTTTGTTAGAGGAACTTTGGTTTGGTCTTCTTTCGTCTTAGTTTTAGTGGGTTTAATTTCGTTCGTAACTTTTTCCTTAATAGTTACTCGTCTTTCTTTAATCAGCTGTGCGTTTTTGACTAAAGTATTCTTGAATGTATCGCGTCGTTTTTGGAGCTCCTTAGCTACTTCACAACCTCTATAGTTTGCTGGGTGGTTACCTTTGCAGTTTATGCACGTCGCCGGGGCTTGCCTATTAAGGTCACATCTTTCTGATAGGTGGTTACCAGCACATTTTACGCATTTTGGGTCTTTTTGGCAATATGCTTGGGTGTGATTGAAACCTTGGCAGCGTTTGCACTGTGGTATCGATCTTGTGTTCGTACGCATTGGTTCAATTTTAACTACGATATTTAAAATTGTTTTAATGTTGTAAATAACGTCTACATTTTCACTCCTATCGAAAGTGAGCATAAAGAGCGGGAGTCCATGCTTGGCCAAAATTTCCTGTCCTTGTTCCGTTTTCTGCTTTGTTGTTTTTAGTATATTAACTGCGTCGATAATTTTCAAACCTTTCGCTTTAAGATCTGTTATAACGTCGTCTTTAGTGCACGAAGGGTGGAGACCCCTTGCTATTACACGTAGTGGTCTTTCTGACTTATTTTCATAAGTGTACCATTGGATCTTTTCCGCGTTTAACTTCTTGGATATGGCTCGGTAGCCTTCGGGGTCAGCTACGTTAATTTTCCAAGCATTGTTTCGGAATGACGTGACCTTAAACTCCGACGTCACAGTTCCTTTGAGAAGGCGATGTAGTTCATTGTACTCCGTAATCCCGACTACGTTTATTGCAGGCGGAGGACGTAATTTATCCTGAGCTTGTTTCTTCTTCGGCTCGTTTTCGTTGTTTTGTTTCCGTGGCTCGATTTCGGGTGAAGAACCGGCTCTTCGCTTTTTACTGGGTCTTTTCTTTTCTACCCAATTTGTTTCGCGTGCTAGCTCTTCTTCATCCGTGTGATAATTGGGACTAGCTGCATGAGACAGAGTAACTTCACGTTCTTTGTGCGAAAGAGAATTCTTTAGAGAATGGTTTTCTTCTTTTAGTGAATCTATTTCTCTCTTGAGTTCTCGGTAGAGAAGATCCATTTTGTTAAGCTTAATACGGAGTTCATTGTTTTCCTCCTCAAAACTTTTACAAATCGCTGAGTCCCTTTTTCCTTGCGCTTGCGCATCCGGCGGACTTCTTTTTCCGGAGACGGTCGGTCTTGATGGTGGAGACCGAGTTACCCTTGAATTTTTCACGAAGGGATTTATTAAATGCAATAATTGGCTCTCCCCAGAATCCGTAGAGCCTACCTCCGAAGAGGGTGGATTTTCCAGTGAACCTGGACTGCCACCTGGGGTACTATATCTATTTGTTTTACTCATTGCATATTATGTATACATCTTATCCCTGGTATACGAAGGGTGGATTTTAGTCGCCTCTTACGACAGGCATACCTACCTCGGGTATATTCTGGCCCCTACCCGAAGGGGGTAGATGACTTAGCCTTTTGTAAAACTCAGTTTCCCTTTACTAAGCCTTTGAAAGGAAGACTGAAACGAAGATTATTTATCCCTTGCGAAACTCAGTTGCCCTTTCCTAAGCCTTTGGAAGGAAAACCGAATAAAAGATTATTTAGCCTCTGTGAAACTCACTTGCACTTTACTAAGACTTTGGAAGGAAGACTTACAAGAAGGTTATTTATCCCTTGTGAAACTCAGTTCACCTTTACTAAAACTTTGGAAGGAAGACTGGAACGAAGATTATTTATCCCTTGCGAAACTCAGTTGTCCTTTACCAAGCCGTTGGAAGGAATACCGAATAAAAGATGACTTAGCCTTTTGTAAAACTCAGTTTCCCTTTATTGAGCCTTTGGAAGGAAGGAAGACTGAAAAGAAGACTATTTATCCCCTGCGAAACTCAGTTCACCTTTACTAAGACTTTGGAATTAAGACTGAAAAGGAGATTATTTGTCCCTTGTGAAACTCAGTTCCCCGTTACTAAGCCTTTGGAAAAAAGACTGAGAAAAAGATTGTTTATCCCTTGCGAATCTCAGATGTACTTTAGTAAGCTTTTGGAAAGAAGACAGAAGAGAAGATTGTTTATCCCTTGTGAAACTCAGTTCCCCTTTACTGAGCCTTTGGAAGGAAGACTGAAGAAGGATTATTTATCACTTGCAAAACTCAGTTCCCCCTTTACCAAGCCGTTGGAAGGAAAACCGAATAAAAGATGACTTAGCCTTTTGTAAAACTCAGTTTCCTTTACTAAGACTTTGGAAGGAAGACTGAAACGAAAATTATTTATCCCTTGCGAAACTCAGTTCTCCTTTACTAAGCCTTTGGAAGAAAGACTGAAAAAAGGATTATTTATCACTTGCAAAACTCAGTTCCCCCTTTACCAAGCCGTTGGAAGGAAAACCGAATAAAAGATGACTTAGCCTTTTGTAAAACTCAGTTTCCTTTACTAAGACTTTGAAAGGAAGACTGAAAAGAAGATTGTTTATCCCTTGCGAAACTCAGTTCCCCCTTTACCAAGCCGTTGGAAGGAAAATCGAATAAAAGATGACTTAGCCTTTTGTAAAACTCAGTTTCCCTTTACTAAGCCTTTGAAAGGAAGACTGAAACGAAGATTATTTATCCCTTGCGAAACTCAGTTGCCCTTTCCTAAGCTTTTGGAAGGAAAACCGAATAAAAGATTATTTAGCCTCTGTGAAACTCACTTGCACTTTACTAAGACTTTGGAAGGAAGACTTACAAGAAGGTTATTTATCCCTTGTGAAACTCAGTTCACCTTTATTAAAACTTTGGAAGGAAGACTGGAACGAAGATTATTTATCCCTTCCGAAACTCAGTTCTCCTTTACTAAGAATTTGGAAGAAAGACTGAAAAAATTATTATTTATCACTTGCAAAACTCAGTTGCCCTTTACTAAGCCTTTGGAAGGAATACCGAATAAAAGATGACTTAGCCTTTTGTAAAACTCAGTTTCCCTTTATTGAGCCTTTGGAAGGAAGAAAGACTGAAAAGAAGACTATTTATCCCCTGCGAAACTCAGTTCACCTTTACTAAGACTTTGGAAGGAAGAATGAAAAGAAGATTATTTATCTTTTGCGAAATGCAGTTGCCCCTTCCTCAGCCTTTGGAAGGGAAACTGAATAAAAGATGACTTAGCTTTTGTAAAACTCACTTAACCTTTACTAAGACTTTGGAATTAAGACTGAAAAGGAGATTATTTGTCCTTTGTGAAACTCAGTTCCCCGTTACTAAGCCTTTGGAAAAAAGACTGAAAAAAAGATTATTTATCACTTGCGAAACTCAGTTGCCCTTTACTAAGCCTTTGGAAGGAAGACTGACAAGAAGGTTATTTATCCCTTGGTAAAACTCAGTTCCCCTTTACCAAGCCTTTGAAAGGAAGACTGATAAAAGGATTATTTATTACTTGTAAAACTCAGTTCCCTCTTTACAAAGCCTTTGGAATGGAAACTGTAAACGCTGACTTAGCTTTTGTACAACTCAGTTAGCCTTTACTAAGCCTTTGAAAGGAAGACTGCAAAGAAGACTATTCATCCCTTGTGAAACTTCCCCTTTTCTAAGCCTTTTTAAAAAAGACTGAAGAAAATATTATTTATCCCTTGTGAAGCTCAGTACCCCTTCACTAAGCCTTTGGAAAAAAGACTCAAAAAAAAATTATTCAGCTTTTGTGAAACTAAATTCCCCTTTACTAAGCCTTTGGAAGGAAGACTGACAAGAAGGTTATTTATCTTTTGTGAAACTTAGTTCCCCTTTACTAAGCCTTTGGAAAAAAGACTCAAAAAAAGATTGTTTATCGCTTGCGAATCTCAGTTGTCCTTTAGTAAGCTTTTGGAAAGAAGACAGAAGAGAAGATTGCTTGGAAAAAAGACTCAAAAAAAGATTATTCAGCTTTTGTGAAACTAAATTCCCCTTTACTAAGCCTTTGGAAGGAAAACCGAGTAAAAGATTTTTTTTTTTCCGTGGGTTGGTGAGAATCTTCAAAAGACACTATGAGACACCGTGTACTCATAGTAGTGTCAGATTTTTACTGACTAAACACACCCTTCCCTTTTATTGTTTTTGTTTACTACAACTAAGTTTCCTTAACAAGTAGTTTAAGCTTCAATAATATTCGCGTGAGGCAGGTAGATTTTCAGCAAAATCACCTGCTAATGCCGTCATTATATGCGGTTGCTTCTTATTGCGCTAGATCGAACGGTTTCGTTCTTTGAAGTCGGCGCATAAGGTTTCTCACGTCCAATATTTGGAGTATAGCATGGTTACAGCGACTATGAAGGCGAAGATGGAGCTTCATAGCGAAGTTTGTTATTTCGTCGTTCACAGTTGCGATCCCTAAGTCTCTTTGTATATCATTGTTTCTAATATACCAGGGAGCATTTACGATTCGTCTTATCACTTTATTTTGGAATGATTGAATAAATTCTCTATTGCTTCCTTTAGTACAACCCCAGAGTTGTATGCCGTATGTCCATATAGGCTTAAGCACTTGCTTGTATATAAGCAGTTTGTTATGTACACTTAGCTTGGAATATCTTCCAAGGAGCCAATACATTTCTCTAAAACGATTTTCAAGCTCATCGCGTTTTTTTTTAACGTGCGTTTTCCACTTGAGCTTCGCATCTAGTGTCATCCCTAGATATTTAGCTTCATTTGCATGTGGTATTTGTACAGAGTTAATAAAAACGGGTAGATTGTTTATTTTCTTGTATGTAAAGTTCACATGCGTCGATTTAGTCTCGTTAAGAACAATGCGCCATTGTTTTGTCCAGTCACAGATTTTATTCAAAGCTTGTTGGAGTTTATCAGTTGCTGACTCAATTGAACTATCCGTTGCTAAAATTGCCGTATCGTCCGCGAACGTAGCTACTACGGTGCCTTCAGTTTGGGGTATGTCTCGAGTATACAGCAAAAATAAAATTGGACCAAGGACACTTCCTTGCGGAACTCCGGCTGCTATTTCCTTGAACTCGGAGTATTCAGTTCCGTGTTTAACACGAAATAGTCTATTTTCAAGGTAGGATTCTAAGATCTTATTCAGGTGTTCCGGCAGGACCTGTCTTAGTTTGTATTTCAGGCCATCGCGCCAAACCTTGTCAAAGGCCTGGGAGACGTCAAGAAAAGCGCTAGAGCAAATCTTTCGTCCTTCTAGGGCTTTTTCAATTTCATCGGTTATTCTGTAAACCTGGTCGATTGTGGAATGCTTGATTCTAAACCCGAATTGATGATCAGATATAAGTCGTCTTTCTTCAATAACTGGTTGTATGCGTTTCAATAGGAGCCTTTCAAATAACTTCGATATTATTGGAAGGAGCAATATTGGTCTGTACGATTTTTTGTCATTAGGAGATTTTCCCGGTTTCGGAACCATTATCACTTCTGCTACCTTCCACGCATCTGGAACGTGTAGCAATCTAAGCGAAGCGTTTATTAAATGCAGCAGTTTCATTAATGCTTTTTGTGGTAATTGCTTAAGGATTTGTCCGGTTATTAAATCAAAACCTGGGGCTTTGTTATTTTTCAGTTGTTTTATTTCTTTGTAAAGTTCGGTTAGTGACACTCTTTTTATTCT
Source organism: Xylota segnis (assembly GCA_963583995.1). Lineage (NCBI taxonomy): Eukaryota > Metazoa > Arthropoda > Insecta > Diptera > Syrphidae > Xylota > Xylota segnis. Next base: position 90,003,566 of record OY757236.1, on the reverse strand, counting down.
AAAGCTGTCAGATGTCATTGTCATACTTCTGTGATCCTCTATTAATATTTGACCATCAAATGGTTTAAACGTTTCCTCCAGATGTTTGGCAAAAAGGTCGGCCTTTTCTTTGTCATCTTTTGCCCACTCGCCATTGTCTTTTCTGATTGGTGCTGATTGCATTTGTGGTTTTTTTACGCTTTTTATAGCTTTCCAGAGCGAATAGTTTGTACTCTTTTCGGCTGTTAAGCCTTCAAGATAAACAGTGGTCTCGCTATTTTTTAACTCTTGAATCTCTTTTTTAAGTTTATTACTTAAGTAATTTGAGTATGTCTTATGTTGGGGGGCACGGGTTTGTTGCCATACTTTACGTGCTCTTCTCTTTTCACGAATGAGCTCTTTTATATCGGGCGGATAGTTAACTTCGCTGCGTTTGACTACTCTTCTCCTTAATGGAGTATTTTTCCATGCGGCATACTGAATAGATTCAATAAATTTATCGAGTTCGTCTTCTATTTCGAGTGGTGTTTTTAGTGACACGTTTAAGATAATATTTTCTTCGCAATCATTTTTAAAGCCGTTCCAGTTGGTTTTGTTGTTAGTTAATCTAGGCACGCCTTCTACTTTCATTAGTTGGTCACTTATTGTTAAGATTACCGGTGAGTGATCTGAGGAGAGATCAAAACTTTCCTCTACTTTTGCAAAACTTGGAGATACTCCCTTTGTTATGAAGAAGTCTATCAGGTCAGGTGTTTTTGCAGCATCGGAGGGCCAATATGTCGGTTGCCCTGTCGAATAGAAGTCAACCCCGCATTGCATACCAACTTCGTATAGGAGTCTACCTTTTGGCGAGTTATATCTTGAACCCCAAAAGGTGTGTTTTGCATTAAAGTCACCACCAATAATGAAATTCGTTCCAAACAAAGTCGTTACTTCTAATTGTGCATCGTGGGGGACAATAAATGGACGCGATGTTGTAGTATGAGTTCTTGTTTTTAACACGAACTGAAGTTGCTTGCATAATGTCAAGTTCAATCGTTGTATTCATGGAGTGCTTAATGCAGTCTTTGATGAATAGGGAGGATCCGCCTCTGGCTCTCCCAGAAGGATGATAAGCGTGATACGCACGAAATCCTCTTATTTTTACCTCAGATTCTTTTGTCAAATGAGTTTCAGATATCAAGCATATGTCAATATTGTCGTTTCGCAGGAATACCTCTAGTTCGGTGATTTTTTGTTGGAGGCCGTTTGCGTTCCATGTTAAAATTTTTAATAACCGTTTCATGATCATGTGGGAGTTCTTTTTGTTCGTGGTTTAAACTCGAGCTTGCTCAATTTGTCAAATATGGTCTTGTTAATCTTGGTTTGCTCCTCAAGTTTTGCGAGAATAATAGAGAAGACTTGCGAGATTGGGTCTACCGTAACACTAGGCGGTTTGTTTGCTTGTGATACGGTTTGAGCATATGATTGCACTCTTGGAGATTTTGGCTTTTCATTATTTTTTGTTAGAGGAACTTTGGTTTGGTCTTCTTTCGTCTTAGTTTTAGTGGGTTTAATTTCGTTCGTAACTTTTTCCTTAATAGTTACTCGTCTTTCTTTAATCAGCTGTGCGTTTTTGACTAAAGTATTCTTGAATGTATCGCGTCGTTTTTGGAGCTCCTTAGCTACTTCACAACCTCTATAGTTTGCTGGGTGGTTACCTTTGCAGTTTATGCACGTCGCCGGGGCTTGCCTATTAAGGTCACATCTTTCTGATAGGTGGTTACCAGCACATTTTACGCATTTTGGGTCTTTTTGGCAATATGCTTGGGTGTGATTGAAACCTTGGCAGCGTTTGCACTGTGGTATCGATCTTGTGTTCGTACGCATTGGTTCAATTTTAACTACGATATTTAAAATTGTTTTAATGTTGTAAATAACGTCTACATTTTCACTCCTATCGAAAGTGAGCATAAAGAGCGGGAGTCCATGCTTGGCCAAAATTTCCTGTCCTTGTTCCGTTTTCTGCTTTGTTGTTTTTAGTATATTAACTGCGTCGATAATTTTCAAACCTTTCGCTTTAAGATCTGTTATAACGTCGTCTTTAGTGCACGAAGGGTGGAGACCCCTTGCTATTACACGTAGTGGTCTTTCTGACTTATTTTCATAAGTGTACCATTGGATCTTTTCCGCGTTTAACTTCTTGGATATGGCTCGGTAGCCTTCGGGGTCAGCTACGTTAATTTTCCAAGCATTGTTTCGGAATGACGTGACCTTAAACTCCGACGTCACAGTTCCTTTGAGAAGGCGATGTAGTTCATTGTACTCCGTAATCCCGACTACGTTTATTGCAGGCGGAGGACGTAATTTATCCTGAGCTTGTTTCTTCTTCGGCTCGTTTTCGTTGTTTTGTTTCTGTGGCTCGATTTCGGGTGAAGAACCGGCTCTTCGCGTTTTACTGGGTCTTTTCTTTTCTACCCAATTTGTTTCGCGTGCTAGCTCTTCTTCATCCGTGTGATAATTGGGACTAGCTGCATGAGACAGAGTAACTTCACGTTCTTTGTGCGAAAGAGAATTCTTTAGAGAATGGTTTTCTTCTTTTAGTGAATCTATTTCTCTCTTGAGTTCTCGGTAGAGAAGATCCATTTTGTTAAGCTTAATACGGAGTTCATTGTTTTCCTCCTCAAAACTTTTACAAATCGCTGAGTCCCTTTTTCCTTGCGCTTGCGCATCCGGCGGACTTCTTTTTCCGGAGACGGTCGGTCTTGATGGTGGAGACCGAGTTACCCTTGAATTTTTCACGAAGGGATTTATTAAATGCAATAATTGGCTCTCCCCAGAATCCGTAGAGCCTACCTCCGAAGAGGGTGGATTTTCCAGTGAACCTGGACTGCCACCTGGGGTACTATATCTATTTGTTTTACTCATTGCATATTATGTATACATCTTATCCCTGGTATACGAAGGGTGGATTTTAGTCGAATCTTACGACAGGCATACCTACCTCGGGTATATTCTGGCCCCTACCCGAAGGGGGTAGATGACTTAGCCTTTTGTAAAACTCAGTTTCCCTTTACTAAGCCTTTGAAAGGAAGACTGAAACGAAGATTATTTATCCCTTGCGAAACTCAGTTGCCCTTTCCTAAGCCTTTGGAAGGAAAACCGAATAAAAGATTATTTAGCCTCTGTGAAACTCACTTGCACTTTACTAAGACTTTGGAAGGAAGACTTACAAGAAGGTTATTTATCCCTTGTGAAACTCAGTTCACCTTTACTAAAACTTTGGAAGGAAGACTGGAACGAAGATTATTTATCCCTTGCGAAACTCAGTTGTCCTTTACCAAGCCGTTGGAAGGAATACCGAATAAAAGATGACTTAGCCTTTTGTAAAACTCAGTTTCCCTTTATTGAGCCTTTGGAAGGAAGGAAGACTGAAAAGAAGACTATTTATCCCCTGCGAAACTCAGTTCACCTTTACTAAGACTTTGGAATTAAGACTGAAAAGGAGATTATTTGTCCCTTGTGAAACTCAGTTCCCCGTTACTAAGCCTTTGGAAAAAAGACTGAGAAAAAGATTGTTTATCCCTTGCGAATCTCAGATGTACTTTAGTAAGCTTTTGGAAAGAAGACAGAAGAGAAGATTGTTTATCCCTTGTGAAACTCAGTTCCCCTTTACTGAGCCTTTGGAAGGAAGACTGAAGAAGGATTATTTATCACTTGCAAAACTCAGTTCCCCCTTTACCAAGCCGTTGGAAGGAAAACCGAATAAAAGATGACTTAGCCTTTTGTAAAACTCAGTTTCCTTTACTAAGACTTTGGAAGGAAGACTGAAACGAAAATTATTTATCCCTTGCGAAACTCAGTTCTCCTTTACTAAGCCTTTGGAAGAAAGACTGAAAAAAGGATTATTTATCACTTGCAAAACTCAGTTCCCCCTTTACCAAGCCGTTGGAAGGAAAACCGAATAAAAGATGACTTAGCCTTTTGTAAAACTCAGTTTCCTTTACTAAGACTTTGAAAGGAAGACTGAAAAGAAGATTGTTTATCCCTTGCGAAACTCAGTTCCCCCTTTACCAAGCCGTTGGAAGGAAAATCGAATAAAAGATGACTTAGCCTTTTGTAAAACTCAGTTTCCCTTTACTAAGCCTTTGAAAGGAAGACTGAAACGAAGATTATTTATCCCTTGCGAAACTCAGTTGCCCTTTCCTAAGCTTTTGGAAGGAAAACCGAATAAAAGATTATTTAGCCTCTGTGAAACTCACTTGCACTTTACTAAGACTTTGGAAGGAAGACTTACAAGAAGGTTATTTATCCCTTGTGAAACTCAGTTCACCTTTATTAAAACTTTGGAAGGAAGACTGGAACGAAGATTATTTATCCCTTCCGAAACTCAGTTCTCCTTTACTAAGAATTTGGAAGAAAGACTGAAAAAATTATTATTTATCACTTGCAAAACTCTGTTCCCCCTTTACCAAGCCGTTGGAAGGAAAACCGAATAAAAGATGACTTAGCCTTTTGTAAAACTCAGTTTCCTTTACTAAGACTTTGGAAGGAAGACTGAAACGAAAATTATTTATCCCTTGCGAAACTCAGTTCTCCTTTACTAAGCCTTTGGAAGAAAGACTGAAAAAAGGATTATTTATCACTTGCAAAACTCAGTTCCCCCTTTACCAAGCCGTTGGAAGGAAAACCGAATAAAAGATGACTTAGCCTTTTGTAAAACTCAGTTTCCTTTACTAAGACTTTGAAAGGAAGACTGAAAAGAAGATTGTTTATCCCTTGCGAAACTCAGTTCCCCCTTTACCAAGCCGTTGGAAGGAAAATCGAATAAAAGATGACTTAGCCTTTTGTAAAACTCAGTTTCCCTTTACTAAGCCTTTGAAAGGAAGACTGAAACGAAGATTATTTATCCCTTGCGAAACTGAGTTGCCCTTTCCTAAGCCGTTGGAAGGAATACCGAATAAAAGATGACTTAGTATTTTGTAAAACTCAGTTTCCCTTTATTGAGCCTTTGGAAGGAAGAAAGACTGAAAAGAAGACTATTTATCCCCTGCGAAACTCAGTTCACCTTTACTAAGACTTTGGAAGGAAGAATGAAAAGAAGATTATTTATCTTTTGCGAAATGCAGTTGCCCCTTCCTCAGCCTTTGGAAGCGAAACTGAATAAAAGATGACTTAGCTTTTGTAAAACTCACTTAACCTTTACTAAGACTTTGGAATTAAGACTGAAAAGGAGATTATTTGTCCTTTGTGAAACTCAGTTCCCCGTTACTAAGCCTTTGGAAAAAAGACTGAAAAAAAGATTATTTATCCCTTGCGAAACTCAGTTTCCCTTTACTAAGCCTTTGGATTAATACCGAATAAAATATTATTTAGCCTTTGTGAAACTCAGTTCCACTTTACTAAGCCTTCGGAAGGAAGACAGAAAAAGGGATTATTTATCACTTGCGAAACTCAGTTGCCCTTTACTAAGCCTTTGGAAGGAAGACTGACAAGAAGGTTATTTATCCCTTGGTAAAACTCAGTTCCCCTTTACCAAGCCTTTGAAAGGAAGACTGATAAAAGGATTATTTATTACTTGTAAAACTCAGTTCCCTCTTTACAAAGCCTTTGGAATGGAAACTGTAAACGCTGACTTAGCTTTTGTACAACTCAGTTAGCCTTTACTAAGCCTTTGAAAGGAAGACTGCAAAGAAGACTATTCATCCTTTGTGAAACTTCCCCTTTTCTAAGCCTTTTTAAAAAGACTGAAGAAAATATTATTTATCCCTTGTGAAGCTCAGTACCCCTTCACTAAGCCTTTGGAAAAAAGACTCAAAAAAAAATTATTCAGCTTTTGTGAAACTAAATTCCCCTTTACTAAGCCTTTGGAAGGAAGACTGACAAGAAGGTTATTTATCTTTTGTGAAACTTAGTTCCCCTTTACTAAGCCTTTGGAAGGAACACTGAAAAGAAGATTATTTGTCCCTTGTGAAACTTCCCTTTTACTAAGGATTTGGAAAAAAGACTGAAGAAAAGATTATTTATCCCTTGCGAAGCTTAGTTCCCCTTTACTAAGCCTTTGGAAAAAAGACTCAAAAAAAGATTGTTTATCGCTTGCGAATCTCAGTTGTCCTTTAGTAAGCTTTTGGAAAGAAGACAGAAGAGAAGATTGCTTGGAAAAAAGACTCAAAAAAGATTATTCAGCTTTTGTGAAACTAAATTCCCCTTTACTAAGCCTTTGGAAGGAAAACCGAATAAAATATTATTTAGTATCTGTGAAGCTCACTTCCCCTTTACTAAGCCTTTGGAAGGAAGACTGACAAGAAGGTTATTTATCTTTTGTGAAACTCAGTTCCCCTTTACTAAGCCTTTGGAATCAAGACTGAAAAAAGGATTATTTATGACTTGCAAAACTCAATTCCCCCTTTACCAAGCCGTTGGAAGGAAAACCGAGTAAACAATGACTTAGCCTTTTGTAAAACTTAGTCTCCCTTTACTTAGTCTTTGGAAAAAAGACTGAAAAAACTATTATCCAGCTTTTGTGAAATTTAATTCCCCTTTACTAAGCCTTTATAAGGAAAACCGAATAAAATATTATTTAGTATCTGTGAAGCTCACTTCCCCTGTACTAAGCCTTTGGAAGGAAGACTGACAAGAAGGTTATTTATCTTTTGTGCAACTCAGTTCCCCGCTACTAAGCCTTTGGAATCAAGACTGAAAAAAGGATTATTTATGACTTGCAAAACTCAATTCCCCCTTTACCGAGCCGTTGGAAGGAAAACCGAGTAAAAGATGACTTAGCCTATGGTAAAACTCACTCTCCTTTTACTTAGTCTTTGGATAAAAGACTGAAAAAACTATTATCCAGCTTTTGTGAAATTTAATTCCCCTTTACTAAGCCTTTATAAGGAAAACCGAATAAAATATTATTTAGTATCTGTGAAGCTCACGTCCCCTGTACTAAGCCTTTGGAAGGAAAACTGACAAGAAGGTTATTTATCTTTTGTGCAACTCAGTTCCCCGCTACTAAGCCTTTGGAATCAAGACTGAAAAAAGGATTATTTATGACTTGCAAAACTCAATTCCCCCTTTACCAAGCCGTTGGAAGGAAAACCGAGTAAAAGATGACTTAGCCTTTTGTAAAACTTAGTCTCCCTTTACTAAGTGTTTGGAAAAAAAACTGGAAAAAGGATTAACCAGCTTTTGTGAAACTAAATTCCCCTTTACTAAGCCTTTGGAAGAAAGACTGAAAAAAGGATTATTTATCACTTGCAAAACTCAGTTCCCCCTTTACCAAGCCGTTGGAAGGAAAACCAAATAAAAGATGACTTAGCCTTTTGTAAAACTCAGTTTAATTTATTAAGACTTTGGAAGGAAGACTGAAAAGAAGATTGTTTATCCCTTGCGAAACTCAGTTCCCTCTTTACCAAGCCGTTGGAAGGAAAACCGAATAAAAGATGACTTAGCCTTTTGTAAAACTCCGTTTCCCTTTACTAAGCCTTTGAAAGGAAGACTGAAACGAAGATTATTTATCCCTTGCGAAACTCAGTTGCCCTTTCCTAAGCCTTTGAAAGGAAAACCGAATAAAAGATTATTTAGCCTCTGTGAAACTCACTTGCACTTTACTAAGACTTTGGAAGGAAGACTTACAAGAAGGTTATTTATCCCTTGTGAAACTCAGTTCACCTTTACTAAAACTTTGGAAGGAAGACTGGAACGAAGATTATTTATCCCTTGCGAAACTCAGTTCTCCTTTACTAAGCCCTTGGAAGAAAGACTGAAAAAATTATTATTTATCACTTGCAAAACTCTGTTCCCCCTTTACCAAGCCGTTGGAATGAATACCGAATAAAAGATGACTTAGCCTTTTGTAAAACTCAGTTTCCCTTTATTGAGCCTTTGGAAGGAAGGAAGACTGAAAAGAAGACTATTCATTCCCTGCGAAACTCAGTTCACCTTTACTAAGACTTTGGAATTAAGACTGAAAAGGAGATTATTTGTCCCTTGCAAAACTCTGTTCCCCCTTTACCAAGCCGTTGGAAGGAAAACCGAATAAAAGATGACTTAGCCTTTTGTAAAACTCAGTTTCCCTTTACTAAGCCTTTGAAAGGAAGACTGAAACGAAGATTATTTATCCCTTGCGAAACTCAGATGCCCTTTCCTAAGCCTTTGGAAGGAAAACCGAATAAAAGATTATTTAGCCTCTGTGAAACTCACTTGCACTTTACTAAGACTTTGGAAGGAAGACTTACAAGAAGGTTATTTATCCCTTGTGAAACTCAGTTCACCTTTACTAAAACTTTGGAAGGAAGACTGGAACGAAGATTATTTATCCCTTGCGAAACTCAGTTCTCCTTTACCAAGCCGTTGGAAGGAATACCGAATAAAAGATGACTTAGCCTTTTGTAAAACTCAGTTTCCCTTTATTGAGCCTTTGAAAGGAAGGAAGACTGAAAAGAAGACTGTTTATGCGAAACTCAGTTCTCCTTTACTAAGCCTTTGGAAGAAAGACTGAAAAAAGGATTATTTATCACTTGCAAAACTCTGTTCCCCCTTTACCAAGCCGTTGGAATGAATACCGAATAAAAGATGACTTAGCCTTTTGTAAAACTCAGTTTCCCTTTATTGAGCCTTTGGAAGGAAGGAAGACTGAAAAGAAGACTATTCATTCCCTGCGAAACTCAGTTCACCTTTACTAAGACTTTGGAATTAAGACTGAAAAGGAGATTATTTGTCCCTTGCAAAACTCTGTTCCCCCTTTACCAAGCCGTTGGAAGGAAAACCGAATAAAAGATGACTTAGCCTTTTGTAAAACTCAGTTTCCCTTTACTAAGCCTTTGAAAGGAAGACTGAAACGAAGATTATTTATCCCTTGCGAAACTCAGATGCCCTTTCCTAAGCCTTTGGAAGGAAAACCGAATAAAAGATTATTTAGCCTCTGTGAAACTCACTTGCACTTTACTAAGACTTTGGAAGGAAGACTTACAAGAAGGTTATTTATCCCTTGTGAAACTCAGTTCACCCTTACTAAAACTTTGGAAGGAAGACTGGAACGAAGATTATTTATCCCTTGCGAAACTCAGTTCTCCTTTACCAAGCCGTTGGAAGGAATACCGAATAAAAGATGACTTAGCCTTTTGTAAAACTCAGTTTCCCTTTATTGAGCCTTTGAAAGGAAGGAAGACTGAAAAGAAGACTGTTTATGCGAAACTCAGTTCTCCTTTACTAAGCCTTTGGAAGAAAGACTGAAAAAAGGATTATTTATCACTTGCAAAACTCTGTTCCCCCTTTACCAAGCCGTTGGAAGGAAAACCGAGTAAACAATGACTTAGCCTTTTGTAAAACTTAGTCTCCCTTTACTTAGTCTTTGGAAAAAAGACTGAAAAAACTATTATCCAGCTTTTGTGAAATTTAATTCCCCTTTACTAAGCCTTTGGAAGAAAGACTGAAAAAAGGATTATTTATCACTTGCAAAACTCAGTTCCCCCTTTACCAAGCCGTTGGAAGGAAAACCGAATAAAAGATGACTTAGCCTTTTGTAAAACTCAGTTTCCCTTTACTAAGCCTTTGAAAGGAAGACTGAAACGAAGATTATTTATCCCTTGCGAAACTCAGATGCCCTTTCCTAAGCCTTTCTAAGGAAAACCGAATAAAATATTATTTAGTATCTGTGAAGCTCACGTCCCCTGTACTAAGCCTTTGGAAGGAAAACTGACAAGAAGGTTATTTATCTTTTGTGCAACTCAGTTCCCCGCTACTAAGCCTTTGGAATCAAGACTGAAAAAAGGATTATTTATGACTTGCAAAACTCAATTCCCCCTTTACCAAGCCGTTGGAAGGAAAACCGAGTAAAAGATGACTTAGCCTTTTGTAAAACTTAGTCTCCCTTTACTAAGTGTTTGGAAAAAAAACTGGAAAAAGGATTAACCAGCTTTTGTGAAACTAAATTCCCCTTTACTAAGCCTTTGGAAGAAAGACTGAAAAAAGGATTATTTATCACTTGCAAAACTCAGTTCCCCCTTTACCAAGCCGTTGGAAGGAAAACCAAATAAAAGATGACTTAGCCTTTTGTAAAACTCAGTTTAATTTATTGAGACTTTGGAAGGAAGACTGAAAAGAAGATTGTTTATCCCTTGCGAAACTCAGTTCCCTCTTTACCAAGCCGTTGGAAGGAAAACCGAATAAAAGATGACTTAGCCTTTTGTAAAACTCCGTTTCCCTTTACTAAGCCTTTGAAAGGAAGACTGAAACGAAGATTATTTATCCCTTGCGAAACTCAGTTGCCCTTTCCTAAGCCTTTGAAAGGAAAACCGAATAAAAGATTATTTAGCCTCTGTGAAACTCACTTGCACTTTACTAAGACTTTGGAAGGAAGACTTACAAGAAGGTTATTTATCCCTTGTGAAACTCAGTTCACCTTTACTAAAACTTTGGAAGGAAGACTGGAACGAAGATTATTTATCCCTTGCGAAACTCAGTTCTCCTTTACTAAGCCTTTGGAAGAAAGACTGAAAAAATTATTATTTATCACTTGCAAAACTCTGTTCCCCCTTTACCAAGCCGTTGGAATGAATACCGAATAAAAGATGACTTAGCCTTTTGTAAAACTCAGTTTCCCTTTATTGAGCCTTTGGAAGGAAGGAAGACTGAAAAGAAGACTATTCATTCCCTGCGAAACTCAGTTCACCTTTACTAAGACTTTGGAATTAAGACTGAAAAGGAGATTATTTGTCCCTTGCAAAACTCTGTTCCCCCTTTACCAAGCCGTTGGAAGGAAAACCGAATAAAAGATGACTTAGCCTTTTGTAAAACTCAGTTTCCCTTTACTAAGCCTTTGAAAGGAAGACTGAAACGAAGATTATTTATCCCTTGCGAAACTCAGATGCCCTTTCCTAAGCCTTTGGAAGGAAAACCGAATAAAAGATTATTTAGCCTCTGTGAAACTCACTTGCACTTTACTAAGACTTTGGAAGGAAGACTTACAAGAAGGTTATTTATCCCTTGTGAAACTCAGTTCACCTTTACTAAAACTTTGGAAGGAAGACTGGAACGAAGATTATTTATCCCTTGCGAAACTCAGTTCTCCTTTACCAAGCCGTTGGAAGGAATACCGAATAAAAGATGACTTAGCCTTTTGTAAAACTCAGTTTCCCTTTATTGAGCCTTTGAAAGGAAGGAAGACTGAAAAGAAGACTGTTTATGCGAAACTCAGTTCTCCTTTACTAAGCCTTTGGAAGAAAGACTGAAAAAAGGATTATTTATCACTTGCAAAACTCAGTTCCCCCTTTACCAAGCCGTTGTTAGGAAAACCAAATAAAAGATGACTTAGCCTTTTGTAAAACTCAGTTTCCTTTACTAAGACTTTGGAAGGAAGACTGAAAAGAAGATTGTTTATCCCTTGCGAAACTCAGTTCCCTCTTTACCAAGCCGTTGGAAGGAAAACCGAATAAAAGATGACTTAGCCTTTTGTAAAACTCAGTTTCCCTTTACCAAGCCTTTGAAAGGAAGACTGAAACGAAGATTATTTATCCCTTGCGAAACTCAGTTGCCCTTTCCTAAGCTTTTGGAAGGAAAACCGAATAAAAGATTATTTAGCCTCTGTGAAACTCACTTGCACTTTACTAAGACTTTGGAAGGAAGACTTACAAGAAGGTTATTTATCCCTTGTGAAACTCAGTTCACCTTTATTAAAACTTTGGAAGGAAGACTGGAACGAAGATTATTTATCCCTTCCGAAACTCAGTTCTCCTTTACTAAGAATTTGGAAGAAAGACTGAAAAATTATTATTTATCACTTGCAAAACTCTGTTCCCCCTTTACCAAGCCGTTGGAAGGAATACCGAATAAAAGATGACTTAGCCTTTTGTAAAACTCAGTTTCCCTTTATTGAGCCTTTGGAAGGAAGAAAGACTGAAAAGAAGACTATTTATCCCCTGCGAAACTCAGTTCACCTTTACTAAGACTTTGGAAGGAAGAATGAAAAGAAGATTATTTATCTTTTGCGAAATGCAGTTGCCCCTTCCTCAGCCTTTGGAAGGGAAACTGAATAAAAGATGACTTAGCTTTTGTAAAACTCACTTAACCTTTACTAAGACTTTGGAATTAAGACTGAAAAGGAGATTATTTGTCCTTTGTGAAACTCAGTTCCCCTTTACTAAGACTTTGGAAGGAAAACTGAAACGAAGATTATTTATCCCTTGCGAAACTCAGTTCTCCTTTACTAAGCCTTTGGAAGAAAGCATGAAAAACTTATTATTTATCACTTGCAAAACTCTGTTCCCCCTTTACCAAGCCGTTGGAAGGAAAACCGAATAAAAGATGACTTAGCCTTTTGTAAAACTCAGTTTCCCTTTATTGAGCCTTTGGAAGGAAGAATGAAAAGAAGATTATTTATCTCTTGCGAAATTCAGTTGCCCTTTCCTCAGCCTTTGGAAGGGAAACTGAATAAAAGATAACTTAGCTTTTGTAAAACTTACTTAACCTTTACTAAGACTTTGGAATTAAGACTGAAAAGGACATTATTTGTCCCTTGTGAAACTTCCCCTTTACAAAGACTTTGGAAATAAGACTGAAAAGAAGATTGTTTATCCCTTGTGAACCTCAGTTGCCCTTTACTAAGACTTTGGAAGGAAAACTGAAACGAAGATTATTTATCCCTTGCGAAACTCAGTTCTCCTTTACTAAGCCTTTGGAAGGAACACTGAAAAGAAGATTATTTGTCCCTTGTGAAACTTCCCTTTTACTAAGGATTTGGAAAAAAGACTGAAGAAAAGATTATTTATCCCTTGCGAAGCTCAGTTCCCCTTTACTAAGCCTTTGGAAAAAAGACTCAAAAAAAGATTGTTTATCCCTTGCGAATCTCAGTTGTCCTTTAGTAAGCTTTTGGAAAGAAGACAGAAGAGAAGATTGCTTGGAAAAAAGACTCAAAAAAAGATTATTCAGCTTTTGTGAAACTAAATTCCCCTTTACTAAGCCTTTGGAAGGAAAACCGAATAAAATATTATTTAGTATCTGTGAAGCTCACTTCCCCTTTCCTAAGCCTTTGGAAAGAAGACTGACAAGAAGGTTATTTATCTTTTGTGAAACTCAGTTCCCCTTTACTAAGCCTTTGGAAGGAACACTGAAAAGAAGATTATTTGTCCCTTGTGAAACTTCCCTTTTACTAAGGATTTGGAAAAAAGACTGAAGAAAAGATTATTTATCCCTTGCGAAGCTCAGTTCCCCTTTACTAAGCCTTTGGAAAAAAGACTCAAAAAAAGATTGTTTATCCTTTGCGAATCTCAGTTGTCCTTTAGTAAGCTTTTGGAAAGAAGACAGAAGAGAAGATTGTTTATCCCTTATGAAACTCAGTTCCCCTTTACTAAGCTTTTGGAAAAAAGACTGAAAAGAAGATTATTTGTCCCTTGTGAAACTTCCCCTTTACAAAAACCTTAGAAAAAAGACTGAAGAGAAGATTGTTTATCCCTTGCGAAGCTCAGTTCCCCTTTACTAAGCCTTTGGAAAAAAGACTCAAAAAAAGATTATTCAGCTTTTATTATATATTTGATATTTATTGTGGCAGAAATTATATAATTAACAAAATACAATCTTAGTTTTACAGAGATTTGGCTTACATTACCTTACATCTAGAATATTTGTACAGTTTCTTAAATAATAAATCACAGAAATACTATTAGTTTAAAGGAAAAGCCACTAAAAACCTTCTTAGCAAATAAAATACCTTATTTCGTTGGAGGGAAAAGAGAAGTGGTGTTAACGCTTGATTTAAAGTGCTATGTACATACTTGTGCAAAAGATAATAAATATATGTATTTATACATTTTAAAATAAATAAGTAAATATATGAATGTAACAAATAAATAAATAAATAAAAATAAATAAGTTAATAAATAAAGAATTAAATAAATAAATAAATAAATAAATAAATAAATAAATAAATAAGTAAATAAATAAATAAATAAATAACAAATGAATGAATAAATAAATAAAATAAATTAGTAAATAAATAAATAAACAAATAAATAAATAAATAAATGTACAACATATAATAATTAAGTAAATTCAATAACAAAACAGTAAAGAAAATGATAACAATATATATAAATAGTAAAATAGATGAATTAAAAGATATGTTTGAAAAATAATCAGATAAATATGAAACAGAATTATGTAAATTAAGAGAAGATAAATAGTTTGTAGGTAAAACAGAAATAAATTGCACATTATGTAACTAGGCTTGAAATCAAGTCGTTGTCAGAAGACAAACAAGATAAGATGTGTTTGCTATGAAGTTTCTGAATTCTAGTTGAAACCATTTCAATACCAGCTAAATTATGTAATTCCTCTGTCGAGAAAAACCAGGGAAGATTTAGGATCATTTTGAATAATTTATTTTGTGTTATTTGGAGCCTACGAAGATGACTTTTTGCGCATATACCCCAGACAGGAGACCCATAGAACGTGATCGCTTGGAAAATAGCTTTGAAAATCAATATCTTGTTATCTTTGCTCAGTTTTGAATTTCTGCAAATGAATGGGTAGAGAATCTTGATCGTAACGTTAATTTTGTTTATAACTTCTTGTATGTGAAACTTGAAGGTTAAATGTTTATCTAAGTAGATTCCTAGATACTTTCCACTAGATTTCCACTCAATTGGAACACCGTTTAGTTGAAGCCGGTTGCTTGGAAGTAAACAAGCTTTTCTTTTACATGTGAAAAAGATAGCTTGAGTCTTAGAAGCATTAATATTAATGTTCCAATTCTGATAGTATGATAGAACAGTAATTAAGGCAGATTGCAGATTAGTTTCAATGTTGGAACCAATTACATCTGACGAATAGATACAAATATCATCAGCAAATAAAGCAATATTACAGTTCATTAAATTAGGAAAATCAGAGGTATATACTATATTAAATAAGACTGGTCCAAGGACTGATCCTTGCGGGACTCCTGCATTAATCAGTTTAGTATCTGCAAGGGTTTGATTTACGGACACGATAAAACTTCGACAAGAAAGAAATGATTGTATGATTTTTATAAGATATAGCGGAAAGTTAAACCTCAAAAGTTTGTGTACCAAACCATCATGCCAAACTGTATCGAACGCTTTTTCTACGTCCAACATTATCATACCAGTA
Source organism: Xylota segnis (assembly GCA_963583995.1). NCBI lineage: Eukaryota > Metazoa > Arthropoda > Insecta > Diptera > Syrphidae > Xylota > Xylota segnis. The sequence goes on along the minus strand of OY757236.1, from coordinate 89,988,485 downwards.
CTTTTGCCTCCAGCAAGATTACTTTTGCTGTATTTTGTTATATGATGTACTTGGTGAGTAGTGCTATGCAAAGCCCTAAATACAAATTGCTCTTTGAGTAGTATTCCGTTATCATCGACGAAAGATATAATTCTTTTTTTGATAATTCTCTTTAGACACTTACTAAGAGAGCTCAGTAAACTTATTGGCCTGTAACTACAGGGCAAATTTGCAGTTTTGCGAGGTTTCAAAATTGGAATTATCTTGGCAGCTTTCCAGTTTTTACTTGCACCTATACCTATAGGGCAAGTATTGTATTCGTGCAAAATTTGGAACTCGAGATTTTAATCAAACTTGACATTACTATAATGGAGAAGTCCAAAAAAGTAGGTCCGCCAATGCCGTCTGTCTGTCTGTCTGTCTGTCTGTCTGTCTGTCTGTCAGTCTGTCTGTCTGTCTGTCTGTATATTCGACTGCAGCCTAAACGGCTGGACGGATTTGCTTCAAACTTCATATATAGGGTCTGTGGGATATTCCCTAGAGGCGAAATTTGAATTTTCATTCTAACCTCAAAATTAAGGGTAGTTTACTTAAGGCCGATTTCAGTTAAAATGGGTTTTCTCGAAAACGGCTCTAACGATTTCGATAAAATTTGATGTGTGGGTTAGTTTGGGCATATTCTATGAGGTGGCATACCACGTTTTTCACGAAAAATTCGAATAACGGTAATATAGAAAATCAGCTGTTTCTCGGGCATTTGTTCGGCGATTGGGCTAAAATTTAATATTTGTAGGTTATAGGACAAGTGCAAAATAATGGCATACCAAATTTTGGAATTGCCACGCCCACTTTTATAAAACTTATTTTTTTAAAAATTTTTACTAGAAATTGAGAAAAAATTATTTAAGCAAAGTAATAGACCTTCAAATTCTCTATAATTCACTGAAACACCCTATCTGGCCACGCCCACTTTTTATGGGCATTTTTATAAAAACAAAACATTGAGTAAACTCCTACAATGTTATGACTATTATTCCATCGAAACGCGAAATGCCACGCCTACTTTACTGGGAGGAGCAAGACTTGGACTTTAATCCTGATAAAATTATGCACTTATAGCATTACGGTGCTAGTACGTACGACCCAGTCGTGCACTTTATTTGGAAAGTATCCCAGCTTAAGACAACCATTGAAAATATTTACCAAATATTTAAGAGAAGAATCTGGAAGATTCTAAGAAACACATTTTTGATCCCATCAAGACCGGATGACTTTCTGGTTTTTAAATTGTGTATAATATCTCTTAGTTCTCCTAATGGTATTAGATTGTCATTATTTACCAGTGCATGTGACCTAATGAAGGTAACTGATTGCTCAACGGAGGATGTTATGTGCATGGCTGGAGTAACATGACTAGAGAATGCATGATTATTTACGAAATTATTTGCTAAGGCATTAGCTTTATCCAAACAAGAATGGAACACATAGTTCCCAACCTTGAGTGGGGGAAAGTAAGTGTGTTTTTTTTTAATAATCTTAACGATATTCCAGAATGGTTTACTACCTTCCTCTAACCCTTGGAGTCTATCGTTCCATGATTGGTTTCTAAAATTTGTGATTGCACATTTTACTAAAACATTCATTTTCTTATATTCGGTGAGATATAAGTCGTTCCTCGTACGTTTCCATCTGGATCTACAAGTTTTTCTTAACTTTATTATGTCAAGAATGAAGTGCAGAAGGATATATAATTTATGTCTAGAAACCATTTTTTTTGGAACTGACTGATCAACGCTGTCAATGACGGCAGTGGTGAAAGTGTTTATATATTCATCAACTTGAGCTTGACTTGTATCTTGGTCTAGTGCGTTTCCCAGCTTTGCCCGCATTAGCCTTTTGAATAACTTCCAGTTAGCGTTTTCGAAATCGAAAAAGTGGTTAGTGCACTGGAGAAAGAAGTACACTACACTTTACTGGCAGATGGTCGGAACTAAGTTCGTTAAGGGATATAGGCTCGGTAAAAATATCAGGTATGTTAGTTAAGAATAAATCTAAAGTTGAGGGATTCCTGTTCCTACTTGATGGGATGTAAGAAGAATTAGATGGGTAGAGTATTTCAAATGGATGTCTTGAGTTTAAATTTGCAAGGATGTTACCCCACGCATTAGCCCTAAGACAACCCCAGCGCCTATGTCTGCAGTTAAAATCTCCACCGATTAGAAATAAATCATTAGTGTTAATAAGCTTTAGTAAATCGTTGTGGAGATCCGCACGTTTTTGGGGTGAGGTTGACCCGCCCGGAAAATAAGCACTAAAAATTTTCAAAGAAAGCCCATTAGCAAAGGGAACTTCAATACCAATTGTTTCAACTAATTTCGTACTTGTGATAGGTAGTAATTTATGTCGTATCGTACGCTTTATTACCACAGCAACACCGCCACCACTTCTCTCTTCCCTGTCCAAACGATAGCATTTGTATACAGAACTTGATAAACAGTCGGTTGAATTCAACCAAGTTTCTGATACTAATGCTAAGTCAATATTATAAGTTCTAAGGAAAGAGTAAAATTCAATTTGTTTACCTCGAATGCTTCTAGCATTCCAACATATTATGTTTAAGCTACCTAAATTCATTTCTTATATTTATATGGATACTTAATTGCAAGTTGAGTGATGGTATTAAATTGCTCTGCCTTGTACAATTCTTGTACAATTTCCCAGCAAAGTGATCATTTCTGCAGTGAGTGCGTTTATCTCCTCCAAAGAAAAAAGCTCTTCGTTGCTTTTCACGCCTTTGTTGTTGGTAGGTTTAGTCCATACATTTGAAGTGTTGCGGCTGCTTGAAGCTTCAGCATTAACTGCGGCATTACGATGGTGTGGGAGTGAGGGAAAATCCATGATGTTGGCTTCGTAAATTGGGTGTGCTTGTTTCACACGTATAGTTTTGTTTTCGGATGAAAGCTTTTCCCTCATTTCAAGAAAGCTTTATCGACTAACGCAAGTAACATCAGTAGATTTATGTGTTCCGTTGCAGTTGGCGCACTTAATGGTTTTGGAAGTGCATTCACTAGTTTTGTAGCAGTCAGAACAAATAGCGCAATGGGTCTTGATGTGACAGTTTTTCTCGCCATGTCCATACATTTGGCAGTTATAACACTGCGTAACTCGGTTTTTGCTGTCTTCTCGCGAAATCCCATTTAACTTGGGTTTTAAACACAGACCTAAAGTTTTGTTTAAGTTCTCCTAGTCTTATTGATCCAATTTCTAGAAAAACTAAATAGAACACGTCAACAAAGCGTTCATACTGTTTTTTTATTATTTTAATGTTTTGACACTTTAAGCCGAGTGATAAAAGTTCATTTTTAAGTTCTTCGGTGGCTATTTCTTCGAGCCCATACAAAATAACTTTAAATGACCTTGACGTTGGTAAGTCATGAGTGAAAAATTGTAAATTTCCCGATTTGAGTAGTGAGCACAACTTTTGATGGGAGTCAACACTTTCACAATGCTCATTTTCTTCACCGAATAATTTTTTATTTTATTTTCTCTAAGTAGAGCATGGATTTCATTAATGTTTTTTTGCAAAACACACACTGAAGGAATTTTAGTCTTTTTGTTTGACGTGGAAGGAATTACTACTTCATCACAATCGATGTCTTCATTATCCGAATCAGGAAGGCATTGCAAGGGCGCGAAGTAATTGGTTCTAGAATTTATGTTTCTAGAACCCATTTTGCGTATTTTAATGTTTGAAGACTTATCGTCTTCAACATTTGGTGATCGGTCGCGTTTGGGAATTTTAGTGGGTCTATTTACGAACGAGTGATTAAGAACTTACTCGGTAAAAGCTCCGAACAGAACTGAATATTCAGCTTTTGTGAAACTAAATTCCCCTTTACTAAGCCTTTGGAAGGAAAACCGAATAAAATATTATTTAGTATCTGTGAAGCTCACTTCCCCTGTACTAAGCCTTTGGAAGAAAGACTGACAAGTAGGTTATTTATCTTTTGTGCAACTCAGTTCCCCGCTACTAAGCCTTTGGAATCAAGAATGAAAAAAGGATTATTTATGACTTGCAAAACTCAATTCCCCCTTTACCAAGCCGTTGGAAGGAAAACCGAGTAAAAGATTTTTTTTTTTTCCGTGGGTTGGTGAGAATCTTCAAAAGACACTATGAGACACCGTGTACTCATAGTAGTGTCAGATTTTTACTGACTAAACACACCCTTCCCTTTTATTGTTTTTGTTTACTACAACTAAGTTTCCTTAACAAGTAGTTTAAGCTTCAATAATATTCGCGTGAGGCAGGTAGATTTTCAGCAAAATCACCTGCTAATGCCGTCATTATATGCGGTTGCTTCTTATTGCGCTAGATCGAACGGTTTCGTTCTTTGAAGTCGGCGCATAAGGTTTCTCACGTCCAATATTTGGAGTATAGCATGGTTACAGCGACTATGAAGGCGAAGATGGAGCTTCCTAGCGAAGTTTGTTATTTCGTCGTTCACAGTTGCGATCCCTAAGTCTCTTTGTATATCATTGTTTCTAATATACCAGGGAGCATTTACGATTCGTCTTATCACTTTATTTTGGAATGATTGAATAAATTCTCTATTGCTTCCTTTAGTACAACCCCAGAGTTGTATGCCGTATGTCCATATAGGCTTAAGCACTTGCTTGTATATAAGCAGTTTGTTATGTACACTTAGCTTGGAATATCTTCCAAGGAGCCAATACATTTCTCTAAAACGATTTTCAAGCTCATCGCGTTTTTTTTTAACGTGCGTTTTCCACTTGAGCTTCGCATCTAGTGTCATCCCTAGATATTTAGCTTCATTTGCATGTGGTATTTGTACAGAGTTAATAAAAACGGGTAGATTGTTTATTTTCTTGTATGTAAAGTTCACATGCGTCGATTTAGTCTCGTTAAGAACAATGCGCCATTGTTTTGTCCAGTCACAGATTTTATTCAAAGCTTGTTGGAGTTTATCAGTTGCTGACTCAATTGAACTATCCGTTGCTAAAATAGCCGTATCGTCCGCGAACGTAGCTACTACGGTGCCTTCAGTTTGGGGTATGTCTCGAGTATACAGCAAAAATAAAATTGGACCAAGGACACTTCCTTGCGGAACTCCGGCTGCTATTTCCTTGAACTCGGAGTATTCAGTTCCGTGTTTAACACGAAATAGTCTATTTTCAAGGTAGGATTCTAAGATCTTATTCAGGTGTTCCGGCAGGACCTGTCTTAGTTTGTATTTCAGGCCATCGTGCCAAACCTTGTCAAAGGCCTGGGAGACGTCAAGAAAAGCGCTAGAGCAAATCTTTCGTCCTTCTAGGGCTTTTTCAATTTCATCGGTTATTCTGTAAACCTGGTCGATTGTGGAATGCTTGATTCTAAACCCGAATTGATGATCAGATATAAGTCGTCTTTCTTCAATAACTGGTTGTATGCGTTTCAATAGGAGCCTTTCAAATACCTTCGATATTATTGGAAGGAGCGATATTGGTCTGTACGATTTTTTGTCATTAGGAGATTTTCCCGGTTTCGGAACCATTATCACTTCTGCTACCTTCCACGCATCTGGAACGTGTAGCAATCTAAGCGAAGCGTTTATTAAATGCAGCAGTTTCATTAATGCTTTTTGTGGTAATTGCTTAAGGATTTGTCCGGTTATTAAATCAAAACCTGGGGCTTTGTTATTTTTCAGTTGTTTTATTTCTTTGTAAAGTTCGGTTAGTGACACTCTTTTTATTCTAAAGCTGTCAGATGTCATTGTCATACTTCTGTGATCCTCTATTAATATTTGACCATCAAATGGTTTAAACGTTTCCTCCAGATGTTTGGCAAAAAGGTCGGCCTTTTCTTTGTCATCTTTTGCCCACTCGCCATTGTCTTTTCTGATTGGTGCTGATTGCATTTGTGGTTTTTTTACGCTTTTTATAGCTTTCCAGAGCGAATAGTTTGTACTCTTTTCGGCTGTTAAGCCTTCAAGATAAACAGTGGTCTCGCTATTTTTTAACTCTTGAATCTCTTTTTTAAGTTTATTACTTAAGTAATTTGAGTATGTCTTATGTTGGGGGGCACGGGTTTGTTGCCATACTTTACGTGCTCTTCTCTTTTCACGAATGAGCTCTTTTATATCGGGCGGATAGTTAACTTCGCTGCGTTTGACTACTCTTCTCCTTAATGGAGTATTTTTCCATGCGGCATACTGAATAGATTCAATAAATTTATCGAGTTCGTCTACTATTTCGAGTGGTGTTTTTAGTGACACGTTTAAGATAATATTTTCTTCGCAATCATTTTTAAAGCCGTTCCAGTTGGTTTTGTTGTTAGTTAATCTAGGCACGCCTTCTACTTTCATTAGTTGGTCACTTATTGTTAAGATTACCGGTGAGTGATCTGAGGAGAGATCAAAACTTTTGCATTAAAGTCACCACCAATAATGAAATTCGTTCCAAACGAGTTGAAGACATCTACAAAGTCGTTACTTCTAATTGTGCATCGTGGAGGACAATAAATGGACGCGATGTTGTAGTATGAGTTCTTGTTTTTAACACGAACTGAAGTTGCTTGCATAATGTCAAGTTCAATCGTTGTATTCATGGAGTGCTTAATGCAGTCTTTGATGAATAGGGAGGATCCGCCTCTGGCTCTCCCAGAAGGATGATAAGCGTGATACGCACGAAATCCTCTTATTTTTACCTCAGATTCTTTTGTCAAATGAGTTTCAGATATCAAGCATATGTCAATATTGTCGTTTCGCAGGAATACCTCTAGTTCGGTGATTTTTTGTTGGAGGCCGTTTGCGTTCCATGTTAAAATTTTTAATAACCGTTTCATGATCATGTGGGAGTTCTTTTTGTTCGTGGTTTAAACTCGAGCTTGCTCAATTTGTCAAATATGGTCTTGTTAATCTTGGTTTGCTCCTCAAGTTTTGCGAGAATAATAGAGAAGACTTGCGAGATTGGGTCTACCGTAACACTAGGCGGTTTGTTTGCTTGTGATACGGCTTGAGCATATGATTGCACTCTTGGAGATTTTGACTTTTCATTATTTTTTGTTAGAGGAACTTTGGTTTGGTCTTCTTTCGTCTTAGTTTTAGTGGGTTTAATTTCGTTCGTAACTTTTTCCTTAATATTTACTCGTCTTTCTTTAATCAGCTGTGCGTTTTTGACTAAAGTATTCTTGAATGTATCGCGTCGTTTTTGGAGCTCCTTAGCTACTTCACAACCTCTATAGTTTGCTGGGTGGTTACCTTTGCAGTTTATGCACATCGCCGGGGCTTGCCTATTAAGGTCACATCTTTCTGATAGGTGGTTACCAGCACATTTTACGCATTTTGGGTCTTTTTGGCAATATGCTTGGGTGTGATTGAAACCTTGGCAGCGTTTGCACTGTGGTATCGATCTTGTGTTCGTACGCATTGGTTCGATTTTAACTACGATATTTAAAATTGTTTTAATGTTGTAAATAACGTCTACATTTTCACTCCTATCGAAAGTGAGCATAAAGAGCGGGAGCCCATGCTTGGCCAAAATTTCCTGGCCTTGTTCCGTTTTCTGCTTTGTTTTTTTTAGTATATTAACTGCGTCGATAATTTTCAAACCTTTCGCTTTAAGATCTGTTATAACGTCGTCTTTAGTGCACGAAGGGTGGAGACCCCTTGCTATGACACGTAGTCAGCTTCGGGGTCAGCTACGTTAATTTTCCAAGCATTGTTTCGGAATGACGTTACCTTAAACTCCGACGTCACAGTTCCTTTGAGAAGGCGATGTAGTTCATTGTACACCGTAATCCCGACTACGTTTATTGCAGGCGGAGGACGTAATTTATCCTGAGCTTGTTTCTTCTTCGGCTCGTTTTCGTTGTTTTGTTTCCGTGGCTCGATTTCGGGTGAAGAACCGGCTCTTCGCTTTTTACTGGGTCTTTTCTTTTCTACCCAATTTGTTTCGCGTGCTAGCTCTTCTTCATCCGTGTGATAATTGGGACTAGCTGCATGAGACAGAGTAACTTCGCGTTCTTTGTGCGAAAGAGAATTCTTTAGAGCCTGGTTTTCTTCTTTTAGTGAATCTATCTCTCTCTTGAGTTCTTGGTAGAGAAGATCCATTTTGTTAAGCTTAGTACGGAGTTCATTGTTTTCCTCCTCAAAACTTTTACAAATCGCTGAGTCCCTTTTTCCTTGCGCTTGCGCATCCGGCGGACTTCTTTTTCCGGAGACGGTCGGTCTTGATGGTGGAGACCGAGTTACCCTTGAATTTTTCACGAAGGGATTTATTAAATGCAATAATTGGCTCTCCCCAGAATCCGTAGAGCCTACCTCCGAAGAGGGTGGATTTTCCAGTGAACCTGGACTGCCACCTGGGGTACTATATCTAAAAGATGATTTAGCCTTTGGTAAAACTCACTCTCCTTTTACTTAGTCTTTGGAAAAAAGACTGAAAAAACTATTATCCAGCTTTTGTGAAATTTAATTCCCCTTTACTAAGCCTTTGGAAGGAAAACCGAATAAAATATTATTTAGTATCTGTGAAGCTCACTTCCCCTGTACTAAGCCTTTGGAAGGAAAACTGACAAGAAGGTTATTTATCTTTTGTGCAACTCAGTTCCCCGCTACTAAGCCTTTCGAATCAAGACTGAAAAAAGGATTATTTATGACTTGCAAAACTCAATTCCCCCTTTACCAAGCCGTTGGAAGGAAAACCGAGTAAAAGATGACTTAGCCTTTTGTAAAACTTAGTCTCCCTTTACTAAGTGTTTGGAAAAAAAACTAGAAAAAGGATTAACCAGCTTTTGTGAAACTAAATTCCCCTTTACTAAGCCTTTGGAAGGCAAACCGAATAAAATATTGTTTAGCCTTTGTGAGACGCAGTTCCACTTTACTAAGCCTTTGGAATGAAGACTGAAAAAAGGATTATTTATCACTTGCAAAACTCAGTTCCCCTCTTACCAAGCCGTTGGAAGGAAAACCGAATAAAAGATGACTTAGCCTTTTGTAAAACTCAGTTTCCTTTACTAAGACTTTGAAAGGAAAACTGAAAAGAAGATTGTTTATCCCTTGCGAAACTCAGTTCCCCCTTTACCAAGCCGTTGGAAGGAAAACCGAATAAAAGATGACATAGCCTTTTGTAAAACTAAGTTTCCCTTTACTAAGCCTTTGAAAGGAAGACTGAAACGAAGATTATTTATCCCTTGCGAAACTCAGTTATCCTTTACTAAGCCTTTGGAAGAAAGACTGAAAAAAGGGTTATTTATCACTTGCAAAACTCAGATCCCCCTTTACCAAGCCGTTGGAAGGAAAACCGAATAAAAGATGACTTAGCCTTTTGTAAAACTCAGTTTCCTTTACTAAGACTTTGGAAGGAAGACTGAAAAGAAGATTGTTTATCCCTTGCGAAACTCAGTTCCCCCTTTACCAAGCCGTTGGAAGGAAAACCGAATAAAAGATGACTTAGCCTTTTGTAAAACTCAGTTTCCTTTACTAAGACTTTGGAAGGAAGACTGAAACGAAGATTGTTTATCCCTTGCGAAACTCAGTTCCCCCTTTACCAAGCCGTTGGAAGGAAAACCGAATAAAAGATGACTTAGCCTTTTGTAAAACTCAGTTTCCCTTTACTGAGCCTTTGGAAGGAAGGAAGACTGAAAAGAAGATTATTTATCCCTTGCGAAACTCAGTTCTCCTTTACTAAGCCTTTGGAAGAAAGACTGAAAAAAGGATTATTTATCACTTGCAAAACTCAGATCCCCCTTTACCAAGCCGTTGGAAGGAAAACCGAATAAAAGATGACTTAGCCTTTTGTAAAACTCAGTTTCCTTTACTAAGACTTTGGAAGGAAGACTGAAAAGAAGATTGTTTATCCCTTGCGAAACTCAGTTCCCCCTTTACCAAGCCGTTGGAAGGAAAACCGAATAAAAGATGACTTAGCCTTTTGTAAAACTCAGTTTCCCTTTATTGAGCCTTTGGAAGGAAGGAAGACTGAAAAGAAGATTATTTATCCCTTGCGAAACTCAGTTCTCCTTTACTAAGCCTTTGGAAGAAAGACTGAAAAAAGGATTATTTATCACTTGCAAAACTCAGTTCCCCCTTTACCAAGCCGTTGGAAGGAAAACCGAATAAAAGATGACTTAGCCTTTTGTAAAACTCAGTTTCCTTTACTAAGACTTTGGAAGGAAGACTGAAACGAAGATTATTTATCCCTTGCGAAACTCAGTTCTCCTTTACTAAGCCTTTGGAAGAAAGACTGAAAAAAATATTATTTATCACTTGCAAAACTCTGTTCCCCCTTTACCAAGCCGTTGGAAGGAAAACCGAATAAAAGATGACTTAGCCTTTTGTAAAACTCAGTTTCCTTTACTAAGACTTTGGAAGGAAGACTGAAACGAAGATTATTTATCCCTTGCGAAACTCAGTTCTCCTTTACTAAGCCTTTGGAAGAAAGACTGAAAAAAGGATTATTTATCACTTGCAAAACTCAGTTCCCCCTTTACCAAGCCGTTGGAAGGAAAACCGAATAAAAGATGACTTAGCCTTTTGCAAAACTCAGTTTCCTTTACTAAGACTTTGGAAGGAAGACTGAAACGAAGATTATTTATCCCTTGCGAAACTCAGTTCTCCTTTACTAAGCCTTTGGAAGAAAGACTGAAAAAAGGATTATTTATCACTTGCAAAACTCAGTTCCCCCTTTACCAAGCCGTTGGAAGGAAAACCGAATAAAAGATGACTTAGCCTTTTGTAAAACTCAGTTTCCCTTTATTGAGCCTTTGGAAGGAAGGAAGACTGAAAAGAAGACTATTTATCCCCTGCGAAACTCAGTTCACCTTTACTAAGACTTTGGAAGGAAGAATGAAAAGGAGATTATTTATCTCTTGCGAAATGCAGTTGCCCTTTCCTCAGCCTTTGGAAGGGAAACTGAATAAAAGATGACTTAGCTTTTGTAAAACTCACTTAACCTTTATTAAGACTTTGGAATTAAGACTGAAAAGGAGATTATTTGTCCCTTGTGAAACTCAGTTCCCCGTTACTAAGCCTTTGGAAAAAAGACTGAAAAAAAGATTATTTATGCTTGCGAAACTCAGTTCCCCTTTACTAAGCCTTTATAAATAAAGTGCACGACTGGGCCGTACAAACTTGCACCTATACCCAAAATTCTTGTGTGTATTTGAGGCAAATGGAAATAAACGAATATATACCTATACATAGGTTTACATATGTATGTAAGTTGAAAATCAAGCAACGTCGTTACTATGTCATTCTCCTTCAGTTTCACTCATAAATTCATTGGCTTTGAAATTCGGTGAATATGCCAAAACCCAAAGCAAGTCCCTAAAAATGTAACAATATTTATTTTCTTTATCTCTGTCTCTTAACCAATGAAAATGAAATTCAGATAAATCCAGTAGCACGTGCGCACCAATCAAAACCTGTATCGTAAGGAAAAAAAACGTTTCCATGGCAACAGCTGTGTACTAGAGTGTTGCCGAGTAATAGATACGTATCAAAAGTGATTATTAATTTAGACGTGATGCTTCGTTTTCTTAAAAATGGCTATGTTGATAGTTTCACTTTCGACTACAGATGCCATAAAAGAGTATCTTTATAACAATTTCCAACTTTTTGATTCTGCAACTTAGTTCCACTGCCATTCTAATATATTTTGTTAGTAATAATGGCAATATTATACAGATTTCGTATTTTGAAGAACTCAAAGACAATACATACATATTTTTTTGGTTCACTATAGTGTGCGTGTACTTCCGTAAATACACATGCTTTGACTTATCTTTAAAAAGCTATTGAACCATTGTTATCAATCTGGCCTTAAACTATGAAATAAATAGAATCTTGGAAAAAGCTTTTTTGAAAATCGGTTCAGTAGAAAGAAGTAGGGATAAAATTCATGTTTGGTATTAATATGATATGAAAATCGTGTTTTTGTTAAGCTGGCTGTAAGGAAAGTGGAATTATGGGCAATTTTGACGAAAAACGTGCTATGCCATATTATAGAGTTTGGTGAAAAAGCCTAGATATGAAAATAAAACGGTAATGAGTAGAAAGTTTTCGAGACATGCGTATTTTTATGAAGTTGGCTCTAAGTAAAGTGCTCTCGTAGGGTTTAAAAGGCTTGCTCTAATATAAAATTTAATAACAATTCTTGGAGCCGTTTTCGAATAAATTGGCTCCAACTGCTCGATTTCGCGCAAAATACTATTTATCAACTTTTGGCCAAAAATGTGATACAGTTCCTGATAGGATTTGAGATGTTTAATCATATGTCAAAATCTAAATAAAATCGTTCAAGGCACTTTCAAACAAATTGGCTTTTAGTCACCTTGGTCGTAAGTACCGTTATATAACACTTAGCCCAAAACGTGGTATGCCATCGTGTTGCATTACTTCGTACTAGTCCAAATATGAAATTTGAACTAAATCATTGAAGCCGTTTTTTCGAAAACTGACTTTTCGCCAAATTGTCTATAAGTAAAGTACCATTGTATACATTATTTGATTGCAATTGACCAGACTAATTCAAATATAAAGTGTAATCGAAATCGTTGGCGCCGTTTTCAAGAAATTGCATTTTGACTGAAATCGGCCCTAAGTAAACTACCCTTAATTTTGAGGTTAGAATGGAAATTCCGATTTCGCCTCTAGGAATTATCACACACACACTCTATATATGAAGTTTGATCTAAATCCATCCACTCATTTAGGCTGTAGCCTGGTGCACGGACAGACAGACAGACAGACGGCATTGGCGGACCTACTTTTTTGGACTTCTCCAATATAGTAATGTCAAGTTTGATTAAAATCTCACGTTCCAAATTTTGCACGAATGCAATACTTGCCCTATAGGTATAGGTGCAAGTTTAAAGACTGAAAAAAAGATTGGTTATCCCTTGCGAATCTCAGTTGCCCTTTACTAAGCTTTTGGAAAAAAGACTCAAAAAAAGATTATTCAGCTTTTGTGAAACTAAATTCCCCTTTACTAAGCCTTTGGAATTAAAACCGAATAAAATATTATTTAGCCTTTGTGAAACTCAGTTCCACTTTACTAAGCCTTCGGAAGGAAGACTGAAAAAGGGATTATTTATCACTTGCGAAACTCAGTTGCCCTTTACTAAACCTTTGGAAGGAAGACTGACAAGAAGGTTATTTATTACTTGTAAAACTCAGTTGCCCTTTCCTAAGAATTTGGAAGGAAAACCGAATAAAAGATTATTTAGTCTCTGTGAAACTCACTTGGACTTTACTAAGACTTTGGAAGGAAGACTTATAAGAAATTTATTTATCCCTTGTGAAACTCAGTTCACCTTTACTAAGACTTTGGAAGGAAGACTGGAACGAAGATTATTTATCCCTTGCGAAACTCAGTTCTCCTTTACTAAGCCTTTGGAAGAAAGACTGAAAAAAGTATTATTTATCACTTGCAAAACTCAGTTCCCCCTTTACCAAGCCGTTGGAAGGAATACCGAATAAAAGATGACTTAGCTTTTTGTAAAACTCAGTTTCCCTTTATTGAGCCTTTGGAAGGAAGGAAGACTGAAAAGAAGACTATTTATCCCCTGCGAAACTCAGTTCACCTTTACTAAGACTTTGGAAGTAAGAATGAAAAGAAGATTATTTATCTCTTGCGAAATGCAGTTGCTTTATCCTCAGCCTTTGGAAGGGAAACTGAATAAAAGATGACTTAGCTTTTGTAAAACTCACTTAACCTTTACTAAGCCTTTGGAAAAAAGACTGAAAAAAAGATTATTTATTACTTTAAAAAGCCTTTGGAAGGGAAACTGAATAAAAGATGACTTAGCCTATGTAAAACTCAGTTAACCTTTACTAAGCCTTTGAAATGAAGACTGAAAAGGCGATTAATTGTCAATTGTGAAACTCAGTTCCCCTTTACTAAGCCTTTGGAAAAGAAACTGAAAAAAAAATTATTTATCCCTTGCGAAACTCAGTTCCCCTTTACTAAGCCTTTGGAAATAAAGTGCACGACTGGGCCGTACAAACTTGCACCTATACCCAAAATTCTTCTGTGTATTTTAGGTAAAACGAATATATGTACCTATACATAGGTTTACATACGTGCGTAAGTTGAAAATCAAGCAACGTAGTTACAATGTCATTTTCCTTCAGTTTCACTCATAAATTCATTGCCTTTGAACTCCGGCGAAAGCAAGTCCCTAAAAATGTAACAATATTTATTTTCTCTATCTTTGTCTTTTAACCAATGAAAATAAAATTCAGATTAATCTAGTAGCACTTGCCAATCAAAACCTTTATCGTAAGGAAAAAATAACGTTTCCATGACAACAGCTGTGTTCTAGAGTGTTGCGGAGTAAAAGATACGTACATATCTAAAGTGATTATTAATTTAGAGGTGATGCTTAGTTTTCTTAAAAATGGCTGTGTTGATAGTTTTACTTTCGACTACAATTGCCATAAAAGAGTATCTTTATAACAATTTCCAACTTTTTGATTCTGCAACATAGCTCCACTGCCATTGGAATATATTTTGTTAGTAATAATGGCAATATTATACAGATTTCGTATTTTGAAGAAGTCAAGTACAATACATACATATTTTTTTGGTTCACTATAGTGTGCGTGTACTTCCGTAAATACACATGCTTTGACTTATCTTTAAAAAGCTATTGAACCATTGTTATCAATCTGGCCTTAAACTATGAAATAAGGAGAATCTTGGAAAAAGCTTTTGCAATGGTATATAATTTTAAAAATCGGTTCAGTAGAAAGAAGTAGGGATAAAATTCATGTTTGGTATTAATATGATATGAAAATCGTGTTTTTGTTAAGCTGGCTGTAAGGAAAGTGGAATTATGGGCAATTTTGACGAAAAACGTGCTATGCCATATTATAGAGTTTGGTGGAAGAAGCCTAGATATGAAAATAAAACGGTAATGAGTAGAAAGTTTTCGAGACAAGCGTATTTTTATGAAGTTGGCTCCAAGTAAAGTGCTTTTTTGGTCAAAAACGTTGTAAGCCATCTCGTAGGGTTTAAAAGGCTTGCTCTAATATAAAATTTAATAACAATTCTTGGAGCCGTTTTCGAATAAATTGGCTCCAACTGCTCGATTTCGCGCAAAATACCTTTATACAAACTTTTGGCCAAAAATGTGATACAGTTCCTGATAGGATTTGAGATGTTTAATCATATGTCAAAATCTAAATAAAATCGTTCAAGGCACTTTCAAACAAATTGGCTTTTAGTTAAATTGGTCGTAAATACCGTTATATAACACTTAGACCAAAACGTGGTATGCCATCGTGTTGCATTACTTCGTACTAGTCCAAATATGAAATTTGAACTAAATCATTGAAGCCGTTTTTTCGAAAACTAACTTTTCGCCAAATTGTCTATAAGTCAATTTTGGTAAGCAGCACGATACATTATTTGATTGCAATTGACTAGACTAATTCAAATATAAAGTGTAATCGAAATCGTTAGCGCCGTTTTCGACAAATTGCATTTTGACTGAAATCGGCCCTAAGTAAACTACCCTTAATTTTGAGGTCGGAATGAAAATTCCGATTTCGCCTCTAGGAATTATCACACACACACTCTATATATGAAGTTTGATCTAAATCCATCCACTCGTTTAGGCTGTAGCCCGGTGCACGGACAGACAGACAGACAGACGGCATTGGCGGACCTACTTTTTTGGACTTCTCCAATATAGTAATGTCAAGTTTGATTAAAATCTCACGTTCCAAATTTTGCACGAATACAATACTTGCCCTATAGGTATAGGTGCAAGTAAAAAGACTGAAAAAAAGATTGTTTATCCCTTGCGAATCTCAGTTGCCCTTTACTAAGCTTTTGGAAAAAAGACTCAAAAAAAGATTATTCAGCTTTTGTGAAACTAAATTCCCCTTTACTAAGCCTTTGGAATTAAAACCGAATAAAATATTATTTACCCTTTGTGAAACTCAGTTCCACTTTACTAACCCTTCGGAAGGAAGACTGAAAAAGTGATTATTTATCACTTGCGAAACTCAGTTGCCGTTTACTAAGCCTTTGGAAGGAAGACGGACAAGAAGGTTATTTATCCCTTGTAAAACTCAGTTCCCCTTTACAAAGCCTTTGAAAGGAAGACTGATAAAATTATTATCTATCACTTGCAAAACTCTGTTCCCCATTTACCAAGTTGGAAGGAATACCGAATAAAAGATGACTTAGCCTTTTGTAAAACTCAGTTTCCCTTTACTGAGCTTTTGGAAGGAAGGAAGACTGAAAAGAAGACTATTTATCCCCTGCGAAACTCAGTTCACATTTACTTAGACTTTGGAAGGAAGAATGAAAAGAAGATTATTTATCTCTTGCGAAATGCAGTTGCCCTTTCCTCAGCCTTTCTAAGGGAAACTGAATAAAAGATGACTTAGCTTTTGTAAAACTCACTTAACCTTTACTAAGACTTTGGAATTAAGACTGAAAAGGAGATTATTTGTCCCTTGTGAAACTCAGTTCCCCGTTACTAAGCCTTTGGAAAAAAGACTGAAAAAAGATTATTTGGAAAATTGACTGAAAAGAAGATCCCTTGTGAATCTTCCACTTTACAAAGACTTTGGAAGAAAGACTGAAGAAAAGATTATTTATCCTTTGCGAAGCTCAGTTCCCCTTTACTAAGCCTGTGGAAAAAAGACTCAAAAAAAGATTATTCAGATTTTGTGATACTAAATTCCCCTTTACTAAGACTTTGGAAGGAAAACCGAATAAAATATTATTTAGTATCTGTGAAGCTCACTTCCCCTGTACTAAGCCTTTGGAAGGAGGACCGACAAGAAGGTTTTTTATCTTTTGTGCAACTCAGATCGCCGCTACTAAGACTTTGGAAGGAAGACTGAAACGAGGATTATTTATCCCTTGCGAAACTCAGTTCTCCTTTACTAAGCCTTTGGAAGAAAGACTGAAAAAAGGATTATTTATCACTTGCAAAACTCAGTTCCCCCTTTACCAAGCCGTTTGGAAGGAAAACCGAATAAAAGATGACTTAGCCTTTTGTAAAACTCAGTTTCCCTTTATTGAGCCTTTGGAAGGAAGGAAGACTGAAAAGAAGATTATTTATCCTTTGCGAAACTCAGTTCTCCTTTACTAAGCCTTTGGAAGAAAGACTGAAAAAAGGATTATTTATCACTTGCAAAACTCAGTTCCCCCTTTACCAAGCCGTTGGAAGGAAAACCGAATAAAAGATGACTTAGCCTTTTGTAAAACTCAGTTTCCTTTACTAAGACTTTGGAAGGAAGACTGAAACGAAGATTATTTATCCCTTGCGAAACTCAGTTCTCCTTTACTAAGCCTTTGGAAGAAAGACTGAAAAAAATATTATTTATCACTTGCAAAACTCTGTTCCCCCTTTACCAAGCCGTTGGAAGGAAAACCGAATAAAAGATGACTTAGCCTTTTGTAAAACTCAGTTTCCTTTACTAAGGCTTTGGAAGGAAGACTGAAACGAAGATTATTTATCCCTTGCGAAACTCAGTTCTCCTTTACTAAGCCTTTGGAAGAAAGACTGAAAAAAGGATTATTTATCACTTGCAAAACTCAGTTCCCCCTTTACCAAGCCGTTGGAATGAAAACCGAATAAAAGATGACTTAGCCTTTTGTAAAACTCAGTTTCCTTTACTAAGACTTTGGAAGGAAGACTGAAACGAAGATTATTTATCCCTTGCGAGACTCAGTTCTCCTTTACTAAGCCTTTAGAAGAAAGACTGAAAAAAGGATTATTTATCACTTGCAAAACTCAGTTCCCCCTTTACCAAGCCGTTGGAAGGAAAACCGAATAAAAGATGACTTAGCCTTTTGTAAAACTCAGTTTCCCTTTATTGAGCCTTTGGAAGGAAGGAAGACTGAAAAGAAGACTATTTATCCCCTGCGAAACTCAGTTCACCTTTACTAAGACTTTGGAAGGAAGAATGAAAAGGAGATTATTTATCTCTTGCGAAATGCAGTTGCCCTTTCCTCAGCCTTTGGAAGGGAAACTGAATAAAAGATGACTTAGCTTTTGTAAAACTCACTTAACCTTTATTAAGACTTTGGAATTAAGACTGAAAAGGAGATTATTTGTCCCTTGTGAAACTCAGTTCCCCGTTACTAAGCCTTTGGAAAAAAGACTGAAAAAAAGATTATTTATGCTTGCGAAACTCAGTTCCCCTTTACTAAGCCTTTATAAATAAAGTGCACGACTGGGCCGTACAAACTTGCACCTATACCCAAAATTCTTGTGTGTATTTGAGGTAAAACGAATATATGTACCTATACATAGGTTTACATATGTGTGTAAGTTGAAAACCAAGCAACGTAGTTACAATGTCATTTTCCTTCAGTTTCACTCATAAATTCATTGCCTTTGAACTCCGGCGAAAGCAAGTCCCTAAAAATGTAACAATATTTATTTTCTCTATCTTTGTCTTTTAACCAATGAAAATAAAATTCAGATTAATCTAGTAGCACTTGCCAATCAAAACCTTTATCGTAAAGAAAAAATAACGTTTCCATGACAACAGCTGTGTTCTAGAGTGTTGCGGAGTAATAGATACGTACATATCTAAAGTGATTATTAATTTAGAGGTGATGCTTCGTTTTCTTAAAAATGGCTATGTTGATAGTTTCACTTTCGACTACAGATGCCATAAAAGAGTATCTTTATAACAATTTCCAACTTTTTGATTCTGCAACTTAGTTCCACTGCCATTCTAATATATTTTGTTAGTAATAATGGCAATATTATACAGATTTCGTATTTTGAAGAACTCAAAGACAATACATACATATTTTTTTGGTTCACTATAGTGTGCGTGTACTTCCGTAAATACACATGCTTTGACTTATCTTTAAAAAGCTATTGAACCATTGTTATCAATCTGGCCTTAAACTATGAAATAAATAGAATCTTGGAAAAAGCTTTTTTGAAAATCGGTTCAGTAGAAAGAAGTAGGGATAAAATTCATGTTTGGTATTAATATGATATGAAAATCGTGTTTTTGTTAAGCTGGCTGTAAGGAAAGTGGAATTATGGGCAATTTTGACGAAAAACGTGCTATGCCATATTATAGAGTTTGGTGAAAAAGCCTAGATATGAAAATAAAACGGTAATGAGTAGAAAGTTTTCGAGACATGCGTATTTTTATGAAGTTGGCTCTAAGTAAAGTGCTCTCGTAGGGTTTAAAAGGCTTGCTCTAATATAAAATTTAAAAACAATTCTTGGAGCCGTTTTCGAATAAATTGGCTCCAACTGCTCGATTTCGCGCAAAATACTATTTATCAACTTTTGGCCAAAAATGTGATACAGTTCCTGATAGGATTTGAGATGTTTAATCATATGTCAAAATCTAAATAAAATCGTTCAAGGCACTTTCAAACAAATTGGCTTTTAGTCACCTTGGTCGTAAGTACCGTTATATAACACTTAGCCCAAAACGTGGTATGCCATCGTGTTGCATTACTTCGTACTAGTCCAAATATGAAATTTGAACTAAATCATTGAAGCCGTTTTTTCGAAAACTGACTTTTCGCCAAATTGTCTCTAAGTAAAGTACCATTGTTGCCAATTTTGGTAAGCAGCACGATACATTATTTGATTGCAATTGACTAGACTAATTCAAATATAAAGTGTAATCGAAATCGTTAGCGCCGTTTTCGACAAATTGCATTTTGACTGAAATCGGCCCTAAGTAAACTACCCTTAATTTTGAGGTCGGAATGAAAATTCCGATTTCGCCTCTAGGAATTATCACACACACACTCTATATATGAAGTTTGATCTAAATCCATCCACTCGTTTAGGCTGTAGCCCGGTGCACGGACAGACAGACAGACAGACGGCATTGGCGGACCTACTTTTTTGGACTTCTCCAATATAGTAATGTCAAGTTTGATTAAAATCTCACGTTCCAAATTTTGCACGAATACAATACTTGCCCTATAGGTATAGGTGCAAGTAAAAAGACTGAAAAAAAGATTGGTTATCCCTTGCGAATCTCAGTTGCCCTTTACTAAGCTTTTGGAAAAAAGACTCAAAAAAAGATTATTCTGCTTTTGTGAAACTAAATTCCCCTTTACTAAGCCTTTGGAATTAAAACCGAATAAAATATTATTTACCCTTTGTGAAACTCAGTTCCACTTTACTAACCCTTCGGAAGGAAGACTGAAAAAGTGATTATTTATCACTTGCGAAACTCAGTTGCCGTTTACTAAGCCTTTGGAAGGAAGACTGACAAGAAGGTTATTTATCCCTTGTAAAACTCAGTTCCCCTTTACAAAGCCTTTGAAAGGAAGACTGATAAAATTATTATCTATCACTTGCAAAACTCTGTTCCCCATTTACCAAGTTGGAAGGAATACCGAATAAAAGATGACTTAGCCTTTTGTAAAACTCAGTTTCCCTTTACTGAGCTTTTGGAAGGAAGGAAGACTGAAAAGAAGACTATTTATCCCCTGCGAAACTCAGTTCACATTTACTTAGACTTTGGAAGGAAGAATGAAAAGAAGATTATTTATCTCTTGCGAAATGCAGTTGCCCTTTCCTCAGCCTTTCTAAGGGAAACTGAATAAAAGATGACTTAGCTTTTGTAAAACTCACTTAACCTTTACTAAGACTTTGGAATTAAGACTGAAAAGGAGATTATTTGTCCCTTGTGAAACTCAGTTCCCCGTTACTAAGCCTTTGGAAAAAAGACTGAAAAAAGATTATTTGGAAAATTGACTGAAAAGAAGATCCCTTGTGAATCTTCCCCTTTACAAAGACTTTGGAAAAAAGACTGAAGAAAAGATTATTTATCCTTTGCGAAGCTCAGTTCCCCTTTACTAAGCCTGTGGAAAAAAGACTCAAAAAAAGATTATTCAGATTTTGTGATACTAAATTCCCCTTTACTAAGACTTTGGAAGGAAAACCGAATAAAATATTATTTAGTATCTGTGAAGCTCACTTCCCCTGTACTAAGCCTTTGGAAGGAGGACCGACAAGAAGGTTTTTTATCTTTTGTGCAACTCAGATCCCCGCTACTAAGACTTTGGAAGGAAGACTGAAACGAGGATTATTTATCCCTTGCGAAACTCAGTTCTCCTTTACTAAGCCTTTGGAAGAAAGACTGAAAAAAGGATTATTTATCACTTGCAAAACTCAGTTCCCCCTTTACCAAGCCGTTGGAAGGAAAACCGAATAAAAGATGACTTAGCCTTTTGTAAAACTCAGTTTCCCTTTATTGAGCCTTTGGAAGGAAGGAAGACTGAAAAGAAGATTATTTATCCTTTGCGAAACTCAGTTCTCCTTTACTAAGCCTTTGGAAGAAAGACTGAAAAAAGGATTATTTATCACTTGCAAAACTCAGTTCCCCCTTTACCAAGCCGTTGGAAGGAAAACCGAATAAAAGATGACTTAGCCTTTTGTAAAACTCAGTTCCCTTTACTAAGACTTTGGAAGGAAGACTGAAACGAAGATTATTTATCCCTTGCGAAACTCAGTTCTCCTTTACTAAGCCTTTGGAAGAAAGACTGAAAAAAATATTATTTATCACTTGCAAAACTCTGTTCCCCCTTTACCAAGCCGTTGGAAGGAAAACCGAATAAAAGATGACTTAGCCTTTTGTAAAACTCAGTTTCCTTTACTAAGACTTTGGAAGGAAGACTGAAACGAAGATTATTTATCCCTTGCGAAACTCAGTTCTCCTTTACTAAGCCTTTGGAAGAAAGACTGAAAAAAGGATTATTTATCACTTGCAAAACTCAGTTCCCCCTTTACCAAGCCGTTGGAAGGAAAACCGAATAAAAGATGACTTAGCCTTTTGTAAAACTCAGTTTCCTTTACTAAGACTTTGGAAGGAAGACTGAAACGAAGATTATTTATCCCTTGCGAAACTCAGTTCTCCTTTACTAAGCCTTTGGAAGAAAGACTGAAAAAAGGATTATTTATCACTTGCAAAACTCAGTTCCCCCTTTACCAAGCCGTTGGAAGGAAAACCGAATAAAAGATGACTTAGCCTTTTGTAAAACTCAGTTTCCCTTTATTGAGCCTTTGGAAGGAAGGAAGACTGAAAAGAAGACTATTTATCCCCTGCGAAATTCAGTTCACCTTTACTAAGACTTTGGAAGGAAGAATGAAAAGGAGATTATTTATCTCTTGCGAAATGCAGTTGCCCTTTCCTCAGCCTTTGGAAGGGAAACTGAATAAAAGATGACTTAGCTTTTGTAAAACTCACTTAACCTTTATTAAGACTTTGGAATTAAGACTGAAAAGGAGATTATTTGTCCCTTGTGAAACTCAGTTCCCCGTTACTAAGCCTTTGGAAAAAAGACTGAAAAAAAGATTATTTATGCTTGCGAAACTCAGTTCCCCTTTACTAAGCCTTTATAAATAAAGTGCACGACTGGGCCGTACAAACTTGCACCTATACCCAAAATTCTTGTGTGTATTTGAGGCAAATGGAAATAAACGAATATATACCTATACATAGGTTTACATATGTATGTAAGTTGAAAATCAAGCAACGTCGTTACTATGTCATTCTCCTTCAGTTTCACTCATAAATTCATTGGCTTTGAAATTCGGTGAATATACGAAAACCCAAAGCAAGTCCCTAAAAATGTAACAATATTTATTTTCTTTATCTCTGTCTCTTAACCAATGAAAATGAAATTCAGATAAATCCAGTAGCACGTGCGCACCAATCAAAACCTGTATCGTAAGGAAAAAAAACGTTTCCATGGCAACAGCTGTGTACTAGAGTGTTGCCGAGTAATAGATACGTATCAAAAGTGATTATTAATTTAGACGTGATGCTTCGTTTTCTTAAAAATGGCTATGTTGATAGTTTCACTTTCGACTACAGATGCCATAAAAGAGTATCTTTATAACAATTTCCAACTTTTTGATTCTGCAACTTAGTTCCACTGCCATTCTAATATATTTTGTTAGTAATAATGGCAATATTATACAGATTTCGTATTTTGAAGAACTCAAAGACAATACATACATATTTTTTTGGTTCACTATAGTGTGCGTGTACTTCCGTAAATACACATGCTTTGACTTATCTTTAAAAAGCTATTGAACCATTGTTATCAATCTGGCCTTAAACTATGAAATAAATAGAATCTTGGAAAAAGCTTTTTTGAAAATCGGTTCAATAGAAAGAAGTAGGGATAAAATTAATGTTTGGTATTAATATGATATGAAAATCGTGTTTTTGTTAAGCTGGCTGTAAGGAAAGTGGAATTATGGGCAATTTTGACGAAAAACGTGCTATGCCATATTATAGAGTTTGGTGAAAAAGCGTACCGTTATATAACACTTAGCCCAAAACGTGGTATGCCATCGTGTTGCATTACTTCGTACTAGTCCAAATATGAAATTTGAACTAAATCATTGAAGCCGTTTTTTCGAAAACTGACTTTTCGCCAAATTGTCTATAAGTAAAGTACCATTGTATACATTATTTGATTGCAATTGACCAGACTAATTCAAATATAAAGTGTAATCGAAATCGTTGGCGCCGTTTTCAAGAAATTGCATTTTGACTGAAATCGGCCCTAAGTAAACTACCCTTAATTTTGAGGTTAGAATGGAAATTCCGATTTCGCCTCTAGGAATTATCACACACACACTCTATATATGAAGTTTGATCTAAATCCATCCACTCATTTAGGCTGTAGCCTGGTGCACGGACAGACAGACAGACAGACGGCATTGGCGGACCTACTTTTTTGGACTTCTCCAATATAGTAATGTCAAGTTTTATTAAAATCTCACGTTCCAAATTTTGCACGAATGCAATACTTGCCCTATAGGTATAGGTGCAAGTAAAAAGACTGAAAAAAAGATTGGTTATCCCTTGCGAATCTCAGTTGCCCTTTACTAAGCTTTTGTAAAAAAGACTCAAAAAAAGATTATTCAGCTTTTGTGAAACTAAATTCCCCTTTACTAAGCCTTTGGAATTAAAACCGAATAAAATATTATTTAGCCTTTGTGAAACTCAGTTCCACTTTACTAAGCCTTCGGAAGGAAGACTCAAAAAGGGATTATTTATCACTTGCGAAACTCAGTTGCCCTTTACTAAACCTTTGGAAGGAAGACTGACAAGAAGGTTATTTATTACTTGTAAAACTCAGTTGCCCTTTCCTAAGAATTTGGAAGGAAAACCGAATAAAAGATTATTTAGTCTCTGTGAAACTCACTTGGACTTTACTAAGACTTTGGAAGGAAGACTTACAAGAAATTTATTTATCCCTTGTGAAACTCAGTTCACCTTTACTAAGACTTTGGAAGGAAGACTGGAACGAAGATTATTTATCCCTTGCGAAACTCAGTTCTCCTTTACTAAGACTTTGGAAGTAAGAATGAAAAGAAGATTATTTATCTCTTGCGAAATGCAGTTGCCCTATCCTCAGCCTTTGGAAGGGAAACTGAATAAAAGATGACTTAGCTTTTGTAAAACTCACTTAACCTTTACTAAGCCTTTGGAAAAAAGACTGAAAAAAAGATTATTTATTACTTTAAAAAGCCTTTGGAAGGGAAACTGAATAAAAGATGACTTAGCCTATGTAAAACTCAGTTAACCTTTACTAAGCCTTTGAAATGAAGACTGAAAAGGCGATTAATTGTCAATTGTGAAACTCAGTTCCCCTTTACTAAGCCTTTGGAAAAGAAACTGAAAAAAAAATTATTTATCCCTTGCGAAACTCAGTTCCCCTTTACTAAGCCTTTGGAAATAAAGTGCACGACTGGGCCGTACAAACTTGCACCTATACCCAAAATTCTTCTGTGTATTTTAGGTAAAACGAATATATGTACCTATACATAGGTTTACATACGTGCGTAAGTTGAAAATCAAGCAACGTAGTTACAATGTCGTTTTCCTTCAGTTTCACTCATAAATTCATTGCCTTTGAACTCCGGCGAAAGCAAGTCCCTAAAAATGTAACAATATTTATTTTCTCTATCTTTGTCTTTTAACCAATGAAAATAAAATTCAGATTAATCTAGTAGCACTTGCCAATCAAAACCTTTATCGTAAGGAAAAAATAACGTTTCCATGACAACAGCTGTGTTCTAGAGTGTTGCGGAGTAATAGATACGTACATATCTAAAGTGATTATTAATTTAGAGGTGATGCTTAGTTTTCTTAAAAATGGCTGTGTTGATAGTTTTACTTTCGACTACAATTGCCATAAAAGAGTATCTTTATAACAATTTCCAACTTTTTGATTCTGCAACATAGTTCCACTGCCATTGGAATATATTTTGTTAGTAATAATGGCAATATTATACAGATTTCGTATTTTGAAGAAGTCAAGTACAATACATACATATTTTTTTGGTTCACTATAGTGTGCGTGTACTTCCGTAAATACACATGCTTTGACTTATCTTTAAAAAGCTATTGAACCATTGTTATCAATCTGGCCTTAAACTATGAAATAAGGAGAATCTTGGAAAAAGCTTTTGCAATGGTATATAATTTTAAAAATCGGTTCAGTAGAAAGAAGTAGGGATAAAATTCATGTTTGGTATTAATATGATATGAAAATCGTGTTTTTGTTAAGCTGGCTGTAAGGAAAGTGGAATTATGGGCAATTTTGACGAAAAACGTGCTATGCCATATTATAGAGTTTGGTGGAAGAAGCCTAGATATGAAAATAAAACGGTAATGAGTAGAAAGTTTTCGAGACATGCGTATTTTTATGAAGTTGGCTCTAAGTAAAGTGCTTTTTTGGTCAAAAACGTTGTAAGCCATCTCGTAGGGTTTAAAAGGCTTGCTCTAATATAAAATTTAATAACAATTCTTGGAGCCGTTTTCGAATAAATTGGCTCCAACTGCTCGATTTCGCGCAAAATACCTTTATACAAACTTTTGGCCAAAAATGTGATACAGTTCCTGATAGGATTTGAGATGTTTAATCATATGTCAAAATCTAAATAAAATCGTTCAAGGCACTTTCAAACAAATTGGCTTTTAGTTACCTTGGTCGTAAATACCGTTATATAACACTTAGACCAAAACGTGGTATGCCATCGTGTTGCATTACTTCGTACTAGTCCAAATATGAAATTTGAACTAAATCATTGAAGCCGTTTTTTCGAAAACTAACTTTTCGCCAAATTGTCTATAAGTCAATTTTGGTAAGCAGAACGATACATTATTTGATTGCAATTGACTAGACTAATTCAAATATAAAGTGTAATCGAAATCGTTAGCGCCGTTTTCGACAAATTGCATTTTGACTGAAATCGGCCCTAAGTAAACTACCCTTAATTTTGAGGTCGGAATGAAAATTCCGATTTCGCCTCTAGGAATTATCACACACACACTCTATATATGAAGTTTGATCTAAATCCATCCACTCGTTTAGGCTGTAGCCCGGTGCACGGACAGACAGACAGACAGACGGCATTGGCGGACCTACTTTTTTGGACTTCTCCAATATAGTAATGTCAAGTTTGATTAAAATCTCACGTTCCAAACTTTGCACGAATACAATACTTGCCCTATAGGTATAGGTGCAAGTAAAAAGACTGAAAAAAAGATTGGTTATCCCTTGCGAATCTCAGTTGCCCTTTACTAAGCTTTTGGAAAAAAGACTCAAAAAAAGATTATTCTGCTTTTGTGAAACTAAATTCCCCTTTACTAAGCCTTTGGAATTAAAACCGAATAAAATATTATTTACCCTTTGTGAAACTCAGTTCCACTTTACTAACCCTTCGGAAGGAAGACTGAAAAAGTGATTATTTATCACTTGCGAAACTCAGTTGCCGTTTACTAAGCCTTTGGAAGGAAGACTGACAAGAAGGTTATTTATCCCTTGTAAAACTCAGTTGCCCTTTCCTAAGAATTTGGAAGGAAAACCGAATAAAAGATTATTTAGTCTCTGTGAAACTCACTTGGACTTTACTAAGACTTTGGAAGGAAGACTTATAAGAAATTTATTTATCCCTTGTGAAACTCAGTTCACCTTTACTAAGACTTTGGAAGGAAGACTGGAACGAAGATTATTTATCCCTTGCGAAACTCAGTTCTCCTTTACTAAGCCTTTGGAAGAAAGACTGAAAAAAGTATTATTTATCACTTGCAAAACTCAGTTCCCCCTTTACCAAGCCGTTGGAAGGAATACCGAATAAAAGATGACTTAGCTTTTTGTAAAACTCAGTTTCCCTTTATTGAGCCTTTGGAAGGAAGGAAGACTGAAAAGAAGACTATTTATCCCCTGCGAAACTCAGTTCACCTTTACTAAGACTTTGGAAGTAAGAATGAAAAGAAGATTATTTATCTCTTGCGAAATGCAGTTGCTTTATCCTCAGCCTTTGGAAGGGAAACTGAATAAAAGATGACTTAGCTTTTGTAAAACTCACTTAACCTTTACTAAGCCTTTGGAAAAAAGACTGAAAAAAAGATTATTTATTACTTTAAAAAGCCTTTGGAAGGGAAACTGAATAAAAGATGACTTAGCCTATGTAAAACTCAGTTAACCTTTACTAAGCCTTTGAAATGAAGACTGAAAAGGCGATTAATTGTCAATTGTGAAACTCAGTTCCCCTTTACTAAGCCTTTGGAAAAGAAACTGAAAAAAAAATTATTTATCCCTTGCGAAACTCAGTTCCCCTTTACTAAGCCTTTGGAAATAAAGTGCACGACTGGGCCGTACAAACTTGCACCTATACCCAAAATTCTTCTGTGTATTTTAGGTAAAACGAATATATGTACCTATACATAGGTTTACATACGTGCGTAAGTTGAAAATCAAGCAACGTAGTTACAATGTCATTTTCCTTCAGTTTCACTCATAAATTCATTGCCTTTGAACTCCGGCGAAAGCAAGTCCCTAAAAATGTAACAATATTTATTTTCTCTATCTTTGTCTTTTAACCAATGAAAATAAAATTCAGATTAATCTAGTAGCACTTGCCAATCAAAACCTTTATCGTAAGGAAAAAATAACGTTTCCATGACAACAGCTGTGTTCTAGAGTGTTGCGGAGTAATAGATACGTACATATCTAAAGTGATTATTAATTTAGAGGTGATGCTTAGTTTTCTTAAAAATGGCTGTGTTGATAGTTTTACTTTCGACTACAATTGCCATAAAAGAGTATCTTTATAACAATTCCCAACTTTTTGATTCTGCAACATAGTTCCACTGCCATTGGAATATATTTTGTTAGTAATAATGGCAATATTATACAGATTTCGTATTTTGAAGAAGTCAAGTACAATACATACATATTTTTTTGGTTCACTATAGTGTGCGTGTACTTCCGTAAATACACATGCTTTGACTTATCTTTAAAAAGCTATTGAACCATTGTTATCAATCTGGCCTTAAACTATGAAATAAGGAGAATCTTGGAAAAAGCTTTTGCAATGGTATATAATTTTAAAAATCGGTTCAGTAGAAAGAAGTAGGGATAAAATTCATGTTTGGTATTAATATGATATGAAAATCGTGTTTTTGTTAAGCTGGCTGTAAGGAAAGTGGAATTATGGGCAATTTTGACGAAAAACGTGCTATGCCATATTATAGAGTTTGGTGGAAGAAGCCTAGATATGAAAATAAAACGGTAATGAGTAGAAAGTTTTCGAGACATGCGTATTTTTATGAAGTTGGCTCTAAGTAAAGTGCTTTTTTGGTCAAAAACGTTGTAAGCCATCTCGTAGGGTTTAAAAGGCTTGCTCTAATATAAAATTTAATAACAATTCTTGGAGCCGTTTTCGAATAAATTGGCTCCAACTGCTCGATTTCGCGCAAAATACCTTTATACAAACTTTTGGCCAAAAATGTGATACAGTTCCTGATAGGATTTGAGATGTTTAATCATATGTCAAAATCTAAATAAAATCGTTCAAGGCACTTTCAAACAAATTGGCTTTTAGTTACCTTGGTCGTAAATACCGTTATATAACACTTAGACCAAAACGTGGTATGCCATCGTGTTGCATTACTTCGTACTAGTCCAAATATGAAATTTGAACTAAATCATTGAAGCCGTTTTTTCGAAAACTAACTTTTCGCCAAATTGTCTATAAGTCAATTTTGGTAAGCAGAACGATACATTATTTGATTGCAATTGACTAGACTAATTCAAATATAAAGTGTAATCGAAATCGTTAGCGCCGTTTTCGACAAATTGCATTTTGACTGAAATCGGCCCTAAGTAAACTACCCTTAATTTTGAGGTCGGAATGAAAATTCCGATTTCGCCTCTAGGAATTATCACACACACACTCTATATATGAAGTTTGATCTAAATCCATCCACTCGTTTAGGCTGTAGCCCGGTGCACGGACAGACAGACAGACAGACGGCATTGGCGGACCTACTTTTTTGGACTTCTCCAATATAGTAATGTCAAGTTTGATTAAAATCTCACGTTCCAAATTTTGCACGAATACAATACTTGCCCTATAGGTATAGGTGCAAGTAAAAAGACTGAAAAAAAGATTGTTTATCCCTTGCGAATCTCAGTTGCCCTTTACTAAGCTTTTGGAAAAAAGACTCAAAAAAAGATTATTCAGCTTTTGTGAAACTAAATTCCCCTTTACTAAGCCTTTGGAATTAAAACCGAATAAAATATTATTTACCCTTTGTGAAACTCAGTTCCACTTTACTAACCCTTCGGAAGGAAGACTGAAAAAGTGATTATTTATCACTTGCGAAACTCAGTTGCCGTTTACTAAGCCTTTGGAAGGAAGACTGACAAGAAGGTTATTTGTCCCTTGTGAAACTCAGTTCCCCGTTACTAAGCCTTTGGAAAAAAGACTGAAAAAAGATTATTTGGAAAATTGACTGAAAAGAAGATCCCTTGTGAATCTTCCCCTTTACAAAGACTTTGGAAAAAAGACTGAAGAAAAGATTATTTATCCTTTGCGAAGCTCAGTTCCCCTTTACTAAGCCTATGGAAAAAAGACTCAAAAAAAGATTATTCAGATTTTGTGATACTAAATTCCCCTTTACTAAGACTTTGGAAGGAAAACCGAATAAAATATTATTTAGTATCTGTGAAGCTCACTTCCCCTGTACTAAGCCTTTGGAAGGAGGACCGACAAGAAGGTTTTTTATCTTTTGTGCAACTCAGATCCCCGCTACTAAGACTTTGGAAGGAAGACTGAAACGAGGATTATTTATCCCTTGCGAAACTCAGTTCTCCTTTACTAAGCCTTTGGAAGAAAGACTGAAAAAAAGATTATTTATCCCTTGCGAAACTCAGTTTCCCTTTACTAAGCCTTTGGAAATAAAGTGCACGACTTGGCCGTACAAACTTGCACCTAAACCCAAAATTCTTGTGTGTATTTGAGGCAAAAAGAAATAAACGAATATGTACTTATACATAGGTTTACATATGTATGTAAGTCGAAAATCAAGCAACGTCGTTACTATGTCATTTTCCTTCAGTTTCACTCATAAATTCATTGGCTTTGAAATTCGGTGAATATACGAAAACCCAAAGCAAGTCCCTAAAAATATAACAATATTTATTTTCTTTATCTCTGTCTCTTAACCAATGAAAATGAAATTCAGATAAATCCAGTAGCACGTGCGCACCAATCAAAACCTGTATCGTAAGGAAAAAAAACGTTTCCATGGCAACAGCTGTGTACTAGAGTGTTGCCGAGTAATAGATACGTATCAAAAGTGATTATTAATTTAGACGTGATGCTTCGTTTTCTTAAAAATGGCTATGTTGATAGTTTTACTTTCGACTACATATGCCATAAAAGAGTATCTTTATAACAATTTCCAACTTTTTGACTCTACAACATAGTTCCACTGCCATTGGAATATATTTTATTAGTAATAATGGCAATATTATACAGATTTCGTATTTTGAAGAAGTCAAGTACAATACATATATATTTTGTTGGTTCACTATAGTGTGCGTGTACTTCTGTAAAAGCACATGCTTTGACTTATCTTTAAAAAGCTATTGAACCATTGTTATCAATCTGGCCTTAAACTATGAAATAAGGAGAATCTTGGAAAAAGCTTTTGCAATGGTATATAATTTTGAAAATCGGTTCAGTAGAAAGAAGTAGGGATAAAATTCATGTTTGTCTATTAATATGATATGAAAATCGTGTTTTTGTTAAGCTGGCTGTAAGGAAAGTGGAATTATGGGCAATTTTGACTTTGGAAGGAAGACTGAAAAAGGGATTATTTATCACTTGCGAAACTCAGCTGCCCTTTACTAAGCCTTTGGAAGGAAGACTGACAAGAAGGTTATTTATCCCTTGTAAAACTCAGTTCCCCTTTACCAAGAGTTTGAAAGGAAGACTGCAAAGAAGACTATTCATCCCTTGTGAAACTTCCCCTTTAATAAGCCTTTTTAAAAAAGACTGAAGAAAATATTATCTATCCCTTGAGAAGCTCAGTTCCCCTCTACTAAGCTTTTGGAAAAAAGACTCAAAAAAAGATTATTCAGCTTTTGTGAAATTAAATTCCACTTTACTAAGCCTTTGGAAGGAAAACCGAATAAAATATTATTTAGTATCTGTGAAGCTCACTTCCCCTTTACTAAGGCTTTGGAAGGAAGACTGACAAGAAGATTATTTATTTTTGTGAATCTCAGTTCCCCGTTACTAAGCCTTTGGAAGGAAGACTGAAAAGAAGACTATTAATCTTGTGAAACTCAGTTCACCTTTACTAAGACTTTGGAAGGAAGAATGAAAAGAAGATTATTTCTCTCTTGCGAAATTCAGTTGTCCTTTCCTCAGCCTTTGGAAGGGAAACTGAATAAAAGATGACTTAGCTTTTGTAAAACTCACTTAACCTTTACTAAGACTTTGGAACTAAGACTGAAAAGGAGATTATTTGTCCCTTGTGAAACTCAGTTCCCCTTTACTAAGCCTTTGGAAGGAAGACTGAAAAGAAGACTATTTATCCCCTGCGAAACTCAGTTCACCTTTACTAAGACTTTGGAAGGAAGAATGAAAAGAAGATTATTTATCTCTTGCGAAATTCAGTTGCCCTTTCCTCAGCCTTTGGAAGGGAAACTGAATAAAAGATGACTTAGCTTTTGTAAAACTCACTTAACCTTTACTAAGACTTTGGAATTGAGACTGAAAAGGAGATTATTTGTCCCTTGTGAAACTCAGTTGGAAAAAAGACTGAAAAAAAGATTACTTATGCTTTGCGAAACTCAGTTCCCCTTCACTAAGCCTTTGGAAATAAAGTGCACGACTGGGCCGTACAAACTTGCACCTATACCCAAAATTCTTGTGTGTATTTGAGGTAAAAAGAAATAAACGAATATATGTACCTATACTTTACATATGTATGTAAGTCGAAAATCAAGCAACGTCGTTACTATGTCATTTTCCTTCAGTTTCACTCATAAATTCATTGGCTTTGAAATTCGGTGAATATACGAAAACCCAAAGCAAGTCCCTAAAAATATAACAATATTTATTTTCTTTATCTCTGTCTCTTAACCAATGAAAATGAAATTCAAATAAATCCAGTAGCACGTGCGCACCAATCAAAACCTGTATCGTAAGGAAAAAAAACGTTTCCATGGCAACAGCTGTGTACTAGAGTGTTGCCGATTATGATTATTAATTTAGACGTGATGCTTCGTTTTCTTAAAAATGGCTAAGTTGATAGTTTTACTTTCGACTACAGATGCCATAAAAGAGTATCTTTATAACAATTTCCAACTTTTTGACTCTACAACATAGTTCCACTGCCATTGGAATATATTTTATTAGTAATAATGGCAATATTATACAGATTTCGTATTTTGAAGAAGTCAAGTACAATACATATATATTTTGTTGGTTCACTATAGTGTGCGTGTACTTCTGTAAAAGCACATGCTTTGACTTATCTTTAAAAAGCTATTGAACCATTGTTATCAATCTGGCCTTAAACTATGAAATAAGGAGAATCTTGGAAAAAGCTTTTGCAATGGTATATAATTTTGAAAATCGGTTCAGTAGAAAGAAGTAGGGATAAAATTCATGTTTGTCTATTAATATGATATGAAAATCGTGTTTTTGTTAAGCTGGCTGTAAGGAAAGTGGAATTATGGGCAATTTTGACTTTGGAAGGAAGACTGAAAAAGGGATTATTTATCACTTGCGAAACTCAGCTGCCCTTTACTAAGCCTTTGGAAGGAAGACTGACAAGAAGGTTATTTATCCCTTGTAAAACTCAGTTCCCCTTTACCAAGAGTTTGAAAGGAAGACTGCAAAGAAGACTATTCATCCCTTGTGAAACTTCCCCTTTAATAAGCCTTTTTAAAAAAGACTGAAGAAAATATTATCTATCCCTTGAGAAGCTCAGTTCCCCTCTACTAAGCTTTTGGAAAAAAGACTCAAAAAAAGATTATTCAGCTTTTGTGAAATTAAATTCCTCTTTACTAAGACTTTGGAAGGAAAACCGAATAAAATATTATTTAGTATCTGTGAAGCTCACTTCCCCTGTACTAAGCCTTTGGAAGGAGGACCGACAAGAAGGTTTTTTATCTTTTGTGCAACTCAGTTCCCCGCTACTAAGGCTTTGGAAGGAAGACTGAAAAGAAGATTATTTATCACTTGCAAAACTCAGTTCCCCCTTTACCAAGCCGTTGGAAGGAAAACCGAGTAAAAGATGACTTAGCCTTCTGTAAAACTTAGTCTCCCTTTACTAAGTGTTTGGAAAAAAGACTGGAAAAAGGATTAACCAGCTTTTATGAAAATAAATTCTTCTTTACTAAGCCTTTGGAAGGCAAACCGAATAAAATATTATTTAGCCTTTGTGAGACTCAGTTCCCCTTTACTAAGACTTTGGAAGGAAGACTGTAACGAGGATTATTTATCCCTTGCGAAACTCAGTTCTCCTTTACTAAGCCTTTGGAAGAAAGACTGAAAAAAAGATTATTTATCACTTGCAAAACTCAGTTCCCACTTTACCAAGCCGTTGGAAGGAAAACCAAGTAAAAGATGACTTAGCCTTTGGTAAAACTTACTCTCCCTTTACATAGTCTTTGGAAAAAAGACTGAAAAAACTATTATTCAGCTTTTGTGAAATTAAATTCCACTTTACTAAGCCTTTGGAAGGAAAACCGAATAAAATATTATTTAGTATCTGTGAAGCTCACTTCCCCTTTACTAAGCCTTTGGAAGGAAGACTGACAAGAAGGTTATTTATTTTTGTGAAACTCAGTTCCCCTTTACTAAGCCTTTGGAAGGAACACTGAAAAGAAGATTATTTGTCCCTTGTGAAACTTCCCTTTTACTAAGGATTTGGAAAAAAGACTGAAGAAAATATTATTTATTCCTTGCGAAGCTCAATTCCCCTTTACAAAGCCTTTGGAAAAAAGACTCAAAAAAAGATTGTTTATCCCTTGCGAATCTCCGTTGTCCTTTACTAAGCTTTTGGAAAGAAGACAGAAGAGAAGATTGTTTATCCCTTGTGATACTCAGTTCCCCTTTACTAAGCCTTTGGAAAAAAGACTGAAAAGAAGATTATTCAGCTTTTGTGAAACTAAATTCCCCTTTACTAAGCCTTTATAAGGAAAACCGAATAAAATATTATTTAGTATCTGTGAAGCTCACTTCCCCTGTACTAAGTCTTTGGAAGGAAGACTGACAAGAAGGTTATTTATCTTTTGTGCAACTCAGTTCCCCGCTACTAAGCCTTTGGAATCAAGACTGAAAGAAGGAGTATTTATGACTTGCAAAACTCAATTCCCCCTTTACCAAGCCGTTGGAAGGAAAACCAAGTAAAAGATGACTTAGCCTTTGGTAAAACTTACTCTCCCTTTACATAGTCTTTGGAAAAAAGACTGAAAAAACTATTATTCAGCTTTTGTGAAATTAAATTCCACTATACTAAGCCTTTGGAAGGAAGACTGAAACGAGGATTATTTATCCTTTGCGAAACTCAGTTCTCCTTTACTAAGCCTTTGGAAGAAAGACTGAAAAAAAGATTATTTATCACTTGCAAAACTCAGTTCCCACTTTACCAAGCCGTTGGAAGGAAAACCAAGTAAAAGATGACTTAGCCTTTGGTAAAACTTACTCTCCCTTTACATAGTCTTTGGAAAAAAGACTGAAAAAACTATTATTCAGCTTTTGTGAAATTAAATTCCACTATACTAAGCCTTTGGAAGGAAGACTGAAACGAGGATTATTTATCCCTTGCGAAACTCAGTTCTCCTTTACTAAGCCTTTGGAAGAAAGACTGAAAAAAAGATTATTTATCCCTTGCGAAACTCAGTTCCCCTTTACTAAGCCTTTGGAAATAAAGTGCACGACTGGGCCGTACAAACTTGCACCTAAACCCAAAATTCTTGTGTGTATTTGAGGCAAAAAGAAATAAACGAATATGTACTTATACATAGGTTTACATATGTATGTAAGTCGAAAATCAAGCAACGTCGTTACTATGTCATTTTCCTTCAGTTTCACTCATAAATTCATTGGCTTTGAAATTCGGTGAATATACGAAAACCCAAAGGAAGTCCCTAAAAATATAACAATATTTATTTTCTTTATCTCTGTCTCTTAACCAATGAAAATGAAATTCAAATAAATCCAGTAGCACGTGCGCACCAATCAAAACCTGTATCGTAAGGAAAAAAAACGTTTCCATGGCAACAGCTGTGTACTAGAGTGTTGCCGATTATGATTATTAATTTAGACGTGGTGCTTCATTTTCTTAAAAATGGCTAAGTTGATAGTTTTACTTTCGACTACATATGCCATAAAAGAGTATCTTTATAACAATTTCCAACTTTTTGACTCTACAACATAGTTCCACTGCCATTGGAATATATTTTATTAGTAATAATGGCAATATTATACAGATTTCGTATTTTGAAGAAGTCAAGTACAATACATATATATTTTGTTGGTTCACTATAGTGTGCGTGTACTTCTGTAAAAGCACATGCTTTGACTTATCTTTAAAAAGCTATTGAACCATTGTTATCAATCTGGCCTTAAACTATGAAATAAGGAGAATCTTGGAAAAAGCTTTTGCTATGGTATATAATTTTGAAAATCGGTTCAGTAGAAAGAAGTAGGGATAAAATTCATGTTTGTCTATTAATATGATATGAAAATCGTGTTTTTGTTAAGCTGGCTGTAAGGAAAGTGGAATTATGGGCAATTTTGACTTTGGAAGGAAGACTGAAAAAGGGATTATTTATCACTTGCGAAACTCAGCTGCCCTTTACTAAGCCTTTGGAAGGAAGACTGACAAGAAGGTTATTTATCCCTTGTAAAACTCAGTTCCCCTTTACCAAGAGTTTGAAAGGAAGACTGCAAAGAAGACTATTCATCCCTTGTGAAACTTCCCCTTTAATAAGCCTTTTTAAAAAAGACTGAAGAAAATATTATCTATCCCTTGAGAAGCTGGAAGTTGGAAGGAAAACCAAGTAAAAGATGACTTAGCCTTTGGTAAAACTTACTCTCCCTTTACATAGTCTTTGGAAAAAAGACTGAAAAAATTATTATTCAGCTTTTGTGAAATTAAATTCCACTTTACTAAGCCTTTGGAAGGAAAACCGAATAAAATATTATTTACTATCTGTGAAGCTCACTTCCCCTTTACTAAGCCTTTGGAAGGAAGACTGACAAGAAGGTTATTTATTTTTGTGAAACTCAGTTCCCCTTTACTAAGCCTTTGGAAGGAACACTGAAAAGAAGATTATTTGTCCCTTGTGAAACTTCCCTTTTACTAAGGATTTGGAAAAAAGACTGAAGAAAATATTATTTATCCTTTGCGAAGCTCAATTCCCCTTTACAAAGCCTTTGGAAAAAAGACTCAAAAAAAGATTGTTTATCCCTTGCGAATCTCCGTTGTCCTTTACTAAGCTTTTGGAAAGAAGACAGAAGAGAAGATTGTTTATCCCTTGTGATACTCAGTTCCCCTTTACTAAGCCTTTGGAAAAAAGACTGAAAAGAAGATTATTCAGCTTTTGTGAAACTAAATTCCTCTTTACTAAGCCTTTATAAGGAAAACCGAATAAAATATTATTTAGTATCTGTGAAGCTCACTTCCCCTGTACTAAGTCTTTGGAAGGAAGACTGACAAGAAGGTTATTTATCTTTTGTGCAACTCAGTTCCCCGCTACTAAGCCTTTGGAATCAAGACTGAAAGAAGGAGTATTTATGACTTGCAAAACTCAATTCCCCCTTTACCAAGCCGTTGGAAGGAAAACCAAGTAAAAGATGACTTAGCCTTTGGTAAAACTTACTCTCCCTTTACATAGTCTTTGGAAAAAAGACTGAAAAAACTATTATTCAGCTTTTGTGAAATTAAATTCCACTATACTAAGCCTTTGGAAGGAAGACTGAAACGAGGATTATTTATCCCTTGCGAAACTCAGTTCTCCTTTACTAAGCCTTTGGAAGAAAGACTGAAAAAAAGATTATTTATCACTTGCAAAACTCAGTTCCCACTTTACCAAGCCGTTGGAAGGAAAACCAAGTAAAATATGACTTAGCCTTTGGTAAAACTTACTCTCCCTTTACATAGTCTTTGGAAAAAAGACTGAAAAAACTATTATTCAGCTTTTGTGAAATTAAATTCCACTTTACTAAGCCTTTGGAAGGAAAACCGAATAAAATATTATTTAGTATCTGTGAAGCTCACTTCCCCTTTACTAAGCCTTTGGAAGGAAGACTGACAAGAAGGTTATTTATTTTTGTGAAACTCAGTTCCCCTTTACTAAGCCTTTGGAAGGAACACTGAAAAGAAGATTATTTGTCCCTTGTGAAACTTCCCTTTTACTAAGGATTTGGAAAAAAGACTGAAGAAAATATTATTTATCCCTTGCGAAGCTCAATTCCCCTTTACAAAGATTTTGGAAAAAAGACTCAAAAAAAGATTGTTTATCCCTTGCGAATCTCCGTTGTCCTTTACTAAGCTTTTGGAAAGAAGACAGAAGAGAAGATTGTTTATCCCTTGTGATACTCAGTTCCCCTTTACTAAGCCTTTGGAAAAAAGACTGAAAAGAAGATTATTCAGCTTTTGTGAAACTAAATTCCCCTTTACTAAGCCTTTATAAGGAAAACCGAATAAAATATTATTTAGTATCTGTGAAGCTCACTTCCCCTGTACTAAGTCTTTGGAAGGAAGACTGACAAGAAGGTTATTTATCTTTTGTGCAACTCAGTTCCCCGCTACTAAGCCTTTGAAATCAAGACTGAAAGAAGGAGTATTTATGACTTGCAAAACTCAATTCCCCCTTTACCAAGCCGTTGGAAGGAAAACCAAGTAAAAGATGACTTAGCCTTTGGTAAAACTTACTCTCCCTTTACATAGTCTTTGGAAAAAAGACTGAAAAAACTATTATTCAGCTTTTGTGAAATTAAATTCCACTTTACTAAGCCTTTGGAAGGAAAACCGAATAAAATATTATTTAGTATCTGTGAAGCTCAATTCCCCTTTACTAAGCCTTTGGAAGGAAGACTGACAAGAAGGTTATTTATTTTTGCGAAACTCAGTTCCCCTTTACTAAGCCTTTGGAAGGAACACTGAAAAGAAGATTATTTGTCCCTTGTGAAACTTCCCTTTTACTAAGGATTTGGAAAAAAGGCTGAAGAAAAGATTATTTATCCCTTGCGAAGCTTAGTTCCCCTCTACTAAGCTTTTGGAAAAAAGACTCAAAAAAAGATTATTCAGCTTTTGTGAAATTAAATTCCACTATACTAAGCCTTTGGAAGGAAAACCGACTGGGAGGTTGGCATCACCTTTTGTAAAACTCAGTTTCCTTTACTAGGACTTTGGAGGGAAGACTGAAACGAAGATTATTTAACCCTTGCGAAACTCAGTTCTCCTTTACTAAGCCTTTGGAAGGAAGACTGACAAGAAGGTTATGTATCTTTTTGAAGGAAAACCGAATAAAAGATGACTTAGCCTTTTGTAAAACTCAGTTTCCCTTTACTAAGCCTTTGAAAGAAAGACTGAAAAGAAGATTGTTTATCCCTTGCGAAACTCAGTTCCCCCTTTACCAAGCCGTTGGAAGGAAAACCGAATAAAAGATGACTTAGTCTTTTGTAAAACTCAGTTTCCCTTTACTAAGCCTTTGAAAGGAAGACAGAAAAGAAGATTGTTTATCCCTTGCGAAACTCAGTTCCCCCTTTACCAAGCCGTTGGAAGGAAAACCGAATAAAAGATGACTTAGCCTTTGGTAAAACTTACTCTCCCTTTTCATAGTCTTTGGAAAAAAGACTGAAAAAACTATTATTCAGCTTTTGTGAAATTAAATTCCACTTTACTAAGCCTTTGGAAGGAAAACCGAATAAAATATTATTTAGTATCTGTGAAGCTCAATTCCCCTTTACTAAGCCTTTGGAAGGAAGACTGACAAGAAGGTTATTTATTTTTGTGAAACTCAGTTCCCCTTTACTAAGCCTTTGGAAGGAACACTGAAAAGAAGATTATTTGTCCCTTGTGAAACTTCCCTTTTACTAAGGATTTGGAAAAAAGGCTGAAGAAAAGATTCCCTTGCGAAGCTTAGTTCCCCTCTACTAAGCTTTTGGAAAAAAGACTCAAAAAAGATTATTCAGCTTTTGTGAAATTAAATTCCACTATACTAAGCCTTTGGAAGGAAGACTGAAACGAGGATTATTTATCCCTTGCGAAACTCAGTTCTCCTTTACTAAGCCTTTGGAAGAAAGACTGAAAAAAAGATTATTTATCCCTTGCGAAACTCAGTTCCCCTTTACTAAGCCTTTGGAAATAAAGTGCACGACTGGGCCGTACAAACTTGCACCTAAACCCAAAATTCTTGTGTGTATTTGAGGCAAAAAGAAATAAACGAATATGTACTTATACATAGGTTTACATATGTATGTAAGTCGAAAATCAAGCAACGTCGTTACTATGTCATTTTCCTTCAGTTTCACTCATAAATTCATTGGCTTTGAAATTCGGTGAATATACGAAAACCCAAAGCAAGTCCCTAAAAATATAACAATATTTATTTTCTTTATCTCTGTCTCTTAACCAATGAAAATGAAATTCAAATAAATCCAGTAGCACGTGCGCACCAATCAAAACCTGTATCGTAAGGAAAAAAAACGTTTCCATGGCAACAGCTGTGTACTAGAGTGTTGCCGATTATGATTATTAATTTAGACGTGATGCTTCATTTTCTTAAAAATGGCTAAGTTGATAGTTTTACTTTCGACTACATATGCCATAAAAGAGTATCTTTATAACAATTTCCAACTTTTTGACTCTAAAACATAGTTCCACTGCCATTGGAATATATTTTATTAGTAATAATGGCAATATTATACAGATTTCGTATTTTGAAGAAGTCAAGTACAATACATATATATTTTGTTGGTTCACTATAGTGTGCGTGTACTTCTGTAAAAGCACATGCTTTGACTTATCTTTAAAAAGCTATTGAACCATTGTTATCAATCTGGCCTTAAACTATGAAATAAGGAGAATCTTGGAAAAAGCTTTTGCAATGGTATATAATTTTGAAAATCGGTTCAGTAGAAAGAAGTAGGGATAAAATTCATGTTTGTCTATTAATATGATATGAAAATCGTGTTTTTGTTAAGCTGGCTGTAAGGAAAGTGGAATTATGGGCAATTTTGACTTTGGAAGGAAGACTGAAAAAGGGATTATTTATCACTTGCGAAACTCAGCTGCCCTTTACTAAGCCTTTGGAAGGAAGACTGACAAGAAGGTTATTTATCCCTTGTGAAACTCAGTTCCCCTTTACCAAGAGTTTGAAAGGAAGACTGCAAAGAAGACTATTCATCCCTTGTGAAACTTCCCCTTTAATAAGCCTTTTTAAAAAAGACTGAAGAAAATATTATCTATCCCTTGAGAAGCTGGAAGTTGGAAGGAAAACCAAGTAAAAGATGACTTAGCCTTTGGTAAAACTTACTCTCCCTTTACATAGTCTTTGGAAAAAAGACTGAAAAAACTATTATTCAGCTTTTGTGAAATTAAATTCCACTTTACTAAGCCTTTGGAAGGAAAACCGAATAAAATATTATTTACTATCTGTGAAGCTCACTTCCCCTTTACTAAGCCTTTGGAAGGAAGACTGACAAGAAGGTTATTTATTTTTGTGAAACTCAGTTCCCCTTTACTAAGCCTTTGGAAGGAACACTGAAAAGAAGATTATTTGTCCCTTGTGAAACTTCCCTTTTACTAAGGATTTGGAAAAAAGACTGAAGAAAATATTATTTATCCTTTGCGAAGCTCAATTCCCCTTTACAAAGCCTTTGGAAAAAAGACTCAAAAAAAGATTGTTTATCCCTTGCGAATCTCCGTTGTCCTTTACTAAGCTTTTGGAAAGAAGACAGAAGAGAAGATTGTTTATCCCTTGTGATACTCAGTTCCCCTTTACTAAGCCTTTGGAAAAAAGACTGAAAAGAAGATTATTCAGCTTTTGTGAAACTAAATTCCTCTTTACTAAGCCTTTATAAGGAAAACCGAATAAAATATTATTTAGTATCTGTGAAGCTCACTTCCCCTGTACTAAGTCTTTGGAAGGAAGACTGACAAGAAGGTTATTTATCTTTT
Source organism: Xylota segnis (assembly GCA_963583995.1). Lineage (NCBI taxonomy): Eukaryota > Metazoa > Arthropoda > Insecta > Diptera > Syrphidae > Xylota > Xylota segnis. Next base: position 89,947,020 of record OY757236.1, on the reverse strand, counting down.
GTGCAACTCAGTTCCCCGCTACTAAGCCTTTGGAATCAAGACTGAAAGAAGGAGTATTTATGACTTGCAAAACTCAATTCCCCCTTTACCAAGCCGTTGGAAGGAAAACCAAGTAAAAGATGACTTAGCCTTTGGTAAAACTTACTCTCCCTTTACATAGTCTTTGGAAAAAAGACTGAAAAAACTATTATTCAGCTTTTGTGAAATTAAATTCCACTATACTAAGCCTTTGGAAGGAAGACTGAAACGAGGATTATTTATCCCTTGCGAAACTCAGTTCTCCTTTACTAAGCCTTTGGAAGAAAGACTGAAAAAAAGATTATTTATCACTTGCAAAACTCAGTTCCCACTTTACCAAGCCGTTGGAAGGAAAACCAAGTAAAATATGACTTAGCCTTTGGTAAAACTTACTCTCCCTTTACATAGTCTTTGGAAAAAAGACTGAAAAAACTATTATTCAGCTTTTGTGAAATTAAATTCCACTTTACTAAGCCTTTGGAAGGAAAACCGAATAAAATATTATTTAGTATCTGTGAAGCTCACTTCCCCTTTACTAAGCCTTTGGAAGGAAGACTGACAAGAAGGTTATTTATTTTTGTGAAACTCAGTTCCCCTTTACTAAGCCTTTGGAAGGAACACTGAAAAGAAGATTATTTGTCCCTTGTGAAACTTCCCTTTTACTAAGGATTTGGAAAAAAGACTGAAGAAAATATTATTTATCCTTTGCGAAGCTCAATTCCCCTTTACAAAGCCTTTGGAAAAAAGACTCAAAAAAAGATTGTTTATCCCTTGCGAATCTCCGTTGTCCTTTACTAAGCTTTTGGAAAGAAGACAGAAGAGAAGATTGTTTATCCCTTGTGATACTCAGTTCCCCTTTACTAAGCCTTTGGAAAAAAGACTGAAAAGAAGATTATTCAGCTTTTGTGAAACTAAATTCCTCTTTACTAAGCCTTTATAAGGAAAACCGAATAAAATATTATTTATCCCCTGCGAAACTCAGTTCACCTTTACTAAGTCTTTGGAAGGAAGACTGACAAGAAGGTTATTTATCTTTTGTGCAACTCAGTTCCCCGCTACTAAGCCTTTGGAATCAAGACTGAAAGAAGGAGTATTTATGACTTGCAAAACTCAATTCCCCCTTTACCAAGCCGTTGGAAGGAAAACCAAGTAAAAGATGACTTAGCCTTTGGTAAAACTTACTCTCCCTTTACATAGTCTTTGGAAAAAAGACTGAAAAAACTATTATTCAGCTTTTGTGAAATTAAATTCCACTATACTAAGCCTTTGGAAGGAAGACTGAAACGAGGATTATTTATCCTTTGCGAAACTCAGTTCTCCTTTACTAAGCCTTTGGAAGAAAGACTGAAAAAAAGATTATTTATCACTTGCAAAACTCAGTTCCCACTTTACCAAGCCGTTGGAAGGAAAACCAAGTAAAATATGACTTAGCCTTTGGTAAAACTTACTCTCCCTTTACATAGTCTTTGGAAAAAAGACTGAAAAAACTATTATTCAGCTTTTGTGAAATTAAATTCCACTTTACTAAGCCTTTGGAAGGAAAACCGAATAAAATATTATTTAGTATCTGTGAAGCTCACTTCCCCTTTACTAAGCCTTTGGAAGGAAGACTGACAAGAAGGTTATTTATTTTTGTGAAACTCAGTTCCCCTTTACTAAGCCTTTGGAAGGAACACTGAAAAGAAGATTATTTGTCCCTTGTGAAACTTCCCTTTTACTAAGGATTTGGAAAAAAGACTGAAGAAAATATTATTTATCCCTTGCGAAGCTCAATTCCCCTTTACAAAGCCTTTGGAAAAAAGACTCAAAAAAAGATTGTTTATCCCTTGCGAATCTCCGTTGTCCTTTACTAAGCTTTTGGAAAGAAGACAGAAGAGAAGATTGTTTATCCCTTGTGATACTCAGTTCCCCTTTACTAAGCCTTTGGAAAAAAGACTGAAAAGAAGATTATTCAGCTTTTGTGAAACTAAATTCCCCTTTACTAAGCCTTTATAAGGAAAACCGAATAAAATATTATTTAGTATCTGTGAAGCTCACTTCCCCTGTACTAAGTCTTTGGAAGGAAGACTGACAAGAAGGTTATTTATCTTTTGTGCAACTCAGTTCCCCGCTACTAAGCCTTTGAAATCAAGACTGAAAGAAGGAGTATTTATGACTTGCAAAACTCAATTCCCCCTTTACCAAGCCGTTGGAAGGAAAACCAAGTAAAAGATGACTTAGCCTTTAGTAAAACTTACTCTCCCTTTACATAGTCTTTGGAAAAAAGACTGAAAAAACTATTATTCAGCTTTTGTGAAATTAAATTCCACTTTACTAAGCCTTTGGAAGGAAAACCGAATAAAATATTATTTAGTATCTGTGAAGCTCAATTCCCCTTTACTAAGCCTTTGGAAGGAAGACTGACAAGAAGGTTATTTATTTTTGCGAAACTCAGTTCCCCTTTACTAAGCCTTTGGAAGGAACACTGAAAAGAAGATTATTTGTCCCTTGTGAAACTTCCCTTTTACTAAGGATTTGGAAAAAAGGCTGAAGAAAAGATTATTTATCCCTTGCGAAGCTTAGTTCCCCTCTACTAAGCTTTTGGAAAAAAGACTCAAAAAAAGATTATTCAGCTTTTGTGAAATTAAATTCCACTATACTAAGCCTTTGGAAGGAAAACCGACTGGGAGGTTGGCATCACCTTTTGTAAAACTCAGTTTCCTTTACTAGGACTTTGGAGGGAAGACTGAAACGAAGATTATTTAACCCTTGCGAAACTCAGTTCTCCTTTACTAAGCCTTTGGAAGGAAGACTGACAAGAAGGTTATGTATCTTTTTGAAGGAAAACCGAATAAAAGATGACTTAGCCTTTTGTAAAACTCAGTTTCCCTTTACTAAGCCTTTGAAAGAAAGACTGAAAAGAAGATTGTTTATCCCTTGCGAAACTCAGTTCCCCCTTTACCAAGCCGTTGGAAGGAAAACCGAATAAAAGATGACTTAGTCTTTTGTAAAACTCAGTTTCCCTTTACTAAGCCTTTGAAAGGAAGACAGAAAAGAAGATTGTTTATCCCTTGCGAAACTCAGTTCCCCCTTTACCAAGCCGTTGGAAGGAAAACCGAATAAAAGATGACTTAGCCTTTGGTAAAACTTACTCTCCCTTTTCATAGTCTTTGGAAAAAAGACTGAAAAAACTATTATTCAGCTTTTGTGAAATTAAATTCCACTTTACTAAGCCTTTGGAAGGAAAACCGAATAAAATATTATTTAGTATCTGTGAAGCTCAATTCCCCTTTACTAAGCCTTTGGAAGGAAGACTGACAAGAAGGTTATTTATTTTTGTGAAACTCAGTTCCCCTTTACTAAGCCTTTGGAAGGAACACTGAAAAGAAGATTATTTGTCCCTTGTGAAACTTCCCTTTTACTAAGGATTTGGAAAAAAGGCTGAAGAAAAGATTCCCTTGCGAAGCTTAGTTCCCCTCTACTAAGCTTTTGGAAAAAAGACTCAAAAAAGATTATTCAGCTTTTGTGAAATTAAATTCCACTATACTAAGCCTTTGGAAGGAAGACTGAAACGAGGATTATTTATCCCTTGCGAAACTCAGTTCTCCTTTACTAAGCCTTTGGAAGAAAGACTGAAAAAAAGATTATTTATCCCTTGCGAAACTCAGTTCCCCTTTACTAAGCCTTTGGAAATAAAGTGCACGACTGGGCCGTACAAACTTGCACCTAAACCCAAAATTCTTGTGTGTATTTGAGGCAAAAAGAAATAAACGAATATGTACTTATACATAGGTTTACATATGTATGTAAGTCGAAAATCAAGCAACGTCGTTACTATGTCATTTTCCTTCAGTTTCACTCATAAATTCATTGGCTTTGAAATTCGGTGAATATACGAAAACCCAAAGCAAGTCCCTAAAAATATAACAATATTTATTTTCTTTATCTCTGTCTCTTAACCAATGAAAATGAAATTCAAATAAATCCAGTAGCACGTGCGCACCAATCAAAACCTGTATCGTAAGGAAAAAAAACGTTTCCATGGCAACAGCTGTGTACTAGAGTGTTGCCGATTATGATTATTAATTTAGACGTGATGCTTCATTTTCTTAAAAATGGCTAAGTTGATAGTTTTACTTTCGACTACATATGCCATAAAAGAGTATCTTTATAACAATTTCCAACTTTTTGACTCTAAAACATAGTTCCACTGCCATTGGAATATATTTTATTAGTAATAATGGCAATATTATACAGATTTCGTATTTTGAAGAAGTCAAGTACAATACATATATATTTTGTTGGTTCACTATAGTGTGCGTGTACTTCTGTAAAAGCACATGCTTTGACTTATCTTTAAAAAGCTATTGAACCATTGTTATCAATCTGGCCTTAAACTATGAAATAAGGAGAATCTTGGAAAAAGCTTTTGCAATGGTATATAATTTTGAAAATCGGTTCAGTAGAAAGAAGTAGGGATAAAATTCATGTTTGTCTATTAATATGATATGAAAATCGTGTTTTTGTTAAGCTGGCTGTAAGGAAAGTGGAATTATGGGCAATTTTGACTTTGGAAGGAAGACTGAAAAAGGGATTATTTATCACTTGCGAAACTCAGCTGCCCTTTACTAAGCCTTTGGAAGGAAGACTGACAAGAAGGTTATTTATCCCTTGTGAAACTCAGTTCCCCTTTACCAAGAGTTTGAAAGGAAGACTGCAAAGAAGACTATTCATCCCTTGTGAAACTTCCCCTTTAATAAGCCTTTTTAAAAAAGACTGAAGAAAATATTATCTATCCCTTGAGAAGCTGGAAGTTGGAAGGAAAACCAAGTAAAAGATGACTTAGCCTTTGGTAAAACTTACTCTCCCTTTACATAGTCTTTGGAAAAAAGACTGAAAAAACTATTATTCAGCTTTTGTGAAATTAAATTCCACTTTACTAAGCCTTTGGAAGGAAAACCGAATAAAATATTATTTACTATCTGTGAAGCTCACTTCCCCTTTACTAAGCCTTTGGAAGGAAGACTGACAAGAAGGTTATTTATTTTTGTGAAACTCAGTTCCCCTTTACTAAGCCTTTGGAAGGAACACTGAAAAGAAGATTATTTGTCCCTTGTGAAACTTCCCTTTTACTAAGGATTTGGAAAAAAGACTGAAGAAAATATTATTTATCCTTTGCGAAGCTCAATTCCCCTTTACAAAGCCTTTGGAAAAAAGACTCAAAAAAAGATTGTTTATCCCTTGCGAATCTCCGTTGTCCTTTACTAAGCTTTTGGAAAGAAGACAGAAGAGAAGATTGTTTATCCCTTGTGATACTCAGTTCCCCTTTACTAAGCCTTTGGAAAAAAGACTGAAAAGAAGATTATTCAGCTTTTGTGAAACTAAATTCCTCTTTACTAAGCCTTTATAAGGAAAACCGAATAAAATATTATTTAGTATCTGTGAAGCTCACTTCCCCTGTACTAAGTCTTTGGAAGGAAGACTGACAAGAAGGTTATTTATCTTTTGTGCAACTCAGTTCCCCGCTACTAAGCCTTTGGAATCAAGACTGAAAGAAGGAGTATTTATGACTTGCAAAACTCAATTCCCCCTTTACCAAGCCGTTGGAAGGAAAACCAAGTAAAAGATGACTTAGCCTTTGGTAAAACTTACTCTCCCTTTACATAGTCTTTGGAAAAAAGACTGAAAAAACTATTATTCAGCTTTTGTGAAATTAAATTCCACTATACTAAGCCTTTGGAAGGAAGACTGAAACGAGGATTATTTATCCCTTGCGAAACTCAGTTCTCCTTTACTAAGCCTTTGGAAGAAAGACTGAAAAAAAGATTATTTATCACTTGCAAAACTCAGTTCCCACTTTACCAAGCCGTTGGAAGGAAAACCAAGTAAAATATGACTTAGCCTTTGGTAAAACTTACTCTCCCTTTACATAGTCTTTGGAAAAAAGACTGAAAAAACTATTATTCAGCTTTTGTGAAATTAAATTCCACTTTACTAAGCCTTTGGAAGGAAAACCGAATAAAATATTATTTAGTATCTGTGAAGCTCACTTCCCCTTTACTAAGCCTTTGGAAGGAAGACTGACAAGAAGGTTATTTATTTTTGTGAAACTCAGTTCCCCTTTACTAAGCCTTTGGAAGGAACACTGAAAAGAAGATTATTTGTCCCTTGTGAAACTTCCCTTTTACTAAGGATTTGGAAAAAAGACTGAAGAAAATATTATTTATCCTTTGCGAAGCTCAATTCCCCTTTACAAAGCCTTTGGAAAAAAGACTCAAAAAAAGATTGTTTATCCCTTGCGAATCTCCGTTGTCCTTTACTAAGCTTTTGGAAAGAAGACAGAAGAGAAGATTGTTTATCCCTTGTGATACTCAGTTCCCCTTTACTAAGCCTTTGGAAAAAAGACTGAAAAGAAGATTATTCAGCTTTTGTGAAACTAAATTCCTCTTTACTAAGCCTTTATAAGGAAAACCGAATAAAATATTATTTATCCCCTGCGAAACTCAGTTCACCTTTACTAAGTCTTTGGAAGGAAGACTGACAAGAAGGTTATTTATCTTTTGTGCAACTCAGTTCCCCGCTACTAAGCCTTTGGAATCAAGACTGAAAGAAGGAGTATTTATGACTTGCAAAACTCAATTCCCCCTTTACCAAGCCGTTGGAAGGAAAACCAAGTAAAAGATGACTTAGCCTTTGGTAAAACTTACTCTCCCTTTACATAGTCTTTGGAAAAAAGACTGAAAAAACTATTATTCAGCTTTTGTGAAATTAAATTCCACTATACTAAGCCTTTGGAAGGAAGACTGAAACGAGGATTATTTATCCTTTGCGAAACTCAGTTCTCCTTTACTAAGCCTTTGGAAGAAAGACTGAAAAAAAGATTATTTATCACTTGCAAAACTCAGTTCCCACTTTACCAAGCCGTTGGAAGGAAAACCAAGTAAAATATGACTTAGCCTTTGGTAAAACTTACTCTCCCTTTACATAGTCTTTGGAAAAAAGACTGAAAAAACTATTATTCAGCTTTTGTGAAATTAAATTCCACTTTACTAAGCCTTTGGAAGGAAAACCGAATAAAATATTATTTAGTATCTGTGAAGCTCACTTCCCCTTTACTAAGCCTTTGGAAGGAAGACTGACAAGAAGGTTATTTATTTTTGTGAAACTCAGTTCCCCTTTACTAAGCCTTTGGAAGGAACACTGAAAAGAAGATTATTTGTCCCTTGTGAAACTTCCCTTTTACTAAGGATTTGGAAAAAAGACTGAAGAAAATATTATTTATCCCTTGCGAAGCTCAATTCCCCTTTACAAAGCCTTTGGAAAAAAGACTCAAAAAAAGATTGTTTATCCCTTGCGAATCTCCGTTGTCCTTTACTAAGCTTTTGGAAAGAAGACAGAAGAGAAGATTGTTTATCCCTTGTGATACTCAGTTCCCCTTTACTAAGCCTTTGGAAAAAAGACTGAAAAGAAGATTATTCAGCTTTTGTGAAACTAAATTCCCCTTTACTAAGCCTTTATAAGGAAAACCGAATAAAATATTATTTAGTATCTGTGAAGCTCACTTCCCCTGTACTAAGTCTTTGGAAGGAAGACTGACAAGAAGGTTATTTATCTTTTGTGCAACTCAGTTCCCCGCTACTAAGCCTTTGAAATCAAGACTGAAAGAAGGAGTATTTATGACTTGCAAAACTCAATTCCCCCTTTACCAAGCCGTTGGAAGGAAAACCAAGTAAAAGATGACTTAGCCTTTAGTAAAACTTACTCTCCCTTTACATAGTCTTTGGAAAAAAGACTGAAAAAACTATTATTCAGCTTTTGTGAAATTAAATTCCACTTTACTAAGCCTTTGGAAGGAAAACCGAATAAAATATTATTTAGTATCTGTGAAGCTCAATTCCCCTTTACTAAGCCTTTGGAAGGAAGACTGACAAGAAGGTTATTTATTTTTGCGAAACTCAGTTCCCCTTTACTAAGCCTTTGGAAGGAACACTGAAAAGAAGATTATTTGTCCCTTGTGAAACTTCCCTTTTACTAAGGATTTGGAAAAAAGGCTGAAGAAAAGATTATTTATCCCTTGCGAAGCTTAGTTCCCCTCTACTAAGCTTTTGGAAAAAAGACTCAAAAAAAGATTATTCAGCTTTTGTGAAATTAAATTCCACTATACTAAGCCTTTGGAAGGAAAACCGACTGGGAGGTTGGCATCACCTTTTGTAAAACTCAGTTTCCTTTACTAGGACTTTGGAGGGAAGACTGAAACGAAGATTATTTAACCCTTGCGAAACTCAGTTCTCCTTTACTAAGCCTTTGGAAGGAAGACTGACAAGAAGGTTATTTATCTTTTTGAAGGAAAACCGAATAAAAGATGACTTAGCCTTTTGTAAAACTCAGTTTCCCTTTACTAAGCCTTTGAAAGAAAGACTGAAAAGAAGACTATTTATCCCCTGCGAAACTCAGTTTACCTTTACTAAGACTTTGGAAGGAAGAATGAAAACAAGATTATTTATCCCTTGCGAAACTCAGTTGCCCTTTCCTAAGCCTTTAAAAGGAAAACCGAATCAAAGATTATTTAGCCTCTGTGAAACTCACTTGCACTTTACTAAGACTTTGAAAGGAAGACTGACAAGAAGGTTATTTATCCCTTGTGAAACTCAGTTCACCTCTACTAAGCCTTTGGAAGGAAGACTGAAAAGAAGATTGTTTATCCCTTGTGAAACTCAGTTGCCCTTTACTAAACCTTTAGGAAAAAGACTGAAAAGAAGATTATTTGTCCCTTGTGAAACTTCCCCTTTACAAAGACTTTGGAAATAAGACTGAGGAAAAGATTATTTATCCTTTGTGAAACTCAGTTCACCTTTACTAAGCCTTTGGAAGGAAGACTGACAAGAAGGTTCTTTATCTTTTGTGAAACTCAGTTCCCCTTTACTAAGCCTTTGGAAGGAAGAATGAAAAGAAGATTATTTATCTCTTGCGAAATTCAGTTGCCCTTTCCTCAGCCTTTGGAAGGGAAACTGAATAAAAGATAACTTAGCTTTTGTAAAACTCACTTAACCTTTACTAAGACTTTGGAATTAAGACTGAAAAGGAGATTATTTGTCCCTTGTGAAACTCAGTTCCCCTTTACCAAGCCTTTGGAAAAAAGACTGAAAAAAAGATTATTCAGCTTTTGTGAAACTAAATTCCCCTTTACTAAGCCTTTGGAAGGAAAACCGAATGAAATATTATTTAGTATCTGTGAAACTCACTTGCACTTTACTAAGACTTTGGAAGGAAGACTGACAAGAAGGTTATTTATCCCTTGTGAAACTCAGTTCACCTTTACTAAGACTTTGGAAGGAAAACTGAAACGAAGATTATTTGTCCCTTGTGAAACTTCCCTTTTACTAAGGATTTGGAAAAAAGGCTGAAGAAAAGATTATTTATCCCTTGCGAAGCTTAGTTGCCCTTTACTAAACCTTTAGGAAAAAGACTGAAAAGAAGATTATTTGTCCCTTGTGAAACTTCCCCTTTACAAAGACTTTGGAAATAAGACTGAGGAAAAGATTATTTATCCTTTGTGAAACTCAGTTCACCTTTACTAAGCCTTTGGAAGGAAGACTGACAAGAAGGTTCTTTATCTTTTGTGAAACTCAGTTCCCCTTTACTAAGCCTTTGGAAGGAAGAATGAAAAGAAGATTATTTATCTCTTGCGAAATTCAGTTGCCCTTTCCTCAGCCTTTGGAAGGGAAACTGAATAAAAGATAACTTAGCTTTTGTAAAACTCACTTAACCTTTACTAAGACTTTGGAATTAAGACTGAAAAGGAGATTATTTGTCCCTTGTGAAACTCAGTTCCCCTTTACCAAGCCTTTGGAAAAAAGACTGAAAAGAAGATTATTCAGCTTTTGTGAAACTAAATTCCCCTTTACTAAGCCTTTATAAGGAAAACCGAATAAAATATTATTTAGTATCTGTGAAGCTCACTTCCCCTGTACTAAGTCTTTGGAAGGAAGACTGACAAGAAGGTTATTTATCTTTTGTGCAACTCAGTTCCCCGCTACTAAGCCTTTGAAATCAAGACTGAAAGAAGGAGTATTTATGACTTGCAAAACTCAATTCCCCCTTTACCAAGCCGTTGGAAGGAAAACCAAGTAAAAGATGACTTAGCCTTTAGTAAAACTTACTCTCCCTTTACATAGTCTTTGGAAAAAAGACTGAAAAAACTATTATTCAGCTTTTGTGAAATTAAATTCCACTTTACTAAGCCTTTGGAAGGAAAACCGAATAAAATATTATTTAGTATCTGTGAAGCTCAATTCCCCTTTACTAAGCCTTTGGAAGGAAGACTGACAAGAAGGTTATTTATTTTTGCGAAACTCAGTTCCCCTTTACTAAGCCTTTGGAAGGAACACTGAAAAGAAGATTATTTGTCCCTTGTGAAACTTCCCTTTTACTAAGGATTTGGAAAAAAGGCTGAAGAAAAGATTATTTATCCCTTGCGAAGCTTAGTTCCCCTCTACTAAGCTTTTGGAAAAAAGACTCAAAAAAAGATTATTCAGCTTTTGTGAAATTAAATTCCACTATACTAAGCCTTTGGAAGGAAAACCGACTGGGAGGTTGGCATCACCTTTTGTAAAACTCAGTTTCCTTTACTAGGACTTTGGAGGGAAGACTGAAACGAAGATTATTTAACCCTTGCGAAACTCAGTTCTCCTTTACTAAGCCTTTGGAAGGAAGACTGACAAGAAGGTTATTTATCTTTTTGAAGGAAAACCGAATAAAAGATGACTTAGCCTTTTGTAAAACTCAGTTTCCCTTTACTAAGCCTTTGAAAGAAAGACTGAAAAGAAGACTATTTATCCCCTGCGAAACTCAGTTTACCTTTACTAAGACTTTGGAAGGAAGAATGAAAACAAGATTATTTATCCCTTGCGAAACTCAGTTGCCCTTTCCTAAGCCTTTAAAAGGAAAACCGAATCAAAGATTATTTAGCCTCTGTGAAACTCACTTGCACTTTACTAAGACTTTGAAAGGAAGACTGACAAGAAGGTTATTTATCCCTTGTGAAACTCAGTTCACCTCTACTAAGCCTTTGGAAGGAAGACTGAAAAGAAGATTGTTTATCCCTTGTGAAACTCAGTTGCCCTTTACTAAACCTTTAGGAAAAAGACTGAAAAGAAGATTATTTGTCCCTTGTGAAACTTCCCCTTTACAAAGACTTTGGAAATAAGACTGAGGAAAAGATTATTTATCCTTTGTGAAACTCAGTTCACCTTTACTAAGCCTTTGGAAGGAAGACTGACAAGAAGGTTCTTTATCTTTTGTGAAACTCAGTTCCCCTTTACTAAGCCTTTGGAAGGAAGAATGAAAAGAAGATTATTTATCTCTTGCGAAATTCAGTTGCCCTTTCCTCAGCCTTTGGAAGGGAAACTGAATAAAAGATAACTTAGCTTTTGTAAAACTCACTTAACCTTTACTAAGACTTTGGAATTAAGACTGAAAAGGAGATTATTTGTCCCTTGTGAAACTCAGTTCCCCTTTACCAAGCCTTTGGAAAAAAGACTGAAAAAAAGATTATTCAGCTTTTGTGAAACTAAATTCCCCTTTACTAAGCCTTTGGAAGGAAAACCGAATGAAATATTATTTAGTATCTGTGAAACTCACTTGCACTTTACTAAGACTTTGGAAGGAAGACTGACAAGAAGGTTATTTATCCCTTGTGAAACTCAGTTCACCTTTACTAAGACTTTGGAAGGAAAACTGAAACGAAGATTATTTATCCCTTGCGAAACTCAGTTCTCCTTTACTAAGCCTTTGGAAGAAAGCATGAAAAAATTATTATTTATCACTTGCAAAACTCAATTCCCCCTTTACCAAGCCGTTGGACGGAAAACCAAGTAAAAGATGACTTAGCCTTTGGTAAAACTTACTCTCCCTTTACATAGTCTTTGGAAAAAAGACTGAAAAAACTATTATTCAGCTTTTGTGAAATTAAATTCCACTTTACTAAGCCTTTGGAAGGAAAACCGAATAAAATATTATTTAGTATCTGTGAAGCTCAATTCCCCTTTACTAAGCCTTTGGAAGGAAGACTGACAAGAAGGTTATTTATTTTTGTGAAACTCAGTTCCCCTTTACTAAGCCTTTGGAAGGAACACTGAAAAGAAGATTATTTGTCCCTTGTGAAAGTTCCCTTTTACTAAGGATTTGGAAAAAAGGCTGAAGAAAAGATGATTTATCCCTTGCGAAGCTTAGTTCCCCTCTACTAAGCTTTTGGAAAAAAGACTCAAAAAAAGATTATTCAGCTTTTGTGAAATTAAATTCCACTATACTAAGCCTTTGGAAGGAAGACTGAAACGAGGATTATTTATCCCTTGCGAAACTCAGTTCTCCTTTACTAAGCCTTTGGAAGAAAGACTGAAAAAAAGATTATTTATCCCTTGCGAAACTCAGTTCCCCTTTACTAAGCCTTTGGAAATAAAGTGCACGACTGGGCCGTACAAACTTGCACCTAAACCCAAAATTCTTGTGTGTATTTGAGGCAAAAAGAAATAAACGAATATGTACTTATACATAGGTTTACATATGTATGTAAGTCGAAAATCAAGCAACGTCGTTACTATGTCATTTTCCTTCAGTTTCACTCATAAATTCATTGGCTTTGAAATTCGGTGAATATACGAAAACCCAAAGCAAGTCCCTAAAAATATAACAATATTTATTTTCTTTATCTCTGTCTCTTAACCAATGAAAATGAAATTCAAATAAATCCAGTAGCACGTGCGCACCAATCAAAACCTGTATCGTAAGGAAAAAAAACGTTTCCATGGCAACAGCTGTGTACTAGAGTGTTGCCGATTATGATTATTAATTTAGACGTGATGCTTCATTTTCTTAAAAATGGCTAAGTTGATAGTTTTACTTTCGACTACAGATGCCATAAAAGAGTATCTTTATAACAATTTCCAACTTTTTGACTCTACAACATAGTTCCACTGCCATTGGAATATATTTTATTAGTAATAATGGCAATATTATACAGATTTCGTATTTTGAAGAAGTCAAGTACAATACATATATATTTTTTTGGTTCACTATAGTGTGCGTGTACTTCTGTAAAAGCACATGCTTTGACTTATCTTTAAAAAGCTATTGAACCATTGTTATCAATCTGGCCTTAAACTATGAAATAAGGAGAATCTTGGAAAAAGCTTTTGCAATGGTATATAATTTTGAAAATCGGTTCAGTAGAAAGAAGTAGGGATAAAATTCATGGTTGTCTATTAATATGATATGAAAATCGTGTTTTTGTTAAGCTGGCTGTAAGGAAAGTGGAATTATGGGCAATTTTGACTTTGGAAGGAAGACTGAAAAAGGGATTATTTATCACTTGCGAAACTCAGCTGCCCTTTACTAAGCCTTTGGAAGGAAGACTGACAAGAAGGTTATTTATCCCTTGTAAAACTCAGTTCCCCTTTACCAAGGAAGACTGATAAAAGGATTATTTATTACTTGTAAAACTCAGTTCACTCTTTACAAAGCCTTTGGAATGGAAACTGTAAAAGATGACGAAGCTTTTGTAAAACTCAGTTAGCCTTTACTAAGAGTTTGAAAGGAAGACTGCAAAGAAGACTATTCATCCCTTGTGAAACTTCCCCTTTAATAAGCCTTTTTAAAAAAGACTGAAGAAAATATTATCTATCCCTTGAGAAGCTCAGTTCCCCTCTACTAAGCTTTTGGAAAAAAGACTCAAAAAAGATTATTCAGCTTTTGTGAAATTAAATTCCACTTTACTAAGCCTTTGGAAGGAAAACCGAATAAAATATTATTTAGTATCTGTGAAGCTCACTTCCCCTTTACTAAGCCTTTGGAAGGAAGACTGAAAAGAAGATTATTTATCACTTGCAAAACTCAGTTCCCCCTTTACCAAGCCGTTGGAAGGAAAACCAAGTAAAAGATGACTTAGCCTTTGGTAAAACTTACTCTCCCTTTACATAGTCTTTGGAAAAAAGACTGAAAAAACTATTATTCAGCTTTTGTGAAATTAAATTCCACTTTACTAAGCCTTTGGAAGGAAAACCGAATAAAATATTATTTAGTATCTGTAAAGCTCACTTCCCCTTTACTAAGCCTTTGGAAGGAAGGCTGACAAGAAGGTTATTTATTTTTGTGAAACTCAGTTCCCCTTTACTAAGCCTTTGGAAGGAACACTGAAAAGAAGATTATTTGTCCCTTGTGAAACTTCCCTTTTACTAAGGATTTGGAAAAAAGACTGAAGAAAATATTATTTATCCCTTGCGAAGCTCAATTCCCCTTTACAAAGCCTTTGGAAAAAAGACTCAAAAAAAGATTGTTTATCCCTTGCGAATCTCCGTTGTCCTTTACTAAGCTTTTGGAAAGAAGACAGAAGAGAAGATTGTTTATCCCTTGTGATACTCAGTTCCCCTTTACTAAGCCTTTGGAAAAAAGACTGAAAAGAAGATTATTCAGCTTTTGTGAAACTAAATTCCCCTTTACTAAGCCTTTATAAGGAAAACCGAATAAAATATTATTTAGTATCTGTGAAGCTCACTTCCCCTGTACTAAGTCTTTGGAAGGAAGACTGACAAGAAGGTTATTTATCTTTTGTGCAACTCAGTTCCCCGCTACTAAGCCTTTGGAATCAAGACTGAAAGAAGGAGTATTTATGACTTGCAAAACTCAATTCCCCCTTTACCAAGCCGTTGGAAGGAAAACCAAGTAAAAGATGACTTAGCCTTTGGTAAAACTTACTCTCCCTTTACATAGTCTTTGGAAAAAAGACTGAAAAAACTATTATTCAGCTTTTGTGAAATTAAATTCCACTTTACTAAGCCTTTGGAAGGAAAACCGAATAAAATATTATTTAGTATCTGTGAAGCTCAATTCCCCTTTACTAAGCCTTTGGAAGGAAGACTGACAAGAAGGTTATTTATTTTTGTGAAACTCAGTTCCCCTTTACTAAGCCTTTGGAAGGAACACTGAAAAGAAGATTATTTGTCCCTTGTGAAACTTCCCTTTTACTAAGGATTTGGAAAAAAGGCTGAAGAAAAGATGATTTATCCCTTGCGAAGCTTAGTTCCCCTCTACTAAGCTTTTGGAAAAAAGACTCAAAAAAAGATTATTCAGCTTTTGTGAAATTAAATTCCACTATACTAAGCCTTTGGAAGGAAGACTGAAACGAGGATTATTTATCCCTTGCGAAACTCAGTTCTCCTTTACTAAGCCTTTGGAAGAAAGACTGAAAAAAAGATTATTTATCCCTTGCGAAACTCAGTTCCCCTTTACTAAGCCTTTGGAAATAAAGTGCACGACTGGGCCGTACAAACTTGCACCTAAACCCAAAATTCTTGTGTGTATTTGAGGCAAAAAGAAATAAACGAATATGTACTTATACATAGGTTTACATATGTATGTAAGTCGAAAATCAAGCAACGTCGAAATTCGGTGAATATACGAAAACCCAAAGCAAGTCCCTAAAAATATAACAATATTTATTTTCTTTATCTCTGTCTCTTAACCAATGAAAATGAAATTCAAATAAATCCAGTAGCACGTGCGCACCAATCAAAACCTGTATCGTAAGGAAAAAAAACGTTTCCATGGCAACAGCTGTGTACTAGAGTGTTGCCGATTATGATTATTAATTTAGACGTGATGCTTCGTTTTCTTAAAAATGGCTAAGTTGATAGTTTTACTTTCGACTACAGATGCCATAAAAGAGTATCTTTATAACAATTTCCAACTTTTTGACTCTACAACATAGTTCCACTGCCATTGGAATATATTTTATTAGTAATAATGGCAATATTATACAGATTTCGTATTTTGAAGAAGTCAAGTACAATACATATATATTTTGTTGGTTCACTATAGTGTGCGTGTACTTCTGTAAAAGCACATGCTTTGACTTATCTTTAAAAAGCTATTGAACCATTGTTATCAATCTGGCCTTAAACTATGAAATAAGGAGAATCTTGGAAAAAGCTTTTGCAATGGTATATAATTTTGAAAATCGGTTCAGTAGAAAGAAGTAGGGATAAAATTCATGTTTGTCTATTAATATGATATGAAAATCGTGTTTTTGTTAAGCTGGCTGTAAGGAAAGTGGAATTATGGGCAATTTTGACTTTGGAAGGAAGACTGAAAAAGGGATTATTTATCACTTGCGAAACTCAGCTGCCCTTTACTAAGCCTTTGGAAGGAAGACTGACAAGAAGGTTATTTATCCCTTGTAAAACTCAGTTCCCCTTTACCAAGGAAGACTGATAAAAGGATTATTTATTACTTGTAAAACTCAGTTCACTCTTTACAAAGCCTTTGGAATGGAAACTGTAAAAGATGACGAAGCTTTTGTAAAACTCAGTTAGCCTTTACTAAGAGTTTGAAAGGAAGACTGCAAAGAAGACTATTCATCCCTTGTGAAACTTCCCCTTTAATAAGCCTTTTTAAAAAAGACTGAAGAAAATATTATCTATCCCTTGAGAAGCTCAGTTCCCCTCTACTAAGCTTTTGGAAAATAGACTCAAAAAAAGATTATTCAGCTTTTGTGAAATTAAATTCCACTTTACTAAGCCTTTGGAAGGAAAACCGAATAAAATATTATTTAGTATCTGTGAAGCTCACTTCCCCTTTACTAAGCCTTTGGAAGGAAGACTGAAAAGAAGATTATTTATCACTTGCAAAACTCAGTTCCCCCTTTACCAAGCCGTTGGAAGGAAAACCAAGTAAAAGATGACTTAGCCTTTGGTAAAACTTACTCTCCCTTTACATAGTCTTTGGAAAAAAGACTGAAAAAACTATTATTCAGCTTTTGTGAAATTAAATTCCACTTTACTAAGCCTTTGGAAGGAAAACCGAATAAAATATTATTTAGTATCTGTGAAACTCAGTTCCCCTTTACTAAGCCTTTGGAAGGAACACTGAAAAGAAGATTATTTGTCCCTTGTGAAACTTCCCTTTTACTAAGGATTTGGAAAAAAGACTGAAGAAAATATTATTTATCCCTTGCGAAGCTCAATTCCCCTTTACAAAGCCTTTGGAAAAAAGACTCAAAAAAAGATTGTTTATCCCTTGCGAATCTCCGTTGTCCTTTACTAAGCTTTTGGAAAGAAGACAGAAGAGAAGATTGTTTATCCCTTGTGATACTCAGTTCCCCTTTACTAAGCCTTTGGAAAAAAGACTGAAAAGAAGATTATTCAGCTTTTGTGAAACTAAATTCCCCTTTACTAAGCCTTTATAAGGAAAACCGAATAAAATATTATTTAGTATCTGTGAAGCTCACTTCCCCTGTACTAAGTCTTTGGAAGGAAGACTGACAAGAAGGTTATTTATCTTTTGTGCAACTCAGTTCCCCGCTACTAAGCCTTTGGAATCAAGACTGAAAGAAGGAGTATTTATGACTTGCAAAACTCAAATCCCCCTTTACCAAGCCGTTGGAAGGAAAACCAAGTAAAAGATGACTTAGCCTTTGGTAAAACTTACTCTCCCTTTACATAGTCTTTGGAAAAAAGACTGAAAAAACTATTATTCAGCTTTTGTGAAATTAAATTCCACTTTACTAAGCCTTTGGAAGGAAAACCGAATAAAATATTATTTAGTATCTGTGAAGCTCAATTCCCCTTTACTAAGCCTTTGGAAGGAAGACTGACAAGAAGGTTATTTATTTTTGCGAAACTCAGTTCCCCGTTACTAAGCCTTTGGAAGGAAGACTGAAAAGAAGACTATTTATCTTGTGAAACTCAGTTCACCTTTACTAAGACTTTGGAAGGAAGAATGAAAAGAAGATTATTTATCTCTTGCGAAATTCAGTTGCCCTTTCCTCAGCCTTTGGAAGGGAAACTGAATAAAAGATAACTTAGCTTTTGTAAAACTCACTTAACCTTTACTAAGACTTTGCAATTAAGACTGAAAAGGAGATTATTTGACCCTTGTGAAACTCAGTTCCCCTTTCCTAAGCCTATGGAAAAAAGACTCAAAAAAAGATTATTCAGATTTTGTGAAACTAAATTCCTCTTTACTAAGACTTTGGAAGGAAAACCGAATAAAATATTATTTAGTATCTGTGAAGCTCACTTCCCCTGTACTAAGCCTTTGGAAGGAGGACCGACAAGAAGGTTTTTTATCTTTTGTGCAACTCAGTTCCCCGCTACTAAGACTTTGGAAGGAAGACTGAAAAGAAGATTATTTATCACTTGCAAAACTCAGTTCCCCCTTTACCAAGCCGTTGGAAGGAAAACCAAGTAAAAGATGACTTAGCCTTTGGTAAAACTTACTCTCCCTTTACATAGTCTTTGGAAAAAACACTGAAAAAACTATTATTCAGCTTTTGTGAAATTAAATTCCACTTTACTAAGCCTTTGGAAGGAAAACCGAATAAAATATTATTTAGTATCTGTGAAGCTCACTTCCCCTTTACTAAGCCTTTGGAAGGAAGACTGACAAGAAGGTTATTTATTTTTGTGAAACTCAGTTCCCCTTTACTAAGCCTTTGGAAGGAACACTGAAAAGAAGATTATTTGTCCCTTGTGAAACTTCCCTTTTACTAAGGATTTGGAAAAAAGACTGAAGAAAATATTATTTATCCCTTGCGAAGCTCAATTCCCCTTTACAAAGCCTTTGGAAAAAAGACTCAAAAAAAGATTGTTTATCCCTTGCGAATCTCCGTTGTCCTTTACTAAGCTTTTGGAAAGAAGACAGAAGAGAAGATTGTTTATCCCTTGTGATACTCAGTTCCCCTTTACTAAGCCTTTGGAAAAAAGACTGAAAAGAAGATTATTCAGCTTTTGTGAAACTAAATTCCCCTTTACTAAGCCTTTATAAGGAAAACCGAATAAAATATTATTTAGTATCTGTGAAGCTCACTTCCCCTGTACTAAGTCTTTGGAAGGAAGACTGACAAGAAGGTTATTTATCTTTTGTGCAACTCAGTTCCCCGCTACTAAGCCTTTGGAATCAAGACTGAAAGAAGGAGTATTTATGACTTGCAAAACTCAAATCCCCCTTTACCAAGCCGTTGGAAGGAAAACCAAGTAAAAGATGACTTAGCCTTTGGTAAAACTTACTCTCCCTTTACAAAGTCCTTGGAAAAAAGAATGAAAAAACTATTATTCAGCTTTTGTGAAATTAAATTCCACTTTACTAAGCCTTTGGAAGGAAAACCGAATAAAATAATATTTAGTATCTGTGAAGCTCAATTCCCCTTTACTAAGCCTTTGGAAGGAACACTGAAAAGAAGATTATTTGTCCCTTGTGAAACTTCCCTTTTACTAAGGATTTGGAAAAAAGGCTGAAGAAAAGATTCCCTTGCGAAGCTTAGTTCCCCTCTACTAAGCTTTTGGAAAAAAGACTCAAAAAAAGATTATTCAGCTTTTGTGAAATTAAATTCCACTATACTAAGCCTTTGGAAGGAAGACTGAAACGAGGATTATTTATCCCTTGCGAAACTCAGTTCTCCTTTACTAAGCCTTTGGAAGAAAGACTGAAAAAAAGATTATTTATCCCTTGCGAAACTCAGTTCCCCTTTACTAAGCCTTTGGAAATAAAGTGCACGACTGGGCCGTACAAACTTGCACCTAAACCCAAAATTCTTGTGTGTATTTGAGGCAAAAAGAAATAAACGAATATGTACTTATACATAGGTTTACATATGTATGTAAGTCGAAAATCAAGCAACGTCGAAATTCGGTGAATATACGAAAACCCAAAGCAAGTCCCTAAAAATATAACAATATTTATTTTCTTTATCTCTGTCTCTTAACCAATGAAAATGAAATTCAAATAAATCCAGTAGCACGTGCGCACCAATCAAAACCTGTATCGTAAGGAAAAAAAACGTTTCCATGGCAACAGCTGTGTACTAGAGTGTTGCCGATTATGATTATTAATTTAGACGTGATGCTTCGTTTTCTTAAAAATGGCTAAGTTGATAGTTTTACTTTCGACTACAGATGCCATAAAAGAGTATCTTTATAACAATTTCCAACTTTTTGACTCTACAACATAGTTCCACTGCCATTGGAATATATTTTATTAGTAATAATGGCAATATTATACAGATTTCGTATTTTGAAGAAGTCAAGTACAATACATATATATTTTGTTGGTTCACTATAGTGTGCGTGTACTTCTGTAAAAGCACATGCTTTGACTTATCTTTAAAAAGCTATTGAACCATTGTTATCAATCTGGCCTTAAACTATGAAATAAGGAGAATCTTGGAAAAAGCTTTTGCAATGGTATATAATTTTGAAAATCGGTTCAGTAGAAAGAAGTAGGGATAAAATTCATGTTTGTCTATTAATATGATATGAAAATCGTGTTTTTGTTAAGCTGGCTGTAAGGAAAGTGGAATTATGGGCAATTTTGACTTTGGAAGGAAGACTGAAAAAGGGATTATTTATCACTTGCGAAACTCAGCTGCCCTTTACTAAGCCTTTGGAAGGAAGACTGACAAGAAGGTTATTTATCCCTTGTAAAACTCAGTTCCCCTTTACCAAGGAAGACTGATAAAAGGATTATTTATTACTTGTAAAACTCAGTTCACTCTTTACAAAGCCTTTGAGAAGCTCAGTTCCCCTCTACTAAGCTTTTGGAAAATAGACTCAAAAAAAGATTATTCAGCTTTTGTGAAATTAAATTCCACTTTACTAAGCCTTTGGAAGGAAAACCGAATAAAATATTATTTAGTATCTGTGAAGCTCACTTCCCCTTTACTAAGCCTTTGGAAGGAAGACTGAAAAGAAGATTATTTATCACTTGCAAAACTCAGTTCCCCCTTTACCAAGCCGTTGGAAGGAAAACCAAGTAAAAGATGACTTAGCCTTTGGTAAAACTTACTCTCCCTTTACATAGTCTTTGGAAAAAAGACTGAAAAAACTATTATTCAGCTTTTGTGAAATTAAATTCCACTTTACTAAGCCTTTGGAAGGAAAACCGAATAAAATATTATTTAGTATCTGTGAAACTCAGTTCCCCTTTACTAAGCCTTTGGAAGGAACACTGAAAAGAAGATTATTTGTCCCTTGTGAAACTTCCCTTTTACTAAGGATTTGGAAAAAAGACTGAAGAAAATATTATTTATCCCTTGCGAAGCTCAATTCCCCTTTACAAAGCCTTTGGAAAAAAGACTCAAAAAAAGATTGTTTATCCCTTGCGAATCTCCGTTGTCCTTTACTAAGCTTTTGGAAAGAAGACAGAAGAGAAGATTGTTTATCCCTTGTGATACTCAGTTCCCCTTTACTAAGCCTTTGGAAAAAAGACTGAAAAGAAGATTATTCAGCTTTTGTGAAACTAAATTCCCCTTTACTAAGCCTTTATAAGGAAAACCGAATAAAATATTATTTAGTATCTGTGAAGCTCACTTCCCCTGTACTAAGTCTTTGGAAGGAAGACTGACAAGAAGGTTATTTATCTTTTGTGCAACTCAGTTCCCCGCTACTAAGCCTTTGGAATCAAGACTGAAAGAAGGAGTATTTATGACTTGCAAAACTCAAATCCCCCTTTACCAAGCCGTTGGAAGGAAAACCAAGTAAAAGATGACTTAGCCTTTGGTAAAACTTACTCTCCCTTTACATAGTCTTTGGAAAAAAGACTGAAAAAACTATTATTCAGCTTTTGTGAAATTAAATTCCACTTTACTAAGCCTTTGGAAGGAAAACCGAATAAAATATTATTTAGTATCTGTGAAGCTCAATTCCCCTTTACTAAGCCTTTGGAAGGAAGACTGACAAGAAGGTTATTTATTTTTGCGAAACTCAGTTCCCCGTTACTAAGCCTTTGGAAGGAAGACTGAAAAGAAGACTATTTATCTTGTGAAACTCAGTTCACCTTTACTAAGACTTTGGAAGGAAGAATGAAAAGAAGATTATTTATCTCTTGCGAAATTCAGTTGCCCTTTCCTCAGCCTTTGGAAGGGAAACTGAATAAAAGATAACTTAGCTTTTGTAAAACTCACTTAACCTTTACTAAGACTTTGCAATTAAGACTGAAAAGGAGATTATTTGACCCTTGTGAAACTCAGTTCCCCTTTCCTAAGCCTATGGAAAAAAGACTCAAAAAAAGATTATTCAGATTTTGTGAAACTAAATTCCTCTTTACTAAGACTTTGGAAGGAAAACCGAATAAAATATTATTTAGTATCTGTGAAGCTCACTTCCCCTGTACTAAGCCTTTGGAAGGAGGACCGACAAGAAGGTTTTTTATCTTTTGTGCAACTCAGTTCCCCGCTACTAAGACTTTGGAAGGAAGACTGAAAAGAAGATTATTTATCACTTGCAAAACTCAGTTCCCCCTTTACCAAGCCGTTGGAAGGAAAACCAAGTAAAAGATGACTTAGCCTTTGGTAAAACTTACTCTCCCTTTACATAGTCTTTGGAAAAAACACTGAAAAAACTATTATTCAGCTTTTGTGAAATTAAATTCCACTTTACTAAGCCTTTGGAAGGAAAACCGAATAAAATATTATTTAGTATCTGTGAAGCTCACTTCCCCTTTACTAAGCCTTTGGAAGGAAGACTGACAAGAAGGTTATTTATTTTTGTGAAACTCAGTTCCCCTTTACTAAGCCTTTGGAAGGAACACTGAAAAGAAGATTATTTGTCCCTTGTGAAACTTCCCTTTTACTAAGGATTTGGAAAAAAGACTGAAGAAAATATTATTTATCCCTTGCGAAGCTCAATTCCCCTTTACAAAGCCTTTGGAAAAAAGACTCAAAAAAAGATTGTTTATCCCTTGCGAATCTCCGTTGTCCTTTACTAAGCTTTTGGAAAGAAGACAGAAGAGAAGATTGTTTATCCCTTGTGATACTCAGTTCCCCTTTACTAAGCCTTTGGAAAAAAGACTGAAAAGAAGATTATTCAGCTTTTGTGAAACTAAATTCCCCTTTACTAAGCCTTTATAAGGAAAACCGAATAAAATATTATTTAGTATCTGTGAAGCTCACTTCCCCTGTACTAAGTCTTTGGAAGGAAGACTGACAAGAAGGTTATTTATCTTTTGTGCAACTCAGTTCCCCGCTACTAAGCCTTTGGAATCAAGACTGAAAGAAGGAGTATTTATGACTTGCAAAACTCAAATCCCCCTTTACCAAGCCGTTGGAAGGAAAACCAAGTAAAAGATGACTTAGCCTTTGGTAAAACTTACTCTCCCTTTACAAAGTCCTTGGAAAAAAGAATGAAAAAACTATTATTCAGCTTTTGTGAAATTAAATTCCACTTTACTAAGCCTTTGGAAGGAAAACCGAATAAAATAATATTTAGTATCTGTGAAGCTCAATTCCCCTTTACTAAGCCTTTGGAAGGAACACTGAAAAGAAGATTATTTGTCCCTTGTGAAACTTCCCTTTTACTAAGGATTTGGAAAAAAGGCTGAAGAAAAGATTCCCTTGCGAAGCTTAGTTCCCCTCTACTAAGCTTTTGGAAAAAAGACTCAAAAAAGATTATTCAGCTTTTGTGAAATTAAATTCCACTATACTAAGCCTTTGGAAGGAAGACTGAAACGAGGATTATTTATCCCTTGCGAAACTCAGTTCTCCTTTACTAAGCCTTTGGAAGAAAGACTGAAAAAAAGATTATTTATCCCTTGCGAAACTCAGTTCCCCTTTACTAAGGAAGACTGATAAAAGGATTATTTATTACTTGTAAAACTCAGTTCACTCTTTACAAAGCCTTTGGAATGGAAACTGTAAAAGATGACGAAGCTTTTGTAAAACTCAGTTAGCCTTTACTAAGAGTTTGAAAGGAAGACTGCAAAGAAGACTATTCATCCCTTGTGAAACTTCCCCTTTAATAAGCCTTTTTAAAAAAGACTGAAGAAAATATTATCTATCCCTTGAGAAGCTCAGTTCCCCTCTACTAAGCTTTTGGAAAAAAGACTCAAAAAAGATTATTCAGCTTTTGTGAAATTAAATTCCACTTTACTAAGCCTTTGGAAGGAAAACCGAATAAAATATTATTTAGTATCTGTGAAGCTCACTTCCCCTTTACTAAGCCTTTGGAAGGAAGACTGAAAAGAAGATTATTTATCACTTGCAAAACTCAGTTCCCCCTTTACCAAGCCGTTGGAAGGAAAACCAAGTAAAAGATGACTTAGCCATTGGTAAAACTTACTCTCCCTTTACATAGTCTTTGGAAAAAAGACTGAAAAAACTATTATTCAGCTTTTGTGAAATTAAATTCCACTTTACTAAGCCTTTGGAAGGAAAACCGAATAAAATATTATTTAGTATCTGTAAAGCTCACTTCCCCTTTACTAAGCCTTTGGAAGGAAGGCTGACAAGAAGGTTATTTATTTTTGTGAAACTCAGTTCCCCTTTACTAAGCCTTTGGAAGGAACACTGAAAAGAAGATTATTTGTCCCTTGTGAAACTTCCCTTTTACTAAGGATTTGGAAAAAAGACTGAAGAAAATATTATTTATCCCTTGCGAAGCTCAATTCCCCTTTACAAAGCCTTTGGAAAAAAGACTCAAAAAAAGATTGTTTATCCCTTGCGAATCTCCGTTGTCCTTTACTAAGCTTTTGGAAAGAAGACAGAAGAGAAGATTGTTTATCCCTTGTGATACTCAGTTCCCCTTTACTAAGCCTTTGGAAAAAAGACTGAAAAGAAGATTATTCAGCTTTTGTGAAACTAAATTCCCCTTTACTAAGCCTTTATAAGGAAAACCGAATAAAATATTATTTAGTATCTGTGAAGCTCACTTCCCCTGTACTAAGTCTTTGGAAGGAAGACTGACAAGAAGGTTATTTATCTTTTGTGCAACTCAGTTCCCCGCTACTAAGCCTTTGGAATCAAGACTGAAAGAAGGAGTATTTATGACTTGCAAAACTCAATTCCCCCTTTACCAAGCCGTTGGAAGGAAAACCAAGTAAAAGATGACTTAGCCTTTGGTAAAACTTACTCTCCCTTTACATAGTCTTTGGAAAAAAGACTGAAAAAACTATTATTCAGCTTTTGTGAAATTAAATTCCACTTTACTAAGCCTTTGGAAGGAAAACCGAATAAAATATTATTTAGTATCTGTGAAGCTCAATTCCCCTTTACTAAGCCTTTGGAAGGAAGACTGACAAGAAGGTTATTTATTTTTGTGAAACTCAGTTCCCCTTTACTAAGCCTTTGGAAGGAACACTGAAAAGAAGATTATTTGTCCCTTGTGAAACTTCCCTTTTACTAAGGATTTGGAAAAAAGGCTGAAGAAAAGATGATTTATCCCTTGCGAAGCTTAGTTCCCCTCTACTAAGCTTTTGGAAAAAAGACTCAAAAAAAGATTATTCAGCTTTTGTGAAATTAAATTCCACTATACTAAGCCTTTGGAAGGAAGACTGAAACGAGGATTATTTATCCCTTGCGAAACTCAGTTCTCCTTTACTAAGCCTTTGGAAGAAAGACTGAAAAAAAGATTATTTATCCCTTGCGAAACTCAGTTCCCCTTTACTAAGCCTTTGGAAATAAAGTGCACGACTGGGCCGTACAAACTTGCACCTAAACCCAAAATTCTTGTGTGTATTTGAGGCAAAAAGAAATAAACGAATATGTACTTATACATAGGTTTACATATGTATGTAAGTCGAAAATCAAGCAACGTCGAAATTCGGTGAATATACGAAAACCCAAAGCAAGTCCCTAAAAATATAACAATATTTATTTTCTTTATCTCTGTCTCTTAACCAATGAAAATGAAATTCAAATAAATCCAGTAGCACGTGCGCACCAATCAAAACCTGTATCGTAAGGAAAAAAAACGTTTCCATGGCAACAGCTGTGTACTAGAGTGTTGCCGATTATGATTATTAATTTAGACGTGATGCTTCGTTTTCTTAAAAATGGCTAAGTTGATAGTTTTACTTTCGACTACAGATGCCATAAAAGAGTATCTTTATAACAATTTCCAACTTTTTGACTCTACAACATAGTTCCACTGCCATTGGAATATATTTTATTAGTAATAATGGCAATATTATACAGATTTCGTATTTTGAAGAAGTCAAGTACAATACATATATATTTTGTTGGTTCACTATAGTGTGCGTGTACTTCTGTAAAAGCACATGCTTTGACTTATCTTTAAAAAGCTATTGAACCATTGTTATCAATCTGGCCTTAAACTATGAATTAAGGAGAATCTTGGAAAAAGCTTTTGCAATGGTATATAATTTTGAAAATCGGTTCAGTAGAAAGAAGTAGGGATAAAATTCATGTTTGTCTATTAATATGATATGAAAATCGTGTTTTTGTTAAGCTGGCTGTAAGGAAAGTGGAATTATGGGCAATTTTGACTTTGGAAGGAAGACTGAAAAAGGGATTATTTATCACTTGCGAAACTCAGCTGCCCTTTACTAAGCCTTTGGAAGGAAGACTGACAAGAAGGTTATTTATCCCTTGTAAAACTCAGTTCCCCTTTACCAAGGAAGACTGATAAAAGGATTATTTATTACTTGTAAAACTCAGTTCACTCTTTACAAAGCCTTTGGAATGGAAACTGTAAAAGATGACGAAGCTTTTGTAAAACTCAGTTAGCCTTTACTAAGAGTTTGAAAGGAAGACTGCAAAGAAGACTATTCATCCCTTGTGAAACTTCCCCTTTAATAAGCCTTTTTAAAAAAGACTGAAGAAAATATTATCTATCCCTTGAGAAGCTCAGTTCCCCTCTACTAAGCTTTTGGAAAATAGACTCAAAAAAAGATTATTCAGCTTTTGTGAAATTAAATTCCACTTTACTAAGCCTTTGGAAGGAAAACCGAATAAAATATTATTTAGTATCTGTGAAGCTCACTTCCCCTTTACTAAGCCTTTGGAAGGAAGACTGAAAAGAAGATTATTTATCACTTGCAAAACTCAGTTCCCCCTTTACCAAGCCGTTGGAAGGAAAACCAAGTAAAAGATGACTTAGCCTTTGGTAAAACTTACTCTCCCTTTACATAGTCTTTGGAAAAAAGACTGAAAAAACTATTATTCAGCTTTTGTGAAATTAAATTCCACTTTACTAAGCCTTTGGAAGGAAAACCGAATAAAATATTATTTAGTATCTGTGAAACTCAGTTCCCCTTTACTAAGCCTTTGGAAGGAACACTGAAAAGAAGATTATTTGTCCCTTGTGAAACTTCCCTTTTACTAAGGATTTGGAAAAAAGACTGAAGAAAATATTATTTATCCCTTGCGAAGCTCAATTCCCCTTTACAAAGCCTTTGGAAAAAAGACTCAAAAAAAGATTGTTTATCCCTTGCGAATCTCCGTTGTCCTTTACTAAGCTTTTGGAAAGAAGACAGAAGAGAAGATTGTTTATCCCTTGTGATACTCAGTTCCCCTTTACTAAGCCTTTGGAAAAAAGACTGAAAAGAAGATTATTCAGCTTTTGTGAAACTAAATTCCCCTTTACTAAGCCTTTATAAGGAAAACCGAATAAAATATTATTTAGTATCTGTGAAGCTCACTTCCCCTGTACTAAGTCTTTGGAAGGAAGACTGACAAGAAGGTTATTTATCTTTTGTGCAACTCAGTTCCCCGCTACTAAGCCTTTGGAATCAAGACTGAAAGAAGGAGTATTTATGACTTGCAAAACTCAAATCCCCCTTTACCAAGCCGTTGGAAGGAAAACCAAGTAAAAGATGACTTAGCCTTTGGTAAAACTTACTCTCCCTTTACATAGTCTTTGGAAAAAAGACTGAAAAAACTATTATTCAGCTTTTGTGAAATTAAATTCCACTTTACTAAGCCTTTGGAAGGAAAACCGAATAAAATATTATTTAGTATCTGTGAAGCTCAATTCCCCTTTACTAAGCCTTTGGAAGGAAGACTGACAAGAAGGTTATTTATTTTTGTGAAACTCAGTTCCCCTTTACTAAGCCTTTGGAAGGAACACTGAAAAGAAGATTATTTGTCCCTTGTGAAACTTCCCTTTTACTAAGGATTTGGAAAAAAGGCTGAAGAAAAGATGATTTATCCCTTGCGAAGCTTAGTTCCCCTCTACTAAGCTTTTGGAAAAAAGACTCAAAAAAAGATTATTCAGCTTTTGTGAAATTAAATTCCACTATACTAAGCCTTTGGAAGGAAGACTGAAACGAGGATTATTTATCCCTTGCGAAACTCAGTTCTCCTTTACTAAGCCTTTGGAAGAAAGACTGAAAAAAAGATTATTTATCCCTTGCGAAACTCAGTTCCCCTTTACTAAGCCTTTGGAAATAAAGTGCACGACTGGGCCGTACAAACTTGCACCTAAACCCAAAATTCTTGTGTGTATTTGAGGCAAAAAGAAATAAACGAATATGTACTTATACATAGGTTTACATATGTATGTAAGTCGAAAATCAAGCAACGTCGAAATTCGGTGAATATACGAAAACCCAAAGCAAGTCCCTAAAAATATAACAATATTTATTTTCTTTATCTCTGTCTCTTAACCAATGAAAATGAAATTCAAATAAATCCAGTAGCACGTGCGCACCAATCAAAACCTGTATCGTAAGGAAAAAAAACGTTTCCATGGCAACAGCTGTGTACTAGAGTGTTGCCGATTATGATTATTAATTTAGACGTGATGCTTCGTTTTCTTAAAAATGGCTAAGTTGATAGTTTTACTTTCGACTACAGATGCCATAAAAGAGTATCTTTATAACAATTTCCAACTTTTTGACTCTACAACATAGTTCCACTGCCATTGGAATATATTTTATTAGTAATAATGGCAATATTATACAGATTTCGTATTTTGAAGAAGTCAAGTACAATACATATATATTTTGTTGGTTCACTATAGTGTGCGTGTACTTCTGTAAAAGCACATGCTTTGACTTATCTTTAAAAAGCTATTGAACCATTGTTATCAATCTGGCCTTAAACTATGAAATAAGGAGAATCTTGGAAAAAGCTTTTGCAATGGTATATAATTTTGAAAATCGGTTCAGTAGAAAGAAGTAGGGATAAAATTCATGTTTGTCTATTAATATGATATGAAAATCGTGTTTTTGTTAAGCTGGCTGTAAGGAAAGTGGAATTATGGGCAATTTTGACTTTGGAAGGAAGACTGAAAAAGGGATTATTTATCACTTGCGAAACTCAGCTGCCCTTTACTAAGCCTTTGGAAGGAAGACTGACAAGAAGGTTATTTATCCCTTGTAAAACTCAGTTCCCCTTTACCAAGGAAGACTGATAAAAGGATTATTTATTACTTGTAAAACTCAGTTCACTCTTTACAAAGCCTTTGGAATGGAAACTGTAAAAGATGACGAAGCTTTTGTAAAACTCAGTTAGCCTTTACTAAGAGTTTGAAAGGAAGACTGCAAAGAAGACTATTCATCCCTTGTGAAACTTCCCCTTTAATAAGCCTTTTTAAAAAAGACTGAAGAAAATATTATCTATCCCTTGAGAAGCTCAGTTCCCCTCTACTAAGCTTTTGGAAAATAGACTCAAAAAAAGATTATTCAGCTTTTGTGAAATTAAATTCCACTTTACTAAGCCTTTGGAAGGAAAACCGAATAAAATATTATTTAGTATCTGTGAAGCTCACTTCCCCTTTACTAAGCCTTTGGAAGGAAGACTGAAAAGAAGATTATTTATCACTTGCAAAACTCAGTTCCCCCTTTACCAAGCCGTTGGAAGGAAAACCAAGTAAAAGATGACTTAGCCTTTGGTAAAACTTACTCTCCCTTTACATAGTCTTTGGAAAAAAGACTGAAAAAACTATTATTCAGCTTTTGTGAAATTAAATTCCACTTTACTAAGCCTTTGGAAGGAAAACCGAATAAAATATTATTTAGTATCTGTGAAACTCAGTTCCCCTTTACTAAGCCTTTGGAAGGAACACTGAAAAGAAGATTATTTGTCCCTTGTGAAACTTCCCTTTTACTAAGGATTTGGAAAAAAGACTGAAGAAAATATTATTTATCCCTTGCGAAGCTCAATTCCCCTTTACAAAGCCTTTGGAAAAAAGACTCAAAAAAAGATTGTTTATCCCTTGCGAATCTCCGTTGTCCTTTACTAAGCTTTTGGAAAGAAGACAGAAGAGAAGATTGTTTATCCCTTGTGATACTCAGTTCCCCTTTACTAAGCCTTTGGAAAAAAGACTGAAAAGAAGATTATTCAGCTTTTGTGAAACTAAATTCCCCTTTACTAAGCCTTTATAAGGAAAACCGAATAAAATATTATTTAGTATCTGTGAAGCTCACTTCCCCTGTACTAAGTCTTTGGAAGGAAGACTGACAAGAAGGTTATTTATCTTTTGTGCAACTCAGTTCCCCGCTACTAAGCCTTTGGAATCAAGACTGAAAGAAGGAGTATTTATGACTTGCAAAACTCAAATCCCCCTTTACCAAGCCGTTGGAAGGAAAACCAAGTAAAAGATGACTTAGCCTTTGGTAAAACTTACTCTCCCTTTACATAGTCTTTGGAAAAAAGACTGAAAAAACTATTATTCAGCTTTTGTGAAATTAAATTCCACTTTACTAAGCCTTTGGAAGGAAAACCGAATAAAATATTATTTAGTATCTGTGAAGCTCAATTCCCCTTTACTAAGCCTTTGGAAGGAAGACTGACAAGAAGGTTATTTATTTTTGCGAAACTCAGTTCCCCGTTACTAAGCCTTTGGAAGGAAGACTGAAAAGAAGACTATTTATCTTGTGAAACTCAGTTCACCTTTACTAAGACTTTGGAAGGAAGAATGAAAAGAAGATTATTTATCTCTTGCGAAATTCAGTTGCCCTTTCCTCAGCCTTTGGAAGGGAAACTGAATAAAAGATAACTTAGCTTTTGTAAAACTCACTTAACCTTTACTAAGACTTTGCAATTAAGACTGAAAAGGAGATTATTTGACCCTTGTGAAACTCAGTTCCCCTTTCCTAAGCCTATGGAAAAAAGACTCAAAAAAAGATTATTCAGATTTTGTGAAACTAAATTCCTCTTTACTAAGACTTTGGAAGGAAAACCGAATAAAATATTATTTAGTATCTGTGAAGCTCACTTCCCCTGTACTAAGCCTTTGGAAGGAGGACCGACAAGAAGGTTTTTTATCTTTTGTGCAACTCAGTTCCCCGCTACTAAGACTTTGGAAGGAAGACTGAAAAGAAGATTATTTATCACTTGCAAAACTCAGTTCGCCCTTTACCAAGCCGTTGGAAGGAAAACCAAGTAAAAGATGACTTAGCCTTTGGTAAAACTTACTCTCCCTTTACATAGTCTTTGGAAAAAAGACTGAAAAAACTATTATTCAGCTTTTGTGAAATTAAATTCCACTTTACTAAGCCTTTGGAAGGAAAACCGAATAAAATATTATTTAGTATCTGTGAAGCTCAATTCCCCTTTACTAAGCCTTTGGAAGGAAGACTGACAAGAAGGTTATTTATTTTTGTGAAACTCAGTTCCCCTTTACTAAGCCTTTGGAAGGAACACTGAAAAGAAGATTATTTGTCCCTTGTGAAAGTTCCCTTTTACTAAGGATTTGGAAAAAAGGCTGAAGAAAAGATGATTTATCCCTTGCGAAGCTTAGTTCCCCTCTACTAAGCTTTTGGAAAAAAGACTCAAAAAAAGATTATTCAGCTTTTGTGAAATTAAATTCCACTATACTAAGCCTTTGGAAGGAAGACTGAAACGAGGATTATTTATCCCTTGCGAAACTCAGTTCTCCTTTACTAAGCCTTTGGAAGAAAGACTGAAAAAAAGATTATTTATCCCTTGCGAAACTCAGTTCCCCTTTACTAAGCCTTTGGAAATAAAGTGCACGACTGGGCCGTACAAACTTGCACCTAAACCCAAAATTCTTGTGTGTATTTGAGGCAAAAAGAAATAAACGAATATGTACTTATACATAGGTTTACATATGTATGTAAGTCGAAAATCAAGCAACGTCGTTACTATGTCATTTTCCTTCAGTTTCACTCATAAATTCATTGGCTTTGAAATTCGGTGAATATACGAAAACCCAAAGCAAGTCCCTAAAAATATAACAATATTTATTTTCTTTATCTCTGTCTCTTAACCAATGAAAATGAAATTCAAATAAATCCAGTAGCACGTGCGCACCAATCAAAACCTGTATCGTAAGGAAAAAAAACGTTTCCATGGCAACAGCTGTGTACTAGAGTGTTGCCGATTATGATTATTAATTTAGACGTGATGCTTCATTTTCTTAAAAATGGCTAAGTTGATAGTTTTACTTTCGACTACAGATGCCATAAAAGAGTATCTTTATAACAATTTCCAACTTTTTGACTCTACAACATAGTTCCACTGCCATTGGAATATATTTTATTAGTAATAATGGCAATATTATACAGATTTCGTATTTTGAAGAAGTCAAGTACAATACATATATATTTTTTTGGTTCACTATAGTGTGCGTGTACTTCTGTAAAAGCACATGCTTTGACTTATCTTTAAAAAGCTATTGAACCATTGTTATCAATCTGGCCTTAAACTATGAAATAAGGAGAATCTTGGAAAAAGCTTTTGCAATGGTATATAATTTTGAAAATCGGTTCAGTAGAAAGAAGTAGGGATAAAATTCATGGTTGTCTATTAATATGATATGAAAATCGTGTTTTTGTTAAGCTGGCTGTAAGGAAAGTGGAATTATGGGCAATTTTGACTTTGGAAGGAAGACTGAAAAAGGGATTATTTATCACTTGCGAAACTCAGCTGCCCTTTACTAAGCCTTTGGAAGGAAGACTGACAAGAAGGTTATTTATCCCTTGTAAAACTCAGTTCCCCTTTACCAAGGAAGACTGATAAAAGGATTATTTATTACTTGTAAAACTCAGTTCACTCTTTACAAAGCCTTTGGAATGGAAACTGTAAAAGATGACGAAGCTTTTGTAAAACTCAGTTAGCCTTTACTAAGAGTTTGAAAGGAAGACTGCAAAGAAGACTATTCATCCCTTGTGAAACTTCCCCTTTAATAAGCCTTTTTAAAAAAGACTGAAGAAAATATTATCTATCCCTTGAGAAGCTCAGTTCCCCTCTACTAAGCTTTTGGAAAAAAGACTCAAAAAAGATTATTCAGCTTTTGTGAAATTAAATTCCACTTTACTAAGCCTTTGGAAGGAAAACCGAATAAAATATTATTTAGTATCTGTGAAGCTCACTTCCCCTTTACTAAGCCTTTGGAAGGAAGACTGAAAAGAAGATTATTTATCACTTGCAAAACTCAGTTCCCCCTTTACCAAGCCGTTGGAAGGAAAACCAAGTAAAAGATGACTTAGCCTTTGGTAAAACTTACTCTCCCTTTACATAGTCTTTGGAAAAAAGACTGAAAAAACTATTATTCAGCTTTTGTGAAATTAAATTCCACTTTACTAAGCCTTTGGAAGGAAAACCGAATAAAATATTATTTAGTATCTGTAAAGCTCACTTCCCCTTTACTAAGCCTTTGGAAGGAAGGCTGACAAGAAGGTTATTTATTTTTGTGAAACTCAGTTCCCCTTTACTAAGCCTTTGGAAGGAACACTGAAAAGAAGATTATTTGTCCCTTGTGAAACTTCCCTTTTACTAAGGATTTGGAAAAAAGACTGAAGAAAATATTATTTATCCCTTGCGAAGCTCAATTCCCCTTTACAAAGCCTTTGGAAAAAAGACTCAAAAAAAGATTGTTTATCCCTTGCGAATCTCCGTTGTCCTTTACTAAGCTTTTGGAAAGAAGACAGAAGAGAAGATTGTTTATCCCTTGTGATACTCAGTTCCCCTTTACTAAGCCTTTGGAAAAAAGACTGAAAAGAAGATTATTCAGCTTTTGTGAAACTAAATTCCCCTTTACTAAGCCTTTATAAGGAAAACCGAATAAAATATTATTTAGTATCTGTGAAGCTCACTTCCCCTGTACTAAGTCTTTGGAAGGAAGACTGACAAGAAGGTTATTTATCTTTTGTGCAACTCAGTTCCCCGCTACTAAGCCTTTGGAATCAAGACTGAAAGAAGGAGTATTTATGACTTGCAAAACTCAATTCCCCCTTTACCAAGCCGTTGGAAGGAAAACCAAGTAAAAGATGACTTAGCCTTTGGTAAAACTTACTCTCCCTTTACATAGTCTTTGGAAAAAAGACTGAAAAAACTATTATTCAGCTTTTGTGAAATTAAATTCCACTTTACTAAGCCTTTGGAAGGAAAACCGAATAAAATATTATTTAGTATCTGTGAAGCTCAATTCCCCTTTACTAAGCCTTTGGAAGGAAGACTGACAAGAAGGTTATTTATTTTTGTGAAACTCAGTTCCCCTTTACTAAGCCTTTGGAAGGAACACTGAAAAGAAGATTATTTGTCCCTTGTGAAACTTCCCTTTTACTAAGGATTTGGAAAAAAGGCTGAAGAAAAGATGATTTATCCCTTGCGAAGCTTAGTTCCCCTCTACTAAGCTTTTGGAAAAAAGACTCAAAAAAAGATTATTCAGCTTTTGTGAAATTAAATTCCACTATACTAAGCCTTTGGAAGGAAGACTGAAACGAGGATTATTTATCCCTTGCGAAACTCAGTTCTCCTTTACTAAGCCTTTGGAAGAAAGACTGAAAAAAAGATTATTTATCCCTTGCGAAACTCAGTTCCCCTTTACTAAGCCTTTGGAAATAAAGTGCACGACTGGGCCGTACAAACTTGCACCTAAACCCAAAATTCTTGTGTGTATTTGAGGCAAAAAGAAATAAACGAATATGTACTTATACATAGGTTTACATATGTATGTAAGTCGAAAATCAAGCAACGTCGAAATTCGGTGAATATACGAAAACCCAAAGCAAGTCCCTAAAAATATAACAATATTTATTTTCTTTATCTCTGTCTCTTAACCAATGAAAATGAAATTCAAATAAATCCAGTAGCACGTGCGCACCAATCAAAACCTGTATCGTAAGGAAAAAAAACGTTTCCATGGCAACAGCTGTGTACTAGAGTGTTGCCGATTATGATTATTAATTTAGACGTGATGCTTCGTTTTCTTAAAAATGGCTAAGTTGATAGTTTTACTTTCGACTACAGATGCCATAAAAGAGTATCTTTATAACAATTTCCAACTTTTTGACTCTACAACATAGTTCCACTGCCATTGGAATATATTTTATTAGTAATAATGGCAATATTATACAGATTTCGTATTTTGAAGAAGTCAAGTACAATACATATATATTTTGTTGGTTCACTATAGTGTGCGTGTACTTCTGTAAAAGCACATGCTTTGACTTATCTTTAAAAAGCTATTGAACCATTGTTATCAATCTGGCCTTAAACTATGAAATAAGGAGAATCTTGGAAAAAGCTTTTGCAATGGTATATAATTTTGAAAATCGGTTCAGTAGAAAGAAGTAGGGATAAAATTCATGTTTGTCTATTAATATGATATGAAAATCGTGTTTTTGTTAAGCTGGCTGTAAGGAAAGTGGAATTATGGGCAATTTTGACTTTGGAAGGAAGACTGAAAAAGGGATTATTTATCACTTGCGAAACTCAGCTGCCCTTTACTAAGCCTTTGGAAGGAAGACTGACAAGAAGGTTATTTATCCCTTGTAAAACTCAGTTCCCCTTTACCAAGGAAGACTGATAAAAGGATTATTTATTACTTGTAAAACTCAGTTCACTCTTTACAAAGCCTTTGGAATGGAAACTGTAAAAGATGACGAAGCTTTTGTAAAACTCAGTTAGCCTTTACTAAGAGTTTGAAAGGAAGACTGCAAAGAAGACTATTCATCCCTTGTGAAACTTCCCCTTTAATAAGCCTTTTTAAAAAAGACTGAAGAAAATATTATCTATCCCTTGAGAAGCTCAGTTCCCCTCTACTAAGCTTTTGGAAAATAGAC
Source organism: Xylota segnis (assembly GCA_963583995.1). NCBI lineage: Eukaryota > Metazoa > Arthropoda > Insecta > Diptera > Syrphidae > Xylota > Xylota segnis. The sequence continues at coordinate 89,911,269 of OY757236.1, read as the reverse complement.
TCAAAAAAAGATTATTCAGCTTTTGTGAAATTAAATTCCACTTTACTAAGCCTTTGGAAGGAAAACCGAATAAAATATTATTTAGTATCTGTGAAGCTCACTTCCCCTTTACTAAGCCTTTGGAAGGAAGACTGAAAAGAAGATTATTTATCACTTGCAAAACTCAGTTCCCCCTTTACCAAGCCGTTGGAAGGAAAACCAAGTAAAAGATGACTTAGCCTTTGGTAAAACTTACTCTCCCTTTACATAGTCTTTGGAAAAAAGACTGAAAAAACTATTATTCAGCTTTTGTGAAATTAAATTCCACTTTACTAAGCCTTTGGAAGGAAAACCGAATAAAATATTATTTAGTATCTGTGAAACTCAGTTCCCCTTTACTAAGCCTTTGGAAGGAACACTGAAAAGAAGATTATTTGTCCCTTGTGAAACTTCCCTTTTACTAAGGATTTGGAAAAAAGACTGAAGAAAATATTATTTATCCCTTGCGAAGCTCAATTCCCCTTTACAAAGCCTTTGGAAAAAAGACTCAAAAAAAGATTGTTTATCCCTTGCGAATCTCCGTTGTCCTTTACTAAGCTTTTGGAAAGAAGACAGAAGAGAAGATTGTTTATCCCTTGTGATACTCAGTTCCCCTTTACTAAGCCTTTGGAAAAAAGACTGAAAAGAAGATTATTCAGCTTTTGTGAAACTAAATTCCCCTTTACTAAGCCTTTATAAGGAAAACCGAATAAAATATTATTTAGTATCTGTGAAGCTCACTTCCCCTGTACTAAGTCTTTGGAAGGAAGACTGACAAGAAGGTTATTTATCTTTTGTGCAACTCAGTTCCCCGCTACTAAGCCTTTGGAATCAAGACTGAAAGAAGGAGTATTTATGACTTGCAAAACTCAAATCCCCCTTTACCAAGCCGTTGGAAGGAAAACCAAGTAAAAGATGACTTAGCCTTTGGTAAAACTTACTCTCCCTTTACATAGTCTTTGGAAAAAAGACTGAAAAAACTATTATTCAGCTTTTGTGAAATTAAATTCCACTTTACTAAGCCTTTGGAAGGAAAACCGAATAAAATATTATTTAGTATCTGTGAAGCTCAATTCCCCTTTACTAAGCCTTTGGAAGGAAGACTGACAAGAAGGTTATTTATTTTTGCGAAACTCAGTTCCCCGTTACTAAGCCTTTGGAAGGAAGACTGAAAAGAAGACTATTTATCTTGTGAAACTCAGTTCACCTTTACTAAGACTTTGGAAGGAAGAATGAAAAGAAGATTATTTATCTCTTGCGAAATTCAGTTGCCCTTTCCTCAGCCTTTGGAAGGGAAACTGAATAAAAGATAACTTAGCTTTTGTAAAACTCACTTAACCTTTACTAAGACTTTGCAATTAAGACTGAAAAGGAGATTATTTGACCCTTGTGAAACTCAGTTCCCCTTTCCTAAGCCTATGGAAAAAAGACTCAAAAAAAGATTATTCAGATTTTGTGAAACTAAATTCCTCTTTACTAAGACTTTGGAAGGAAAACCGAATAAAATATTATTTAGTATCTGTGAAGCTCACTTCCCCTGTACTAAGCCTTTGGAAGGAGGACCGACAAGAAGGTTTTTTATCTTTTGTGCAACTCAGTTCCCCGCTACTAAGACTTTGGAAGGAAGACTGAAAAGAAGATTATTTATCACTTGCAAAACTCAGTTCCCCCTTTACCAAGCCGTTGGAAGGAAAACCAAGTAAAAGATGACTTAGCCTTTGGTAAAACTTACTCTCCCTTTACATAGTCTTTGGAAAAAACACTGAAAAAACTATTATTCAGCTTTTGTGAAATTAAATTCCACTTTACTAAGCCTTTGGAAGGAAAACCGAATAAAATATTATTTAGTATCTGTGAAGCTCACTTCCCCTTTACTAAGCCTTTGGAAGGAAGACTGACAAGAAGGTTATTTATTTTTGTGAAACTCAGTTCCCCTTTACTAAGCCTTTGGAAGGAACACTGAAAAGAAGATTATTTGTCCCTTGTGAAACTTCCCTTTTACTAAGGATTTGGAAAAAAGACTGAAGAAAATATTATTTATCCCTTGCGAAGCTCAATTCCCCTTTACAAAGCCTTTGGAAAAAAGACTCAAAAAAAGATTGTTTATCCCTTGCGAATCTCCGTTGTCCTTTACTAAGCTTTTGGAAAGAAGACAGAAGAGAAGATTGTTTATCCCTTGTGATACTCAGTTCCCCTTTACTAAGCCTTTGGAAAAAAGACTGAAAAGAAGATTATTCAGCTTTTGTGAAACTAAATTCCCCTTTACTAAGCCTTTATAAGGAAAACCGAATAAAATATTATTTAGTATCTGTGAAGCTCACTTCCCCTGTACTAAGTCTTTGGAAGGAAGACTGACAAGAAGGTTATTTATCTTTTGTGCAACTCAGTTCCCCGCTACTAAGCCTTTGGAATCAAGACTGAAAGAAGGAGTATTTATGACTTGCAAAACTCAAATCCCCCTTTACCAAGCCGTTGGAAGGAAAACCAAGTAAAAGATGACTTAGCCTTTGGTAAAACTTACTCTCCCTTTACAAAGTCCTTGGAAAAAAGAATGAAAAAACTATTATTCAGCTTTTGTGAAATTAAATTCCACTTTACTAAGCCTTTGGAAGGAAAACCGAATAAAATAATATTTAGTATCTGTGAAGCTCAATTCCCCTTTACTAAGCCTTTGGAAGGAAGACTGACAAGAAGGTTATTTATTTTTGCGAAACTCAGTTCCCCTTTACTAAGCCTTTGGAAGGAACACTGAAAAGAAGATTATTTGTCCCTTGTGAAACTTCCCTTTTACTAAGGATTTGGAAAAAAGGCTGAAGAAAAGATTATTTATCCCTTGCGAAGCTTAGTTCCCCTCTACTAAGCTTTTGGAAAAAAGACTCAAAAAAAGATTATTCAGCTTTTGTGAAATTAAATTCCACTATACTAAGCCTTTGGAAGGAAAACCGACTGGGAGGTTGGCATCACCTTTTGTAAAACTCAGTTTCCTTTACTAGGACTTTGGAAGGAAGACTTAAACGAAGATTATTTAACCCTTGCGAAACTCAGTTCTCCTTTACTAAGCCTTTGGAAGGAAGACTGACAAGAAGGTTATTTATCTTTTTGAAGGAAAACCGAATAAAAGATGACTTAGCCTTTTGTAAAACTCAGTTTCCCTTTACTAAGTCTTTGAAAGAAAGACTGAAAAGAAGACTATTTATCCCCTGCGAAACTCAGTTCACCTTTACTAAGACTTTGGAAGGAAGAATGAAAACAAGATTATTTATCCCTTGCGAAACTCAGTTGCCCTTTCCTAAGCCTTTAAAAGGAAAACCGAATCAAAGATTATTTAGCCTCTGTGAAACTCACTTGCACTTTACTAAGACTTTGAAAGGAAGATTGACAAGAAGGTTATTTATCCCTTGTGAAACTCAGTTCACCTGTACTAAGCCTTTGGAAGGAAGACTGAAAAGAAGATTGTTGATCCCTTGTGAAACTCAGTTGCCCTTTACTAAACCTTTAGGAAAAAGACTGAAAAGAAGATTATTTGTCCCTTGTGAAACTTCCCCTTTACAAAGACTTTGGAAATAAGACTGAGGAAAAGATTATTTATCCCTTGTGAAACTCAGTTCACCTTTACTAAGCCTTTGGAAGGAAGACTGACAAGAAGGTTCTTTATCTTTTGTGAAACTCAGTTCCCCTTTACTAAGCCTTTGGAAGGAAGAATGAAAAGAAGATTATTTATCTCTTGCGAAATTCAGTTGCCCTTTCCTCAGCCTTTGGAAGGGAAACTGAATAAAAGATAACTTAGCTTTTGTAAAACTCACTTAACCTTTACTAAGACTTTGGAATTAAGACTGAAAAGGAGATTATTTGTCCCTTGTGAAACTCAGTTCCCCTTTACTAAGCCTTTGGAAAAAAGACTGAAAAAAAGATTATTCAGCTTTTGTGAAACTAAATTCCCCTTTACTAAGCCTTTGGAAGGAAAACCGAATGAAATATTATTTAGTATCTGTGAAACTCACTTGCACTTTACTAAGACTTTGGAAGGAAGACTGACAAGAAGGTTATTTATCCCTTGTGAAACTCAGTTCACCTTTACTAAGACTTTGGAAGGAAAACTGAAACGAAGATTATTTATCCCTTGCGAAACTCAGTTCTCCTTTACTAAGCCTTTGGAAGAAAGCATGAAAAAATTATTATTTATCACTTGCAAAACTCAATTCCCCCTTTACCAAGCCGTTGGAAGGAAAACCAAGTAAAAGATGACTTAGCCTTTGGTAAAACTTACTCTCCCTTTACATAGTCTTTGGAAAAAAGACTGAAAAAACTATTATTCAGCTTTTGTGAAATTAAATTCCACTTTACTAAGCCTTTGGAAGGAAAACCGAATAAAATATTATTTAGTATCTGTGAAGCTCAATTCCCCTTTACTAAGCCTTTGGAAGGAAGACTGACAAGAAGGTTATTTATTTTTGTGAAACTCAGTTCCCCTTTACTAAGCCTTTGGAAGGAACACTGAAAAGAAGATTATTTGTCCCTTGTGAAACTTCCCTTTTACTAAGGATTTGGAAAAAAGGCTGAAGAAAAGATTATTTATCCCTTGCGAAGCTTAGTTCCCCTCTACTAAGCTTTTGGAAAAAAGACTCAAAAAAAGATTATTCAGCTTTTGTGAAATTAAATTCCACTATACTAAGCCTTTGGAAGGAAAACCGACTGGGAGGTTGGCATCACCTTTTGTAAGACTCAGTTTCCTTTACTAGGACTTTGGAAGGAAGACTGAAACGAAGATTATTTAACCCTTGCGAAACTCAGTTCTCCTTTACTAAGCCTTTGGAAGGAAGACTGACAAGAAGGTTATTTATCTTTTTGAAGGAAAACCGAATAAAAGATGACTTAGCCTTTTGTAAAACTCAGTTTCCCTTTACTTAGCCTTTGAAAGAAAGACTGAAAAGAAGACTATTTATCCCCTGCGAAACTCAGTTCACCTTTACTAAGACTTTGGAAGGAAGAATGAAAACAAGATTATTTATCCCTTGCGAAACTCAGTTGCCCTTTCCTAAGCCTTTGGAAGGAAAACCGAATCAAAGATTATTTAGCCTCTGTGAAACTCACTTGCACTTTACTAAGACTTTGGAAGGAAGACTGACAAGAAGGTTATTTATCCCTTGTGAAACTCAGTTCACCTTTACTAAGACTTTGGAAGGAAAACTGAAACGAAGATTATTTATCCCTTGCGAAACTCAGTTCTCCTTTACTAAGCCTTTGGAAGAAAGCATGAAAAAATTATTATTTATCACTTGCAAAACTCTGTTCCCCCTTTACCAAGCCGTTGGAAGGAAAACCGAATAAAAGATGACTTAGCCTTTTGTAAAACTCAGTTTCCCTTTATTGAGCCTTTGGAAGGAAGAATGAAAAGAAGATTATTTATCTCTTGCGAAATTCAGTTGCCCTTTCCTCAGCCTTTGGAAGGGAAACTGAATAAAAGATAACTTAGCTTTTGTAAAACTCACTTAACCTTTACTAAGACTTTGGAATTAAAACTGAAAAGGAGATTATTTGTCCATTGTGAAACTCAGTTCCCCTTTCCTAAGCCTTTGGAAAAAAGACTGAAAAAAAGATTATTCAGCTTTTGTGAAACTAAATTCCCCTTTACTAAGCCTTTGGAAGGAAAACCGAATGAAATATTATTTAGTATCTGTGAAGCTCACTTCCCCTGTACTAAGCCTTTGGAAGGAAGACTGAAAAGAAGATTATTTGTCCCTTGTGAAACTTCCCCTTTACAAAGACTTTGAAAATAAAACTGAGGAAAAAATTATTTATCCCTTGTGAAACTCAGTTCACCTTTACTAAGCCTTTGGAAGGAAGACTGACAAGAAGGTTGTTTATCTTTTGTGAAACTCAGTTCCCCTTTACTAAGCCTTTGGAAGGAAGAATGAAAAGAAGATTATTTATCTCTTGCGAAATTCATTTGCCCTTTCCTCAGCCTTTGGAAGGGAAACTGAATAAAAGATAACTTAGCTTTTGTAAAACTCACTTAACCTTTACTAAGACTTTGGAATTAAGACTGAAAAGGAGATTATTTGTCCCTTGTGAAACTCAGTTCCCCTTTACTAAGCCTTTGGAAAAAAGACTGAAAAAAAGATTATTCAGCTTTTGTGAAACTAAATTCCCCTTTACTAAGCCTTTGGAAGGAAAACCGAATGAAATATTATTTTGTATCTGTGAAACTCACTTGCACTTTACTAAGACTTTGGAAGGAAGACTGACAAGAAGGTTATTTATTCCTTGTGAAACTCAGTTCACCTTTACTAACACTTTGGAAGGAAAACTGAAACGAAGATTATTTATCCCTTGCGAAATTCAGTTCTCCTTTACTAAGCCTTTGGAAGAAAGCATGAAAAAATTATTATTTATCACTTGCAAAACTCTGTTCCCCCTTTACCAAGCCGTTGGAAGGAAAACCGAATAAAAGATGACTTAGCCTTTTGTAAAACTCAGTTTCCCTTTATTGAGCCTTTGGAAGGAAGAATGAAAAGAAGATTATTTATCTCTTGCGAAATTCAGTTGCCCTTTCCTCAGCCTTTGGAAGGGAAACTGAATAAAAGATAACTTAGCTTTTGTAAAACTCACTTAACCTTTACTAAGACTTTGGAATTAAGACTGAAAAGGAGATTATTTGTCCCTTGTGAAACTCAGTTCCCCTTTACTAAGCCTTTGGAAAAAAGACTGAAAAAAAGATTCTTTGTCCCTTGTGAAACTTCCCTTTTACTAAGGATTTGGAAAAAAGACTGAAGAAAATATTATTTATCCCATGCGAAGCTCAATTCCCCTTTACTAAGCCTTTGGAAAAAGACTCAAAAAAAGATTGTTTATCCCTTGCGAATCTCAGTTGTCCTTTACTAAGCTTTTGGAAAGAAGACAGAAGAGAAGATTATTTATCCCTTGCGAAGCTCAGTTCCCCTTTACTAAGCCTATGGAAAAAAGACTCAAAAAAAGATTATTCAGCTTTTGTGAAACTAAATTCCCCTTTACTAAGCCTTTGGAAGGAAAACCGAATGAAATATTATTTTGTATCTGTGAAACTCACTTGCACTTTACTAAGACTTTGGAAGGAAGACTGACAAGAAGGTTATTTATCTTTTGTGCAACTCAGTTCCCCGCTACTAAGCCTTTGGAATCAAGACTGAAAGAAGGAGTATTTATGACTTGCAAAACTCAATTCCCCCTTTACCAAGCCGTTGGAAGGAAAACCAAGTAAAAGATGACTTAGCCTTTGGTAAAACTTACTCTCCCTTTACATAGTCTTTGGAAAAAAGACTGAAAAAACTATTATTCAGCTTTTGTGAAATTAAATTCCACTTTACTAAGCCTTTGGAAGGAAAACCGAATAAAATATTATTTAGTATCTGTGAAGCTCAATTCCCCTTTACTAAGCCTTTGGAAGGAAGACTGACAAGAAGGTTATTTATTTTTGCGAAACTCAGTTCCCCGTTACTAAGCCTTTGGAAGGAAGACTGAAAAGAAGACTATTTATCTTGTGAAACTCAGTTCACCTTTACTAAGACTTTGGAAGGAAGAATGAAAAGAAGATTATTTATCTCTTGCGAAATTCAGTTGCCCTTTCCTCAGCCTTTGGAAGGGAAACTGAATAAAAGATAACTTAGCTTTTGTAAAACTCACTTAACCTTTACTAAGACTTTGCAATTAAGACTGAAAAGGAGATTATTTGACCCTTGTGAAACTCAGTTCCCCTTTCCTAAGCCTATGGAAAAAAGACTCAAAAAAAGATTATTCAGATTTTGTGAAACTAAATTCCTCTTTACTAAGACTTTGGAAGGAAAACCGAATAAAATATTATTTAGTATCTGTGAAGCTCACTTCCCCTGTACTAAGCCTTTGGAAGGAGGACCGACAAGAAGGTTTTTTATCTTTTGTGCAACTCAGTTCCCCGCTACTAAGACTTTGGAAGGAAGACTGAAAAGAAGATTATTTATCACTTGCAAAACTCAGTTCCCCCTTTACCAAGCCGTTGGAAGGAAAACCAAGTAAAAGATGACTTAGCCTTTGGTAAAACTTACTCTCCCTTTACATAGTCTTTGGAAAAAACACTGAAAAAACTATTATTCAGCTTTTGTGAAATTAAATTCCACTTTACTAAGCCTTTGGAAGGAAAACCGAATAAAATATTATTTAGTATCTGTGAAGCTCACTTCCCCTTTACTAAGCCTTTGGAAGGAAGACTGACAAGAAGGTTATTTATTTTTGTGAAACTCAGTTCCCCTTTACTAAGCCTTTGGAAGGAACACTGAAAAGAAGATTATTTGTCCCTTGTGAAACTTCCCTTTTACTAAGGATTTGGAAAAAAGACTGAAGAAAATATTATTTATCCCTTGCGAAGCTCAATTCCCCTTTACAAAGCCTTTGGAAAAAAGACTCAAAAAAAGATTGTTTATCCCTTGCGAATCTCCGTTGTCCTTTACTAAGCTTTTGGAAAGAAGACAGAAGAGAAGATTGTTTATCCCTTGTGATACTCAGTTCCCCTTTACTAAGCCTTTGGAAAAAAGACTGAAAAGAAGATTATTCAGCTTTTGTGAAACTAAATTCCCCTTTACTAAGCCTTTATAAGGAAAACCGAATAAAATATTATTTAGTATCTGTGAAGCTCACTTCCCCTGTACTAAGTCTTTGGAAGGAAGACTGACAAGAAAGTTATTTATCTTTTGTGCAACTCAGTTCCCCGCTACTAAGCCTTTGGAATCAAGACTGAAAGAAGGAGTATTTATGACTTGCAAAACTCAAATCCCCCTTTACCAAGCCGTTGGAAGGAAAACCAAGTAAAAGATGACTTAGCCTTTGGTAAAACTTACTCTCCCTTTACAAAGTCCTTGGAAAAAAGAATGAAAAAACTATTATTCAGCTTTTGTGAAATTAAATTCCACTTTACTAAGCCTTTGGAAGGAAAACCGAATAAAATAATATTTAGTATCTGTGAAGCTCAATTCCCCTTTACTAAGCCTTTGGAAGGAAGACTGACAAGAAGGTTATTTATTTTTGCGAAACTCAGTTCCCCTTTACTAAGCCTTTGGAAGGAACACTGAAAAGAAGATTATTTGTCCCTTGTGAAACTTCCCTTTTACTAAGGATTTGGAAAAAAGGCTGAAGAAAAGATTATTTATCCCTTGCGAAGCTTAGTTCCCCTCTACTAAGCTTTTGGAAAAAAGACTCAAAAAAAGATTATTCAGCTTTTGTGAAATTAAATTCCACTATACTAAGCCTTTGGAAGGAAAACCGACTGGGAGGTTGGCATCACCTTTTGTAAAACTCAGTTTCCTTTACTAGGACTTTGGAAGGAAGACTTAAACGAAGATTATTTAACCCTTGCGAAACTCAGTTCTCCTTTACTAAGCCTTTGGAAGGAAGACTGACAAGAAGGTTATTTATCTTTTTGAAGGAAAACCGAATAAAAGATGACTTAGCCTTTTGTAAAACTCAGTTTCCCTTTACTAAGTCTTTGAAAGAAAGACTGAAAAGAAGACTATTTATCCCCTGCGAAACTCAGTTCACCTTTACTAAGACTTTGGAAGGAAGAATGAAAACAAGATTATTTATCCCTTGCGAAACTCAGTTGCCCTTTCCTAAGCCTTTAAAAGGAAAACCGAATCAAAGATTATTTAGCCTCTGTGAAACTCACTTGCACTTTACTAAGACTTTGAAAGGAAGATTGACAAGAAGGTTATTTATCCCTTGTGAAACTCAGTTCACCTGTACTAAGCCTTTGGAAGGAAGACTGAAAAGAAGATTGTTGATCCCTTGTGAAACTCAGTTGCCCTTTACTAAACCTTTAGGAAAAAGACTGAAAAGAAGATTATTTGTCCCTTGTGAAACTTCCCCTTTACAAAGACTTTGGAAATAAGACTGAGGAAAAGATTATTTATCCCTTGTGAAACTCAGTTCACCTTTACTAAGCCTTTGGAAGGAAGACTGACAAGAAGGTTCTTTATCTTTTGTGAAACTCAGTTCCCCTTTACTAAGCCTTTGGAAGGAAGAATGAAAAGAAGATTATTTATCTCTTGCGAAATTCAGTTGCCCTTTCCTCAGCCTTTGGAAGGGAAACTGAATAAAAGATAACTTAGCTTTTGTAAAACTCACTTAACCTTTACTAAGACTTTGGAATTAAGACTGAAAAGGAGATTATTTGTCCCTTGTGAAACTCAGTTCCCCTTTACTAAGCCTTTGGAAAAAAGACTGAAAAAAAGATTATTCAGCTTTTGTGAAACTAAATTCCCCTTTACTAAGCCTTTGGAAGGAAAACCGAATGAAATATTATTTAGTATCTGTGAAACTCACTTGCACTTTACTAAGACTTTGGAAGGAAGACTGACAAGAAGGTTATTTATCCCTTGTGAAACTCAGTTCACCTTTACTAAGACTTTGGAAGGAAAACTGAAACGAAGATTATTTATCCCTTGCGAAACTCAGTTCTCCTTTACTAAGCCTTTGGAAGAAAGCATGAAAAAATTATTATTTATCACTTGCAAAACTCAATTCCCCCTTTACCAAGCCGTTGGAAGGAAAACCAAGTAAAAGATGACTTAGCCTTTGGTAAAACTTACTCTCCCTTTACATAGTCTTTGGAAAAAAGACTGAAAAAACTATTATTCAGCTTTTGTGAAATTAAATTCCACTTTACTAAGCCTTTGGAAGGAAAACCGAATAAAATATTATTTAGTATCTGTGAAGCTCAATTCCCCTTTACTAAGCCTTTGGAAGGAAGACTGACAAGAAGGTTATTTATTTTTGTGAAACTCAGTTCCCCTTTACTAAGCCTTTGGAAGGAACACTGAAAAGAAGATTATTTGTCCCTTGTGAAACTTCCCTTTTACTAAGGATTTGGAAAAAAGGCTGAAGAAAAGATTATTTATCCCTTGCGAAGCTTAGTTCCCCTCTACTAAGCTTTTGGAAAAAAGACTCAAAAAAAGATTATTCAGCTTTTGTGAAATTAAATTCCACTATACTAAGCCTTTGGAAGGAAAACCGACTGGGAGGTTGGCATCACCTTTTGTAAGACTCAGTTTCCTTTACTAGGACTTTGGAAGGAAGACTGAAACGAAGATTATTTAACCCTTGCGAAACTCAGTTCTCCTTTACTAAGCCTTTGGAAGGAAGACTGACAAGAAGGTTATTTATCTTTTTGAAGGAAAACCGAATAAAAGATGACTTAGCCTTTTGTAAAACTCAGTTTCCCTTTACTTAGCCTTTGAAAGAAAGACTGAAAAGAAGACTATTTATCCCCTGCGAAACTCAGTTCACCTTTACTAAGACTTTGGAAGGAAGAATGAAAACAAGATTATTTATCCCTTGCGAAACTCAGTTGCCCTTTCCTAAGCCTTTGGAAGGAAAACCGAATCAAAGATTATTTAGCCTCTGTGAAACTCACTTGCACTTTACTAAGACTTTGGAAGGAAGACTGACAAGAAGGTTATTTATCCCTTGTGAAACTCAGTTCACCTTTACTAAGACTTTGGAAGGAAAACTGAAACGAAGATTATTTATCCCTTGCGAAACTCAGTTCTCCTTTACTAAGCCTTTGGAAGAAAGCATGAAAAAATTATTATTTATCACTTGCAAAACTCTGTTCCCCCTTTACCAAGCCGTTGGAAGGAAAACCGAATAAAAGATGACTTAGCCTTTTGTAAAACTCAGTTTCCCTTTATTGAGCCTTTGGAAGGAAGAATGAAAAGAAGATTATTTATCTCTTGCGAAATTCAGTTGCCCTTTCCTCAGCCTTTGGAAGGGAAACTGAATAAAAGATAACTTAGCTTTTGTAAAACTCACTTAACCTTTACTAAGACTTTGGAATTAAAACTGAAAAGGAGATTATTTGTCCATTGTGAAACTCAGTTCCCCTTTCCTAAGCCTTTGGAAAAAAGACTGAAAAAAAGATTATTCAGCTTTTGTGAAACTAAATTCCCCTTTACTAAGCCTTTGGAAGGAAAACCGAATGAAATATTATTTAGTATCTGTGAAGCTCACTTCCCCTGTACTAAGCCTTTGGAAGGAAGACTGAAAAGAAGATTATTTGTCCCTTGTGAAACTTCCCCTTTACAAAGACTTTGAAAATAAAACTGAGGAAAAAATTATTTATCCCTTGTGAAACTCAGTTCACCTTTACTAAGCCTTTGGAAGGAAGACTGACAAGAAGGTTGTTTATCTTTTGTGAAACTCAGTTCCCCTTTACTAAGCCTTTGGAAGGAAGAATGAAAAGAAGATTATTTATCTCTTGCGAAATTCATTTGCCCTTTCCTCAGCCTTTGGAAGGGAAACTGAATAAAAGATAACTTAGCTTTTGTAAAACTCACTTAACCTTTACTAAGACTTTGGAATTAAGACTGAAAAGGAGATTATTTGTCCCTTGTGAAACTCAGTTCCCCTTTACTAAGCCTTTGGAAAAAAGACTGAAAAAAAGATTATTCAGCTTTTGTGAAACTAAATTCCCCTTTACTAAGCCTTTGGAAGGAAAACCGAATGAAATATTATTTTGTATCTGTGAAACTCACTTGCACTTTACTAAGACTTTGGAAGGAAGACTGACAAGAAGGTTATTTATTCCTTGTGAAACTCAGTTCACCTTTACTAACACTTTGGAAGGAAAACTGAAACGAAGATTATTTATCCCTTGCGAAATTCAGTTCTCCTTTACTAAGCCTTTGGAAGAAAGCATGAAAAAATTATTATTTATCACTTGCAAAACTCTGTTCCCCCTTTACCAAGCCGTTGGAAGGAAAACCGAATAAAAGATGACTTAGCCTTTTGTAAAACTCAGTTTCCCTTTATTGAGCCTTTGGAAGGAAGAATGAAAAGAAGATTATTTATCTCTTGCGAAATTCAGTTGCCCTTTCCTCAGCCTTTGGAAGGGAAACTGAATAAAAGATAACTTAGCTTTTGTAAAACTCACTTAACCTTTACTAAGACTTTGGAATTAAGACTGAAAAGGAGATTATTTGTCCCTTGTGAAACTCAGTTCCCCTTTACTAAGCCTTTGGAAAAAAGACTGAAAAAAAGATTCTTTGTCCCTTGTGAAACTTCCCTTTTACTAAGGATTTGGAAAAAAGACTGAAGAAAATATTATTTATCCCATGCGAAGCTCAATTCCCCTTTACTAAGCCTTTGGAAAAAGACTCAAAAAAAGATTGTTTATCCCTTGCGAATCTCAGTTGTCCTTTACTAAGCTTTTGGAAAGAAGACAGAAGAGAAGATTATTTATCCCTTGCGAAGCTCAGTTCCCCTTTACTAAGCCTATGGAAAAAAGACTCAAAAAAAGATTATTCAGCTTTTGTGAAACTAAATTCCCCTTTACTAAGCCTTTGGAAGGAAAACCGAATGAAATATTATTTTGTATCTGTGAAACTCACTTGCACTTTACTAAGACTTTGGAAGGAAGACTGACAAGAAGGTTATTTATCTTTTGTGCAACTCAGTTCCCCGCTACTAAGCCTTTGGAATCAAGACTGAAAGAAGGAGTATTTATGACTTGCAAAACTCAATTCCCCCTTTACCAAGCCGTTGGAAGGAAAACCAAGTAAAAGATGACTTAGCCTTTGGTAAAACTTACTCTCCCTTTACATAGTCTTTGGAAAAAAGACTGAAAAAACTATTATTCAGCTTTTGTGAAATTAAATTCCACTTTACTAAGCCTTTGGAAGGAAAACCGAATAAAATATTATTTAGTATCTGTGAAGCTCAATTCCCCTTTACTAAGCCTTTGGAAGGAAGACTGACAAGAAGGTTATTTATTTTTGCGAAACTCAGTTCCCCGTTACTAAGCCTTTGGAAGGAAGACTGAAAAGAAGACTATTTATCTTGTGAAACTCAGTTCACCTTTACTAAGACTTTGGAAGGAAGAATGAAAAGAAGATTATTTATCTCTTGCGAAATTCAGTTGCCCTTTCCTCAGCCTTTGGAAGGGAAACTGAATAAAAGATAACTTAGCTTTTGTAAAACTCACTTAACCTTTACTAAGACTTTGCAATTAAGACTGAAAAGGAGATTATTTGACCCTTGTGAAACTCAGTTCCCCTTTCCTAAGCCTATGGAAAAAAGACTCAAAAAAAGATTATTCAGATTTTGTGAAACTAAATTCCTCTTTACTAAGACTTTGGAAGGAAAACCGAATAAAATATTATTTAGTATCTGTGAAGCTCACTTCCCCTGTACTAAGCCTTTGGAAGGAGGACCGACAAGAAGGTTTTTTATCTTTTGTGCAACTCAGTTCCCCGCTACTAAGACTTTGGAAGGAAGACTGAAAAGAAGATTATTTATCACTTGCAAAACTCAGTTCCCCCTTTACCAAGCCGTTGGAAGGAAAACCGAGTAAAAGATGACTTAGCCTTCTGTAAAACTTAGTCTCCCTTTACTAAGTGTTTGGAAAAAAGACTGGAAAAAGGATTAACCAGCTTTTGTGAAAATAAATTCCCCTTTACTAAGCCTTTGGAAGGCAAACCGAATAAAATATTATTTAGCCTTTCTGAGACTCAGTTCCCCTTTACTAAGACTTTGGAAGGAAGACTGAAACGAGGATTATTTATCCCTTGCGAAACTCAGTTCTCCTTTACTAAGCCTTTGGAAGAAAGACTGAAAAAAAGATTATTTATCACTTGCAAAACTCAGTTCCCCCTTTACCAAGCCGTTGGAAGGAAAACCAAGTAAAAGATGACTTAGCCTTTGGTAAAACTTACTCTCCCTTTACATAGTCTTTGGAAAAAAGACTGAAAAAACTATTATTCAGCTTTTGTGAAATTAAATTCCACTTTACTAAGCCTTTGGAAGGAAAACCGAATAAAATATTATTTAGTATCTGTGAAGCTCACTTCCCCTTTACTAAGCCTTTGGAAGGAAGACTGACAAGAAGGTTATTTATTTTTGTGAAACTCAGTTCCCCTTTACTAAGCCTTTGGAAGGAACACTGAAAAGAAGATTATTTGTCCCTTGTGAAACTTCCCTTTTACTAAGGATTTGGAAAAAAGACTGAAGAAAATATTATTTATCCCTTGCGAAGCTCAATTCCCCTTTACAAAGCCTTTGGAAAAAAGACTCAAAAAAGATTGTTTATCCCTTGCGAATCTCCGTTGTCCTTTACTAAGCTTTTGGAAAGAAGACAGAAGAGAAGATTGTTTATCCCTTGTGATACTCAGTTCCCCTTTACTAAGCCTTTGGAAAAAAGACTGAAAAGAAGATTATTCAGCTTTTGTGAAACTAAATTCCCCTTTACTAAGCCTTTATAAGGAAAACCGAATAAAATATTATTTAGTATCTGTGAAGCTCACTTCCCCTGTACTAAGTCTTTGGAAGGAAGACTGACAAGAAGGTTATTTATCTTTTGTGCAACTCAGTTCCCCGCTACTAAGCCTTTGGAATCAAGACTGAAAGAAGGAGTATTTATGACTTGCAAAACTCAAATACCCCTTTACCAAGCCGTTGGAAGGAAAACCAAGTAAAAGATGACTTAGCCTTTGGTAAAACTTACTCTCCCTTTACAAAGTCTTTGGAAAAAAGACTGAAAAAACTATTATTCAGCTTTTGTGAAATTAAATTCCACTTTACTAAGCCTTTGGAAGGAAAACCGAATAAAATATTATTTAGTATCTGTGAAGCTCACTTCCCCTGTACTAAGTCTTTGGAAGGAAGACTGACAAGAAGGTTATTTATATTTTGTGCAACTCAGTTCCCCGCTACTAAGCCTTTGGAATCAAGACTGAAAGAAGGAGTATTTATGACTTGCAAAACTCAAATCCCCCTTTACCAAGCCGTTGGAAGGAAAACCAAGTAAAAGATGACTTAGCCTTTGGTAAAACTTACTCTCCCTTTACAAAGCTTTTGGAAAAAAGACTCAAAAAAAGATTATTCAGCTTTTGTGAAATTAAATTCCACTATACTAAGCCTTTGGAAGGAAAACCGACTGGGAGGTTGGCATCACCTTTTGTAAAACTCAGTTTCCTTTACTAGGACTTTGGAAGGAAGGCTGAAACGAAGATTATTTAACCCTTGCGAAACTCAGTTCTCCTTTACTAAGCCTTTGGAAGGAAGATTGACAAGAAGGTTATTTATCTTTTTGAAGGAAAACCGAATAAAAGATGACTTAGCCTTTTGTAAAACTCAGTTTCCCTTTACTAAGTCTTTGAAAGAAAGACTGAAAAGAAGACTATTTATCCCCTGCGAAACTCAGTTCACCTTTACTAAGACTTTGGAAGGAAGAATGAAAACAAGATTATTTATGCCTTGCGAAACTCAGTTGCCCTTTCCTAAGCCTTTAAAAGGAAAACCGAATCAAAGATTATTTAGCCTCTGTGAAACTCACTTGCACTTTACTAAGACTTTGAAAGGAAGATTGACAAGAAGGTTATTTATCCCTTGTGAAACTCAGTTCACCTGTACTAAGCCTTTGGAAGGAAGACTGAAAAGAAGATTGTTTATCCCTTGTGAAACTCAGTTGCCCTTTACTAAACCTTTAGGAAAAAGACTGAAAAGAAGATTATTTGTCCCTTGTGAAACTTCCCCTTTACAAAGACTTTGGAAATAAGACTGAGGAAAAGATTATTTATCCCTTGTGAAACTCAGTTCACCTTTACTAAGCCTTTGGAAGGAAGACTGACAAGAAGGTTCTTTATCTTTTGTGAAACTCAGTTCCCCTTTACTAAGCCTTTGGAAGGAAGAATGAAAAGAAGATTATTTATCTCTTGCGAAATTCAGTTGCCCTTTCCTCAGCCTTTGGAAGGGAAACTGAATAAAAGATAACTTAGCTTTTGTAAAACTCACTTAACCTTTACTAAGACTTTGGAATTAAGACTGAAAAGGAGATTATTTGTCCCTTGTGAAACTCAGTTCCCCTTTACTAAGCCTTTGGAAAAAAGACTGAAAAAAAGATTATTCAGCTTTTGTGAAACTAAATTCCCCTTTACTAAGCCTTTGGAAGGAAAACCGAATGAAATATTATTTAGTATCTGTGAAACTCACTTGCACTTTACTAAGACTTTGGAAGGAAGACTGACAAGAAGGTTATTTATCCCTTGTGAAACTCAGTTCACCTTTACTAAGACTTTGGAAGGAAAACTGAAACGAAGATTATTTATCCCTTGCGAAACTCAGTTCTCCTTTACTAAGCCTTTGGAAGAAAGCATGAAAAAATTATTATTTATCACTTGCAAAACTCAATTCCCCCTTTACCAAGCCGTTGGAAGGAAAACCAAGTAAAAGATGACTTAGCCTTTGGTAAAACTTACTCTCCCTTTACATAGTCTTTGGAAAAAAGACTGAAAAAACTATTATTCAGCTTTTGTGAAATTAAATTCCACTTTACTAAGCCTTTGGAAGGAAAACCGAATAAAATATTATTTAGTATCTGTGAAGCTCAATTCCCCTTTACTAAGCCTTTGGAAGGAAGACTGACAAGAAGGTTATTTATTTTTGTGAAACTCAGTTCCCCTTTACTAAGCCTTTGGAAGGAACACTGAAAAGAAGATTATTTGTCCCTTGTGAAACTTCCCTTTTACTAAGGATTTGGAAAAAAGGCTGAAGAAAAGATTATTTATCCCTTGCGAAGCTTAGTTCCCCTCTACTAAGCTTTTGGAAAAAAGACTCAAAAAAAGATTATTCAGCTTTTGTGAAATTAAATTCCACTATACTAAGCCTTTGGAAGGAAAACCGACTGGGAGGTTGGCATCACCTTTTGTAAGACTCAGTTTCCTTTACTAGGACTTTGGAAGGAAGACTGAAACGAAGATTATTTAACCCTTGCGAAACTCAGTTCTCCTTTACTAAGCCTTTGGAAGGAAGACTGACAAGAAGGTTATTTATCTTTTTGAAGGAAAACCGAATAAAAGATGACTTAGCCTTTTGTAAAACTCAGTTTCCCTTTACTTAGCCTTTGAAAGAAAGACTGAAAAGAAGACTATTTATCCCCTGCGAAACTCAGTTCACCTTTACTAAGACTTTGGAAGGAAGAATGAAAACAAGATTATTTATCCCTTGCGAAACTCAGTTGCCCTTTCCTAAGCCTTTGGAAGGAAAACCGAATCAAAGATTATTTAGCCTCTGTGAAACTCACTTGCACTTTACTAAGACTTTGGAAGGAAGACTGACAAGAAGGTTATTTATCCCTTGTGAAACTCAGTTCACCTTTACTAAGACTTTGGAAGGAAAACTGAAACGAAGATTATTTATCCCTTGCGAAACTCAGTTCTCCTTTACTAAGCCTTTGGAAGAAAGCATGAAAAAATTATTATTTATCACTTGCAAAACTCTGTTCCCCTTTACCAAGCCGTTGGAAGGAAAACCGAATAAAAGATGACTTAGCCTTTTGTAAAACTCAGTTTCCCTTTATTGAGCCTTTGGAAGGAAGAATGAAAAGAAGATTATTTATCTCTTGCGAAATTCAGTTGCCCTTTCCTCAGCCTTTGGAAGGGAAACTGAATAAAAGATAACTTAGCTTTTGTAAAACTCACTTAACCTTTACTAAGACTTTGGAATTAAAACTGAAAAGGAGATTATTTGTCCATTGTGAAACTCAGTTCCCCTTTCCTAAGCCTTTGGAAACAAGACTGAAAAAAAGATTATTCAGCTTTTGTGAAACTAAATTCCCCTTTACTAAGCCTTTGGAAGGAAAACCGAATGAAATATTATTTAGTATCTGTGAAGCTCACTTCCCCTGTACTAAGCCTTTGGAAGGAAGACTGAAAAGAAGATTATTTGTCCCTTGTGAAACTTCCCCTTTACAAAGACTTTGAAAATAAAACTGAGGAAAAAATTATTTATCCCTTGTGAAACTCAGTTCACCTTTACTAAGCCTTTGGAAGGAAGACTGACAAGAAGGTTGTTTATCTTTTGTGAAACTCAGTTCCCCTTTACTAAGCCTTTGGAAGGAAGAATGAAAAGAAGATTATTTATCTCTTGCGAAATTCATTTGCCCTTTCCTCAGCCTTTGGAAGGGAAACTGAATAAAAGATAACTTAGCTTTTGTAAAACTCACTTAACCTTTACTAAGACTTTGGAATTAAGACTGAAAAGGAGATTATTTGTCCCTTGTGAAACTCAGTTCCCCTTTATTAAGCCTTTGGAAAAAAGACTGAAAAAAAGATTATTCAGCTTTTGTGAAACTAAATTCCCCTTTACTAAGCCTTTGGAAGGAAAACCGAATGAAATATTATTTTGTATCTGTGAAACTCACTTGCACTTTACTAAGACTTTGGAAGGAAGACTGACAAGAAGGTTATTTATCCCTTGTGAAACTCAGTTCACCTTTACTAAGACTTTGGAAGGAAAACTGAAACGAAGATTATTTATCCCTTGCGAAACTCAGTTCTCCTTTACTAAGCCTTTGGAAGAAAGCATGAAAAAATTATTATTTATCACTTGCAAAACTCTGTTCCCCCTTTACCAAGCCGTTGGAAGGAAAACCGAATAAAAGATGACTTAGCCTTTTGTAAAACTCAGTTTCCCTTTATTGAGCCTTTGGAAGGAAGAATGAAAAGAAGATTATTTATCTCTTGCGAAATTCAGTTGCCCTTTCCTCAGCCTTTGGAAGGGAAACTGAATAAAAGATAACTTAGCTTTTGTAAAACTCACTTAACCTTTACTAAGACTTTGGAATTAAGACTGAAAAGGACATTATTTGTCCCTTGTGAAACTCAGTTCCCCTTTCCTAAGCCTTTGGAAAAAAGACTGAAAAAAAGATTATTCAGCTTTTGTGAAAATAAATTATCCTTTACTAAGCCTTTGGAAGGAAGACTGAAAAGAAGATTGTTTATCCCTTGTGAAACTCAGTTGCCCTTTACTAAGCCTTTAGGAAAAATACTGAAAAGAAGATTATTTGTCCCTTGTGAAACTTCCCCTTTACAAAGACTTTGGAAATAAGACTGAGGAAAAGATTATTTATCCCTTGTGAAACTCAGTTCACCTTTACTAAGCATTTGGAAGGAAGACTGACAAGAAGGTTCTTTATCCTTTGTGAAACTCAGTTCCCCTTTACTAAGCCTTTGGAAGGAAGAATGAAAAGAAGATTATTTATCTCTTGCGAAATTCAGTTGCCCTTTCCTCAGCCTTTGGAAGGGAAACTGAATAAAAGATAACTTAGCTTTTGTAAAACTCACTTAACCTTTACTAAGACTTTGGAATTAAGACTGAAAAGGAGATTATTTGTCCCTTGTGAAACTCAGTTCCCCTTTACTAAGCCTTTGGAAAAAAGACTGAAAAAAAGATTCTTTGTCCCTTGTGAAACTTCCCTTTTACTAAGGATTTGGAAAAAAGACTGAAGAAAATATTATTTATCCCATGCGAAGCTCAATTCCCCTTTACTAAGCCTTTGGAAAAAGACTCAAAAAAAGATTGTTTATCCCTTGCGAATCTCAGTTGTCCTTTACTAAGCTTTTGGAAAGAAGACAGAAGAGAAGATTATTTATCCCTTGCGAAGCTCAGTTCCCCTTTACTAAGCCTTTGGAAAAAAGACTCAAAAAAAGATTATTCAGCTTTTGTGAAACTAAATTCCCCTTTACTAAGCCTTTGGAAGGAAAACCGAATAAAATATTATTTAGTATCTGTGAAGCTCACTTCCCCTGTACTAAGCCTTTGGAAGGAAGACTGAAAAGAAGGTTATTTATCTTTTGTGAAACTCAGTTCCCCGCTACTAAGCCTTTGGAATCAAGACTGAAAAAAGGATTATTTATGACTTGCAAAACTCAATTCCTTTTTTTTTTGTGAAATTAAATTCCACTTTACTAAGCGTTTGGAAGAAAAACCGAATGAAATATTATTTAGTATCTGTGAAACTCACTTGCACTTTACTAAGACTTTGAAAGGAAGACTGACAAGAAGGTTAATTATCCCTTGTGAAACTCAGTTCACCTTTACTAAGACTTTGGAAGGAAAACTGAAACGAAGATTATTTATCCCTTGCGAAACTCAGTTCTCCTTTACTAAGCCTTTGGAAGAAAGCATGAAAAAATTATTATTTATCACTTGCAAAACTCTGTTCCCCCTTTACCAAGCCGTTGGAAGGAAAACCGAATAAAAGATGACTTAGCCTTTTGTAAAACTCAGTTTCCCTTTATTGAGCCTTTGGAAGGAAGAATGAAAAGAAGATTATTTATCTCTTGCGAAATTCAGTTGCCCTTTCCTCAGCCTTTGGAAGGGAAACTGAATAAAAGATAACTTAGCTTTTGTAAAACTCACTTAACCTTTACTAAGACTTTGGAATTAAGACTGAAAAGGAGATTATTTGTCCCTTGTGAAACTCAGTTCCCCTTTACTAAGCCTTTTTAAAAAAGACTGACAAGAAGGTTATTTATCCCTTACGAAACTCAGTTGCCCTTTCCTAAGCCTTTGGAAGGAAAACCGAATCAAAGATTATTTAGTATCTGTGAAGCTCACTTCCCCTGTACTAAGCCTTTGGAAGGAAGACTGAAAAGAAGATTGTTTATCCCTTGTGAAACTCAGTTGCCCTTTACTAAGCCTTTAGGAAAAAGACTGAAAAGAAGATTCTTTGTCCCTTGTGAAACTTCCCTTTTACTAAGGATTTGGAAAAAAGACTGAAGTAAATATTATTTATCCCATGCGAAGCTCAATTCCCCTTTACTAAGCCTTTGGAAAAAGACTCAAAAAAAGATTGTTTATCCCTTGCGAATCTCAGTTGTCCTTTACTAAGCTTTTGGAAAGAAGACAGAAGAGAAGATTATTTATCCCTTGCGAAGCTCAGTTCCCCTTTACTAAGCCTATGGAAAAAAGACTCAAAAAAAGATTATTCAGCTTTTGTGAAACTAAATTCCCCTTTACTAAGCCTTTGGAAGGAAAACCGAATAAAATATTATTTAGTGTCTGTGAAGCTCACTTCCCCTGTACTAAACCTTTGGAAGGAAGACTGAAAAGAAGGTTATTTATCTTTTGTGAAACTCAGTTCCCCGCTACTAAGCCTTTGGAATCAAGACTGAAAAAAGGATTATTTATGACTTGCAAAACTCAATTCCTTTTTTTTTTGTGAAATTAAATTCCACTTTACTAAGCCTTTGGAAGAAAAACCGAATGAAATATTATTTAGTATCTGTGAAACTCACTTGCACTTTACTAAGACTTTGAAAGGAAGACTGACAAGAAGGTTATTTATCCCTTGTGAAACTCAGTTCACCTTTACTAAGACTTTGGAAGGAAAACTGAAACGAAGATTATTTATCCCTTGCGAAACTCAGTTCTCCTTTACTAAGCCTTTGGAAGAAAGCATGAAAAAATTATTATTTATCACTTGCAAAACTCTGTTCCCCCTTTACCAAGCCGTTGGAAGGAAAACCGAATAAAAGATGACTTAGCCTTTTGTAAAACTCAGTTTCCCTTTATTGAGCCTTTGGAAGGAAGAATGAAAAGAAGATTATTTATCTCTTGCGAAATTCAGTTGCCCTTTCCTCAGCCTTTGGAAGGGAAACTGAATAAAAGATAACTTAGCTTTTGTAAAACTCACTTAACCTTTACTAAGACTTTGGAATTAAGACTGAAAAGGAGATTATTTGTCCCTTGTGAAACTCAGTTCCCCTTTACTAAGCCTTTGGAAGGAAAACCGAATGAAATATTATTTAGTATCTGTGAAGCTCACTTCCCCTGTACTTAGCCTTTGGAAGGAAGACTGAAAAGAAGATTGTTTATCCCTTGTGAAACTCAGTTGTCCTTTACTAAGCCTTTAGGAAAAAGACTGAAAAGAAGATTATTTGTCCCTTGTGAAACTTCCCCTTTACAAAGACTTTGGAAATAAGACTGAGGAAAAGATTATTTATCCCTTGTGAAACTCAGTTCACCTTTACTAAGACTTTGTAAGGAAAACTGAAACGAAGATTATTTATCCCTTGCGAAACTCAGTTCTCCTTTACTAAGCCTTTGGAAGAAAGCATGAAAAAATTATTATTTATCACTTGCAAAACTCTGTTCCCCCTTTACCAAGCCGTTGGAAGGAAAACCGAATAAAAGATGACAGCCTTTTGTAAAACTCAGTTTCCCTTTATTGAGCCTTTGGAAGGAAGAATGAAAAGAAAATTATTTATCTCTTGCGAAATTCAGTTGCCCTTTCCTCAGCCTTTGGAAGGGAAACTGAATAAAAGATAACTTAGCTTTTGTAAAACTCACTTAACCTTTACTAAGACTTTGGAATTAAGACTGAAAAGGAGATTATTTGTCCCTTGTGAAACTCAGTTCAACTTTACTAAGCCTTTGGAAAAAAGACTGACAAGAAGGTTATTTATCCCTTGCGAAACTCAGTTGCCCTTTCCTAAGCCTTTGGAAGGAAAACCGAATCAAAGATTATTTAGCCTCTGTGAAACTCACTTGCACTTTACTAAGACTTTGGAAGGAAGACTGACAAGAAGGTTATTTATCCCTTGTGAAACTCAGTTCACCTTTACTAAGACTTTGGAAGGAAAACTGAAACGAAGATTATTTATCCCTTGCGAAACTCAGTTCTCCTTTACTAAGCCTTTGGAAGAAAGCATGAAAAAATTATTATTTATCACTTGCAAAACTCTGTTCCCCCTTTACCAAGCCGTTGGAAGGAAAACCGAATAAAAGATGACTTAGCCTTTTGTAAAACTCAGTTTCCCTTTATTGAGCCTTTGGAAGGAAGAATGAAAAGAAGATTATTTATCTCTTGCGAAATTCAGTTGCCCTTTCCTCAGCCTTTGGAAGGGAAACTGAATAAAAGATAACTTAGCTTTTGTAAAACTCACTTAACCTTTACTAAGACTTTGGAATTAAGACTGAAAAGGAGATTATTTGTCCCTTGTGAAACTCAGTTCCCCTTTCCTAAGCCTTTGGAAAAAAGACTGAAAAAAAGATTATTCAGCTTTTGTGAAACTAAATTCCCCTTTACTAAGCCTTTGGAAGGAAAACCGAATGAAATATTATATAGTATCTGTGAAGCTCACTTCCCCTGTACTAAGCCTTTGGAAGTAAGACTGAAAAGAAAATTGTTTATCCCTTGTGAAACTCAGTTGCCCTTTACTAAGCCTTTAGGAAAAAGACTGAAAAGAAGATTATTTGTCCCTTGTGAAACTTCCCCTTTACAAAGACTTTGGAAATAAGACTGAGGAAAAGATTATTTATCCCTTGTGAAACTCAGTTCACCTTTACTAAGCCTTTAGAAGGAAGACTGACAAGAAGGTTCTTTATCTTTTGTGAAACTCAGTTCCCCTTTACTAAGCCTTTGGAAGGAATAATGAAAAGAAGATTATTTATCTCTTGCGAAATTCAGTTGCCCTTTCCTCAGCCTTTGAAAGGGAAACTGAATAAAAGATAACTTAGCTTTTGTAAAACTCACTTAACCTTTACTAAGACTTTGGAATTAAGACTGAAAAGGAGATTATTTGTCCCTTGTGAAACTCAGTTCCCCTTTACTAAGCCTTTGGAAAAAAGACTGAAAAAAAGATTATTCAGCTTTTGTGAAACTAAATTCCCCTTTACTAAGCCTTTGGAAGGAAAACCGAATGAAATATTATTTAGTATCTGTGAAGCTCACTTCCCCTGTACTAAGCCTTTGGAAGGAAGACTGAAAAGAAGATTGTTTATCCCTTGTGAACCTCAGTTGCCCTTTACTAAGACTTTGGAAGGAAAACTGAAACGAAGATTATTTATCCCTTGCGAAACTCAGTTCTCCTTTACTAAGCCTTTGGAAGAAAGCATGAAAAAATTATTGTTTATCACTTGCAAAACTCTGTTCCCCCTTTACCAAGCCGTTGGAAGGAAAACCGAATAAAAGATGACAGCCTTTTGTAAAACTCAGTTTCCCTTTATTGAGCCTTTGGAAGGAAGGATGAAAAGAAGATTATTTATCTCTTGCGAAATTCAGTTGCCCTTTCCTCAGCCTTTGGAAGGGAAACTGAATAAAAGATAACTTAGCTTTTGCAAAACTCACTTAACCTTTACTAAGACTTTGGAATTAAGACTGAAAAGGAGATTATTTGTCCCTTGTGAGACTCAGTTCCCCTTTACTAAGCCTTTGGAAAAAAGACTGACAAGAAGGTTATTTATCCCTTGCGAAACTCAGTTGCCCTTTCCTAAGCCTTTGGAAGGAAAACCGAATCAAAGATTATTTAGCCTCTGTGAAACTCACTTGCACTTTACTAAGACTTTGGAAGGAAGACTGACAAGAAGGTTATTTATCCCTTGTGAAACTCAGTTCACCTTTACTAAGACTTTGGAAGGAAAACTGAAACGAAGATTATTTATCCCTTGCGAAACTCAGTTCTCCTTTACTAAGCCTTTGGAAGAAAGCATGAAAAAATTATTATTTATCACTTGCAAAACTCTGTTCCCCCTTTACCAAGCCGTTGGAAGGAAAACCGAATAAAAGATGACAGCCTTTTGTAAAACTCATTTTCCCTTTATTGAGCCTTTGGAAGGAAGAATGAAAAGAAGATTATTTATCTCTTGCGAAATTCAGTTGCCCTTTCCTCAGCCTTTGGAAGGGAAACTGAATAAAAGATAACTTAGCTTTTGTAAAACTCACTTAACCTTTACTAAGCCTTTGGAATTAAGACTGAAAAGGAGATTATTTGTCCCTTGTGAAACTCAGTTCCCCTTTACTAAGCCTTTGGAAGGAAGAATGAAAAGAAGATTATTTATCTCTTGCGAAATTCAGTTGCCCTTTCCTCAGCCTTTGAAAGGGAAACTGAATAAAAGATAACTTAGCTTTTGTAAAACTCACTTAACCTTTACTAAGACTTTGGAATTAAGACTGAAAAGGAGATTATTTGTCCCTTGTGAAACTCAGTTCCCCTTTACTAAGCCTTTGGAAAAAAGACTGAAAAAAAGATTATTCAGCTTTTGTGAAACTAAATTCCCCTTTACTAAGCCTTTGGAAGGAAAACCGAATGAAATATTATTTAGTATCTGTGAAGCTCACTTCCCCTGTACTAAGCCTTTGGAAGGAAGACTGAAAAGAAGATTGTTTATCCCTTGTGAACCTCAGTTGCCCTTTACTAAGACTTTGGAAGGAAAACTGAAACGAAGATTATTTATCCCTTGCGAAACTCAGTTCTCCTTTACTAAGCCTTTGGAAGAAAGCATGAAAAAATTATTGTTTATCACTTGCAAAACTCTGTTCCCCCTTTACCAAGCCGTTGGAAGGAAAACCGAATAAAAGATGACAGCCTTTTGTAAAACTCAGTTTCCCTTTATTGAGCCTTTGGAAGGAAGGATGAAAAGAAGATTATTTATCTCTTGCGAAATTCAGTTGCCCTTTCCTCAGCCTTTGGAAGGGAAACTGAATAAAAGATAACTTAGCTTTTGTAAAACTCACTTAACCTTTACTAAGACTTTGGAATTAAGACTGAAAAGGAGATTATTTGTCCCTTGTGAAACTCAGTTCCCCTTTACTAAGCCTTTGGAAAAAAGACTGACAAGAAGGTTATTTATCCCTTGCGAAACTCAGTTGCCCTTTCCTAAGCCTTTGGAAGGAAAACCGAATCAAAGATTATTTAGCCTCTGTGAAACTCACTTGCACTTTACTAAGACTTTGGAAGGAAGACTGACAAGAAGGTTATTTATCCCTTGTGAAACTCAGTTCACCTTTACTAAGACTTTGGAAGGAAAACTGAAACGAAGATTATTTATCCCTTGCGAAACTCAGTTCTCCTTTACTAAGCCTTTGGAAGAAAGCATGAAAAAATTATTATTTATCACTTGCAAAACTCTGTTCCCCCTTTACCAAGCCGTTGGAAGGAAAACCGAATAAAAGATGACTTAGCCTTTTGTAAAACTCAGTTTCCCTTTATTGAGCCTTTGGAAGGAAGAATGAAAAGAAGATTATTTATCTCTTGCGAAATTCAGTTGCCCTTTCCTCAGCCTTTGGAAGGGAAACTGAATAAAAGATAACTTAGCTTTTGTAAAACTCACTTAACCTTTACTAAGACTTTGGAATTAAGACTGAAAAGGAGATTATTTGTCCCTTGTGAAACTCAGTTCCCCTTTCCTAAGCCTTTGGAAAAAAGACTGAAAAAAAGATTATTCAGCTTTTGTGAAACTAAATTCCCCTTTACTAAGCCTTTGGAAGGAAAACCGAATGAAATATTATTTAGTATCTGTGAAGCTCACTTCCCCTGTACTAAGCCTTTGGAAGGAAGACTGAAAAGAAGATTGTTTATCCCTTGTGAAACTCAGTTGTCCTTTACTAAGCCTTTAGGAAAAAGACTGAAAAGAAGATTATTTGTCCCTTGTGAAACTTCCCCTTTACAAAGACTTTGGAAATAAGACTGAGGAAAAGATTATTTATCCCTTGTGAAACTCAGTTCACCTTTACTAAGACTTTGGAAGGAAAACTGAAACGAAGATTATTTATCCCTTGCGAAACTCAGTTCTCCTTTACTAAGCCTTTGGAAGAAAGCATGAAAAAATTATTATTTATCACTTGCAAAACTCTGTTCCCCCTTTACCAAGCCGTTGGAAGGAAAACCGAATAAAAGATGACAGCCTTTTGTAAAACTCATTTTCCCTTTATTGAGCCTTTGGAAGGAAGAATGAAAAGAAGATTATTTATCTCTTGCGAAATTCAGTTGCCCTTTCCTCAGCCTTTGGAAGGGAAACTGAATAAAAGATAACTTAGCTTTTGTAAAACTCACTTAACCTTTACTAAGCCTTTGGAATTAAGACTGAAAAGGAGATTATTTGTCCCTTGTGAAACTCAGTTCCCCTTTACTAAGCCTTTGGAAGGAAGAATGAAAAGAAGATTATTTATCTCTTGCGAAATTCAGTTGCCCTTTCCTCAGCCTTTGAAAGGGAAACTGAATAAAAGATAACTTAGCTTTTGTAAAACTCACTTAACCTTTACTAAGACTTTGGAATTAAGACTGAAAAGGAGATTATTTGTCCCTTGTGAAACTCAGTTCCCCTTTACTAAGCCTTTGGAAAAAAGACTGAAAAAAAGATTATTCAGCTTTTGTGAAACTAAATTCCCCTTTACTAAGCCTTTGGAAGGAAAACCGAATGAAATATTATTTAGTATCTGTGAAGCTCACTTCCCCTGTACTAAGCCTTTGGAAGGAAGACTGAAAAGAAGATTGTTTATCCCTTGTGAACCTCAGTTGCCCTTTACTAAGACTTTGGAAGGAAAACTGAAACGAAGATTATTTATCCCTTGCGAAACTCAGTTCTCCTTTACTAAGCCTTTGGAAGAAAGCATGAAAAAATTATTGTTTATCACTTGCAAAACTCTGTTCCCCCTTTACCAAGCCGTTGGAAGGAAAACCGAATAAAAGATGACAGCCTTTTGTAAAACTCAGTTTCCCTTTATTGAGCCTTTGGAAGGAAGGATGAAAAGAAGATTATTTATCTCTTGCGAAATTCAGTTGCCCTTTCCTCAGCCTTTGGAAGGGAAACTGAATAAAAGATAACTTAGCTTTTGTAAAACTCACTTAACCTTTACTAAGACTTTGGAATTAAGACTGAAAAGGAGATTATTTGTCCCTTGTGAAACTCAGTTCCCCTTTACTAAGCCTTTGGAAAAAAGACTGACAAGAAGGTTATTTATCCCTTGCGAAACTCAGTTGCCCTTTCCTAAGCCTTTGGAAGGAAAACCGAATCAAAGATTATTTAGCCTCTGTGAAACTCACTTGCACTTTACTAAGACTTTGGAAGGAAGACTGACAAGAAGGTTATTTATCCCTTGTGAAACTCAGTTCACCTTTACTAAGACTTTGGAAGGAAAACTGAAACGAAGATTATTTATCCCTTGCGAAACTCAGTTCTCCTTTACTAAGCCTTTGGAAGAAAGCATGAAAAAATTATTATTTATCACTTGCAAAACTCTGTTCCCCCTTTACCAAGCCGTTGGAAGGAAAACCGAATAAAAGATGACTTAGCCTTTTGTAAAACTCAGTTTCCCTTTATTGAGCCTTTGGAAGGAAGAATGAAAAGAAGATTATTTATCTCTTGCGAAATTCAGTTGCCCTTTCCTCAGCCTTTGGAAGGGAAACTGAATAAAAGATAACTTAGCTTTTGTAAAACTCACTTAACCTTTACTAAGACTTTGGAATTAAGACTGAAAAGGAGATTATTTGTCCCTTGTGAAACTCAGTTCCCCTTTCCTAAGCCTTTGGAAAAAAGACTGAAAAAAAGATTATTCAGCTTTTGTGAAACTAAATTCCCCTTTACTAAGCCTTTGGAAGGAAAACCGAATGAAATATTATTTAGTATCTGTGAAGCTCACTTCCCCTGTACTAAGCCTTTGGAAGGAAGACTGAAAAGAAGATTGTTTATCCCTTGTGAAACTCAGTTGTCCTTTACTAAGCCTTTAGGAAAAAGACTGAAAAGAAGATTATTTGTCCCTTGTGAAACTTCCCCTTTACAAAGACTTTGGAAATAAGACTGAGGAAAAGATTATTTATCCCTTGTGAAACTCAGTTCACCTTTACTAAGACTTTGGAAGGAAAACTGAAACGAAGATTATTTATCCCTTGCGAAACTCAGTTCTCCTTTACTAAGCCTTTGGAAGAAAGCATGAAAAAATTATTATTTATCACTTGCAAAACTCTGTTCCCCCTTTACCAAGCCGTTGGAAGGAAAACCGAATAAAAGATGACAGCCTTTTGTAAAACTCATTTTCCCTTTATTGAGCCTTTGGAAGGAAGAATGAAAAGAAGATTATTTATCTCTTGCGAAATTCAGTTGCCCTTTCCTCAGCCTTTGGAAGGGAAACTGAATAAAAGATAACTTAGCTTTTGTAAAACTCACTTAACCTTTACTAAGCCTTTGGAATTAAGACTGAAAAGGAGATTATTTGTCCCTTGTGAAACTCAGTTCCCCTTTACTAAGCCTTTGGAAAAAAGACTGACAAGAAGGTTATTTATCCCTTGCGAAACACAGTTGCCCTTTCCTAAGCCTTTGGAAGGAAAACCGTATCAAAGATTATTTAGCCTCTGTGAAACTCACTTGCACTTTACTAAGACTTTGGAAGGAAGACTGACAAG
The DNA here is from genome assembly GCA_963583995.1 of Xylota segnis. Classification (NCBI taxonomy): domain Eukaryota; kingdom Metazoa; phylum Arthropoda; class Insecta; order Diptera; family Syrphidae; genus Xylota; species Xylota segnis. The sequence continues at coordinate 89,881,291 of OY757236.1, read as the reverse complement.
AAGGTTATTTATCCCTTGTGAAACTCAGTTCACCTTTACTAAGACTTTGGAAGGAAAACTGAAACGAAGATTATTTATCCCTTGCGAAACTCAGTTCTCCTTTACTAAGCCTTTGGAAGAAAGCATGAAAAAATTATTATTTATCACTTGCAAAACTCTGTTCCCCCTTTACCAAGCCGTTGGAAGGAAAACCGAATAAAAGATGACAGCCTTTTGTAAAACTCATTTTCCCTTTATTGAGCCTTTGGAAGGAAGAATGAAAAGAAGATTATTTATCTCTTGCGAAATTCAGTTGCCCTTTCCTCAGCCTTTGGAAGGGAAACTGAATAAAAGATAACTTAGCTTTTGTAAAACTCACTTAACCTTTACTAAGCCTTTGGAATTAAGACTGAAAAGGAGATTATTTGTCCCTTGTGAAACTCAGTTCCCCTTTACTAAGCCTTTGGAAAAAAGACTGACAAGAAGGTTATTTATCCCTTGCGAAACACAGTTGCCCTTTCCTAAGCCTTTGGAAGGAAAACCGAATCAAAGATTATTTAGCCTCTGTGAAACTCACTTGCACTTTACTAAGACTTTGGAAGGAAGACTGACAAGAAGGTTATTTATCCCTTGTGAAACTCAGTTCACCTTTACTAAGACTTTGGAAGGAAGAATGAAAAGAAGATTATTTATCTCTTGCGAAATTCAGTTGCCCTTTCCTCAGCCTTTGGAAGGGAAACTGAATAAAAGATAACTTAGCTTTTGTAAAACTCACTTAACCTTTACTAAGACTTTGGAATTAAGACTGAAAAGGACATTATTTGTCCCTTGTGAAACTCAGTTCCCCTTTCCTAAGCCTTTGGAAAAAAGACTGAAAAAAAGATTATTCAGCTTTTGTGAAAATAAATTATCCTTTACTAAGCCTTTGGAAGGAAGACTGAAAAGAAGATTGTTTATCCCTTGTGAAACTCAGTTGCCCTTTACTAAGCCTTTAGGAAAAATACTGAAAAGAAGATTATTTGTCCCTTGTGAAACTTCCCCTTTACAAAGACTTTGGAAATAAGACTGAGGAAAAGATTATTTATCCCTTGTGAAACTCAGTTCACCTTTACTAAGCCTTTGGAAGAAAGACTGACAAGAAGGTTCTTTATCTTTTGTGAAACTCAGTTCCCCTTTACTAAGCCTTTGGAAGGAAGAATGAAAAGAAGATTATTTATCTCTTGCGAAATTCAGTTGCCCTTTCCTCAGCCTTTGGAAGGGAAACTGAATAAAAGATAACTTAGCTTTTGTAAAACTCACTTAACCTTTACTAAGACTTTGGAATTAAGACTGAAAAGGAGATTATTTGTCCCTTGTGAAACTCAGTTCCCCTTTACTAAGCCTTTGGAAAAAAGACTGAAAAAAAGATTCTTTGTCCCTTGTGAAACTTCCCTTTTACTAAGGATTTGGAAAAAAGACTGAAGAAAATATTATTTATCCCATGCGAAGCTCAATTCCCCTTTACTAAGCCTTTGGAAAAAGACTCAAAAAAAGATTGTTTATCCCTTGCGAATCTCAGTTGTCCTTTACTAAGCTTTTGGAAAGAAGACAGAAGAGAAGATTATTTATCCCTTGCGAAGCTCAGTTCCCCTTTACTAAGCCTATGGAAAAAAGACTGAAAAAAAGATTATTCAGCTTTTGTGAAACTAAATTCCCCTTTACTAAGCCTTTGGAAGGAAAACCGAATAAAATATTATTTAGTATCTGTGAAGCTCACTTCCCCTGTACTAAGCCTTTGGAAGGAAGACTGGAAAGAAGGTTATTTATCTTTTGTGAAACTCAGTTCCCCGCTACTAAGCCGTTGGAATCAAGACTGAAAAAAGGATTATTTATGACTTGCAAAACTCAATTCCTTTTTTTTTTGTGAAATTAAATTCCACTTTACTAAGCCTTTGGAAGAAAAACCGAATGAAATATTATTTAGTATCTGTGAAACTCACTTGCACTTTACTAAGACTTTGAAAGGAAGACTGACAAGAAGGTTATTTATCCCTTGTGAAACTCAGTTCACCTTTACTAAGACTTTGGAAGGAAAACTGAAACGAAGATTATTTATCCCTTGCGAAACTCAGTTCTCCTTTACTAAGCCTTTGGAAGAAAGCATGAAAAAATTATTATTTATCACTTGCAAAACTCTGTTCCCCCTTTACCAAGCCGTTGGAAGGAAAACCGAATAAAAGATGACTTAGCCTTTTGTAAAACTCAGTTTCCCTTTATTGAGCCTTTGGAAGGAAGAATGAAAAGAAGATTATTTATCTCTTGCGAAATTCAGTTGCCCTTTCCTCAGCCTTTGGAAGGGAAACTGAATAAAAGATAACTTAGCTTTTGTAAAACTCACTTAACCTTTACTAAGACTTTGGAATTAAGACTGAAAAGGAGATTATTTGTCCCTTGTGAAACTCAGTTCCCCTTTACTAAGCCTTTGGAAAAAAGACTGACAAGAAGGTTATTTATCCCTTACGAAACTCAGTTGCCCTTTCCTAAGCCTTTGGAAGGAAAACCGAATCAAAGATTATTTAGTATCTGTGAAGCTCACTTCCCCTGTACTAAGCCTTTGGAAGGAAGACTGAAAAGAAGATTGTTTATCCCTTGTGAAACTCAGTTGCCCTTTACTAAGCCTTTAGGAAAAAGACTGAAAAGAAGATTCTTTGTCCCTTGTGAAACTTCCCTTTTACTAAGGATTTGGAAAAAAGACTGAAGAAAATATTATTTATCGCATGCGAAGCTCAATTCCCCTTTACTAAGCCTTTGGAAAAAGACTCAAAAAAAGATTGTTTATCCCTTGCGAATCTCAGTTGTCCTTTACTAAGCTTTTGGAAAGAAGACAGAAGAGAAGATTATTTATCCCTTGCGAAGCTCAGTTCCCCTTTACTAAGCCTATGGAAAAAAGACTCAAAAAAAGATTATTCAGCTTTTGTGAAACTAAATTCCCCTTTACTAAGCCTTTGGAAGGAAAACCGAATAAAATATTATTTAGTATCTGTGAAGCTCACTTCCCCTGTACTAAGCCTTTGGAAGGAAGACTGAAAAGAAGGTTATTTATCTTTTGTGAAACTCAGTTCCCCGCTACTAAGCCTTTGGAATCAAGACTGAAAAAAGGATTATTTATGACTTGCAAAACTCAATTCCTTTTTTTTTTGTGAAATTAAATTCCACTTTACTAAGCCTTTGGAAGAAAAACCGAATGAAATATTATTTAGTATCTGTGAAACTCACTTGCACTTTACTAAGACTTTGAAAGGAAGACTGACAAGAAGGTTATTTATCCCTTGTGAAACTCAGTTCACCTTTACTAAGACTTTGGAAGGAAAACTGAAACGAAGATTATTTATCCCTTGCGAAACTCAGTTCTCCTTTACTAAGCCTTTGGAAGAAAGCATGAAAAAATTATTATTTATCACTTGCAAAACTCTGTTCCCCCTTTACCAAGCCGTTGGAAGGAAAACCGAATAAAAGATGACTTAGCCTTTTGTAAAACTCAGTTTCCCTTTATTGAGCCTTTGGAAGGAAGAATGAAAAGAAGATTATTTATCTCTTGCGAAATTCAGTTGCCCTTTCCTCAGCCTTTGGAAGGGAAACTGAATAAAAGATAACTTAGCTTTTGTAAAACTCACTTAACCTTTACTAAGACTTTGGAATTAAGACTGAAAAGGAGATTATTTGTCTCTTGTGAAACTCAGTTCCCCTTTACTAAGCCTTTGGAAAAAAGACTGACAAGAAGGTTATTTATCCCTTACGAAACTCAGTTGCCCTTTCCTAAGCCTTTGGAAGGAAAACCGAATCAAAGATTATTTAGCCTCTGTGAAACTCACTTGCACTTTACTAAGACTTTGGAAGGAAGACTGACAAGAAGGTTATTTATCCCTTGTGAAACTCAGTTCACCTTTACTAAGACTTTGGAAGGAAAACTGAAACGAAGATTATTTATCCCTTGCGAAACTCAGTTCTCCTTTACTAAGCCTTTGGAAGAAACCATGAAAAAATTATTATTTATCACTTGCAAAACTCTGTTCCCCCTTTACCAAGCCGTTGGAAGGAAAACCGAATAAAAGATGACTTAGCCTTTTGTAAAACTCAGTTTCCCTTTATTGAGCCTTTGGAAGGAAGAATGAAAAGAAGATTATTTATCTCTTGCGAAATTCAGTTGCCCTTTCCTCAGCCTTTGGAAGGGAACTGAATAAAAGATAACTTAGCTTTTGTAAAACTCACTTAACCTTTACTAAGACTTTGGAATTAAGACTGAAAAGGAGATTATTTGTCCCTTGTGAAACTCAGTTCCCCTTTCCTAAGCCTTTGGAAAAAAGACTGAAAAAAAGATTATTCAGCTTTTGTGAAACTAAATTCCCCATTACTAAGCCTTTGGAAGGAAAACCGAATGAAATATTATTTAGTATCTGTGAAGCTCACTTCCCCTGTACTAAGCCTTTGGAAGGAAGACTGAAAAGAAGATTGTTTATCCCTTGTGAAACTCAGTTGTCCTTTACTAAGCCTTTAGGAAAAAGACTGAAAAGAAGATTATTTGTCCCTTGTGAAACTTCCCCTTTACAAAGACTTTGGAAATAAGACTGAGGAAAAGATTATTTATCCCTTGTGAAACTCAGTTCACCTTTACTAAGACTTTGGAAGGAAAACTGAAACGAAGATTATTTATCCCTTGCGAAACTCAGTTCTCCTTTACTAAGCCTTTGGAAGAAAGCATGAAAAAATTATTATTTATCACTTGCAAAACTCTGTTCCCCCTTTACCAAGCCGTTGGAAGGAAAACCGAATAAAAGATGACAGCCTTTTGTAAAACTCAGTTTCCCTTTATTGAGCCTTTGGAAGGAAGAATGAAAAGAAAATTATTTATCTCTTGCGAAATTCAGTTGCCCTTTCCTCAGCCTTTGGAAGGGAAACTGAATAAAAGATAACTTAGCTTTTGTAAAACTCACTTAACCTTTACTAAGACTTTGGAATTAAGACTGAAAAGGAGATTATTTGTCCCTTGTGAAACTCAGTTCAACTTTACTAAGCCTTTGGAAAAAAGACTGACAAGAAGGTTATTTATCCCTTGCGAAACTCAGTTGCCCTTTCCTAAGCCTTTGGAAGGAAAACCGAATCAAAGATTATTTAGCCTCTGTGAAACTCACTTGCACTTTACTAAGACTTTGGAAGGAAGACTGACAAGAAGGTTATTTATCCCTTGTGAAACTCAGTTCACCTTTACTAAGACTTTGGAAGGAAAACTGAAACGAAGATTATTTATCCCTTGCGAAACTCAGTTCTCCTTTACTAAGCCTTTGGAAGAAAGCATGAAAAAATTATTATTTATCACTTGCAAAACTCTGTTCCCCCTTTACCAAGCCGTTGGAAGGAAAACCGAATAAAAGATGACTTAGCCTTTTGTAAAACTCAGTTTCCCTTTATTGAGCCTTTGGAAGGAAGAATGAAAAGAAGATTATTTATCTCTTGCGAAATTCAGTTGCCCTTTCCTCAGCCTTTGGAAGGGAAACTGAATAAAAGATAACTTAGCTTTTGTAAAACTCACTTAACCTTTACTAAGACTTTGGAATTAAGACTGAAAAGGAGATTATTTGTCCCTTGTAAAACTCAGTTCCCCTTTACTAAGCCTTTGGAAAAAAGACTGACAAGAAGGTTATTTATCCCTTGCGAAACTCAGTTGCCCTTTCCTAAGCCTTTGGAAGGAAAACCGAATCAAAGATTATTTAGCCTCTGTGAAACTCACTTGCACTTTACTAAGACTTTGGAAGGAAGACTGACAAGAAGGTTATTTATCCCTTGTGAAACTCAGTTCACCTTTACTAAGACTTTGGAAGGAAAACTGAAACGAAGATTATTTATCCCTTGCGAAACTCAGTTCTCCTTTACTAAGCCTTTGGAAGAAAGCATGAAAAAATTATTATTTATCACTTGCAAAACTCTGTTCCCCCTTTACCAAGCCGTTGGAAGGAAAACCGAATAAAAGATGACTTAGCCTTTTGTAAAACTCAGTTTCCCTTTATTGAGCCTTTGGAAGGAAGAATGAAAAGAAGATTATTTATCTCTTGCGAAATTCAGTTGCCCTTTCCTCAGCCTTTGGAAGGGAAACTGAATAAAAGATAACTTAGCTTTTGTAAAACTCACTTAACCTTTACTAAGACTTTGGAATTAAGACTGAAAAGGAGATTATTTGTCCCTTGTGAAACTCAGTTCCCCTTTCCTAAGCCTTTGGAAAAAAGACTGAAAAAAAGATTATTCAGCTTTTGTGAAACTAAATTCCCCTTTACTAAGCCTTTGGAAGGAAAACCGAATGAAATATTATTTAGTATCTGTGAAGCTCACTTCCCCTGTACTAAGCCTTTGGAAGGAAGACTGAAAAGAAGATTGTTTATCCCTTGTGAAACTCAGTTGTCCTTTACTAAGCCTTTAGGAAAAAGACTGAAAAGAAGATTATTTGTCCCTTGTGAAACTTCCCCTTTACAAAGACTTTGGAAATAAGACTGAGGAAAAGATTATTTATCCCTTGTGAAACTCAGTTCACCTTTACTAAGACTTTGGAAGGAAAACTGAAACGAAGATTATTTATCCCTTGCGAAACTCAGTTCTCCTTTACTAAGCCTTTGGAAGAAAGCATGAAAAAATTATTATTTATCACTTGCAAAACTCTGTTCCCCCTTTACCAAGCCGTTGGAAGGAAAACCGAATAAAAGATGACAGCCTTTTGTAAAACTCATTTTCCCTTTATTGAGCCTTTGGAAGGAAGAATGAAAAGAAGATTATTTATCTCTTGCGAAATTCAGTTGCCCTTTCCTCAGCCTTTGGAAGGGAAACTGAATAAAAGATAACTTAGCTTTTGTAAAACTCACTTAACCTTTACTAAGCCTTTGGAATTAAGACTGAAAAGGAGATTATTTGTCCCTTGTGAAACTCAGTTCCCCTTTACTAAGCCTTTGGAAAAAAGACTGACAAGAAGGTTATTTATCCCTTGCGAAACACAGTTGCCCTTTCCTAAGCCTTTGGAAGGAAAACCGAATCAAAGATTATTTAGCCTCTGTGAAACTCACTTGCACTTTACTAAGACTTTGGAAGGAAGACTGAGAAGAAGGTTATTTATCCCTTGTGAAACTCAGTTCACCTTTACTAAGACTTTGGAAGGAAAACTGAAACGAAGATTATTTATCCCTTGCGAAACTCAGTTCTCCTTTACTAAGCCTTTGGAAGAAAGCATGAAAAAATTATTATTTATCACTTGCAAAACTCTGTTCCCCCTTTACCAAGCCGTTGGAAGGAAAACCGAATAAAAGATGACAGCCTTTTGTAAAACTCATTTTCCCTTTATTGAGCCTTTGGAAGGAAGAATGAAAAGAAGATTATTTATCTCTTGCGAAATTCAGTTGCCCTTTCCTCAGCCTTTGGAAGGGAAACTGAATAAAAGATAACTTAGCTTTTGTAAAACTCACTTAACCTTTACTAAGCCTTTGGAATTAAGACTGAAAAGGAGATTATTTGTCCCTTGTGAAACTCAGTTCCCCTTTACTAAGCCTTTGGAAAAAAGACTGACAAGAAGGTTATTTATCCCTTGCGAAACACAGTTGCCCTTTCCTAAGCCTTTGGAAGGAAAACCGAATCAAAGATTATTTAGCCTCTGTGAAACTCACTTTTACTTTACTAAGACTTTGGAAGGAAGACTGACAAGAAGGTTATTTATCCCTTGTGAAACTCAGTTCACCTTTACTAAGACTTTGGAAGGAAGAATGAAAAGAAGATTATTTATCTCTTGCGAAATTCAGTTGCCCTTTCCTCAGCCTTTGGAAGGGAAACTGAATAAAAGATAACTTAGCTTTTGTAAAACTCACTTAACCTTTACTAAGACTTTGGAATTAAGACTGAAAAGGAGATTATTTGTCTCTTGTGAAACTCAGTTCCCCTTTACTAAGCCTTTGGAAAAAAGACTGACAAGAAGGTTATTTATCCCTTACGAAACTCAGTTGCCCTTTCCTAAGCCTTTGGAAGGAAAACCGAATCAAAGATTATTTAGCCTCTGTGAAACTCACTTGCACTTTACTAAGACTTTGGAAGGAAGACTGACAAGAAGGTTATTTATCCCTTGTGAAACTCAGTTCACCTTTACTAAGACTTTGGAAGGAAAACTGAAACGAAGATTATTTATCCCTTGCGAAACTCAGTTCTCCTTTACTAAGCCTTTGGAAGAAAGCATGAAAAAATTATTATTTATCACTTGCAAAACTCTGTTCCCCCTTTACCAAGCCGTTGGAAGGAAAACCGAATAAAAGATGACTTAGCCTTTTGTAAAACTCAGTTTCCCTTTATTGAGCCTTTGGAAGGAAGAATGAAAAGAAGATTATTTATCTCTTGCGAAATTCAGTTGCCCTTTCCTCAGCCTTTGGAAGGGAAACTGAATAAAAGATAACTTAGCTTTTGTAAAACTCACTTAACCTTTACTAAGACTTTGGAATTAAGACTGAAAAGGAGATTATTTGTCCCTTGTGAAACTCAGTTCCCCTTTACTAAGCCTTTGGAAAAAAGACTGACAAGAAGGTTATTTATCCCTTACGAAACTCAGTTGCCCTTTCCTAAGCCTTTGGAAGGAAAACCGAATCAAAGATTATTTAGTATCTGTGAAGCTCACTTCCCCTGTACTAAGCCTTTGGAAGGAAGAATGAAAAGAAGATTATTTATCTCTTGCGAAATTCAGTTGCCCTTTCCTCAGCCTTTGGAAGGGAAACTGAATAAAAGATAACTTAGCTTTTGTAAAACTCACTTAACCTTTACTAAGACTTTGGAATTAAGACTGAAAAGGAGATTATTTGTCCCTTGTGAAACTCAGTTCCCCTTTACTAAGCCTTTGGAAAAAAGACTGAAAAAAAGATTCTTTGTCCCTTGTGAAACTTCCCTTTTACTAAGGATTTGGAAAAAAGACTGAAGAAAATATTATTTATCCCATGCGAAGCTCAATTCCCCTTTACTAAGCCTTTGGAAAAAGACTCAAAAAAAGATTGTTTATCCCTTGCGAATCTCAGTTGTCCTTTACTAAGCTTTTGGAAAGAAGACAGAAGAGAAGATTATTTATCCCTTGCGAAGCTCAGTTCCCCTTTACTAAGCCTATGGAAAAAAGACTGAAAAAAAGATTATTCAGCTTTTGTGAAACTAAATTCCCCTTTACTAAGCCTTTGGAAGGAAAACCGAATAAAATATTATTTAGTATCTGTGAAGCTCACTTCCCCTGTACTAAGCCTTTGGAAGGAAGACTGGAAAGAAGGTTATTTATCTTTTGTGAAACTCAGTTCCCCGCTACTAAGCCTTTGGAATCAAGACTGAAAAAAGGATTATTTATGACTTGCAAAACTCAATTCCTTTTTTTTTTGTGAAATTAAATTCCACTTTACTAAGCCTTTGGAAGAAAAACCGAATGAAATATTATTTAGTATCTGTGAAACTCACTTGCACTTTACTAAGACTTTGAAAGGAAGACTGACAAGAAGGTTATTTATCCCTTGTGAAACTCAGTTCACCTTTACTAAGACTTTGGAAGGAAAACTGAAACGAAGATTATTTATCCCTTGCGAAACTCAGTTCTCCTTTACTAAGCCTTTGGAAGAAAGCATGAAAAAATTATTATTTATCACTTGCAAAACTCTGTTCCCCCTTTACCAAGCCGTTGGAAGGAAAACCGAATAAAAGATGACTTAGCCTTTTGTAAAACTCAGTTTCCCTTTATTGAGCCTTTGGAAGGAAGAATGAAAAGAAGATTATTTATCTCTTGCGAAATTCAGTTGCCCTTTCCTCAGCCTTTGGAAGGGAAACTGAATAAAAGATAACTTAGCTTTTGTAAAACTCACTTAACCTTTACTAAGACTTTGGAATTAAGACTGAAAAGGAGATTATTTGTCCCTTGTGAAACTCAGTTCCCCTTTACTAAGCCTTTGGAAAAAAGACTGACAAGAAGGTTATTTATCCCTTACGAAACTCAGTTGCCCTTTCCTAAGCCTTTGGAAGGAAAACCGAATCAAAGATTATTTAGTATCTGTGAAGCTCACTTCCCCTGTACTAAGCCTTTGGAAGGAAGACTGAAAAGAAGATTGTTTATCCCTTGTGAAACTCAGTTGCCCTTTACTAAGCCTTTAGGAAAAAGACTGAAAAGAAGATTCTTTGTCCCTTGTGAAACTTCCCTTTTACTAAGGATTTGGAAAAAAGACTGAAGAAAATATTATTTATCGCATGCGAAGCTCAATTCCCCTTTACTAAGCCTTTGGAAAAAGACTCAAAAAAAGATTGTTTATCCCTTGCGAATCTCAGTTGTCCTTTACTAAGCTTTTGGAAAGAAGACAGAAGAGAAGATTATTTATCCCTTGCGAAGCTCAGTTCCCCTTTACTAAGCCTATGGAAAAAAGACTCAAAAAAAGATTATTCAGCTTTTGTGAAACTAAATTCCCCTTTACTAAGCCTTTGGAAGGAAAACCGAATAAAATATTATTTAGTATCTGTGAAGCTCGCTTCCCCTGTACTAAGCCTTTGGAAGGAAGACTGAAAAGAAGGTTATTTATCTTTTGTGAAACTCAGTTCCCCGCTACTAAGCCTTTGGAATCAAGACTGAAAAAAGGATTATTTATGACTTGCAAAACTCAATTCCTTTTTTTTTTGTGAAATTAAATTCCACTTTACTAAGCCTTTGGAAGAAAAACCGAATGAAATATTATTTAGTATCTGTGAAACTCACTTGCACTTTACTAAGACTTTGAAAGGAAGACTGACAAGAAGGTTATTTATCCCTTGTGAAACTCAGTTCACCTTTACTAAGACTTTGGAAGGAAAACTGAAACGAAGATTATTTATCCCTTGCGAAACTCAGTTCTCCTTTACTAAGCCTTTGGAAGAAAGCATGAAAAAATTATTATTTATCACTTGCAAAACTCTGTTCCCCCTTTACCAAGCCGTTGGAAGGAAAACCGAATAAAAGATGACTTAGCCTTTTGTAAAACTCAGTTTCCCTTTATTGAGCCTTTGGAAGGAAGAATGAAAAGAAGATTATTTATCTCTTGCGAAATTCAGTTGCCCTTTCCTCAGCCTTTGGAAGGGAAACTGAATAAAAGATAACTTAGCTTTTGTAAAACTCACTTAACCTTTACTAAGACTTTGGAATTAAGACTGAAAAGGAGATTATTTGTCTCTTGTGAAACTCAGTTCCCCTTTACTAAGCCTTTGGAAAAAAGACTGACAAGAAGGTTATTTATCCCTTACGAAACTCAGTTGCCCTTTCCTAAGCCTTTGGAAGGAAAACCGACTCAAAGATTATTTAGCCTCTGTGAAACTCACTTGCACTTTACTAAGACTTTGGAAGGAAGACTGACAAGAAGGTTATTTATCCCTTGTGAAACTCAGTTCACCTTTACTAAGACTTTGGAAGGAAAACTGAAACGAAGATTATTTATCCCTTGCGAAACTCAGTTCTCCTTTACTAAGCCTTTGGAAGAAAGCATGAAAAAATTATTATTTATCACTTGCAAAACTCTGTTCCCCCTTTACCAAGCCGTTGGAAGGAAAACCGAATAAAAGATGACTTAGCCTTTTGTAAAACTCAGTTTCCCTTTATTGAGCCTTTGGAAGGAAGAATGAAAAGAAGATTATTTATCTCTTGCGAAATTCAGTTGCCCTTTCCTCAGCCTTTGGAAGGGAACTGAATAAAAGATAACTTAGCTTTTGTAAAACTCACTTAACCTTTACTAAGACTTTGGAATTAAGACTGAAAAGGAGATTATTTGTCCCTTGTGAAACTCAGTTCCCCTTTCCTAAGCCTTTGGAAAAAAGACTGAAAAAAAGATTATTCAGCTTTTGTGAAACTAAATTCCCCATTACTAAGCCTTTGGAAGGAAAACCGAATGAAATATTATTTAGTATCTGTGAAGCTCACTTCCCCTGTACTAAGCCTTTGGAAGGAAGACTGAAAAGAAGATTGTTTATCCCTTGTGAAACTCAGTTGTCCTTTACTAAGCCTTTAGGAAAAAGACTGAAAAGAAGATTATTTGTCCCTTGTGAAACTTCCCCTTTACAAAGACTTTGGAAATAAGACTGAGGAAAAGATTATTTATCCCTTGTGAAACTCAGTTCACCTTTACTAAGACTTTGGAAGGAAAACTGAAACGAAGATTATTTATCCCTTGCGAAACTCAGTTCTCCTTTACTAAGCCTTTGGAAGAAAGCATGAAAAAATTATTATTTATCACTTGCAAAACTCTGTTCCCCCTTTACCAAGCCGTTGGAAGGAAAACCGAATAAAAGATGACAGCCTTTTGTAAAACTCAGTTTCCCTTTATTGAGCCTTTGGAAGGAAGAATGAAAAGAAAATTATTTATCTCTTGCGAAATTCAGTTGCCCTTTCCTCAGCCTTTGGAAGGGAAACTGAATAAAAGATAACTTAGCTTTTGTAAAACTCACTTAACCTTTACTAAGACTTTGGAATTAAGACTGAAAAGGAGATTATTTGTCCCTTGTGAAACTCAGTTCAACTTTACTAAGCCTTTGGAAAAAAGACTGACAAGAAGGTTATTTATCCCTTGCGAAACTCAGTTGCCCTTTCCTAAGCCTTTGGAAGGAAAACCGAATCAAAGATTATTTAGCCTCTGTGAAACTCACTTGCACTTTACTAAGACTTTGGAAGGAAGACTGACAAGAAGGTTATTTATCCCTTGTGAAACTCAGTTCACCTTTACTAAGACTTTGGAAGGAAAACTGAAACGAAGATTATTTATCCCTTGCGAAACTCAGTTCACCTTTACTAAGCCTTTAGAAGGAAGACTGACAAGAAGGTTCTTTATCTTTTGTGAAACTCAGTTCCCCTTTACTAAGCCTTTGGAAGGAAGAATGAAAAGAAGATTATTTATCTCTTGCGAAATTCAGTTGCCCTTTCCTCAGCCTTTGAAAGGGAAACTGAATAAAAGATAACTTAGCTTTTGTAAAACTCACTTAACCTTTACTAAGACTTTGGAATTAAGACTGAAAAGGAGATTATTTGTCCCTTGTGAAACTCAGTTCCCCTTTACTAAGCCTTTGGAAAAAAGACTGACAAGAAGGTTATTTATCCCTTGCGAAACTCAGTTGCCCTTTCCTAAGCCTTTGGAAGGAAAACCGAATCAAAGATTATTTAGCCTCTGTGAAACTCACTTGCACTTTACTAAGCCTTTGGAAGGAAAACCGAATCAAAGATTATTTAGTATCTGTGAAGCTCACTTCCCCTGTACTAAGCCTTTGGAAGGAAGAATGAAAAGAAGATTATTTATCTCTTGCGAAATTCAGTTGCCCTTTCCTCAGCCTTTGGAAGGGAAACTGAATAAAAGATAACTTAGCTTTTGTAAAACTCACTTAACCTTTACTAAGACTTTGGAATTAAGACTGAAAAGGAGATTATTTGTCCCTTGTGAAACTCAGTTCCCCTTTACTAAGCCTTTGGAAAAAAGACTGAAAAAAAGATTCTTTGTCCCTTGTGAAACTTCCCTTTTACTAAGGATTTGGAAAAAAGACTGAAGAAAATATTATTTATCCCATGCGAAGCTCAATTCCCCTTTACTAAGCCTTTGGAAAAAGACTCAAAAAAAGATTGTTTATCCCTTGCGAATCTCAGTTGTCCTTTACTAAGCTTTTGGAAAGAAGACAGAAGAGAAGATTATTTATCCCTTGCGAAGCTCAGTTCCCCTTTACTAAGCCTATGGAAAAAAGACTGAAAAAAAGATTATTCAGCTTTTGTGAAACTAAATTCCCCTTTACTAAGCCTTTGGAAGGAAAACCGAATAAAATATTATTTAGTATCTGTGAAGCTCACTTCCCCTGTACTAAGCCTTTGGAAGGAAGACTGGAAAGAAGGTTATTTATCTTTTGTGAAACTCAGTTCCCCGCTACTAAGCCTTTGGAATCAAGACTGAAAAAAGGATTATTTATGACTTGCAAAACTCAATTCCTTTTTTTTTTGTGAAATTAAATTCCACTTTACTAAGCCTTTGGAAGAAAAACCGAATGAAATATTATTTAGTATCTGTGAAACTCACTTGCACTTTACTAAGACTTTGAAAGGAAGACTGACAAGAAGGTTATTTATCCCTTGTGAAACTCAGTTCACCTTTACTAAGACTTTGGAAGGAAAACTGAAACGAAGATTATTTATCCCTTGCGAAACTCAGTTCTCCTTTACTAAGCCTTTGGAAGAAAGCATGAAAAAATTATTATTTATCACTTGCAAAACTCTGTTCCCCCTTTACCAAGCCGTTGGAAGGAAAACCGAATAAAAGATGACTTAGCCTTTTGTAAAACTCAGTTTCCCTTTATTGAGCCTTTGGAAGGAAGAATGAAAAGAAGATTATTTATCTCTTGCGAAATTCAGTTGCCCTTTCCTCAGCCTTTGGAAGGGAAACTGAATAAAAGATAACTTAGCTTTTGTAAAACTCACTTAACCTTTACTAAGACTTTGGAATTAAGACTGAAAAGGAGATTATTTGTCCCTTGTGAAACTCAGTTCCCCTTTACTAAGCCTTTGGAAAAAAGACTGACAAGAAGGTTATTTATCCCTTACGAAACTCAGTTGCCCTTTCCTAAGCCTTTGGAAGGAAAACCGAATCAAAGATTATTTAGTATCTGTGAAGCTCACTTCCCCTGTACTAAGCCTTTGGAAGGAAGACTGAAAAGAAGATTGTTTATCCCTTGTGAAACTCAGTTGCCCTTTACTAAGCCTTTAGGAAAAAGACTGAAGAGAAGATTCTTTGTCCCTTGTGAAACTTCCCTTTTACTAAGGATTTGGAAAAAAGACTGAAGAAAATATTATTTATCGCATGCGAAGCTCAATTCCCCTTTACTAAGCCTTTGGAAAAAGACTCAAAAAAAGATTGTTTATCCCTTGCGAATCTCAGTTGTCCTTTACTAAGCTTTTGGAAAGAAGACAGAAGAGAAGATTATTTATCCCTTGCGAAGCTCAGTTCCCCTTTACTAAGCCTATGGAAAAAAGACTCAAAAAAAGATTATTCAGCTTTTGTGAAACTAAATTCCCCTTTACTAAGCCTTTGGAAGGAAAACCGAATAAAATATTATTTAGTATCTGTGAAGCTCGCTTCCCCTGTACTAAGCCTTTGGAAGGAAGACTGAAAAGAAGGTTATTTATCTTTTGTGAAACTCAGTTCCCCGCTACTAAGCCTTTGGAATCAAGACTGAAAAAAGGATTATTTATGACTTGCAAAACTCAATTCCTTTTTTTTTTGTGAAATTAAATTCCACTTTACTAAGCCTTTGGAAGAAAAACCGAATGAAATATTATTTAGTATCTGTGAAACTCACTTGCACTTTACTAAGACTTTGAAAGGAAGACTGACAAGAAGGTTATTTATCCCTTGTGAAACTCAGTTCACCTTTACTAAGACTTTGGAAGGAAAACTGAAACGAAGATTATTTATCCCTTGCGAAACTCAGTTCTCCTTTACTAAGCCTTTGGAAGAAAGCATGAAAAAATTATTATTTATCACTTGCAAAACTCTGTTCCCCCTTTACCAAGCCGTTGGAAGGAAAACCGAATAAAAGATGACTTAGCCTTTTGTAAAACTCAGTTTCCCTTTATTGAGCCTTTGGAAGGAAGAATGAAAAGAAGATTATTTATCTCTTGCGAAATTCAGTTGCCCTTTCCTCAGCCTTTGGAAGGGAAACTGAATAAAAGATAACTTAGCTTTTGTAAAACTCACTTAACCTTTACTAAGACTTTGGAATTAAGACTGAAAAGGAGATTATTTGTCTCTTGTGAAACTCAGTTCCCCTTTACTAAGCCTTTGGAAAAAAGACTGACAAGAAGGTTATTTATCCCTTACGAAACTCAGTTGCCCTTTCCTAAGCCTTTGGAAGGAAAACCGACTCAAAGATTATTTAGCCTCTGTGAAACTCACTTGCACTTTACTAAGACTTTGGAAGGAAGACTGACAAGAAGGTTATTTATCCCTTGTGAAACTCAGTTCACCTTTACTAAGACTTTGGAAGGAAAACTGAAACGAAGATTATTTATCCCTTGCGAAACTCAGTTCTCCTTTACTAAGCCTTTGGAAGAAAGCATGAAAAAATTATTATTTATCACTTGCAAAACTCTGTTCCCCCTTTACCAAGCCGTTGGAAGGAAAACCGAATAAAAGATGACTTAGCCTTTTGTAAAACTCAGTTTCCCTTTATTGAGCCTTTGGAAGGAAGAATGAAAAGAAGATTATTTATCTCTTGCGAAATTCAGTTGCCCTTTCCTCAGCCTTTGGAAGGGAACTGAATAAAAGATAACTTAGCTTTTGTAAAACTCACTTAACCTTTACTAAGACTTTGGAATTAAGACTGAAAAGGAGATTATTTGTCCCTTGTGAAACTCAGTTCCCCTTTCCTAAGCCTTTGGAAAAAAGACTGAAAAAAAGATTATTCAGCTTTTGTGAAACTAAATTCCCCATTACTAAGCCTTTGGAAGGAAAACCGAATGAAATATTATTTAGTATCTGTGAAGCTCACTTCCCCTGTACTAAGCCTTTGGAAGGAAGACTGAAAAGAAGATTGTTTATCCCTTGTGAAACTCAGTTGTCCTTTACTAAGCCTTTAGGAAAAAGACTGAAAAGAAGATTATTTGTCCCTTGTGAAACTTCCCCTTTACAAAGACTTTGGAAATAAGACTGAGGAAAAGATTATTTATCCCTTGTGAAACTCAGTTCACCTTTACTAAGACTTTGGAAGGAAAACTGAAACGAAGATTATTTATCCCTTGCGAAACTCAGTTCTCCTTTACTAAGCCTTTGGAAGAAAGCATGAAAAAATTATTATTTATCACTTGCAAAACTCTGTTCCCCCTTTACCAAGCCGTTGGAAGGAAAACCGAATAAAAGATGACAGCCTTTTGTAAAACTCAGTTTCCCTTTATTGAGCCTTTGGAAGGAAGAATGAAAAGAAAATTATTTATGTCTTGCGAAATTCAGTTGCCCTTTCCTCAGCCTTTGGAAGGGAAACTGAATAAAAGATAACTTAGCTTTTGTAAAACTCACTTAACCTTTACTAAGACTTTGGAATTAAGACTGAAAAGGAGATTATTTGTCTCTTGTGAAACTCAGTTCCCCTTTACTAAGCCTTTGGAAAAAAGACTGACAAGAAGGTTATTTATCCCTTACGAAACTCAGTTGCCCTTTCCTAAGCCTTTGGAAGGAAAACCGACTCAAAGATTATTTAGCCTCTGTGAAACTCACTTGCACTTTACTAAGACTTTGGAAGGAAGACTGACAAGAAGGTTATTTATCCCTTGTGAAACTCAGTTCACCTTTACTAAGACTTTGGAAGGAAAACTGAAACGAAGATTATTTATCCCTTGCGAAACTCAGTTCTCCTTTACTAAGCCTTTGGAAGAAAGCATGAAAAAATTATTATTTATCACTTGCAAAACTCTGTTCCCCCTTTACCAAGCCGTTGGAAGGAAAACCGAATAAAAGATGACTTAGCCTTTTGTAAAACTCAGTTTCCCTTTATTGAGCCTTTGGAAGGAAGAATGAAAAGAAGATTATTTATCTCTTGCGAAATTCAGTTGCCCTTTCCTCAGCCTTTGGAAGGGAACTGAATAAAAGATAACTTAGCTTTTGTAAAACTCACTTAACCTTTACTAAGACTTTGGAATTAAGACTGAAAAGGAGATTATTTGTCCCTTGTGAAACTCAGTTCCCCTTTCCTAAGCCTTTGGAAAAAAGACTGAAAAAAAGATTATTCAGCTTTTGTGAAACTAAATTCCCCATTACTAAGCCTTTGGAAGGAAAACCGAATGAAATATTATTTAGTATCTGTGAAGCTCACTTCCCCTGTACTAAGCCTTTGGAAGGAAGACTGAAAAGAAGATTGTTTATCCCTTGTGAAACTCAGTTGTCCTTTACTAAGCCTTTAGGAAAAAGACTGAAAAGAAGATTATTTGTCCCTTGTGAAACTTCCCCTTTACAAAGACTTTGGAAATAAGACTGAGGAAAAGATTATTTATCCCTTGTGAAACTCAGTTCACCTTTACTAAGACTTTGGAAGGAAAACTGAAACGAAGATTATTTATCCCTTGCGAAACTCAGTTCTCCTTTACTAAGCCTTTGGAAGAAAGCATGAAAAAATTATTATTTATCACTTGCAAAACTCTGTTCCCCCTTTACCAAGCCGTTGGAAGGAAAACCGAATAAAAGATGACAGCCTTTTGTAAAACTCAGTTTCCCTTTATTGAGCCTTTGGAAGGAAGAATGAAAAGAAAATTATTTATCTCTTGCGAAATTCAGTTGCCCTTTCCTCAGCCTTTGGAAGGGAAACTGAATAAAAGATAACTTAGCTTTTGTAAAACTCACTTAACCTTTACTAAGACTTTGGAATTAAGACTGAAAAGGAGATTATTTGTCCCTTGTGAAACTCAGTTCAACTTTACTAAGCCTTTGGAAAAAAGACTGACAAGAAGGTTATTTATCCCTTGCGAAACTCAGTTGCCCTTTCCTAAGCCTTTGGAAGGAAAACCGAATCAAAGATTATTTAGCCTCTGTGAAACTCACTTGCACTTTACTAAGACTTTGGAAGGAAGACTGACAAGAAGGTTATTTATCCCTTGTGAAACTCAGTTCACCTTTACTAAGACTTTGGAAGGAAAACTGAAACGAAGATTATTTATCCCTTGCGAAACTCAGTTCACCTTTACTAAGCCTTTAGAAGGAAGACTGACAAGAAGGTTCTTTATCTTTTGTGAAACTCAGTTCCCCTTTACTAAGCCTTTGGAAGGAAGAATGAAAAGAAGATTATTTATCTCTTGCGAAATTCAGTTGCCCTTTCCTCAGCCTTTGAAAGGGAAACTGAATAAAAGATAACTTAGCTTTTGTAAAACTCACTTAACCTTTACTAAGACTTTGGAATTAAGACTGAAAAGGAGATTATTTGTCCCTTGTGAAACTCAGTTCCCCTTTACTAAGCCTTTGGAAAAAAGACTGACAAGAAGGTTATTTATCCCTTGCGAAACTCAGTTGCCCTTTCCTAAGCCTTTGGAAGGAAAACCGAATCAAAGATTATTTAGCCTCTGTGAAACTCACTTGCACTTTACTAAGACTTTGGAAGGAAGACTGACAAGAAGGTTATTTATCCCTTGTGAAACTCAGTTCACCTTTACTAAGACTTTGGAAGGAAAACTGAAACGAAGATTATTTATCCCTTGCGAAACTCAGTTCTCCTTTACTAAGCCTTTGGAAGAAAGCATGAAAAAATTATTATTTATCACTTGCAAAACTCTGTTCCCCCTTTACCAAGCCGTTGGAAGGAAAACCGAATAAAAGATGACTTAGCCTTTTGTAAAACTCAGTTTCCCTTTATTGAGCCTTTGGAAGGAAGAATGAAAAGAAGATTATTTATCTCTTGCGAAATTCAGTTGCCCTTTCCTCAGCCTTTGGAAGGGAAACTGAATAAAAGATAACTTAGCTTTTGTAAAACTCACTTAACCTTTACTAAGACTTTGGAATTAAGACTGAAAAGGAGATTATTTGTCCCTTGTGAAACTCAGTTCCCCTTTACTAAGCCTTTGGAAAAAAGACTGACAAGAAGGTTATTTATCCCTTGCGAAACTCAGTTGCCCTTTCCTAAGCCTTTGGAAGGAAAACCGAATCAAAGATTATTTAGCCTCTGTGAAACTCACTTGCACTTTACTAAGACTTTGGAAGGAAGACTGACAAGAAGGTTATTTATCCCTTGTGAAACTCAGTTCACCTTTACTAAGACTTTGGAAGGAAAACTGAAACGAAGATTATTTATCCCTTGCGAAACTCAGTTCTCCTTTACTAAGCCTTTGGAAGAAAGCATGAAAAAATTATTATTTATCACTTGCAAAACTCTGTTCCCCCTTTACCAAGCCGTTGGAAGGAAAACCGAATAAAAGATGACTTAGCCTTTTGTAAAACTCAGTTTCCCTTTATTGAGCCTTTGGAAGGAAGAATGAAAAGAAGATTATTTATCTCTTGCGAAATTCAGTTGCCCTTTCCTCAGCCTTTGGAAGGGAAACTGAATAAAAGATAACTTAGCTTTTGTAAAACTCACTTAACCTTTACTAAGACTTTGGAATTAAGACTGAAAAGGAGATTATTTGTCCCTTGTGAAACTCAGTTCCCCTTTCCTAAGCCTTTGGAAAAAAGACTTAAAAAAAGATTATTCAGCTTTTGTGAAACTAAATTCCCCTTTACTAAGCCTTTGGAAGGAAAACCGAATGAAATATTATTTAGTATCTGTGAAGCTCACTTCCCCTGTACTAAGCCTTTGGAAGGAAGACTGAAAAGAAGATTGTTTATCCCTTGTGAAACTCAGTTGTCCTTTACTAAGCCTTTAGGAAAAAGACTGAAAAGAAGATTATTTGTCCCTTGTGAAACTTCCCCTTTACAAAGACTTTGGAAATAAGACTGAGGAAAAGATTATTTATCCCTTGTGAAACTCAGTTCACCTTTACTAAGACTTTGGAAGGAAAACTGAAACGAAGATTATTTATCCCTTGCGAAACTCAGTTCTCCTTTACTAAGCCTTTGGAAGAAAGCATGAAAAAATTATTATTTATCACTTGCAAAACTCTGTTCCCCCTTTACCAAGCCGTTGGAAGGAAAACCGAATAAAAGATGACAGCCTTTTGTAAAACTCATTTTCCCTTTATTGAGCCTTTGGAAGGAAGAATGAAAAGAAGATTATTTATCTCTTGCGAAATTCAGTTGCCCTTTCCTCAGCCTTTTAAAGGGAAACTGAATAAAAGATAACTTAGCTTTTGTAAAACTCACTTAACCTTTACTAAGCCTTTGGAATTAAGACTGAAAAGGAGATTATTTGTCCCTTGTGAAACTCAGTTCCCCTTTACTAAGCCTTTGGAAAAAAGACTGACAAGAAGGTTATTTATCCCTTGCGAAACTCCGTTGCCCTTTCCTAAGCCTTTGGAAGGAAAACCGAATCAAAGATTATTTAGCCTCTGTGAAACTCACTTGCACTTTACTAAGACTTTGGAAGGAAGACTGACAAGAAGGTTATTTATCCCTTGTGAAACTCAGTTCACCTTTACTAAGACTTTGGAAGGAAAACTGAAACGAAGATTATTTATCCCTTGCGAAACTCAGTTCTCCTTTACTAAGCCTTTGGAAGAAAGCATGAAAAAATTATTATTTATCACTTGCAAATCTCTGTTCCCCCTTTACCAAGCCGTTGGAAGGAAAACCGAATAAAAGATGACTTAGCCTTTTGTAAAACTCAGTTTCCCTTTATTGAGCCTTTGGAAGGAAGAATGAAAAGAAGATTATTTATCTCTTGCGAAATTCAGTTGCCCTTTCCTCAGCCTTTGGAAGGGAAACTGAATAAAAGATAACTTAGCTTTTGTAAAACTCACTTAACCTTTACTAAGACTTTGGAATTAAGACTGAAAAGGAGATTATTTGTCCCTTGTGAAACTCAGTTCCCCTTTCCTAAGCCTTTGGAAAAAAGACTGAAAAAAAGATTATTCAGCTTTTGTGAAACTAAATTCCCCTTTACTAAGCCTTTGGAAGGAAAACCGAATGAAATATTATTTAGTATCTGTGAAGCTCACTTCCCCTGTACTAAGCCTTTGGAAGAAGACTGAAAAGAAGATTGTTTATCCCTTGTGAAACTCAGTTGCCCTTTACTAAGCCTTTAGGAAAAAGACTGAAAAGAAGATTATTTGTCCCTTGTGAAACTTCCCCTTTACAAAGACTTTGGAAGTAAGACTGAGGAAAAGATTATTTATCCCTTGTGAACCTCAGTTCACCTTTACTAAGCCTTTAGAAGGAAGACTGACAAGAAGGTTCTTTATCTTTTGTGAAACTCAGTTCCCCTTTACTAAGCCTTTGGAAGGAAGAATGAAAAGAAGATTATTTATCTCTTGCGAAATTCAGTTGCCCTTTCCTCAGCCTTTGAAAGGGAAACTGAATAAAAGATAACTTAGCTTTTGTAAAACTCACTTAACCTTTACTAAGACTTTGGAATTAAGACTGAAAAGGAGATTATTTGTCCCTTGTGAAACTCAGTTCCCCTTTACTAAGCCTTTGGAAAAAAGACTGAAAAAAAGATTATTCAGCTTTTGTGAAACTAAATTCCCCTTTACTAAGCCTTTGGAAGGAAAACCGAATGAAATATTATTTAGTATCTGTGAAGCTCACTTCCCCTGTACTAAGCCTTTGGAAGGAAGACTGAAAATAAGATTGTTTATCCCTTGTGAAACTCAGTTGCCCTTTACTAAGCCTTTAGGAAAAAGACTGAAAAGAAGATTCTTTGTCCCTTGTGAAACATCCCTTTTACTACGGATTTGGAAAAAAGACTGAAGAAAATATTATTTATCCCATGCGAAGCTCAATTCCCCTTTACTAAGCCTTTGGAAAAAGACTCAAAAAAAGATTGTTTATCCTTTGCGAATCTCAGTTGTCCTTTACTAAGCTTTTGGAAAGAAGACAGAAGAGAAGATTATTTATCCCTTGCGAAGCTCAGTTCCCCTTTACTAAGCCTATGGAAAAAAGACTCAAAAAAAGATTATTCAGCTTTTGTGAAACTAAATTCCCCTTTACTAAGCCTTTGGAAGGAAAACCGAATAAAATATTATTTAGTATCTGTGAAGCTCACTTCCCCTGTACTAAGCCTTTGGAAGGAAGACTGAAAAGAAGGTTATTTATCTTTTGTGAAACTCAGTTCCCCGCTACTAAGCCTTTGGAATCAAGACTGAAAAAAGGATTATTTATGACTTGCAAAACTCAATTCCTTTTTTTTTTGTGAAATTAAATTCCACTTTACTACGCCTTTGGAAGAAAAACCGAATGAAATATTATTTAGTATCTGTGAAACTCACTTGCACTTTACTAAGACTTTGGAAGGAAGACTGACAAGAAGGTTATTTATCCCTTGTGAAACTCAGTTCACCTTTACTAAGACTTTGGAAGGAAAACTGAAACGAAGCTTTTGGAAGAAAGACTGAAAAAAGTATTATTTATCGCTTGCAAAACTCAGTTCCCCCTTTACCAAGCCGTTGGAAGGAAAACCGAATGAAATATTATTTAGTATCTGTGAAACTCACTTGCACTTTACTAAGACTTTGGAATTAAGACTGAAAAGGAGATTATTTGTCCCTTGTGAAACTCAGTTCCCCTTTACTAAGCCTTTGGAAAAAAGACTGAAAAAAAGATTATTCAGCTTTTGTGAAACTAAATTCCCCTTTACTAAGCCTTTGGAAGGAAAACCGAATGAAATATTATTTAGTATCTGTGAAGCTCACTTCCCCTGTACTAAGCCTTTGGAAGGAAGACTGAAAATAAGATTGTTTATCCCTTGCGAAACTCAGTTCCCCCTTTACCAAGCCGTTGGAAGGAAAACCGAATAAAAGATGTCTTAGCCTTTTGTAAAACTCAGTTTCCCTTTACTAAGCCTTTGAAAGAAAGACTGAAAAGAAGACTATTTATCCCCTGCGAAACTCAGTTCACCTTTACTAAGACTTTGGAAGGAAGACTGACAAGAAGGTTATTTATCCCTTGTGAAACTCAGTTCACCTTTACTAAGACTTTGGAAGGAAAACTGAAACGAAGCTTTTGGAAGAAAGACTGAAAAAAGTATTATTTATCGCTTGCAAAACTCAGTTCCCCCTTTACCAAGCCTTTGGAAGGAAAACCGAATAAAAGATGACTTAGTCTTTTGTAAAACTCAGTTTCCTTTACTAAGACTTTGGAAGGAAGACTGAAAAGAAGATTGTTTATCCCTTGCGAAACTCAGTTCCCCCTTTACCAAGCCGTTGGAAGGAAAACCGAATAAAAGATGACATAGCCTTTTGTAAAACTCAGTTTCCCTTTACTAAGCCTTTGAAAGAAAGACTGAAAAGAAGACTATTTATCCCCTGCGAAACTCAGTTCACCTTTACTAAGACTTTGGAAGGAAGACTGACAAGAAGGTTATTTATCCCTTGTGAAACTCAGTTCACCTTTACTAAGACTTTGGAAGGAAAACTGAAACGAAGCTTTTGGAAGAAAGACTGAAAAAGTATTATTTATCGCTTGCAAAACTCAGTTCCCCCTTTACCAAGCCGTTGGAAGGAAAACCGAATAAAAGATGACTTAGTCTTTTGTAAAACTCAGTTTCCTTTACTAAGACTTTGGAAGGAAGACTGAAAAGAAGATTATTTATCCCTTGCGAAACTCAGTTGCCCTTTCCTAAGCCTTTGGAAGGAAAGCCGAATAAAAGATTATTTAGCCTCTGTGAAACTCACTTGCACTTTACTAAGACTTTGGAAGGAAGACTGACAAGAAGGTTATTTATCCCTTGTGAAACTCAATTCACCTTTACTAAGACTTTGGAAGGAAAACTGAAACGAAGATTATTTATCCCTTGCGAAACTCAGTTCTCCTTTACTAAGCCTTTGGAAGAAAGCATGAAAAAATTATTATTTATCACTTGCAAAACTCTGTTCCCCCTTTACCAAGCCGTTGGAAGGAAAACCGAATAAAAGATGACTTAGCCTTTTGTAAAACTCAGTTTCCCTTTATTGAGCCTTTGGAAAGAAGAATGAAAAGAAGATTATTTATCTCTTGCGAAATTCAGTTGCCCTTTCCTCAGCCTTTGGAAGGGAAACTGAATAAAAGATAACTTAGCTTTTGTAAAACTCACTTAACCTTTACTAAGACTTTGGAATTAAGACTGAAAAGGAGATTATTTGTCCCTTGTGAAACTCAGTTCCCCTTTACTAAGCCTTTGGAAAAAAGACTGACAAGAAGGTTATTTATCCCTTGCGAAACTCAGTTGCCCTTTCCTAAGCCTTTGGAAGGAAAACCGAATCAAAGATTATTTAGCCTCTGTGAAACTCACTTGCACTTTACTAAGACTTTGGAAGGAAGACTGACAAGAAGGTTATTTATCCCTTGCGAAACTCAGTTCTCCTTTACTAAGCCTTTGGAAGAAAGCATGAAAAAATTATTATTTATCACTTGCAAAACTCTGTTCCCCCTTTACCAAGCCGTTGGAAGGAAAACCGAATAAAAGATGACTTAGCCTTTTGTAAAACTCAGTTTCCCTTTATTGAGCCTTTGGAAAGAAGAATGAAAAGAAGATTATTTATCTCTTGCGAAATTCAGTTGCCCTTTCCTCAGCCTTTGGAAGGGAAACTGAATAAAAGATAACTTAGCTTTTGTAAAACTCACTTAACCTTTACTAAGACTTTGGAATTAAGACTGAAAAGGAGATTATTTGTCCCTTGTGAAACTCAGTTCCCCTTTACTAAGCCTTTGGAAAAAAGACTGACAAGAAGGTTATTTATCCCTTGCGAAACTCAGTTGCCCTTTCCTAAGCCTTTGGAAGGAAAACCGAATCAAAGATTATTTAGCCTCTGTGAAACTCACTTGCACTTTACTAAGACTTTGGAAGGAAGACTGACAAGAAGGTTATTTATCCCTTGTGAAACTCAGTTCACCTTTACTAAGACTTTGGAAGGAAAACTGAAACGAAGATTATTTATCCCTTGCGAAACTCAGTTCTCCTTTACTAAGCCTTTGGAAGAAAGCATGAAAAAATTATTATTTATCACTTGCAAAACTCTGTTCTAAGATGACTTAGCCTTTTGTAAAACTCAGTTTCCCTTTATTGAGCCTTTGGAAGGAAGAATGAAAAGAAGATTATTTATCTCTTGCGAAATTCAGTTGCCCTTTCCTCAGCCTTTGGAAGGGAAACTGAATAAAAGATAACTTAGCTTTTGTAAAACTCACTTAACCTTTACTAAGACTTTGGAATTAAGACTGAAAAGGAGATTATTTGTCCCTTGTGAAACTCAGTTCCCCTTTACTAAGCCTTTGGAAAAAAGACTGAAAAAAAGATTATTCAGCTTTTGTGAAACTAAATTCCCCTTTACTAAGCCTTTGGAAGGAAAACCGAATGAAATATTATTTAGTATCTGTGAAGCTCACTTCCCCTGTACTAAGCCTTTGGAAGGAAGACTGAAAAGAAGATTGTTTATCCCTTGTGAAACTCAGTTGCCCTTTACTAAGCCTTTAGGAAAAAGACTGAAAAGATGATTCTTTGTCCCTTGTGAAACATCCCTTTTACTAAGGATTTGGAAAAAAGACTGAAGAAAATATTATTTATCCCATGCGAAGCTCAATTCCCCTTTACTAAGCCTTTGGAAAAAGACTCAAAAAAAGATTGTTTATCCCTTGCGAATCTCAGTTGTCCTTTACTAAGCTTTTGGAAAGAAGACAGAAGAGAAGATTATTTATCCCTTGCGAAGCTCAGTTCCCCTTTACTAAGCCTATGGAAAAAAGACTCAAAAAAAGATTATTCAGCTTTTGTGAAACTAAATTCCCCTTTACTAAGCCTTTGGAAGGAAAACCGAATAAAATATTATTTAGTATCTGTGAAGCTCACTTCCCCTGTACTAAGCCTTTGGAAGGAAGACTGAAAAGAAGGTTATTTATCTTTTGTGAAACTCAGTTCCCCGCTACTAAGCCTTTGGAATCAAGACTGAAAAAAGGATTATTTATGACTTGCAAAACTCAATTCCTTTTTTTTTTGTGAAATTAAATTCCACTTTACTACGCCTTTGGAAGAAAAACCGAATGAAATATTATTTAGTATCTGTGAAACTCAGTTCACCTTTACTAAGACTTTGGAAGGAAAACTGAAACGAAGATTATTTATCCCTTGCGAATCTCAGTTGTCCTTTACTAAGCTTTTGGAAAGAAGACAGAAGAGAAGATTATTTATCCCTTGCGAAGCTCAGTTCCCCTTTACTAAGCCTATGGAAAAAAGACTCAAAAAAAGATTATTCAGCTTTTGTGAAACTAAATTCCCCTTTACTAAGCCTTTGGAAGGAAAACCGAATGAAATATTATTTAGTATCTGTGAAACTCACTTGCACTTTACTAAGACTTTGGAAGGAAGACTGACAAGAAGGTTATTTATCCCTTGTGAAACTCAGTTCACCTTTACTAAGACTTTGGAAGGAAAACTGAAACGAAGCTTTTGGAAGAAAGACTGAAAAAAGTATTATTTATCGCTTGCAAAACTCAGTTCCCCCTTTACCAAGCCGTTGGAAGGAAAACCGAATGAAATATTATTTAGTATCTGTGAAACTCACTTGCACTTTACTAAGACTTTGGAAGAAAGACTGAAAAGAAGATTGTTTATCCCTTGCGAAACTCAGTTCCCCCTTTACCAAGCCGTTGGAAGGAAAACCGAATAAAAGATGACTTAGCCTTTTGTAAAACTCAGTTTCCCTTTACTAAGCCTTTGAAAAAAAGACTGAAAAGAAGACTATTTATCCCCTGCGAAACTCAGTTCACCTTTACTAAGACTTTGGAAGGAAGACTGACAAGAAGGTTATTTATCCCTTGTGAAACTCAGTTCACCTTTACTAAGACTTTGGGAGGAAAACTGAAACGAAGCTTTTGGAAGAAAGACTGAAAAAAGTATTATTTATCGCTTGCAAAACTCAGTTCCCCCTTTACCAAGCCGTTGGAAGGAAAACCGAATAAAAGATGACTTAGTCTTTTGTAAAACTCAGTTTCCCTTTACTAAGCCTTTGAAAGAAAGACTGAAAAGAAGACTATTTATCCCTTGCGAAACTCTGTTGCCCTTTCCTAAGCCTTTGGAAGAAAGCATGAAAAAATTATTATTTATCACTTGCAAAACTCTGTTCCCCCTTTACCAAGCCGTTGGAAGGAAAACCGAATAAAAGATGACAGCCTTTTGTAAAACTCATTTTCCCTTTATTGAGCCTTTGGAAGGAAGAATGAAAAGAAGATTATTTATCTCTTGCGAAATTCAGTTGCCCTTTCCTCAGCCTTTGGAAGGGAAACTGAATAAAAGATAACTTAGCTTTTGTAAAACTCACTTAACCTTTACTAAGCCTTTGGAATTAAGACTGAAAAGGAGATTATTTGTCCCTTGTGAAACTCAGTTCCCCTTTACTAAGCCTTTGGAAAAAAGACTGACAAGAAGGTTATTTATCCCTTGCGAAACTCAGTTGCCCTTTCCTAAGCCTTTGGAAGGAAAACCGAATCAAAGATTATTTAGCCTCTGTGAAACTCACTTGCACTTTACTAAGACTTTGGAAGGAAGACTGACATGAAGGTTATTTATCCCTTGTGAAACTCAGTTCACCTTTACTAAGACTTTGGAAGGAAAACTGAAACGAAGATTATTTATCCCTTGCGAAACTCAGTTCTCCTTTACTAAGCCTTTGGAAGAAAGCATGAAAAAATTATTATTTATCACTTGCAAAACTCTGTTCCCCCTTTACCAAGCCGTTGGAAGGAAAACCGAATAAAAGATGACTTAGCCTTTTGTAAAACTCAGTTTCCCTTTATTGAGCCTTTGGAAGGAAGAATGAAAAGAAGATTATTTATCTCTTGCGAAATTCAGTTGCCCTTTCCTCAGCCTTTGGAAGGGAAACTGAATAAAAGATAACTTAGCTTTTGTAAAACTCACTTAACCTTTTCTAAGACTTTGGAATTAAGACTGAAAAGGAGATTATTTGTCCCTTGTGAAACTCAGTTCCCCTTTCCTAAGCCTTTGGAAAAAAGACTGAAAAAAAGATTATTCAGCTTTTGTGAAACTAAATTCCCCTTTACTAAGCCTTTGGAAGGAAAACCGAATGAAATATTATTTAGTATCTGTGAAGCTCACTTCCCCTGTACTAAGCCTTTGGAAGAAGACTGAAAAGAAGATTGTTTATCCCTTGTGAAACTCAGTTGCCCTTTACTAAGCCTTTAGGAAAAAGACTGAAAAGAAGATTATTTGTCCCTTGTGAAACTTCCCCTTTACAAAGACTTTGGAAGTAAGACTGAGGAAAAGATTATTTATCCCTTGTGAACCTCAGTTCACCTTTACTAAGCCTTTAGAAGGAAGACTGACAAGAAGGTTCTTTATCTTTTGTGAAACTCAGTTCCCCTTTACTAAGCCTTTGGAAGGAAGAATGAAAAGAAGATTATTTATCTCTTGCGAAATTCAGTTGCCCTTTCCTCAGCCTTTGAAAGGGAAACTGAATAAAAGATAACTTAGCTTTTGTAAAACTCACTTAACCTTTACTAAGACTTTGGAATTAAGACTGAAAAGGAGATTATTTGTCCCTTGTGAAACTCAGTTCCCCTTTCCTAAGCCTTTGGAAAAAAGACTGAAAAAAAGATTATTCAGCTTTTGTGAAACTAAATTCCCCTTTACTAAGCCTTTGGAAGGAAAACCGAATAAAATATTATTTAGTATCTGTGAAGCTCACTTCCCCTGTACTAAGCCTTTGGAAGGAAGACTGAAAAGAAGGTTATTTATCTTTTGTGAAACTCAGTTCCCCGCTACTAAGCCTTTGGAATCAAGACTGAAAAAAGGATTATTTATGACTTGCAAAACTCAATTCCTTTTTTTTTTTGTGAAATTAAATTCCACTTTACTACGCCTTTGGAAGAAAAACCGAATGAAATATTATTTAGTATCTGTGAAACTCACTTGCACTTTACTAAGACTTTGGAAGGAAGACTGACAAGAAGGTTATTTATCCCTTGTGAAACTCAGTTCACCTTTACTAAGACTTTGGAAGGAAGACTGAAAAGAAGATTGTTTATCCCTTGTGAAACTCAGTTGCCCTTTACTAAGCCTTTAGGAAAAAGACTGAAAAGAAGATTCTTTGTCCCTTGTGAAACATCCCTTTTACTAAGGATTTGGAAAAAAGACTGAAGAAAATATTATTTATCCCATGCGAAGCTCAATTCCCCTTTACTAAGCCTTTGGAAAAAGACTCAAAAAAAGATTGTTTATCCTTTGCGAATCTCAGTTGTCCTTTACTAAGCTTTTGGAAAGAAGACAGAAGAGAAGATTGTTTATCCCTTGTGATACTCAGTTCCCCTTTACTAAGCCTTTGGAAAAAAGACTGAAAAGAAGATTATTCAGCTTTTGTGAAACTAAATTCCCCTTTACTAAGCCTTTATAAGGAAAACCGAATAAAATATTATTTAGTATCTGTGAAGCTCGCTTCCCCTGTACTAAGCCTTTGGAAGGAAGACTGAAAAGAAGGTTATTTATCTTTTGTGAAACTCAGTTCCCCGCTACTAAGCCTTTGGAATCAAGACTGAAAAAAGGATTATTTATGACTTGCAAAACTCAATTCCTTTTTTTTTTGTGAAATTAAATTCCACTTTACTAAGCCTTTGGAAGAAAAACCGAATGAAATATTATTTAGTATCTGTGAAACTCACTTGCACTTTACTAAGACTTTGAAAGGAAGACTGACAAGAAGGTTATTTATCCCTTGTGAAACTCAGTTCACCTTTACTAAGACTTTGGAAGGAAAACTGAAACGAAGATTATTTATCCCTTGCGAAACTCAGTTCTCCTTTACTAAGCCTTTGGAAGAAAGCATGAAAAAATTATTATTTATCACTTGCAGAACTCTGTTCCCCCTTTACCAAGCCGTTGGAAGGAAAACCGAATAAAAGATGACTTAGCCTTTTGTAAAACTCAGTTTCCCTTTATTGAGCCTTTGGAAGGAAGAATGAAAAGAAGATTATTTATCTCTTGCGAAATTCAGTTGCCCTTTCCTCAGCCTTTGGAAGGGAAACTGAATAAAAGATAACTTAGCTTTTGTAAAACTCACTTAACCTTTACTAAGACTTTGGAATTAAGACTGAAAAGGAGATTATTTGTCTCTTGTGAAACTCAGTTCCCCTTTACTAAGCCTTTGGAAAAAAGACTGACAAGAAGGTTATTTATCCCTTACGAAACTCAGTTGCCCTTTCCTAAGCCTTTGGAAGGAAAACCGACTCAAAGATTATTTAGCCTCTGTGAAACTCACTTGCACTTTACTAAGACTTTGGAAGGAAGACTGACAAGAAGGTTATTTATCCCTTGTGAAACTCAGTTCACCTTTACTAAGACTTTGGAAGGAAAACTGAAACGAAGATTATTTATCCCTTGCGAAACTCAGTTCTCCTTTACTAAGCCTTTGGAAGAAAGCATGAAAAAATTATTATTTATCACTTGCAAAACTCTGTTCCCCCTTTACCAAGCCGTTGGAAGGAAAACCGAATAAAAGATGACTTAGCCTTTTGTAAAACTCAGTTTCCCTTTATTGAGCCTTTGGAAGGAAGAATGAAAAGAAGATTATTTATCTCTTGCGAAATTCAGTTGCCCTTTCCTCAGCCTTTGGAAGGGAACTGAATAAAAGATAACTTAGCTTTTGTAAAACTCACTTAACCTTTACTAAGACTTTGGAATTAAGACTGAAAAGGAGATTATTTGTCCCTTGTGAAACTCAGTTCCCCTTTCCTAAGCCTTTGGAAAAAAGACTGAAAAAAAGATTATTCAGCTTTTGTGAAACTAAATTCCCCATTACTAAGCCTTTGGAAGGAAAACCGAATGAAATATTATTTAGTATCTGTGAAGCTCACTTCCCCTGTACTAAGCCTTTGGAAGGAAGACTGAAAAGAAGATTGTTTATCCCTTGTGAAACTCAGTTGTCCTTTACTAAGCCTTTAGGAAAAAGACTGAAAAGAAGATTATTTGTCCCTTGTGAAACTTCCCCTTTACAAAGACTTTGGAAATAAGACTGAGGAAAAGATTATTTATCCCTTGTGAAACTCAGTTCACCTTTACTAAGACTTTGGAAGGAAAACTGAAACGAAGATTATTTATCCCTTGCGAAACTCAGTTCTCCTTTACTAAGCCTTTGGAAGAAAGCATGAAAAAATTATTATTTATCACTTGCAAAACTCTGTTCCCCCTTTACCAAGCCGTTGGAAGGAAAACCGAATAAAAGATGACAGCCTTTTGTAAAACTCAGTTTCCCTTTATTGAGCCTTTGGAAGGAAGAATGAAAAGAAAATTATTTATCTCTTGCGAAATTCAGTTGCCCTTTCCTCAGCCTTTGGAAGGGAAACTGAATAAAAGATAACTTAGCTTTTGTAAAACTCACTTAACCTTTACTAAGACTTTGGAATTAAGACTGAAAAGGAGATTATTTGTCCCTTGTGAAACTCAGTTCAACTTTACTAAGCCTTTGGAAAAAAGACTGACAAGAAGGTTATTTATCCCTTGCGAAACTCAGTTGCCCTTTCCTAAGCCTTTGGAAGGAAAACCGAATCAAAGATTATTTAGCCTCTGTGAAACTCACTTGCACTTTACTAAGACTTTGGAAGGAAGACTGACAAGAAGGTTATTTATCCCTTGTGAAACTCAGTTCACCTTTACTAAGACTTTGGAAGGAAAACTGAAACGAAGATTATTTATCCCTTGCGAAACTCAGTTCACCTTTACTAAGCCTTTAGAAGGAAGACTGACAAGAAGGTTCTTTATCTTTTGTGAAACTCAGTTCCCCTTTACTAAGCCTTTGGAAGGAAGAATGAAAAGAAGATTATTTATCTCTTGCGAAATTCAGTTGCCCTTTCCTCAGCCTTTGAAAGGAAAACTGAATAAAAGATAACTTAGCTTTTGTAAAACTCACTTAACCTTTACTAAGACTTTGGAATTAAGACTGAAAAGGAGATTATTTGTCCCTTGTGAAACTCAGTTCCCCTTTACTAAGCCTTTGGAAAAAAGACTGACAAGAAGGTTATTTATCCCTTGCGAAACTCAGTTGCCCTTTCCTAAGCCTTTGGAAGGAAAACCGAATCAAAGATTATTTAGCCTCTGTGAAACTCACTTGCACTTTACTAAGACTTTGGAAGGAAGACTGACAAGAAGGTTATTTATCCCTTGTGAAACTCAGTTCACCTTTACTAAGACTTTGGAAGGAAAACTGAAACGAAGATTATTTATCCCTTGCGAAACTCAGTTCTCCTTTACTAAGCCTTTGGAAGAAAGCATGAAAAAATTATTATTTATCACTTGCAAAACTCTGTTCCCCCTTTACCAAGCCGTTGGAAGGAAAACCGAATAAAAGATGACTTAGCCTTTTGTAAAACTCAGTTTCCCTTTATTGAGCCTTTGGAAGGAAGAATGAAAAGAAGATTATTTATCTCTTGCGAAATTCAGTTGCCCTTTCCTCAGCCTTTGGAAGGGAAACTGAATAAAAGATAACTTAGCTTTTGTAAAACTCACTTAACCTTTACTAAGACTTTGGAATTAAGACTGAAAAGGAGATTATTTGTCCCTTGTGAAACTCAGTTCCCCTTTCCTAAGCCTTTGGAAAAAAGACTTAAAAAAAGATTATTCAGCTTTTGTGAAACTAAATTCCCCTTTACTAAGCCTTTGGAAGGAAAACCGAATGAAATATTATTTAGTATCTGTGAAGCTCACTTCCCCTGTACTAAGCCTTTGGAAGGAAGACTGAAAAGAAGATTGTTTATCCCTTGTGAAACTCAGTTGTCCTTTACTAAGCCTTTAGGAAAAAGACTGAAAAGAAGATTATTTGTCCCTTGTGAAACTTCCCCTTTACAAAGACTTTGGAAATAAGACTGAGGAAAAGATTATTTATCCCTTGTGAAACTCAGTTCACCTTTACTAAGACTTTGGAAGGAAAACTGAAACGAAGATTATTTATCCCTTGCGAAACTCAGTTCTCCTTTACTAAGCCTTTGGAAGAAAGCATGAAAAAATTATTATTTATCACTTGCAAAACTCTGTTCCCCTTTACTAAGACTTTGGAAGGAAGACTGACAAGAAGGTTATTTATCCCTTGTGAAACTCAGTTCACCTTTACTAAGACTTTGGAAGGAAAACTGAAACGAAGATTATTTATCCCTTGCGAAACTCAGTTCTCCTTTACTAAGCCTTTGGAAGAAAGCATGAAAAAATTATTATTTATCACTTGCAAAACTCTGTTCCCCCTTTACCAAGCCGTTGGAAGGAAAACCGAATAAAAGATGACTTAGCCTTTTGTAAAACTCAGTTTCCCTTTATTGAGCCTTTGGGAGGAAGAATGAAAAGAAGATTATTTATCTCTTGCGAAATTCAGTTGCCCTTTCCTCAGCCTTTGGAAGGGAAACTGAATAAAAGATAACTTAGCTTTTGTAAAACTCACTTAACCTTTACTAAGACTTTGGAATTAAGACTGAAAAGGACATTATTTGTCCCTTGTGAAACTCAGTTCCCCTTTCCTAAGCCTTTGGAAAAAAGACTGAAAAAAAGATTATTCAGCTTTTGTGAAAATAAATTATCCTTTACTAAGCCTTTGGAAGGAAGACTGAAAAGAAGATTGTTTATCCCTTGTGAAACTCAGTTGCACTTTACTAAGCCTTTAGGAAAAATAATGAAAAGAAGATTATTTGTCCCTTGTGAAACTTCCCCTTTACAAAGACTTTGGAAATAAGACTGAGGAAAAGATTATTTATCCCTTGTGAAACTCAGTTCACCTTTACTAAGCCTTTGGAAGGAAGACTGACAAGAAGGTTCTTTATCTTTTGTGAAACTCAGTTCCCCTTTACTAAGCCTTTGGAAGGAAGAATGAAAAGAAGATTATTTATCTCTTGCGAAATTCAGTTGCCCTTTCCTCAGCCTTTGGAAGGGAAACTGAATAAAAGATAACTTAGCTTTTGTAAAACTCACTTAACCTTTACTAAGACTTTGGAATTAAGACTGAAAAGGAGATTATTTGTCCCTTGTGAAACTCAGTTCCCCTTTACTAAGCCTTTGGAAAAAAGACTGAAAAAAAGATTCTTTGTCCCTTGTGAAACTCAGTTGTCCTTTACTAAGCTTTTGGAAAGAAGACAGAAGAGAAGATTATTTATCCCTTGCGAAGCTCAGTTCCCCTTTACTAAGCCTATGGAAAAAAGACTCAAAAAAAGATTATTCAGCTTTTGTGAAACTAAATTCCCCTTTACTAAGCCTTTGGAAGGAAAACCGAATAAAATATTATTTAGTATCTGTGAAGCTCACTTCCCCTGTACTAAGCCTTTGGAAGGAAGACTGAAAAGAAGGTTATTTATCTTTTGTGAAACTCAGTTCCCCGCTACTAAGCCTTTGGAATCAAGACTGAAAAAAGGATTATTTATGACTTGCAAAACTCAATTCCTTTTTTTTTTGTGAAATTAAATTCCACTTTACTAAGCCTTTGGAAGAAAAACCGAATGAAATATTATTTAGTATCTGTGAAACTCACTTGCACTTTACTAAGACTTTGAAAGGAAGACTGACAAGAAGGTTATTTATCCCTTGTGAAACTCAGTTCACCTTTACTAAGACTTTGGAAGGAAAACTGAAACGAAGATTATTCATCCCTTGCGAAACTCAGTTCTCCTTTACTAAGCCTTTGGAAGAAAGCATGAAAAAATTATTATTTATCACTTGCAAAACTCTGTTCCCCCTTTACCAAGCCGTTGGAAGGAAAACCGAATAAAAGATGACTTAGCCTTTTGTAAAACTCAGTTTCCCTTTATTGAGCCTTTGGAAGGAAGAATGAAAAGAAGATTATTTATCTCTTGCGAAATTCAGTTGCCCTTTCCTCAGCCTTTGGAAGGGAAACTGAATAAAAGATAACTTAGCTTTTGTAAAACTCACTTAACCTTTACTAAGACTTTGGAATTAAGACTGAAAAGGACATTATTTGTCCCTTGTGAAACTCAGTTCCCCTTTACTAAGCCTTTGGAAAAAAGACTGACAAGAAGGTTATTTATCCCTTACGAAACTCAGTTGCCCTTTCCTAAGCCTTTGGAAGGAAAACCGAATCAAAGATTATTTAGTATCTGTGAAGCTCACTTCCCCTGTACTAAGCCTTTGGAAGCAAGACTGAAAAGAAGATTGTTTATCCCTTGTGAAACTCAGTTGCCCTTTACTAAGCCTTTAGGAAAAAGACTGAAAAGAAGATTCTTTGTCCCTTGTGAAACTTCCCTTTTACTAAGGATTTGGAAAAAAGACTGAAGAAAATATTATTTATCCCATGCGAAGCTCAATTCCCCTTTACTAAGCCTTTGGAAAAAGACTCAAAAAAAGATTGTTTATCCCTTGCGAATCTCAGTTGTCCTTTACTAAGCTTTTGGAAAGAAGACAGAAGAGAAGATTATTTATCCCTTGCGAAGCTCAGTTCTCCTTTACTAAGCCTTTGGAAGAAAGCATGAAAAAATTATTATTTATCACTTGCAAAACTCTGTTCCACCTTTACCAAGCCGTTGGAAGGAAAACCGAATAAAAGATGACTTAGCCTTTTGTAAAACTCAGTTTCCCTTTATTGAGCCTTTGGAAGGAAGAATGAAAAGAAGATTATTTATCTCTTGCGAAATTCAGTTCCCCGCTACTAAGCCTTTGGAATCAAGACTGAAAAAAGGATTATTTATGACTTGCAAAACTCAATTCCTTTTTTTTTTGTGAAATTAAATTCCACCTTACTAAGCCTTTGGAAGAAAAACCGAATGAAATATTATTTAGTATCTGTGAAACTCACTTGCACTTTACTAAGACTTTGAAAGGAAGACTGACAAGAAGGTTATTTATCCCTTGTGAAACTCAGTTCACCTTTACTAAGACTTTGGAAGGAAAACTGAAACGAAGATTATTTATCCCTTGCGAAACTCAGTTCTCCTTTACTAAGCCTTTGGAAGAAAGCATGAAAAAATTATTATTTATCACTTGCAAAACTCTGTTCCCCCTTTACCAAGCCGTTGGAAGGAAAACCGAATAAAAGATGACTTAGCCTTTTGTAAAACTCAGTTTCCCTTTATTGAGCCTTTGGAAGGAAGAATGAAAAGAAGATTATTTATCTCTTGCGAAATTCAGTTGCCCTTTCCTCAGCCTTTGGAAGGGAAACTGAATAAAAGATAACTTAGCTTTTGTAAAACTCACTTAACCTTTACTAAGACTTTGGAATTAAGACTGAAAAGGAGATTATTTGTCCCTTGTGAAACTCAGTTCCCCTTTACTAAGCCTTTGGAAAAAAGACTGACAAGAAGGTTATTTATCCCTTACGAAACTCAGTTGCCCTTTCCTAAGCCTTTGGAAGGAAAACCGAATCAAAGATTATTTAGCCTCTGTGAAACTCACTTGCACTTTACTAAGACTTTGGAAGGAAGACTGACAAGAAGGTTATTTATCTCTTGTGAAACTCAGTTCACCTTTACTAAGGCTTTGGAAGGAAAACTGAAACGAAGATTATTTATCCCTTGCGAAACTCAGTTCTCCTTTACTAAGCCTTTGGAAGAAAGCATGAAAAAATTATTATTTATCACTTGCAAAACTCTGTTCCCCCTTTACCAAGCCGTTGGAAGGAAAACCGAATAAAAGATGACTTAGCCTTTTGTAAAACTCAGTTTCCCTTTATTGAGCCTTTGGAAGGAAGAATGAAAAGAAGATTATTTATCTCTTGCGAAATTCAGTTGCCCTTTCCTCAGCCTTTGGAAGGGAAACTGAATAAAAGATAACTTAGCTTTTGTAAAACTCACTTAACCTTTACTAAGACTTTGGAATTAAGACTGAAAAGGAGATTATTTGTCCCTTGTGAAACTCAGTTCCCCTTTCCTAAGCCTTTGGAAAAAAGACTGAAAAAAAGATTATTCAGCTTTTGTGAAACTAAATTCCCCTTTACTAAGCCTTTGGAAGGAAAACCGAATGAAATATTATTTAGTATCTGTGAAGCTCACTTCCCCTGTACTAAGCCTTTGGAAGGAAGACTGAAAAGAAGATTGTTTATCCCTTGTGAAACTCAGTTGTCCTTTACTAAGCCTTTAGGAAAAAGACTGAAAAGAAGATTATTTGTCCCTTGGGAAACTTCCCCTTTACAAAGACTTTGGAAATAAGACTGAGGAAAAGATTATTTATCCCTTGTGAAACTCAGTTCACCTTTACTAAGACTTTGGAAGGAAAACTGAAACGAAGATTATTTATCCCTTGCGAAACTCAGTGCTCCTTTACTAAGCCTTTGGAAGAAAGCATGAAAAAATTATTATTTATCACTTGCAAAACTCTGTTCCCCCTTTACCAAGCCGTTGGAAGGAAAACCGAATAAAAGATGACAGCCTTTTGTAAAACTCAGTTTCCCTTTATTGAGCCTTTGGAAGGAAGAATGAAAAGAAAATTATTTATCTCTTGCGAAATTCAGTTGCCCTTTCCTCAGCCTTTGGAAGGGAAACTGAATAAAAGATAACTTAGCTTTTGTAAAACTCACTTAACCTTTACTAAGACTTTGGAATTAAGACTGAAAAGGAGATTATTTGTCCCTTGTGAAACTCAGTTCAACTTTACTAAGCCTTTGGAAAAAAGACTGACAAGAAGGTTATTTATCCCTTGCGAAACTCAGTTGCCCTTTCCTAAGCCTTTGGAAGGAAAACCGAATCAAAGATTATTTAGCCTCTGTGAAACTCACTTGCACTTTACTAAGACTTTGGAAGGAAGACTGACAAGAAGGTTATTTATCCCTTGTGAAACTCAGTTCACCTTTACTAAGACTTTGGAAGGAAAACTGAAACGAAGATTATTTATCCCTTGCGAAACTCAGTTCTCCTTTACTAAGCCTTTGGAAGAAAGCATGAAAAAATTATTATTTATCACTTGCAAAACTCTGTTCCCCCTTTACCAAGCCGTTGGAAGGAAAACCGAATAAAAGATGACTTAGCCTTTTGTAAAACTCAGTTTCCCTTTATTGAGCCTTTGGAAGGAAGAATGAAAAGAAGATTGTTTATCTCTTGCGAAATTCAGTTGCCCTTTCCTCAGCCTTTGGAAGGGAAACTGAATAAAAGATAACTTAGCTTTTGTAAAACTCACTTAACCTTTACTAAGACTTTGGAATTAAGACTGAAAAGGAGATTATTTGTCCCTTGTGAAACTCAGTTCCCCTTTACTAAGCCTTTGGAAAAAAGACTGACAAGAAGGTTATTTATCCCTTACGAAACTCAGTTGCCCTTTCCTAAGCCTTTGGAAGGAAAACCGAATCAAAGATTATTTAGTATCTGTGAAGCTCACTTCCCCTGTACTAAGCCTTTGGAAGGAAGACTGAAAAGAAGATTGTTTATCCCTTGTGAAACTCAGTTGCCCTTTACTAAGCCTTTAGGAAAAAGACTGAAAAGAAGATTCTTTGTCCCTTGTGAAACTTCCCTTTTACTAAGGATTTGGAAAAAAGACTGAAGAAAATATTATTTATCCCATGCGAAGCTCAATTCCCCTTTACTAAGCCTTTGGAAAAAGACTCAAAAAAAGATTGTTTATCCCTTGCGAATCTCAGTTGTCCTTTACTAAGCTTTTGGAAAGAAGACAGAAGAGAAGATTATTTATCCCTTGCGAAGCTCAGTTCTCCTTTACTAAGCCTTTGGAAGAAAGCATGAAAAAATTATTATTTATCACTTGCAAAACTCTGTTCCACCTTTACCAAGCCGTTGGAAGGAAAACCGAATAAAAGATGACTTAGCCTTTTGTAAAACTCAGTTTCCCTTTATTGAGCCTTTGGAAGGAAGAATGAAAAGAAGATTATTTATCTCTTGCGAAATTCAGTTCCCCGCTACTAAGCCTTTGGAATCAAGACTGAAAAAAGGATTATTTATGACTTGCAAAACTCAATTCCTTTTTTTTTTGTGAAATTAAATTCCACCTTACTAAGCCTTTGGAAGAAAAACCGAATGAAATATTATTTAGTATCTGTGAAACTCACTTGCACTTTACTAAGACTTTGAAAGGAAGACTGACAAGAAGGTTATTTATCCCTTGTGAAACTCAGTTCACCTTTACTAAGACTTTGGAAGGAAAACTGAAACGAAGATTATTTATCCCTTGCGAAACTCAGTTCTCCTTTACTAAGCCTTTGGAAGAAAGCATGAAAAAATTATTATTTATCACTTGCAAAACTCTGTTCCCCCTTTACCAAGCCGTTGGAAGGAAAACCGAATAAAAGATGACTTAGCCTTTTGTAAAACTCAGTTTCCCTTTATTGAGCCTTTGGAAGGAAGAATGAAAAGAAGATTATTTATCTCTTGCGAAATTCAGTTGCCCTTTCCTCAGCCTTTGGAAGGGAAACTGAATAAAAGATAACTTAGCTTTTGTAAAACTCACTTAACCTTTACTAAGACTTTGGAATTAAGACTGAAAAGGAGATTATTTGTCCCTTGTGAAACTCAGTTCCCCTTTACTAAGCCTTTGGAAAAAAGACTGACAAGAAGGTTATTTATCCCTTACGAAACTCAGTTGCCCTTTCCTAAGCCTTTGGAAGGAAAACCGAATCAAAGATTATTTAGCCTCTGTGAAACTCACTTGCACTTTACTAAGACTTTGGAAGGAAGACTGACAAGAAGGTTATTTATCCCTTGTGAAACTCAGTTCACCTTTACTAAGGCTTTGGAAGGAAAACTGAAACGAAGATTATTTATCCCTTGCGAAACTCAGTTCTCCTTTACTAAGAATTTGGAAGAAAGCATGAAAAAATTATTATTTATCACTTGCAAAACTCTGTTCCCCCTTTACCAAGCCGTTGGAAGGAAAACCGAATAAAAGATGACTTAGCCTTTTGTAAAACTCAGTTTCCCTTTATTGAGCCTTTGGAAGGAAGAATGAAAAGAAGATTATTT
This sequence comes from Xylota segnis, assembly GCA_963583995.1. Classification (NCBI taxonomy): domain Eukaryota; kingdom Metazoa; phylum Arthropoda; class Insecta; order Diptera; family Syrphidae; genus Xylota; species Xylota segnis. Next base: position 89,840,837 of record OY757236.1, on the reverse strand, counting down.
ATCTCTTGCGAAATTCAGTTGCCCTTTCCTCAGCCTTTGGAAGGGAAACTGAATAAAAGATAACTTAGCTTTTGTAAAACTCACTTAACCTTTACTAAGACTTTGGAATTAAGACTGAAAAGGAGATTATTTGTCCCTTGTGAAACTCAGTTCCCCTTTCCTAAGCCTTTGGAAAAAAGACTGAAAAAAAGATTATTCAGCTTTTGTGAAACTAAATTCCCCTTTACTAAGCCTTTGGAAGGAAAACCGAATGAAATATTATTTAGTATCTGTGAAGCTCACTTCCCCTGTACTAAGCCTTTGGAAGGAAGACTGAAAAGAAGATTGTTTATCCCTTGTGAAACTCAGTTGTCCTTTACTAAGCCTTTAGGAAAAAGACTGAAAAGAAGATTATTTGTCCCTTGGGAAACTTCCCCTTTACAAAGACTTTGGAAATAAGACTGAGGAAAAGATTATTTATCCCTTGTGAAACTCAGTTCACCTTTACTAAGACTTTGGAAGGAAAACTGAAACGAAGATTATTTATCCCTTGCGAAACTCAGTGCTCCTTTACTAAGCCTTTGGAAGAAAGCATGAAAAAATTATTATTTATCACTTGCAAAACTCTGTTCCCCCTTTACCAAGCCGTTGGAAGGAAAACCGAATAAAAGATGACAGCCTTTTGTAAAACTCAGTTTCCCTTTATTGAGCCTTTGGAAGGAAGAATGAAAAGAAAATTATTTATCTCTTGCGAAATTCAGTTGCCCTTTCCTCAGCCTTTGGAAGGGAAACTGAATAAAAGATAACTTAGCTTTTGTAAAACTCACTTAACCTTTACTAAGACTTTGGAATTAAGACTGAAAAGGAGATTATTTGTCCCTTGTGAAACTCAGTTCAACTTTACTAAGCCTTTGGAAAAAAGACTGACAAGAAGGTTATTTATCCCTTGCGAAACTCAGTTGCCCTTTCCTAAGCCTTTGGAAGGAAAACCGAATCAAAGATTATTTAGCCTCTGTGAAACTCACTTGCACTTTACTAAGACTTTGGAAGGAAGACTGACAAGAAGGTTATTTATCCCTTGTGAAACTCAGTTCACCTTTACTAAGACTTTGGAAGGAAAACTGAAACGAAGATTATTTATCCCTTGCGAAACTCAGTTCTCCTTTACTAAGCCTTTGGAAGAAAGCATGAAAAAATTATTATTTATCACTTGCAAAACTCTGTTCCCCCTTTACCAAGCCGTTGGAAGGAAAACCGAATAAAAGATGACTTAGCCTTTTGTAAAACTCAGTTTCCCTTTATTGAGCCTTTGGAAGGAAGAATGAAAAGAAGATTATTTATCTCTTGCGAAATTCAGTTGCCCTTTCCTCAGCCTTTGGAAGGGAAACTGAATAAAAGATAACTTAGCTTTTGTAAAACTCACTTAACCTTTACTAAGACTTTGGAATTAAGACTGAAAAGGAGATTATTTGTCCCTTGTGAAACTCAGTTCCCCTTTCCTAAGCCTTTGGAAAAAAGACTGAAAAAAAGATTATTCAGCTTTTGTGAAACTAAATTCCCCTTTACTAAGCCTTTGGAAGGAAAACCGAATGAAATATTATTTAGTATCTGTGAAGCTCACTTCCCCTGTACTAAGCCTTTGGAAGGAAGACTGAAAAGAAGATTGTTTATCCCTTGTGAAACTCAGTTGCCCTTTACTAAGCCTTTAGGAAAAAGACTGAAAAGAAGATTATTTGTCCCTTGTGAAACTTCCCCTTTACAAAGACTTTGGAAATAAGACTGAGGAAAAGATTATTTATCCCTTGTGAAACTCAGTTCACCTTTACTAAGCCTTTAGAAGGAAGACTGACAAGAAGGTTCTTTATCTTTTGTGAAACTCAGTTCCCCTTTACTAAGCCTTTGGAAGGAAGAATGAAAAGAAGATTATTTATCTCTTGCGAAATTCAGTTGCCCTTTCCTCAGCCTTTGGAAGGGAAACTGAATAAAAGATAACTTAGCTTTTGTAAAACTCACTTAACCTTTACTAAGACTTTGGAATTAAGACTGAAAAGGAGATTATTTGTCCCTTGTGAAACTCAGTTCCCCTTTACTAAGCCTTTGGAAAAAAGACTGACAAGAAGGTTATTTATCCCTTGCGAAACTCAGTTGCCCTTTCCTAAGCCTTTGGAAGGAAAACCGAATCAAAGATTATTAAGCCTCTGTGAAACTCACTTGCACTTTACTAAGACTTTGGAAGGAAGACTGACAAGAAGGTTATTTATCCCTTGTGAAACTCAGTTCACCTTTACTAAGACTTTGGAAGGAAAACTGAAACGAAGATTATTTATCCCTTGCGAAACTCAGTTCTCCTTTACTAAGCCTTTGGAAGAAAGCATGAAAAAATTATTATTTATCACTTGCAAAACTCTGTTCCCCCTTTACCAAGCCGTTGGAAGGAAAACCGAATAAAAGATGACTTAGCCTTTTGTAAAACTCAGTTTCCCTTTATTGAGCCTTTGGAAGGAAGAATGAAAAGAAGATTATTTATCTCTTGCGAAATTCAGTTGCCCTTTCCTCAGCCTTTGGAAGGGAAACTGAATAAAAGATAACTTAGCTTTTGTAAAACTCACTTAACCTTTACTAAGACTTTGGAATTAAGACTGAAAAGGAGATTATTTGTCCCTTGTGAAACTCAGTTCCCCTTTCCTAAGCCTTTGGAAAAAAGACTGAAAAAAAAATTATTCAGCTTTTGTGAAACTAAATTCCCCTTTACTAAGCCTTTGGAAGGAAAACCGAATGAAATATTATTTAGTATCTGTGAAGCTCACTTCCCCTGTACTAAGCCTTTGGAAGGAAGACTGAAAAGAAGATTGTTTATCCCTTGTGAAACTCAGTTGTCCTTTACTAAGCCTTTAGGAAAAAGACTGAAAAGAAGATTATTTGTCCCTTGTGAAACTTCCCCTTTACAAAGACTTTGGAAATAAGACTGAGGAAAAGATTATTTATCCCTTGTGAAACTTAGTTCACCTTTACTAAGACTTTGGAAGGAAAACTGAAACGAAGATTATTTATCCCTTGCGAAACTCAGTTCTCCTTTACTAAGCCTTTGGAAGAAAGCATGAAAAAATTATTATTTATCACTTGCAAAACTCTGTTCCCCCTTTACCAAGCCGTTGGAAGGAAAACCGAATAAAAGATGACAGCCTTTTGTAAAACTCATTTTCCCTTTATTGAGCCTTTGGAAGGAAGAATGAAAAGAAGATTATTTATCTCTTGCGAAATTCAGTTGCCCTTTCCTCAGCCTTTGGAAGGGAAACTGAATAAAAGATAACTTAGCTTTTGTAAAACTCACTTAACCTTTACTAAGACTTTGGAATTAAGACTGAAAAGGAGATTATTTGTCCCTTGTGAAACTCAGTTCCCCTTTCCTAAGCCTTTGGAAAAAAGACTGAAAAAAAAATTATTCAGCTTTTGTGAAACTAAATTCCCCTTTACTAAGCCTTTGGAAGGAAAACCGAATGAAATATTATTTAGTATCTGTGAAGCTCACTTCCCCTGTACTAAGCCTTTGGAAGGAAGACTGAAAAGAAGATTGTTTATCCCTTGTGAAACTCAGTTGTCCTTTACTAAGCCTTTAGGAAAAAGACTGAAAAGAAGATTATTTGTCCCTTGTGAAACTTCCCCTTTACAAAGACTTTGGAAATAAGACTGAGGAAAAGATTATTTATCCCTTGTGAAACTTAGTTCACCTTTACTAAGACTTTGGAAGGAAAACTGAAACGAAGATTATTTATCCCTTGCGAAACTCAGTTCTCCTTTACTAAGCCTTTGGAAGAAAGCATGAAAAAATTATTATTTATCACTTGCAAAACTCTGTTCCCCCTTTACCAAGCCGTTGGAAGGAAAACCGAATAAAAGATGACAGCCTTTTGTAAAACTCATTTTCCCTTTATTGAGCCTTTGGAAGGAAGAATGAAAAGAAGATTATTTATCTCTTGCGAAATTCAGTTGCCCTTTCCTCAGCCTTTGGAAGGGAAACTGAATAAAAGATAACTTAGCTTTTGTAAAACTCACTTAACCTTTACTAAGACTTTGGAATTAAAACTGAAAAGGAGATTATTTGTCCCTTGTGAAACTCAGTTCCCCTTTACTAAGCCTTTGGAAAAAAGACTGACAAGAAGGTTATTTATCCCTTGCGAAACTCAGTTGCCCTTTCCTAAGCCTTTGGAAGGAAAACTGAAACGAAGATTATTTATCCCTTGCGAAACTCAGTTCTCCTTTACTAAGCCTTTGGAAGAAAACCGAATAAAAGATGACTTAGCCTTTTGTAAAACTCAGTTTCCCTTTATTGAGCCTTTGGAAGGAAGACTGAAAAGAAGCTTATTTATCTCTTGCGAAATTCAGTTGCCCTTTCCTCAGCCTTTGGAAGGGAAACTGAATAAAAGATAACTTAGCTTTTGTAAAACTCACTTAACCTTTACTAAGACTTTGGTATTAAGACTGAAAAGGAGCCTTTGGAAGGAAAACCGAATGAAATATTATTTAGTATCTGTGAAGCTCACTTCCCCTGTACTAAGCCTTTGGAAGAAGACTGAAAAGAAGATTGTTTATCCCTTGTGAAACTCAGTTGCCCTTTACTAAGCCTTTAGGAAAAAGACTGAAAAGAAAATTATTTGTCCCTTGTGAAACTTCCCCTTTACAAAGACTTTGGAAGTAAGACTGAGGAAAAGATTATTTATCCCTTGTGAACCTCAGTTCACCTTTACTAAGCCTTTTGAAGGAAGACTGACAAGAAGGTTCTTTATCTTTTGTGAAACTCAGTTCCCCTTTACTAAGCCTTTGGAAGGAAGAATGAAAAGAAGATTATTTATCTCTTGCGAAATTCAGTTGCCCTTTCCTCAGCCTTTGAAAGGGAAACTGAATAAAAGATAACTTAGCTTTTGTAAAACTCACTTAACCTTTACTAAGACTTTGGAATTAAGACTGAAAAGGAGATTATTTGTCCCTTGTGAAACTCAGTTCCCCTTTACTAAGCCTTTGGAAAAAAGACTGAAAAAAAGATTATTCAGCTTTTGTGAAACTAAATTCCCCTTTACTAAGCCTTTGGAAGGAAAACCGAATGAAATATTATTTAGTATCTGTGAAGCTCACTTCCCCTGTACTAAGCCTTTGGAAGGAAGACTGAAAAGAAGATTGTTTATCCCTTGTGAAACTCAGTTGCCCTTTACTAAGCCTTTAGGAAAAAGACTGAAAAGAAGATTCTTTGTCCCTTGTGAAACATCCCTTTTACTAAGGATTTGGAAAAAAGACTGAAGAAAATATTATTTATCCCATGCGAAGCTCAATTCCCCTTTACTAAGCCTTTGGAAAAAGACTCAAAAAAAGATTGTTTATCCTTTGCGAATCTCAGTTGTCCTTTACTAAGCTTTTGGAAAGAAGACAGAAGAGAAGATTATTTATCCCTTGCGAAACTCAGTTCCCCTTTACTAAGCCTATGGAAAAAAGACTCAAAAAAAAATTATTCAGCTTTTGTGAAACTAAATTCCCCTTTACTAAGCCTTTGGAAGGAAAACCGAATAAAATATTATTTAGTATCTGTGAAGCTCACTTCCCCTGTACTAAGCCTTTGGAAGGAAGACTGAAAAGAAGGTTATTTATCTTTTGTGAAACTCAGTTCCCCGCTACTAAGCCTTTGGAATCAAGACTGAAAAAAGGATTATTTATGACTTGCAAAACTCAATTCCTTTTTTTTTTGTGAAATTAAATTCCACTTTACTACGCCTTTGGAAGAAAAACCGAATGAAATATTATTTAGTATCTGTGAAACTCACTTGCACTTTACTAAGACTTTGGAAGGAAGACTGACAAGAAGGTTATTTATCCCTTGTGAAACTCAGTTCACCTTTACTAAGACTTTGGAAGGAAAACTGAAACGAAGCTTTTGGAAGAAAGACTGAAAAAAGTATTATTTATCGCTTGCAAAACTCAGTTCCCCCTTTACCAAGCCGTTGGAAGGAAAACCGAATGAAATATTATTTAGTATCTGTGAAACTCACTTGCACTTTACTAAGACTTTGGAAGGAAGACTGAAAAGAAGATTGTTTATCCCTTGCGAAACTCAGTTCCCCCTTTACCAAGCCGTTGGAAGGAAAACCGAATAAAAGATGACTTAGCCTTTTGTAAAACTCAGTTTCCCTTTACTAAGCCTTTGAAAGAAAGACTGAAAAGAAGACTATTTATCCCCTGCGAAACTCAGTTCACCTTTACTAAGACTTTGGAAGGAAGACTGACAAGAAGGTTATTTATCCCTTGTGAAACTCAGTTCACCTTTACTAAGACTTTGGAAGGAAAACTGAAACGAAGCTTTTGGAAGAAAGACTGAAAAAAGTATTATTTATCGCTTGCAAAACTCAGTTCCCCCTTTACCAAGCCGTTGGAAGGAAAACCGAATAAAAGATGACTTAGTCTTTTGTAAAACTCAGTTTCCTTTACTAAGACTTTGGAAGGAAGACTGAAAAGAAGATTATTTATCCCTTGCGAAACTCAGTTGCCCTTTCCTAAGCCTTTGGAAGGAAAACCGAATAAAAGATTATTTAGCCTCTGTGAAACTCACTTGCACTTTACTAAGACTTTGGAAGGAAGACTGAAACGAAGATTATTTATCCCTTGCGAAACTCAGTTCTCCTTTACTAAGCCTTTGGAAGAAAGCATGAAAAAATTATTATTTATCACTTGCAAAACTCTGTTCCCCCTTTACCAAGCCGTTGGAAGGAAAACCGAATAAAAGATGACTTAGCCTTTTGTAAAACTCAGTTTCCCTTTATTGAGCCTTTGGAAAGAAGAATGAAAAGAAGATTATTTATCTCTTGCGAAATTCAGTTGCCCTTTCCTCAGCCTTTGGAAGGGAAACTGAATAAAAGATAACTTAGCTTTTGTAAAACTCACTTAACCTTTACTAAGACTTTGGAATTAAGACTGAAAAAGAGATTATTTGTCCCTTGTGAAACTCAGTTCCCCTTTACTAAGCCTTTGGAAAAAAGACTGACAAGAAGGTTATTTATCCCTTGCGAAACTCAGTTCTCCTTTACTAAGCCTTTGGAAGAAAGCATGAAAAAATTATTATTTATCACTTGCAAAACTCTGTTCCCCCTTTACCAAGCCGTTGGAAGGAAAACCGAATAAAAGATGACTTAGCCTTTTGTAAAACTCAGTTTCCCTTTATTGAGCCTTTGGAAAGAAGAATGAAAAGAAGATTATTTATCTCTTGCGAAATTCAGTTGCCCTTTCCTCAGCCTTTGAAAGGGAAACTGAATAAAAGATAACTTAGCTTTTGTAAAACTCACTTAACCTTTACTAAGACTTTGGAATTAAGACTGAAAAGGAGATTATTTGTCCCTTGTGAAACTCAGTTCCCCTTTACTAAGCCTTTGGAAAAAAGACTGAAAAAAAGATTATTCAGCTTTTGTGAAACTAAATTCCCCTTTACTAAGCCTTTGGAAGGAAAACCGAATGAAATATTATTTAGTATCTGTGAAGCTCACTTCCCCTGTACTAAGCCTTTGGAAGGAAGACTGAAAAGAAGATTGTTTATCCCTTGTGAAACTCAGTTGCCCTTTACTAAGCCTTTAGGAAAAAGACTGAAAAGATGATTCTTTGTCCCTTGTGAAACATCCCTTTTACTAAGGATTTGGAAAAAAGACTGAAGAAAATATTATTTATCCCATGCGAAGCTCAGTTCCCCTTTACTAAGCCTATGGAAAAAAGACTCAAAAAAAGATTATTCAGCTTTTGTGAAACTAAATTCCCCTTTACTAAGCCTTTGGAAGGAAAACCGAATAAAATATTATTTAGTATCTGTGAAGCTCACTTCCCCTGTACTAAGCCTTTGGAAGGAAGACTGAAAAGAAGGTTATTTATCTTTTGTGAAACTCAGTTCCCCGCTACTAAGCCTTTGGAATCAAGACTGAAAAAAGGATTATTTATGACTTGCAAAACTCAATTCCTTTTTTTTTTGTGAAATTAAATTCCACTTTACTACGCCTTTGGAAGAAAAACCGAATGAAATATTATTTAGTATCTGTGAAACTCACTTGCACTTTACTAAGACTTTGGAAGGAAGACTGACAAGAAGGTTATTTATCCCTTGTGAAACTCAGTTCACCTTTACTAAGACTTTGGAAGGAAAACTGAAACGAAGCTTTTGGAAGAAAGACTGAAAAAAGTATTATTTATCGCTTGCAAAACTCAGTTCCCCCTTTACCAAGCCGTTGGAAGGAAAACCGAATGAAATATTATTTAGTATCTGTGAAACTCACTTGCACTTTACTAAGACTTTGGAAGAAAGACTGAAAAGAAGATTGTTTATCCCTTGCGAAACTCAGTTCCCCCTTTACCAAGCCGTTGGAAGGAAAACCGAATAAAAGATGACTTAGCCTTTTGTAAAACTCAGTTTCCCTTTACTAAGCCTTTGAAAGAAAGACTGAAAAGAAGACTATTTATCCCCTGCGAAACTCAGTTCACCTTTACTAAGACTTTGGAAGGAAGACTGACAAGAAGGTTATTTATCCCTTGTGAAACTCAGTTCACCTTTACTAAGACTTTGGAAGGAAAACTGAAACGAAGCTTTTGGAAGAAAGACTGAAAAAAGTATTATTTATAGCTTGCAAAACTCAGTTCCCCCTTTACCAAGCCGTTGGAAGGAAAACCGAATAAAAGATGACTTAGTCTTTTGTAAAACTCAGTTTCCTTTACTAAGACTTTGGAAGGAAGACTGAAAAGAAGATTGTTTATCCCTTGCGAAACTCAGTTCCCCCTTTACCAAGCCGTTGGAAGGAAAACCGAATAAAAGATGACTTAGCCTTTTGTAAAACTCAGTTTCCCTGTATTAAGCCTTTGAAAGAAAGACTGAAAAGAAGACTATTTATCCCCTGCGAAACTCAGTTCACCTTTACCAAGCCGTTGGAAGGAAAACCGAATAAAAGATGACTTAGCCTTTTGTAAAACTCAGTTTCCCTTTACTAAGCCTTTGAAAGAAAGACTGAAAAGAAGACTATTTATCCCTTGCGAAACTCAGTTGCCCTTTACTAAGACTTTGGAAGGAAGACTGACAAGAAGGTTATTTATCCCTTGTGAAACTCAGTTCACCTTTACTAAGACTTTGGAAGGAAAACTGAAACGAAGATTATTTATCCCTTGCGAAACTCAGTTCTCCTTTACTAAGCCTTTGGAAGAAAGCATGAAAAAATTATTATTTATCACTTGCAAAACTCTGTTCCCCCTTTACCAAGCCGTTGGAAGGAAAACCGAATAAAAGATGACTTAGCCTTTTGTAAAACTCAGTTTCCCTTTATTGAGCCTTTGGAAAGAAGAATGAAAAGAAGATTATTTATCTCTTGCGAAATTCAGTTGCCCTTTCCTCAGCCTTTGGAAGGGAAACGGAATAAAAGATAACTTAGCTTTTGTAAAACTCACTTAACCTTTACTAAGACTTTGGAATTAAGACTGAAAAGGAGATTATTTGTCCCTTGTGAAACTCAGTTCCCCTTTACTAAGCCTTTGGACAAAAGACTGACAAGAAGGTTATTTATCCCTTGCGAAACTCAGTTGCCCTTTCCTAAGCCTTTGGAAGGAAAACCGAATCAAAGATTATTTAGCCTCTGTGAAACTCACTTGCACTTTACATAGACTTTGGAAGGAAGACTGACAAGAAGGTTATTTATCCCTTGTGAAACTCAGTTCACCTTTACTAAGACTTTGGAAGGAAAACTGAAACGAAAATTATTTATCCCCTGCGAAACTCAGTTCTCCTTTACTAAGCCTTTGGAAGAAAGCATGAAAAAATTATTATTTATCACTTGCAAAACTCTGTTCTAAGATGACTTAGCCTTTTGTAAAACTCAGTTTCCCTTTATTGAGCCTTTGGAAGGAAGAATGAAAAGAAGATTATTTATCTCTTGCGAAATTCAGTTGCCCTTTCCTCAGCCTTTGGAAGGGAAACTGAATAAAAGATAACTTAGCTTTTGTAAAACTCACTTAACCTTTACTAAGACTTTGGAATTAAGACTGAAAAGGAGATTATTTGTCCCTTGTGAAACTCAGTTCCCCTTTACTAAGCCTTTGGAAAAAAGACTGACAAGAAGGTTATTTATCCCTTGCGAAACTCAGTTGCCCTTTCCTAAGCCTTTGGAAGGAAAACCGAATCAAAGATTATTTAGCCTCTGTGAAACTCACTTGCACTTTACTAAGACTTTGGAAGGAAGACTGACAAGAAGGTTATTTATCCCTTGTGAAACTCAGTTCACCTTTACTAAGACTTTGGAAGGAAAACTGAAACGAAGCTTTTGGAAGAAAGACTGAAAAAAGTATTATTTATAGCTTGCAAAACTCAGTTCCCCCTTTACCAAGCCGTTGGAAGGAAAACCGAGTAAAAGATGACTTAGTCTTTTGTAAAACTCAGTTTCCTTTACTAAGACTTTGGAAGGAAGACTGAAAAGAAGATTGTTTATCCCTTGCGAAACTCAGTTCCCCCTTTACCAAGCCGTTGGAAGGAAAACCGAATAAAAGATGACTTAGCCTTTTGTAAAACTCAGTTTCCCTGTATTAAGCCTTTGAAAGAAAGACTGAAAAGAAGACTATTTATCCCCTGCGAAACTCAGTTCACCTTTACCAAGCCGTTGGAAGGAAAACCGAATAAAAGATGACTTAGCCTTTTGTAAAACTCAGTTTCCCTTTACTAAGCCTTTGAAAGAAAGACTGAAAAGAAGACTATTTATCCCTTGCGAAACTCAGTTGCCCTTTACTAAGACTTTGGAAGGAAGACTGACAAGAAGGTTATTTATCCCTTGTGAAACTCAGTTCACCTTTACTAAGACTTTGGAAGGAAAACTGAAACGAAGATTATTTATCCCTTGCGAAACTCAGTTCTCCTTTACTAAGCCTTTGGAAGAAAGCATGAAAAAATTATTATTTATCACTTGCAAAACTCTGTTCCCCCTTTACCAAGCCGTTGGAAGGAAAACCGAATAAAAGATGACTTAGCCTTTTGTAAAACTCAGTTTCCCTTTATTGAGCCTTTGGAAAGAAGAATGAAAAGAAGATTATTTATCTCTTGCGAAATTCAGTTGCCCTTTCCTCAGCCTTTGGAAGGGAAACTGAATAAAAGATAACTTAGCTTTTGTAAAACTCACTTAACCTTTACTAAGACTTTGGAATTAAGACTGAAAAGGAGATTATTTGTCCCTTGTGAAACTCAGTTCCCCTTTACTAAGCCTTTGGACAAAAGACTGACAAGAAGGTTATTTATCCCTTGCGAAACTCAGTTGCCCTTTCCTAAGCCTTTGGAAGGAAAACCGAATCAAAGATTATTTAGCCTCTGTGAAACTCACTTGCACTTTACATAGACTTTGGAAGGAAGACTGACAAGAAGGTTATTTATCCCTTGTGAAACTCAGTTCACCTTTACTAAGACTTTGGAAGGAAAACTGAAACGAAGATTATTTATCCCTTGCGAAACTCAGTTCTCCTTTACTAAGCCTTTGGAAGAAAGCATGAAAAAATTATTATTTATCACTTGCAAAACTCTGTTCTAAGATGACTTAGCCTTTTGTAAAACTCAGTTTCCCTTTATTGAGCCTTTGGAAGGAAGAATGAAAAGAAGATTATTTATCTCTTGCGAAATTCAGTTGCCCTTTCCTCAGCCTTTGGAAGGGAAACTGAATAAAAGATAACTTAGCTTTTGTAAAACTCACTTAACCTTTACTAAGACTTTGGAATTAAAACTGAAAAGGAGATTATTTGTCCCTTGTGAAACTCAGTTCCCCTTTCCTAAGCCTTTGGAAAAAAGACTGAAAAAAAGATTATTCAGCTTTTGTGAAACTAAATTCCCCTTTACTAAGCCTTTGGAAGGAAAACCGAATGAAATATTATTTAGTATCTGTGAAGCTCACTTCCCCTGTACTAAGCCTTTGGAAGGAAGACTGAAAAGAAGATTGTTTATCCCTTGTGAAACTCAGTTGCCCTTTACTAAGCCTTTAGGAAAAAGACTGAAAAGAAGATTATTTGTCCCTTGTGAAACTTCCCCTTTACAAAGACTTTGGAAATAAGACTGAGGAAAAGATTATTTATCCCTTGTGAAACTCAGTTCACCTTTACTAAGCCTTTGGAAAAAAGACTGACAAGAAGGTTATTTATCCCTTGCGAAACTCAGTTGCCCTTTCCTAAGCCTTTGGAAGGAAAACCGAATCAAAGATTATTAAGCCTCTGTGAAACTCACTTGCACTTTACTAAGACTTTGGAAGGAAGACTGACAAGAAGGTTATTTATCCCTTGTGAAACTCAGTTCACCTTTACTAAGACTTTGGAAGGAAAACTGAAACGAAGATTATTTATCCCTTGCGAAACTCAGTTCTCCTTTACTAAGCCTTTGGAAAAAAGACTGACAAGAAGGTTATTTATCCCTTGCGAAACTCAGTTGCCCTTTCCTAAGCCTTTGGAAGGAAAACCGAATCAAAGATTATTAAGCCTCTGTGAAACTCACTTGCACTTTACTAAGACTTTGGAAGGAAGACTGACAAGAAGGTTATTTATCCCTTGTGAAACTCAGTTCACCTTTACTAAGACTTTGGAAGGAAAACTGAAACGAAGATTATTTATCCCTTGCGAAACTCAGTTCTCCTTTACTAAGCCTTTGGAAGAAAGCATGAAAAAATTATTATTTATCACTTGCAAAACTCTGTTCCCCCTTTACCAAGCCGTTGGAAGGAAAACCGAATAAAAGATGACTTAGCCTTTTGTAAAACTCAGTTTCCCTTTATTGAGCCTTTGGAAGGAAGAATGAAAAGAAGATTATTTATCTCTTGCGAAATTCAGTTGCCCTTTCCTCAGCCTTTGGAAGGGAAACTGAATAAAAGATAACTTAGCTTTTGTAAAACTCACTTAACCTTTACTAAGACTTTGGAATTAAGACTGAAAAGGAGATTATTTGTCCCTTGTGAAACTCAGTTCCCCTTTCCTAAGCCTTTGGAAAAAAGACTGAAAAAAAAATTATTCAGCTTTTGTGAAACTAAATTCCCCTTTACTAAGCCTTTGGAAGGAAAACCGAATGAAATATTATTTAGTATCTGTGAAGCTCACTTCCCCTGTACTAAGCCTTTGGAAGGAAGACTGAAAAGAAGATTGTTTATCCCTTGTGAAACTCAGTTGTCCTTTACTAAGCCTTTAGGAAAAAGACTGAAAAGAAGATTATTTGTCCCTTGTGAAACTTCCCCTTTACAAAGACTTTGGAAATAAGACTGAGGAAAAGATTATTTATCCCTTGTGAAACTTAGTTCACCTTTACTAAGACTTTGGAAGGAAAACTGAAACGAAGATTATTTATCCCTTGCGAAACTCAGTTCTCCTTTACTAAGCCTTTGGAAGAAAGCATGAAAAAATTATTATTTATCACTTGCAAAACTCTGTTCCCCCTTTACCAAGCCGTTGGAATTAAAACCGAATAAAAGATGACAGCCTTTTGTAAAACTCATTTTCCCTTTATTGAGCCTTTGGAAGGAAGAATGAAAAGAAGATTATTTATCTCTTGCGAAATTCAGTTGCCCTTTCCTCAGCCTTTGGAAGGGAAACTGAATAAAAGATAACTTAGCTTTTGTAAAACTCACTTAACCTTTACTAAGACTTTGGAATTAAGACTGAAAAGGAGATTATTTGTCCCTTGTGAAACTCAGTTCCCCTTTCCTAAGCCTTTGGAAAAAAGACTGAAAAAAAAATTATTCAGCTTTTGTGAAACTAAATTCCCCTTTACTAAGCCTTTGGAAGGAAAACCGAATGAAATATTATTTAGTATCTGTGAAGCTCACTTCCCCTGTACTAAGCCTTTGGAAGGAAGACTGAAAAGAAGATTGTTTATCCCTTGTGAAACTCAGTTGTCCTTTACTAAGCCTTTAGGAAAAAGACTGAAAAGAAGATTATTTGTCCCTTGTGAAACTTCCCCTTTACAAAGACTTTGGAAATAAGACTGAGGAAAAGATTATTTATCCCTTGTGAAACTTAGTTCACCTTTACTAAGACTTTGGAAGGAAAACTGAAACGAAGATTATTTATCCCTTGCGAAACTCAGTTCTCCTTTACTAAGCCTTTGGAAGAAAGCATGAAAAAATTATTATTTATCACTTGCAAAACTCTGTTCCCCCTTTACCAAGCCGTTGGAAGGAAAACCGAATAAAAGATGACAGCCTTTTGTAAAACTCATTTTCCCTTTATTGAGCCTTTGGAAGGAAGAATGAAAAGAAGATTATTTATCTCTTGCGAAATTCAGTTGCCCTTTCCTCAGCCTTTGGAAGGGAAACTGAATAAAAGATAACTTAGCTTTTGTAAAACTCACTTAACCTTTACTAAGCCTTTGGAATTAAGACTGAAAAGGAGATTATTTGTCCCTTGTGAAACTCAGTTCCCCTTTACTAAGCCTTTGGAAAAAAGACTGACAAGAAGGTTATTTATCCCTTGCGAAACTCAGTTGCCCTTTCCTAAGCCTTTGGAAGGAAAACTGAAACGAAGATTATTTATCCCTTGCGAAACTCAGTTCTCCTTTACTAAGCCTTTGGAAGAAAACCGAATAAAAGATGACTTAGCCTTTTGTAAAACTCAGTTTCCCTTTATTGAGCCTTTGGAAGGAAGACTGAAAAGAAGCTTATTTATCTCTTGCGAAATTCAGTTGCCCTTTCCTCAGCCTTTGGAAGGGAAACTGAATAAAAGATAACTTAGCTTTTGTAAAACTCACTTAACCTTTACTAAGACTTTGGTATTAAGACTGAAAAGGAGCCTTTGGAAGGAAAACCGAATGAAATATTATTTAGTATCTGTGAAGCTCACTTCCCCTGTACTAAGCCTTTGGAAGAAGACTGAAAAGAAGATTGTTTATCCCTTGTGAAACTCAGTTGCCCTTTACTAAGCCTTTAGGAAAAAGACTGAAAAGAAAATTATTTGTCCCTTGTGAAACTTCCCCTTTACAAAGACTTTGGAAGTAAGACTGAGGAAAAGATTATTTATCCCTTGTGAACCTCAGTTCACCTTTACTAAGCCTTTTGAAGGAAGACTGACAAGAAGGTTCTTTATCTTTTGTGAAACTCAGTTCCCCTTTACTAAGCCTTTGGAAGGAAGAATGAAAAGAAGATTATTTATCTCTTGCGAAATTCAGTTGCCCTTTCCTCAGCCTTTGAAAGGGAAACTGAATAAAAGATAACTTAGCTTTTGTAAAACTCACTTAACCTTTACTAAGACTTTGGAATTAAGACTGAAAAGGAGATTATTTGTCCCTTGTGAAACTCAGTTCCCCTTTACTAAGCCTTTGGAAAAAAGACTGAAAAAAAGATTATTCAGCTTTTGTGAAACTAAATTCCCCTTTACTAAGCCTTTGGAAGGAAAACCGAATGAAATATTATTTAGTATCTGTGAAGCTCACTTCCCCTGTACTAAGCCTTTGGAAGGAAGACTGAAAAGAAGATTGTTTATCCCTTGTGAAACTCAGTTGCCCTTTACTAAGCCTTTAGGAAAAAGACTGAAAAGAAGATTCTTTGTCCCTTGTGAAACATCCCTTTTACTAAGGATTTGGAAAAAAGACTGAAGAAAATATTATTTATCCCATGCGAAGCTCAATTCCCCTTTACTAAGCCTTTGGAAAAAGACTCAAAAAAAGATTGTTTATCCTTTGCGAATCTCAGTTGTCCTTTACTAAGCTTTTGGAAAGAAGACAGAAGAGAAGATTATTTATCCCTTGCGAAACTCAGTTCCCCTTTACTAAGCCTATGGAAAAAAGACTCAAAAAAAAATTATTCAGCTTTTGTGAAACTAAATTCCCCTTTACTAAGCCTTTGGAAGGAAAACCGAATAAAATATTATTTAGTATCTGTGAAGCTCACTTCCCCTGTACTAAGCCTTTGGAAGGAAGACTGAAAAGAAGGTTATTTATCTTTTGTGAAACTCAGTTCCCCGCTACTAAGCCTTTGGAATCAAGACTGAAAAAAGGATTATTTATGACTTGCAAAACTCAATTCCTTTTTTTTTTGTGAAATTAAATTCCACTTTACTACGCCTTTGGAAGAAAAACCGAATGAAATATTATTTAGTATCTGTGAAACTCACTTGCACTTTACTAAGACTTTGGAAGGAAGACTGACAAGAAGGTTATTTATCCCTTGTGAAACTCAGTTCACCTTTACTAAGACTTTGGAAGGAAAACTGAAACGAAGCTTTTGGAAGAAAGACTGAAAAAAGTATTATTTATCGCTTGCAAAACTCAGTTCCCCCTTTACCAAGCCGTTGGAAGGAAAACCGAATGAAATATTATTTAGTATCTGTGAAACTCACTTGCACTTTACTAAGACTTTGGAAGGAAGACTGAAAAGAAGATTGTTTATCCCTTGCGAAACTCAGTTCCCCCTTTACCAAGCCGTTGGAAGGAAAACCGAATAAAAGATGACTTAGCCTTTTGTAAAACTCAGTTTCCCTTTACTAAGCCTTTGAAAGAAAGACTGAAAAGAAGACTATTTATCCCCTGCGAAACTCAGTTCACCTTTACTAAGACTTTGGAAGGAAGACTGACAAGAAGGTTATTTATCCCTTGTGAAACTCAGTTCACCTTTACTAAGACTTTGGAAGGAAAACTGAAACGAAGCTTTTGGAAGAAAGACTGAAAAAAGTATTATTTATCGCTTGCAAAACTCAGTTCCCCCTTTACCAAGCCGTTGGAAGGAAAACCGAATAAAAGATGACTTAGTCTTTTGTAAAACTCAGTTTCCTTTACTAAGACTTTGGAAGGAAGACTGAAAAGAAGATTATTTATCCCTTGCGAAACTCAGTTGCCCTTTCCTAAGCCTTTGGAAGGAAAACCGAATAAAAGATTATTTAGCCTCTGTGAAACTCACTTGCACTTTACTAAGACTTTGGAAGGAAGACTGAAACGAAGATTATTTATCCCTTGCGAAACTCAGTTCTCCTTTACTAAGCCTTTGGAAGGAAGCATGAAAAAATTATTATTTATCACTTGCAAAACTCTGTTCCCCCTTTACCAAGCCGTTGGAAGGAAAACCGAATAAAAGATGACTTAGCCTTTTGTAAAACTCAGTTTCCCTTTATTGAGCCTTTGGAAAGAAGAATGAAAAGAAGATTATTTATCTCTTGCGAAATTCAGTTGCCCTTTCCTCAGCCTTTGGAAGGGAAACTGAATAAAAGATAACTTAGCTTTTGTAAAACTCACTTAACCTTTACTAAGACTTTGGAATTAAGACTGAAAAAGAGATTATTTGTCCCTTGTGAAACTCAGTTCCCCTTTACTAAGCCTTTGGAAAAAAGACTGACAAGAAGGTTATTTATCCCTTGCGAAACTCAGTTCTCCTTTACTAAGCCTTTGGAAGAAAGCATGAAAAAATTATTATTTATCACTTGCAAAACTCTGTTCCCCCTTTACCAAGCCGTTGGAAGGAAAACCGAATAAAAGATGACTTAGCCTTTTGTAAAACTCAGTTTCCCTTTATTGAGCCTTTGGAAAGAAGAATGAAAAGAAGATTATTTATCTCTTGCGAAATTCAGTTGCCCTTTCCTCAGCCTTTGAAAGGGAAACTGAATAAAAGATAACTTAGCTTTTGTAAAACTCACTTAACCTTTACTAAGACTTTGGAATTAAGACTGAAAAGGAGATTATTTGTCCCTTGTGAAACTCAGTTCCCCTTTACTAAGCCTTTGGAAAAAAGACTGAAAAAAAGATTATTCAGCTTTTGTGAAACTAAATTCCCCTTTACTAAGCCTTTGGAAGGAAAACCGAATGAAATATTATTTAGTATCTGTGAAGCTCACTTCCCCTGTACTAAGCCTTTGGAAGGAAGACTGAAAAGAAGATTGTTTATCCCTTGTGAAACTCAGTTGCCCTTTACTAAGCCTTTAGGAAAAAGACTGAAAAGATGATTCTTTGTCCCTTGTGAAACATCCCTTTTACTAAGGATTTGGAAAAAAGACTGAAGAAAATATTATTTATCCCATGCGAAGCTCAGTTCCCCTTTACTAAGCCTATGGAAAAAAGACTCAAAAAAAGATTATTCAGCTTTTGTGAAACTAAATTCCCATTTACTAAGCCTTTGGAAGGAAAACCGAATAAAATATTATTTAGTATCTGTGAAGCTCACTTCCCCTGTACTAAGCCTTTGGAAGGAAGACTGAAAAGAAGGTTATTTATCTTTTGTGAAACTCAGTTCCCCGCTACTAAGCCTTTGGAATCAAGACTGAAAAAAGGATTATTTATGACTTGCAAAACTCAATTCCTTTTTTTTTTGTGAAATTAAATTCCACTTTACTACGCCTTTGGAAGAAAAACCGAATGAAATATTATTTAGTATCTGTGAAACTCACTTGCACTTTACTAAGACTTTGGAAGGAAGACTGACAAGAAGGTTATTTATCCCTTGTGAAACTCAGTTCACCTTTACTAAGACTTTGGAAGGAAAACTGAAACGAAGCTTTTGGAAGAAAGACTGAAAAAAGTATTATTTATCGCTTGCAAAACTCAGTTCCCCCTTTACCAAGCCGTTGGAAGGAAAACCGAATGAAATATTATTTAGTATCTGTGAAACTCACTTGCACTTTACTAAGACTTTGGAAGAAAGACTGAAAAGAAGATTGTTTATCCCTTGCGAAACTCAGTTCCCCCTTTACCAAGCCGTTGGAAGGAAAACCGAATAAAAGATGACTTAGCCTTTTGTAAAACTGAGTTTCCCTTTACTAAGCCTTTGAAAGAAAGACTGAAAAGAAGACTATTTATCCCCTGCGAAACTCAGTTCACCTTTACTAAGACTTTGGAAGGAAGACTGACAAGAAGGTTATTTATCCCTTGTGAAACTCAGTTCACCTTTACTAAGACTTTGGAAGGAAAACTGAAACGAAGCTTTTGGAAGAAAGACTGAAAAAAGTATTATTTATAGCTTGCAAAACTCAGTTCCCCCTTTACCAAGCCGTTGGAAGGAAAACCGAATAAAAGATGACTTAGTCTTTTGTAAAACTCAGTTTCCTTTACTAAGACTTTGGAAGGAAGACTGAAAAGAAGATTGTTTATCCCTTGCGAAACTCAGTTCCCCCTTTACCAAGCCGTTGGAAGGAAAACCGAATAAAAGATGACTTAGCCTTTTGTAAAACTCAGTTTCCCTGTATTAAGCCTTTGAAAGAAAGACTGAAAAGAAGACTATTTATCCCCTGCGAAACTCAGTTCACCTTTACCAAGCCGTTGGAAGGAAAACCGAATAAAAGATGACTTAGCCTTTTGTAAAACTCAGTTTCCCTTTACTAAGCCTTTGAATGAAAGACTGAAAAGAAGACTATTTATCCCTTGCGAAACTCAGTTGCCCTTTACTAAGACTTTGGAAGGAAGACTGACAAGAAGGTTATTTATCCCTTGTGAAACTCAGTTCACCTTTACTAAGACTTTGGAAGGAAAACTGAAACGAAGATTATTTATCCCTTGCGAAACTCAGTTCTCCTTTACTAAGCCTTTGGAAGAAAGCATGAAAAAATTATTATTTATCACTTGCAAAACTCTGTTCCCCCTTTACCAAGCCGTTGGAAGGAAAACCGAATAAAAGATGACTTAGCCTTTTGTAAAACTCAGTTTCCCTTTATTGAGCCTTTGGAAAGAAGAATGAAAAGAAGATTATTTATCTCTTGCGAAATTCAGTTGCCCTTTCCTCAGCCTTTGGAAGGGAAACGGAATAAAAGATAACTTAGCTTTTGTAAAACTCACTTAACCTTTACTAAGACTTTGGAATTAAGACTGAAAAGGAGATTATTTGTCCCTTGTGAAACTCAGTTCCCCTTTACTAAGCCTTTGGACAAAAGACTGACAAGAAGGTTATTTATCCCTTGCGAAACTCAGTTGCCCTTTCCTAAGCCTTTGGAAGGAAAACCGAATCAAAGATTATTTAGCCTCTGTGAAACTCACTTGCACTTTACATAGACTTTGGAAGGAAGACTGACAAGAAGGTTATTTATCCCTTGTGAAACTCAGTTCACCTTTACTAAGACTTTGGAAGGAAAACTGAAACGAAAATTATTTATCCCCTGCGAAACTCAGTTCTCCTTTACTAAGCCTTTGGAAGAAAGCATGAAAAAATTATTATTTATCACTTGCAAAACTCTGTTCTAAGATGACTTAGCCTTTTGTAAAACTCAGTTTCCCTTTATTGAGCCTTTGGAAGGAAGAATGAAAAGAAGATTATTTATCTCTTGCGAAATTCAGTTGCCCTTTCCTCAGCCTTTGGAAGGGAAACTGAATAAAAGATAACTTAGCTTTTGTAAAACTCACTTAACCTTTACTAAGACTTTGGAATTAAGACTGAAAAGGAGATTATTTGTCCCTTGTGAAACTCAGTTCCCCTTTACTAAGCCTTTGGAAAAAAGACTGACAAGAAGGTTATTTATCCCTTGCGAAACTCAGTTGCCCTTTCCTAAGCCTTTGGAAGGAAAACCGAATCAAAGATTATTTAGCCTCTGTGAAACTCACTTGCACTTTACTAAGACTTTGGAAGGAAGACTGACAAGAAGGTTATTTATCCCTTGTGAAACTCAGTTCACCTTTACTAAGACTTTGGAAGGAAAACTGAAACGAAGCTTTTGGAAGAAAGACTGAAAAAAGTATTATTTATAGCTTGCAAAACTCAGTTCCCCCTTTACCAAGCCGTTGGAAGGAAAACCGAGTAAAAGATGACTTAGTCTTTTGTAAAACTCAGTTTCCTTTACTAAGACTTTGGAAGGAAGACTGAAAAGAAGATTGTTTATCCCTTGCGAAACTCAGTTCCCCCTTTACCAAGCCGTTGGAAGGAAAACCGAATAAAAGATGACTTAGCCTTTTGTAAAACTCAGTTTCCCTGTATTAAGCCTTTGAAAGAAAGACTGAAAAGAAGACTATTTATCCCCTGCGAAACTCAGTTCACCTTTACCAAGCCGTTGGAAGGAAAACCGAATAAAAGATGACTTAGCCTTTTGTAAAACTCAGTTTCCCTTTACTAAGCCTTTGAAAGAAAGACTGAAAAGAAGACTATTTATCCCTTGCGAAACTCAGTTGCCCTTTACTAAGACTTTGGAAGGAAGACTGACAAGAAGGTTATTTATCCCTTGTGAAACTCAGTTCACCTTTACTAAGACTTTGGAAGGAAAACTGAAACGAAGATTATTTATCCCTTGCGAAACTCAGTTGCCCTTTACTAAGACTTTGGAAGGAAGACTGACAAGAAGGTTATTTATCCCTTGTGAAACTCAGTTCACCTTTACTAAGACTTTGGAAGGAAAACTGAAACGAAGATTATTTATCCCTTGCGAAACTCAGTTCTCCTTTACTAAGCCTTTGGAAGAAAGCATGAAAAAATTATTATTTATCACTTGCAAAACTCTGTTCCCCCTTTACCAAGCCGTTGGAAGGAAAACCGAATAAAAGATGACTTAGCCTTTTGTAAAACTCAGTTTCCCTTTATTGAGCCTTTGGAAAGAAGAATGAAAAGAAGATTATTTATCTCTTGCGAAATTCAGTTGCCCTTTCCTCAGCCTTTGGAAGGGAAACTGAATAAAAGATAACTTAGCTTTTGTAAAACTCACTTAACCTTTACTAAGACTTTGGAATTAAGACTGAAAAGGAGATTATTTGTCCCTTGTGAAACTCAGTTCCCCTTTACTAAGCCTTTGGACAAAAGACTGACAAGAAGGTTATTTATCCCTTGCGAAACTCAGTTGCCCTTTCCTAAGCCTTTGGAAGGAAAACCGAATCAAAGATTATTTAGCCTCTGTGAAACTCACTTGCACTTTACATAGACTTTGGAAGGAAGACTGACAAGAAGGTTATTTATCCCTTGTGAAACTCAGTTCACCTTTACTAAGACTTTGGAAGGAAAACTGAAACGAAGATTATTTATCCCTTGCGAAACTCAGTTCTCCTTTACTAAGCCTTTGGAAGAAAGCATGAAAAAATTATTATTTATCACTTGCAAAACTCTGTTCTAAGATGACTTAGCCTTTTGTAAAACTCAGTTTCCCTTTATTGAGCCTTTGGAAGGAAGAATGAAAAGAAGATTATTTATCTCTTGCGAAATTCAGTTGCCCTTTCCTCAGCCTTTGGAAGGGAAACTGAATAAAAGATAACTTAGCTTTTGTAAAACTCACTTAACCTTTACTAAGACTTTGGAATTAAAACTGAAAAGGAGATTATTTGTCCCTTGTGAAACTCAGTTCCCCTTTCCTAAGCCTTTGGAAAAAAGACTGAAAAAAAGATTATTCAGCTTTTGTGAAACTAAATTCCCCTTTACTAAGCCTTTGGAAGGAAAACCGAATGAAATATTATTTAGTATCTGTGAAGCTCACTTCCCCTGTACTAAGCCTTTGGAAGGAAGACTGAAAAGAAGATTGTTTATCCCTTGTGAAACTCAGTTGCCCTTTACTAAGCCTTTAGGAAAAAGACTGAAAAGAAGATTATTTGTCCCTTGTGAAACTTCCCCTTTACAAAGACTTTGGAAATAAGACTGAGGAAAAGATTATTTATCCCTTGTGAAACTCAGTTCACCTTTACTAAGCCTTTGGAAGGAAGACTGACAAGAAGGTTCTTTATCTTTTGTGAAACTCAGTTCCCCTTTACTAAGCCTTTGGAAGGAAGAATGAAAAGAAGATTATTTATCTCTTGCGAAATTCAGTTGCCCTTTCCTCAGCCTTTGAAAGGGAAACTGAATAAAAGATAACTTAGCTTTTGTAAAACTCACTTAACCTTTACTAAGACTTTGGAATTAAGACTGAAAAGGAGATTATTTGTCCCTTGTGAAACTCAGTTCCCCTTACTAAGCCTTTGGAAAAAAGACTGAAAAAAAGATTATTTATCCCTTGCGAAACTCAGTTCCCCTTTACTAAGCCTTTGGAAATAAAGTGCACGACTTGGCCGTACAAACTTGCACCTATACCCAAAATTCTTGTGTGTATTTGAGGCAAAAAGAAATAAACGAATATATACTTATACATAGGTTTACATATGTATGTAAGTCGAAAATCAAGCAACGTCGTTACTATGTTATTTTCCTTCAGTTTCACTCATAAATTCATTGGCTTTGAAATTCGGTGAATATAAGAAAACCCAAAGCAAGTCCCTAAAAATATAACAATGAAAATGAAATTCAGATAAATCCAGTAGCACGTGCGCACCAATCAAAACCTGTATCGTAAGGAAAAAAAACGTTTCCATGGCAACAGCTGTGTACTAGAGTGTTGCCGATTATGATTATTAATTTAGACGTGATGCTTCATTTTCTTAAAAATGGCTAAGTTGATAGTTTTACTTTCGACTACAGATGCCATAAAAGAGTATCTTTATAACAATTTCCAACTTTTTGATTCTACAACATAGTTCCACTGCCATTGGAATATATTTTGTTAGTAATAATGGCAATATTATACAGATTTCGTATTTTGAAGAAGTCAAGCACAATACATACATATTTTTTGGTTCACTATAGTGTGCGTGTACTTTCGTTAATACACATGCTTTGACTTATCTTTAAAAACCTATTGAACCATTGTTATCAATCTGGCCTTAAACTATGAAATAAGGAGAATCTTGGAAAAAGCTTTTGCAATGGTATATGATTTTGAAAATCGGTTCAGTAGAAAGAAGTAGGGATAAAATTCATGTTTGTCTATTAATATGATATGAAAATCGTGTTTTTGTTAAGATGGCTGTAAGGAAAGTGGAATTATAGGCAATTTTGACGAAAAACGTGGTATGCCATGTTATAGAGTTTGGTGAAAGAAGCCTAGATATGAAAATAAAACAGTAACGAATAGAAAGTTTTCGAGACAAGCGTATTTTTATGAAGTTGGCTCTAAGTAAAGTGCTTTTTAAAACAGTTTTGGTCAAAAACGTTCTAAGCCATCTCGTAGGGTTTAAAAAGGCTTGCTCTAATATAAAATTTAATAACAATCCTTAGAGCCGTTTTCCAATAAATTGGCTCCAACTGTTCGATATCGCAAATAATACCGTTATACTAACTTTTGGCCAAAAATGTGATACAGTTCCTGATAGAATTTGAGATGTTTCATCATATGTCAATATCTAAATAAAATCGTTGAAGGCACTTTCAAACAAATTGGCTTTTAGTCACCTTGGTCGTAAGTACCGTTCTATCATATATAGACCAAAACGTGGTACGCGATCGTGTTGCATTACATCGTACCAAATCATTGAAGCTGTTTTCTCGCAAATTGTTGCCATTGCTGCCACATTTGGTAAGTAGCATGATACATCATTGGATTGCAATTGACCAGACTAATTCAAATATAAAGTTTAATCAAAATCGTTAGAGCCGTTTTCGAGAAAATCCATTTTAACTGAAATCGGCCTTAAGTAAACTACCCTTAATTTTGAGGTTAGAATGATAATCTAGGGATTATCACACACACTCTATATATGAAGTTTGATCTAAATCCATCCACTCGTTTAGGCTGTAGCCTCGTGCACAGAGAGACAGACAGACAGACAGACAGACAGACAGGCACACGGCATTGGCGGACCTACTTTTTTGGACTTCTCCAATATAGTAATGTCAAGTTTGATTAAAATCTCACGTTCCAAATTTTGCACGAATGCAATACTTGCCCTATAGGTATAGGTGCAAGTAAAAAGACTGAAAAAAAGATTGGTTATCCCTTGCGAATCTCAGTTGCCCTTTACTAAGCTTTTGGAAAAAAGACTCAAAAAAAGATTATTCAGCTTTTGTGAAACTAAATTCCCCTTTACTAAGCCTTTGGAATTAAAACCGAATAAAATATTATTTAGCCTTTGTGAAACTCAGTTCCACTTTACTAAGCCTTCGGAAGGAAGACTGAAAAAGGGATTATTTATCACTTGCGAAACTCAGTTGCCCTTTACTAAACCTTTGGAAGGAAGACTGACAAGAAGGTTATTTATTACTTGTAAAACTCAGTTCCCTCTTTACAAAGCCTTTGGAATGCAAACTGTAAACGATGACTTAGCTTTTGTAAAACTCAGTTAGCCTTTACTAAGCCTTTGAAAGGAAGACTGCAAAGAAGACTATTCATCCCTTGTGAAACTTCCCCTTTTCTAAGCCTTTTTAAAAAAGACTGAAGAAAATATTATTTATCCCTTGCGAAGTTCAGTACCCCTTCACTAAGCCCTTGGAAAAAAGACTAAAAAAAAAAGATTATTCAACTTTTGTGAAACTAAATTTCCCTTTACTAAGCCTTTGGAAGGAAAACCGAATAAAATATTATTTAGTATCTTTACCTTTACTAAGCCTTTGGAAAAAAGACTGAAGAAAAGATTATTTATCCCTTGCGAAGCTCAGTTCCCCTATACTAAGAATTTGGAAAAAAGACTCCAAAAAAGATTGTTTATCCCTTGCGAATCTCAGTTGTCCTTTAGTAAGCTTTTGGAAAGAAGACAGAAGAGAAGATTGTTTATCCCTTGTGAAACTCAGTTCTCCTTTACTAAGCCTTGATAAAAATACTGAAAAGAAGATTATTTGTCTCTTGTGAAACTTCCCCTTTACAAAGACTTTGGAAAAAAGACTGAAGAGAAGATTGGTTATCAATTGCGAAGCTCAGTTCCCCTTTACTAAGCCTTCGGAAAAAAGACTCAAAAAAAGATTATTCAACTTTTGTGAAACTAAATTCCCCTTTACTAAGCCTTTGGAAGGAAAACCGAATAAAATATTATTTAGTATCTGTGAAGCTCACTTCCCCTGTACTAAGCCTTTGGAAGGAAGACTCACAAGAAGGTTATTTATCTTTTGTGCAACTCAGTTTCCCGCTACTAAGCCTTTGGAATCAAGAATGAAAAAAGGATTATTTATGACTTGCAAAACTCAATTCCCCCTTTACCAAGCCGTTGGAAGGAAAACCGAGTAAAAGATGACTTAGCCTTTGGTAAAACTCACTCTCCTTTTACTTTGGAAAAAAGACTGAAAAAACTATTATCCAGCTTTTGTGAAATTTAATTCCCCTTTACTAAGCCTTTGGAAGGAAAACCGAATAAAATATTATTTAGTATCTGTGAAGCTCACTTCCCCAGTACTAAGCCTTTGGAAGGAAAACTGACAAGAAGGTTATTTATCTTTTGTGCAACTCAGTTCCCCGCTACTAAGCCTTTGGAATCAAGAATGAAAAAAGGATTATTTATGACTTGCAAAACTCAATTCCCCCTTTACCAAGCCGTTGGAAGGAAAACCGAGTAAAAGATGACTTAGCCTTTTGTAAAACTCAGTCTCCCTTTACTAAGTCTTTGGAAAAAAAACTGGAAAAAGGATTAACCAGCTTTTGTGAAACTAAATTCCCCTTTACTAAGCCTTTGGAAGGCAAACCGAATAAAATATTATTTAGCCTTTGTGAGACTCAGTTCCCCTTTACTAAGCCTTTGGAAGGAAGACTGAAAAAAGGATTATTTATCACTTGCAAAACTCAGTTCCCCCTTTACCAAGCCGTTGGAAGGAAAGCCGAATAAAAGATGACTTAGCCTTTTGTAAAACTCAGTTTCCTTTACTAAGACTTTGGAAGGAAGACTGAAACGAAGATTATTTATCCCTTGCGAAACTCAGTTCTCCTTTACTAAGCCTTTGGAAGAAAGACTGAAAAAATGATTATTTATCACTTGCAAAACTCAGTTCCCCCTTTGCCAAGCCGTTGGAATGAAAACCGAATAAAAGATGACTTAGCCTTTTGTAGAACTCAGTTTCCTTTACTAAGACTTTGGAAGGAAGACTGAAAAGAAGATTGTTTATCCCTTGCGAAACTCAGTTCCCCCTTTACCAAGCCGTTGGAAGGAAAACCGAATAAAAGATGACATAGCCTTTTGTAAAACTCAGTTTTCCTTTACTAAGCCTTTGAAAGGAAGTTGTCCTTTCCTAAGATTTTGGAAGGAAAACCGAATAAAAGATTATTTAGCCTCTGTGAAACTCACTTGCACTTTACTAAGACTTTGGAAGGAAGACTTACAAGAAGGTTATTTATCGCTTGTGAAACTCAGTTCACCTTTACTAAGACTTTGGAAGAAAGACTGAAAAAATTATTATTTATCACTTGCAAAACTCTGTTCCCCCTTTACCAAGCCGTTGGAAGGAATACCGAATAAAAGATGACTTAGCCTTTTGTAGAACTCAGTTTCCTTTACTAAGACTTTGGAAGGAAGACTGAAAAGAAGATTGTTTATCCCTTGCGAAACTCAGTTCCCCCTTTACCAAGCCGTTGGAAGGAAAACCGAATAAAAGATGACATAGCCTTTTGTAAAACTCAGTTTCCCTTTACTAAGCCTTTGAAAGGAAGTTGTCCTTTCCTAAGATTTTGGAAGGAAAACCGAATAAAAGATTATTTAGCCTCTGTGAAACTCACTTGCACTTTACTAAGACTTTGGAAGGAAGACTTACAAGAAGGTTATTTATCCCTTGTGAAACTCAGTTCACCTTTACTAAGACTTTGGAAGAAAGACTGAAAAAATTATTATTTATCACTTGCAAGACTCTGTTCCCCCTTTACCAAGCCGTTGGAAGGAAAACCGAGTAAAAGATGACATCGCCTTTGTCAAACTCAGTTCCCCTTTACTAACTCAGTGGCCCTTTACTAAGCCTTTGGAAGGAAGACTGACAAGAAGGTTATTTATCCCTTGCGATACTCAGTTCCCCTTTACCAAGCTTTTGAAAGGAAGACTGAAAAAAGGATTATTTATTACTTGTAAAACTCAGTTCCCTCTTTAAAAAGCCTTTGGAAGTGAAACTGAATAGAAGATGACTTAGCCTTTGTAAAACTCAGTTAACCTTTAGTAAGCCTTTGAAATGAAGACTGAAAAGTAGTCCTTGTGTCCCTTGTGAAACTCAGTTCCCCTTTACTAAGCTTTTGGAAAAAAGATTGAAAAAAAGAATATTTATCCCTTGCGAAACTTAGTTCCCCTTTACTAAGCCTTTGGAAATAAAGTGCACGACTGGGCCGCACAAACTTGCACCTATACCCAAAATGCTTGTGTGTATTTGAGGTAAAAAGAAATAAACGAGTATATACCTATACTTAGGTCAACATATGTATGTAAGTTGAAAATCAAGCAACGTCGTTACTATGTCATTTTCCTTCAGTTTCACTCATAAATTCATTGGCTTTGAAATTCGGTGAATACGCGAAAACCCAAAGCAAGTCCCTAAAAATGTAAGAATATTTTTTTTCTCTATCTCTGTCTTTGAACCAATGAAAATAAAATTCAGATAAATCCAGCAGCACATGCGCACCAATTAAACCTGTATCGTAAGGAAAAAATAACGTTTCCATGATAACAGCTGTGTTGTCGAGTAATAGAGTGTTGCCGAGTAATAGATACGTATCAAAAGGGATTATTAATCTAGACGTGATGCTTCGTTTTCTTAAAAATGGCTATGTTGATAGTTTCACTTTCGGCTACAGATGCCAAAATAACAATTTCCAACTTTTTGATTCTGCAACATAGTTCCGCTGCCATTGGAATATATTTTGTTAGTAATAATGGCAATATTATACAGATTTCGTATTTTGAAGAAGTCAAGTACAATACATACATATTTTTTTGGTTCACTACAGTGTGCGTGTACTTCCGTAAATACACATGCTTTGACTTATCTTTAAAAAGCTATTGAACCATTGTTATCAATCTGGCCTTAAACTATGAAATAAGGAGAATCTTGGAAAAAGCTTTTGCAATGGTATATAATTTTGAAAGTCGGTTCAGTAGAAAGAAGTAGGGATAAAATTCATGTTTGGTATTAATATGATATGAAAATCGTGTTTTTGTTAAGCTGGCTGTAATGAAAGTGGAATTATGGGCAATTTTGACGAAAAACGTGCTATGCCATGTTATAGAGTTTGGTGAAAGAAGCCTAGATATGAAAATAAAACTTTAATGAGTAGAAAGTTTTCGAGACAAGAGTATTTTTATGAAGTTGGCTCTAAGTAAAGTGCTTTTTTGGTCAAAAACGTTGTAAGCCATCTCGTAGGGTTTAAAAGGCTTGCTCTAATATAAAATTTAATAACAATTCTTGGAGCCGTTTTCGAATAAATTGGCTCCAACTGCTCGATTTCGCGCAAAATACTATTTATCAACTTTTGGCCAAAAATGTGATACAGTTCCTGATAGGATTTGAGATGTTTAATCATATGTCAAAATCTAAATAAAATCGTTCAAGGCACTTTCAAACAAAT
Source organism: Xylota segnis (assembly GCA_963583995.1). NCBI lineage: Eukaryota > Metazoa > Arthropoda > Insecta > Diptera > Syrphidae > Xylota > Xylota segnis. Next base: position 89,811,650 of record OY757236.1, on the reverse strand, counting down.
TGGCTTTTAGTCACCTTGGTCGTAAGTACCGTTATATAACACTTAGACCAAAACGTGGTATGCCATCGTGTTGCATTACTTCGTACTAGTCCAAATATGAAATTTGAACTAAATCATTGAAGCCGTTTTTTCGAAAACTGACTTTTCGCCAAATTGTCTATAAGTAATGTACCATTGTTGCCAATTTTGGTAAGCAGCACGATACATTATTTGATTGCAATTGACCAGACTAATTCAAATATAAAGTGTAATCGAAGTCGTTGGCGCCGTTTTCGAGAAATTGCATTTTGACTGAAATCGGCCCTAAGTAAACTACCCTTAATTTTGAGGTTAGAATGAAAATTCCGATTTTGCCTCTAGAAATTATCACACACACTCTATATATGAAGTTTGATCTAAATCCATCCACTCGATTGGGCTGTAGCATCGTGCACAGATAGACAGACAGACAGACGGCATTGACGGACCTACTTTTTTGGACTTCTCCAATATAGTAATGTCAAGTTTGATTAAAATCTCACGTTCCAAATTTTGCACGAATGCAATACTTGCCCTATAGGTAGAAGATGAGAGCCTTTGGAATGGAAACTGTAAACGATGACTTAGCTTTTGTAAAACTCAGTTAGCCTTTACTAAGCCTTTGAAAGGAAGACTGCAAAGAAGACTATTCATCAATTGTGAAACTTTCCCTTTTCTAATTAGTTCCCCTTTACTAAGCCTATGGAAGGAAGACTGAAAAGAAGATTGTTTATCAATTGCGAAACTCAATTTCCCTTTACTAAGCCCTTGGAAGGAAGACTGAAAAGAAGATTATTTATCCCTTTTGAAACTCAGATGCCCTTTACTAAGCCCTTGGAAGGAAGACTGAAAAGAAGATTATTTCTCAATTGCGAAACTCAGTTGCCCTTTACTAAGCCCTTGGAAGGAAGACTAAAAAGAAAATGATTTATCGTTTGAGAGACTCCGTTTCGATCTACTGAGCCTTTGAAAGGCAGACTGAAAAGAAGATTATTTATCCCTTTTGAAACTCAGTTGCCCTATACTAAGCCCTTGGAAGGAAGACAGAAAAGAAGATTATTTACCGTTTCTAAAACTCAGTTTCCCAATACTAAGCCTTTGAAAGGAAGACTGAAAAGAAGATTATTTATCCCTTTTGAAACTCAGTTGCCCTATACTAAGCCCTTGGAAGGAAGACAGAAAAGAAGATTATTTACCGTTTCTAAAACTCAGTTTCCCTTTTCTAAGCCTTTGAAAGGAAGACTGAAAAGAAGATTATTTATCCCTTTTGAAACTCAGTTCCCCTTTACTAACATTTTGGAAGGAAAATTGAAAAGAAGTTTGTTTATTAATTACGAAACTCAGTTCCCCTTTACTAAAATTTTGGAAGGAAGACTGAAAAGAATATTGTTTATCAATTGCGAAACTCAATTTCCCTTTACTAAGCCCTTGGAAGGAAGACTGAAAAGAAGATTATTTATCCCTTTTGAAACTCAGTTAACCTTTACTAAGCCTTTGGAATTAAAACTGAACAGAAGGTTATTTATTCCTTTTGAAACTCAGTTTCCCTTTACTAAGCCTTTGAAAGGAAGACTGAAAAGAAGATTATTTATCGTTTGTGAGACTCAGTTTTCTTTTACTAAGCCTTTGAAAGGAAGACTGAAAAGAAGATTATTTATACCTTTTGAAACTCAGCTCCCCTTTACTAGGCCTTTGGAAGGAAGACTGAAAAGAAGATTATTTACCGTTTGTAAGACTCAGTTTCCCTTTACTAAGCCCTTGGAAGGAAGACTGAAAAGAAGATTATTTATCCCTTTTGAAACTCTGTTAACATTTACTAAGCCTTTGGAAGGAAAACTGAAAAGAAGGTTTTTTATTCCTTTTGAAACTCAGCTCCCCTTTACTAGGCCTTTGGAAGGAAGAGTGAAAAGAAGCTTATTTATCCCTTTTGAAACTCAGCTCCCCTTTACTAGGCCTTTGGAAGGAAGATTGAAAAGAATATTAATTACTGTTTGTAAGACTCAGTTTCCCATTACTAAACCTTTGAAAGGCAGACTGAAAGAAGATTATTTATCCCTTTTGAAACTCAGCTCCCCTTTACTATGCCTATGGAAGGATGACTGAAAAGAAGATTCTTTATCAATTGCGAAACTGAGTTGCCCTTTACTAAGCCCTTGGAAGGAAGACTGAAAAGAAGATTATTTATCGTTTGTAAGACTCAGTTTCCCATTACTAAGCCTTTGAAAGGAAGACTGAAAAGAAGATTATTTATCCCTTTTGAAACTCAGTTGCCCTATACTAAGCCCTTGGAAGGAAGACAGAAAAGAAGATTATTTACCGTTTCTAAAACTCAGTTTCCCAATACTAAGCCTTTGAAAGGAAGACTGAAAAGAAGATTATTTATCCCTTTTGAAACTCAGTTGCCCTATACTAAGCCCTTGGAAGGAAGACAGAAAAGAAGATTATTTACCGTTTCTAAAACTCAGTTTCCCATTACTAAGCCTTTGAAAGGAAGACTGAAAAGAAGATTATTTATCCCTTTTGAAACTCAGTTGCCCTATACCAAGCCCTTGGAGGGAAGTCTGAAAAGAAGATCATTTATCGTTTGTGAGACTCAGTTTCCCATTACTAAGCCTTTGAAAGGAAGACAGAAAAGAAGATTATTTAGATTTTCTAAAACTCAGTTTCCCATTACTAAGCCTTTGAAAGGAAAACTGAAAAGAAGATTATTTATCCCTTTTGAAACTCAGCTCCCATTTACTAAGCCTATGAAAGGAAGACTGAAAGGAAGATTATTTACTGTTTGTGAGACAAAGTTTCCCTTTTCTAAGCCCTTGTAAGGAAGACTGAAAAGCAGGTTATTAACCGTTTGTGAGACACAGTTTCCCTTTTCTAAGCATTTGAAAGGAAGACTGAAAAGAAGATTATTTATCCCTTTTGAAACTCAGTTAACCTTTACTAAGCCTTTGGAATGAAAACTGAAAAGAAGGTTATTTATTCCTTTTGAAACTCAGTTTCCCTTTACTAAGCCTTTGAAAGGAAGACTGAAAAGAAGATTATTTATCGTTTGTGAGACTCAGTTTCCTTTTACTAAGCCTTTGAAAGGAAGACTGAAAAGAAGATTATTTATACCTTTTGAAACTCAGCTCCCCTTTACTAGGCCTTTGGAAGGAAGTCTGAAAAGAAGATTATTTACCGTTTGTAAGACTCAGTTTCCCTTTACTAAGCCCTTGGAAGGAAGAGTGAAAAGAAGATTATTTATCCCTTTTGAATCTCTGTTAACATTTACTAAACCTTTGGAAGGAAAACTGAAAAGAAGGTTTTTTATTCCTTTTGAAACTCAGCTCCCCTTTACTAGGCCTTTGGAAGGAAGAGTGAAAAGAAGCTTATTTATGTCTTTTGAAACTCAGCTACCCTTTACTATATTTTTGGAAGGAAGATTGAAAAGAAGATTATTTATACCTTTTGACACTCAGCTCCCCTTTACTAGGCCTATGGAAGGATGACTGAAAAGAAGATTCTTTATCAATTGCGAAACTGAGTTGCCCATTACTAAGCCTTGGAAGGAATACTGAAAAGAAGATTATTTACCCCTTTTGAAACTCAGTTAACCTTTACTAAGCCTTTGGAAGGTAAACTGAAAAGAAGGTTATTTATTCCTTTTGAAATTCAGCTCCCCTTTACTAGGCCTTTGGAAGGAAGAGTGAAAAGAAGCTTATTTATATCTTTTGAAACTCAGCTACCCTTTACTATATTTTTGGAAGGAAGATTGAAAAGAAGATTATTTATACCTTTTGAAACTCAGCTCCCCTTTACTAGGCCTATGGAAGGATGACTGAAAAGAAGATTCTTTATCAATTGCGAAACTGAGTTGCCCATTACTAAGCCCTTGGAAGGAATACTGAAAAGAAGATTATTTACCGTTTGTAAGACTCAGTTTCCCATTACTAAGCTTTTGAAAGGAAGACAGAAAAGAAGATTATTTATTGTTTGTGAGACTCAGTTTCCTTTTACTAAGCCTTTGAAAGGAAGACTGAAAAGAAGATTATTTATACCTTTTGAAACTCAGCTCCCCTTTACTAGGCCTTTGGAAGGAAGACTGAAAAGAAGATTATTTACCGTTTGTAAGACTCAGTTTCCCATTACTAAGCCCTTGGAAGGAAGAGTGAAAAGAAGATTATTTATCCCTTTTGAATCTCTGTTAACATTTACTAAACCTTTGGAAGGAAAACTGAAAAGAAGGTTTTTTATTCCTTTTGAAACTCATCTCCCCTTTACTAGGCCTTTGGAAGGAAGACTGAAAAGAAGCTTATTTATGTTTTTGAAACTCAGCTACCCTTTACTATATTTTTGGAAGGAAGATTGAAAAGAAGATTATTTATACCTTTTGACACTCAGCTCCCCTTTACTAAGCCTATGGAAGGATGACTGAAAAGAAGATTCTTTATCAATTGCGAAACTGAGTTGCCCTTTACTAAGCCCTTGGAAGGAAGAGTGAAAAGAAGCTTATTTATCCCTTTTGAAACTCAGCTTCCCTTTACTAAAATTTTGGAAGGAAAATTGAAAAGAAGGTCGTTTATCAATTACGAAACTCAGTTCCCCTTTCCTAAAATTTTGGAAGGAAGACTGAAAAGAAGATTGTTTATCAATCGCGAAACTCAATTTCCCTTTACTAAGCCCTTGGAAGGAAGACTGAAAAGAAGATTATTTATCCCTTTTGAAACTCAGTTAACCTTTACTAAGCCTTTGGAATGAAAACTGAAAAGAAGGTTATTTATTCCTTTTGAAACTCAGTTTCCCTTTACTAAGCCTTTGAAAGGAAGACTGAAAAGAAGATTATTTATCGTTTGTGAGACTCAGTTTCCTTTTACTAAGCCTTTGAAAGGAAGACTGAAAAGAAGATGTTTTATACCTTTTGAAACTCAGCTCCCCTTTACTAGGCCTTTGGAAGGAAGACTGAAAAGAAGATTATTTACCGTTTGTAAGACTCAGTTTCCCTTTACTAAGCCCTTGGAAGGAAGACTGAAAAGAAGATTATTTATCCCTTTTGAAACTCAGTTGCCCTATACTAAGCCCTTGGAAGGAAGACAGAAAAGAAGATTATTTACCGTTTCTAAAACTCAGTTTCCCATTTCTAAGCCTTTGAAAGGAAGACTGAAAAGAAGATTATTTATCCCTTTTGAAACTCAGTTGCCCTTTACTAGGCCTTTGGAAGGAAGACTGAAAAGAAGATTATTTACCGTTTGTAAGACTCAGTTTCCCTTTACTAAGCCCTTGGAAGGAAGACTGAAAAGAAGATTATTTATCCCTTTTGAAACTCTGTTAACATTTACTAAGCCTTTGGAAGGAAAACTGAAAAGAAGGTTTTTTATTCCTTTTGAAACTCAGCTCCCTTTTACTAGGCCTTTGGAAGGAAGAGTGAAAAGAAGCTTATTTATCCCTTTTGAAACTCAGCTCCCCTTTACTAGGCCTTTGGAAGGAAGATTGAAAAGTATATTAATTACTGTTTGTAAGACTCAGTTTCCCATTACTAAACCTTTGAAAGGCAGACTGAAAGAAGATTATTAATCCCTTTTGAAACTCAGCTCCCCTTTACTAAGCCTATGGAAGGATGACTGAAAAGAAGATTCTTTATCAATTGCGAAACTGAGTTGCCCTTTACTAAGCCCTTGGAAGGAAGACTGAAAAGAAGATTATTTATCGTTTGTAAGACTCAGTTTCCCATTACTAAGCCTTTGAAAGGAAGACTGAAAAGAAGATTATTTATCCCTTTTGAAACTCAGTTGCCCTATACTAAGCCCTTGGAAGGAAGACAGAAAAGTAGATTATTTACCGTTTCTAAAACTCAGTTTCCCAATACTAAGCCTTTGAAAGGAAGACTGAAAAGAAGATTATTTATCCCTTTTGTAACTCAGTTGCCCTATACTAAGCCCTTGGAAGGAAGACAGAAAAGAAGATTATTTACCGTTTCTAAAACTCAGTTTCCCATTACTAAGCCTTTGAAAGGAAGACAGAAAAGAAGATTATTTAGATTTTCTAAAACTCAGTTTCCCATTACTAAGCCTTTGAAAGGAAAACTGAAAAGAAGATTATTTATCCCTTTTGAAACTCAGCTCCCATTTACTAAGCCTATGAAAGGAAGACTGAAAGGAAGATTATTTACTGTTTGTGAGACAAAGTTTCCCTTTTCTAAGCCCTTGGAAGGAAGACTGAAAAGCAGATTATTAACCGTTTGTGAGACACAGTTTCCCTTTTCTAAGCCTTTGAAAGGAAGACTGAAAAGAAGATTATTTATCCCTTTTGAAACTCAGTTCCCCTTTACTTAAATTTTGGAAGGAAAATTGAAAAGAAGATTGTTTATCAATTGCGAAACTCAATTTCCCTTTACTAAGCCCTTGGAAGGAAGACTGAAAAGAAGATTATTTATCCCTTTTGAAACTCAGTTAACCTTTACTAAGCCTTTGGAATGAAAACTGAAAAGAAGGTTATTTATTCCTTTTGAAACTCAGTTTCCCTTTACTAAGCCTTTGAAATTAAGACTGAAAAGAAGATTATTTATACCTTTTGAAACTCAGCTCCCCTTTACTAGGCCTTTGGAAGGAAGACTGAAAAGAAGATTATTTACCGTTTGTAAGACTCAGTTTCCCTTTACTAAGCCCTTGAAAGGAAGAGTGAAAAGAAGATTATTTATCCCTTTTGAATCTCTGTTAACATTTACTAAACCTTTGGAAGGAAAACTGAAACGAAGCTTTTGGAAGAAAGACTGAAAAAAGTATTATTTATAGCTTGCAAAACTCAGTTCCCCCTTTACCAAGCCGTTGGAAGGAAAACCGAATAAAAGATGACTTAGTCTTTTGTAAAACTCAGTTTCCTTTACTAAGACTTTGGAAGGAAGACTGAAAAGAAGATTGTTTATCCCTTGCGAAACTCAGTTCCCCCTTTACCAAGCCGTTGGAAGGAAAACCGAATAAAAGATGACTTAGCCTTTTGTAAAACTCAGTTTCCCTGTATTAAGCCTTTGAAAGAAAGACTGAAAAGAAGACTATTTATCCCCTGCGAAACTCAGTTCACCTTTACCAAGCCGTTGGAAGGAAAACCGAATAAAAGATGACTTAGCCTTTTGTAAAACTCAGTTTCCCTTTACTAAGCCTTTGAAAGAAAGACTGAAAAGAAGACTATTTATCCCTTGCGAAACTCAGTTGCCCTTTACTAAGACTTTGGAAGGAAGACTGACAAGAAGGTTATTTATCCCTTGTGAAACTCAGTTCACCTTTACTAAGACTTTGGAAGGAAAACTGAAACGAAGATTATTTATCCCTTGCGAAACTCAGTTGCCCTTTACTAAGACTTTGGAAGGAAGACTGACAAGAAGGTTATTTATCCCTTGTGAAACTCAGTTCACCTTTACTAAGACTTTGGAAGGAAAACTGAAAAGAAGATTATTTATCGTTTGTGAGACTCAGTTTCCTTTTACTAAGCCTTTGAAATTAAGACTGAAAAGAAGATTATTTATACCTTTTGAAACTCAGCTCCCCTTTACTAGGCCTTTGGAAGGAAGACTGAAAAGAAGATTATTTACCGTTTGTAAGACTCAGTTTCCCTTTACTAAGCCCTTGAAAGGAAGAGTGAAAAGAAGATTATTTATCCCTTTTGAATCTCTGTTAACATTTACTAAACCTTTGGAAGGAAAACTGAAAAGAAGGTTTTTTATTCCTTTTGAAACTCAGCTCCCCTTTACTAGGCCTTTGGAAGGAAGAGTGAAAAGAAGCTTATTTATGTCTTTTGAAACTCAGCTACCCTTTACTATATTTTTGGAAGGAAGATTGAAAAGAAGATTATTTATACCTTTTGACACTCAGCTCCCCTTTACTAGGCCTATGGAAGGATGACTGAAAAGAAGATTCTTTATCAATTGCGAAACTGAGTTGCCCATTACTAAGCCTTGGAAGGAATACTGAAAAGAAGATTATTTACCCCTTTTGAAACTCAGTTAACCTTTACTGAGCCTTTGGAAGGAAAACTGAAAAGAAGGTTAATTATTCCTTTTGAAATTCAGCTCCCCTTTACTAGGCCTTTGGAAGGAAGAGTAAAAAGAAGCTTATTTATATCTTTTGAAACTCAGCTACCCTTTACTATATTTTTGGAAGGAAGATTGAAAAGAAGATTATTTATACCTTTTGAAACTCAGCTCCCCTTTACTAGGCCTATGGAAGGATGACTGAAAAGAAGATTCTTTATCAATTGCGAAACTGAGTTGCCCATTACTAAGCCCTTGGAAGGAATACTGAAAAGAAGATAATTTACCGTTTGTAAGACTCAGTTTCCCATTACTAAGCCTTTGAAAGGAAGACAGAAAAGAAGATTATTTATCGTTTGTGAGACTCAGTTTCCTTTTACTAAGCCTTTGAAAGGAAGACTGAAAAGAAGATTATTTATACCTTTTGAAACTCAGCTCCCCTTTACTAGGCCTTTGGAAGGAAGACTGAAAAGAAGATTATTTACCGTTTGTAAGACTCAGTTTCCCTTTACTAAGCCCTTGGAAGGAAGAGTGAAAAGAAGATTATTTATCCCTTTTGAATCTCTGTTAACATTTACTAAACCTTTGGAAGGAAAACTGAAAAGAAGGTTTTTTATTCCTTTTGAAACTCAGCTCCCCTTTACTAGGCCTTTGGAAGGAAGAGTGAAAAGAAGCTTATTTATGTCTTTTGAAACTCAGCTAAGAAGATTATTTACCGTTTGTAAGACTCAGTTTCCCTTTACTAAGCCCTTGGAAGGAAGAGTGAAAAGAAGATTATTTATCCCTTTTGAAACTCTGTTAACATTTACTAAGCCTTTGGAAGGAAAACTGAAAAGAAGGTTTTCTATTCCTTTTGAAACTCAGCTCCCCTTTACTAGGCCTTTGGAAGGAAGAGTGAAAAGTAGATTATTAACCGTTTGTGAGACACAGTTTCCCTTTTCTAAGCCTTTGAAAGGAAGACTGAAAAGAAGATTATTTATCCCTTTTGAAACTCAGTTCCCCTTTACTAAAATTTTGGATGGAAAATTGAAAAGAAGGTCGTTTATCAATTACGAAACTCAGTTCCCCTTTCCTAAAATTTTGGAAGGAAGACTGAAAAGAAGATTGTTTATCAATCGCGAAGCTCAATTTCCCTTTACTAAGCCCTTGGAAGGAAGACTGAAAAGAAGATTATTTATCCCTTTTGAAACTCAGTTAACCTTTACTAAGCCTTTGGAATGAAAACTGAAAAGAAGGTTATTTATTCCTTTTGAAACTCAGTTTCCCTTTACTAAGCCTTTGAAAGGAAGACTGAAAAGAAGATTATTTATCGTTTGTGAGACTCAGTTTCCTTTTACTAAGCCTTTGGAAGGAAGAGTGAAAAGAAGCTTATTTATCCCTTTTGAAACTCAGCTCCCCTTTACTAAGCCTATGGAAGGATGACTGAAAAGAAGATTCTTTATCAATTGCGAAACTGAGTTGCCCTTTACTAAGCCCTTGGAAGGAAGAGTGAAAAGAAGCTTATTTATCCCTTTTGAAACTCAGCTCCCCTTTACTAGGCCTTTGGAAGGAAGATTGAAAAGAATATTAATTACTGTTTGTAAGACTCAGTTTCCCATTACTAAACCTTTGAAAGGCAGACTGAAAGAAGATTATTAATCCCTTTTGAAACTCAGCTCCCCTTTACTAAGCCTATGGAAGGATGACTGAAAAGAAGATTCTTTATCAATTGCGAAACTGAGTTGCCCTTTACTAAGCCCTTGGAAGGAAGACTGAAAAGAAGATTATTTATCGTTTGTAAGACTCAGTTTCCCATTACTAAGCCTTTAAAAGGAAGACTGAAAAGAAGATTATTTATCCCTTTTGAAACTCAGTTGCCCTATACTAAGCCCTTGGAAGGAAGACAGAAAAGAAGATTATTTACCGTTTCTAAAACTCAGTTTCCCAATACTAAGCCTTTGAAAGGAAGACTGAAAAGAAGATTATTTATCCCTTTTGAAACTCAGTTGCCCTATACTAAGCCCTTGGAAGGAAGACAGAAAAGAAGATTATTTACCGTTTCTAAAACTCAGTTTCCCATTACTAAGCCTTTGAAAGGAAGACTGAAAAGAAGATTATTTATCCCTTTTGAAACTCAGTTGCCCTATACCAAGCCCTTGGAGGGAAGACTGAAAAGAAGATCATTTATCGTTTGTGAGACTCAGTTTCCTTTTACTAAGCCTATGGAAGGAAGACTGAAAAGAAGACTGAGGTGCCCTTTATTAAGCCCTTGTAAGGAAGACTGAAAAGAAGATTATTTATCGTTTGTGAGACGCAGTTTCCCATTACTAAGCCTTTGAAAGGAAGACAGAAAAGAAGATTATTTAGATTTTCTAAAACTCAGTTTCCCATTACTAAGCCTTTGAAAGGAAAACTGAAAAGAAGCTTATTTATCCCTTTTGAAACTCAGCTCCCATTTACTAAGCCTATGAAAGGAAGACTGAAAGGAAGATTATTTACTGTTTGTGAGACAAAGTTTCCCTTTTCTAAGCCCTTGGAAGGAAGATTGAAAAGCAGATTATTAACCGTTTGTGAGACACAGTTTCCCTTTTCTAAGCCTTTGAAAGGAAGACTGAAAAGAAGATTATTTATCCCTTTTGAAACTCAGTTCCCCTTTACTTAAATTTTGGAAGGAAAATTGAAAAGAAGATTGTTTATCAATTGCGAAACTCAATTTCCCTTTACTAAGCCCTTGGAAGGAAGACTGAAAAGAAGATTATTTATCCCTTTTGAAACTCAGTTAACCTTTACTAAGCCTTTGGAATGAAAACTCAAAAGAAGGTTATTTATTCCTTTTGAAACTCAGTTTCCCTTTACTAAGCCTTTGAAAGGAAGACTGAAAAGAAGATTATTTATCGTTTGTGAGACTCAGTTTCCTTTTACTAAGCCTTTGAAATTAAGACTGAAAAGAAGATTATTTATACCTTTTGAAACTCAGCTCCCCTTTACTAGGCCTTTGGAAGGAAGACTGAAAAGAAGATTATTTACCGTTTGTAAGACTCAGTTTCCCTTTACTAAGCCCTTGGAAGGAAGAGTGAAAAGAAGATTATTTATCCCTTTTGAATCTCTGTTAACATTTACTAAGCCTTTGGAAGGAAAACTGAAAAGAAGGTTTTTTATTCCTTTTGAAACTCAGCTCACCTTTACTAGGCCTTTGGAAGGAAGAGTGAAAAGAAGCTTATTTATGTCTTTTGAAACTCAGCTACCCTTTACTATATTTTTGGAAGGAAGATTGAAAAGAAGATTATTTATACCTTTTGACACTCAGCTCCCCTTTACTAGGCCTATGGAAGGATGACTGAAAAGAAGATTCTTTATCAATTGCGAAACTGAGTTGCCCATTACTAAGCCTTGGAAGGAATACTGAAAAGAAGATTATTTACCCCTTTTGAAACTCAGTTAACCTTTACTGAGCCTTTGGAAGGAAAACTGAAAAGAAGGTTATTTATTCCTTTTGAAATTCAGCTCCCCTTTACTAGGCCTTTGGAAGGAAGAGTAAAAAGAAACTTATTTATATCTTTTGAAACTCAGCTACCCTTTACTATATTTTTGGAAGGAAGATTGAAAAGAAGATTATTTATACCTTTTGAAACTCAGCTCCCCTTTACTAGGCCTATGGAAGGATGACTGAAAAGAAGATTCTTTATCAATTGCGAAACTGAGTTGCCCATTACTAAGCCCTTGGAAGGAATACTGAAAAGAAGATTATTTACCGTTTGTAAGACTCAGTTTCCCATTACTAAGCCTTTGAAAGGACGACAGAAAAGAAGATTATTTATCGTTTGTGAGACTCAGTTTCCTTTTACTAAGCCTTTGAAAGGAAGACTGAAAAGAAGATTATTTATACCTTTTGAAACCCAGCTCCCCTTTACTAGGCCTTTGGAAGGAAGACTGAAAAGAAGATTATTTACCGTTTGTAAGACTCAGTTTCCCTTTACTAAGCCCTTGGAAGGAAGAGTGAAAAGAAGATTATTTATCCCTTTTGAATCTCTGTTAACATTTACTAAACCTTTGGAAGGAAAACTGAAAAGAAGGTTTTTTATTCCTTTTGAAACTCAGCTCCCCTTTACTAGGCCTTTGGAAGGAAGAGTGAAAAGAAGCTTATTTATGTCTTTTGAAACTCAGCTAAGAAGATTATTTACCGTTTGTAAGACTCAGTTTCCCTTTACTAAGCCCTTGGAAGGAAGAGTGAAAAGAAGATTATTTATCCCTTTTGAAACTCTGTTAACATTTACTAAGCCTTTGGAAGGAAAACTGAAAAGAAGGTTTTCTATTCCTTTTGAAACTCAGCTCCCCTTTACTAGGCCTTTGGAAGGAAGAGTGAAAAGCAGATTATTAACCGTTTGTGAGACACAGTTTCCCTTTTCTAAGCCTTTGAAAGGAAAACTGAAAAGAAGATTATTTATCCCTTTTGAAACTCAGTTCCCCTTTACTAAAATTTTGGATGGAAAATTGAAAAGAAGGTCGTTTATCAATTACGAAACTCAGTTCCCCTTTATTAAAAATTTTGGAGGGAAGACTGAAAAGAAGATTGTTTATCAATCGCGAAGCTCAATTTCCCTTTACTAAGCCCTTGGAAGGAAGACTGAAAAGAAGATTATTTATCCCTTTTGAAACTCAGTTAACCTTTACTAAGCCTTTGGAAAGAAAACTGAAAAGAAGGTTATTTATTCCTTTTGAAACTCAGTTTCCCTTTACTAAGCCTTTGAAAGGAAGACTGAAAAGAAGATTATTTATCGTTTGTGAGACTCAGTTTCCTTTTACTAAGCCTTTGAAAGGAAGACTGAAAAGAAGATTATTTATACCTTTTGAGACTCAGATCCCCTTTACTAGGCCTTTGGAAGGAAGACTGAAAAGAAGATTATTTACCGTTTGTAAGACTCAGTTTCCCTTTACTAAGCCCTTGGAAGGAAGAGTGAAAAGAAGATTATTTATCCCTTTTGAAACTCTGTTAACATTTACTAAGCCTTTGGAAGGAAAACTGAAAAGAAGGTTTTCTATTCCTTTTGAAACTCAGCTCCCCTTTACTAGGCCTTTGGAAGGAAGAGTGAAAAGAAGCTTATTCATCCCCTTTACTAGGCCTTTGGAAGGAAGCCTGAAAAGAATATTAATTACTGTTTGTAAGACTCAGTTTCCCATTACTAAACCTTTGAAAGGCAGACTGAAAGAAGATTATTTATCCCTTTTGAAACTCAGCTCCCCTTTACTAAGCCTATGGAAGGATGACTGAAAAGAAGATTCTTTATCAATTGCGAAACTGAGTTGCCCTTTACTAAGCCCTTGGAAGGAAGACTGAAAAGAAGATTATTTATCGTTTGTAAGACTCAGTTTCCCATTACTAAGCCTTTGAAAGGAAGACTGAAAAGAAGATTATTTATCCCTTTTGAAACTCAGTTGCCCTATACTAAGCCCTTGGAAGGAAGACAGAAAAGAAGATTATTTACCGTTTCTAAAACTCAGTTTCCCATTACTAAGCCTTTGAAAGGAAGACTGAAAAGAAGATTATGTATCCCTTTTGAAACTCAGTTGCCCTATACTAAGCCCTTGGAAGGAAGACAGAAAAGAAGATTATTTACCGTTTCTAAAACTCAGTTTCCCATTACTAAGCCTTTGAAAGGAAGACTGAAAAGAAGATTATTTATCCCTTCTGAAACTCAGTTGCCCTATACTAAGCCCTTGGAAGGAAGACTGAAAAGAAGATTAGTTACAGTTTGTAAGACTTAGTTTCCCATTACTAAGCCTTTGAAAGGAAGACAGAAAAGAAGATTATTTACCATTTCTGAGACTCAGTTTCCCATTACTAAGCCTTTGAAAGGAAGACTGAAAAGAAGATTATTTATCCCTTCTGAAACTCAGTTGCCCTATACTAAGCCCTTGGAAGGAAGACTGAAAAGAAGATTAGTTACCGTTTGTAAGACTTAGTTTCCCATTACTAAGCCTTTGAAAGGAAGACAAAAAAGAAGATTATTTACCATTTCTGAGACGAAGTTTCCCTCTACTAAGCCTTTGAAAGGAAGACTGAAAAGAAGAGGTTATTTATCGATTTTGAAACCCAGCTCCCCTTTACTAGGCATTTGGAAGGAAGGCTGAAAATAAGATTATTTACCGTTTGTAAGACTCAGTTTCTCATTACTAATCCTTTGAAAGGCAGACTGAAAAGAAGATTATTTATCCGTTTTTAAACTCAGCTCCCCTTTACTAAGCCTATGGAAGGATGACTGAAAAGAAGATTCTTTATCAATTGCGAAAATGAGTTGCCCTTTACTATGCCCTTGGAAGGAAGACTGAAAAGAAGATTATTTACCGTTTGTAAGACTTAGTTTCCCATTACTAAGCCTTTGAAAGGAAGACAGAAAAGAAGATTATTTACCATTTCTGAGACTCAGTTTCCCATTATTAAGCCTTTGAAAGGAAGACTGAAAAGAAGATTATTTATCCCTTTTGAAACTCAGTTTCCCTTTACTAAGCCTTTGGAAAGAAGACTGAAAGGAAGATTATTTACAGATTCTGAGACTCAGTTTCCCATTACTAAGCCTTTGAAGGAAAACTGAAAAGAAGATTATTTATCCCTTTTGAAACTCAGCTCCCCTTTACTAAGCCCTTGGAAGAAAGACTGAAAAAAGTTTATATATCCCTTTTGAAACTCAGTTAACCTTTACTAAACCTTTGGAAGGAAAACTGAAAAGAAGGTTATTTATCCCTTTTGAAACTCAGCTTCCCTTTACTAAACTTTTGGAAGGAAGATTGAAAGGAAGATTGTTTATTAATTACGAAACTCAGTTGCCCTTTACTAAGCCTATGGAAGGAAGAGTGAAAAGGACATTATTTATCAATTGCGAAACTCAGTTTCCCTTTACTAAGCCCTTGGAAGGAAGACTGAAAAAAGATTATCTATCCCTTTTGAAACTCAGTTAACCTTTACTAAACCTTTGGAAGGAAAACTGAAAAGAAGGTTATTTATACCTTTTGAAACTCAGCTCCCCTTTACTAGGCCTTTGGATGGAAGAGTGAAAAGAAGCTTATTTATCCCTTTTGAAACTAAGTTTCCCTTTACTAAGCCTTTGAAAGGAAGATTGAAAAGAAGATTAGTTATCCCTTTTGAAACTCAGCTCCCCTTTACTGAATTTTTGGAAGGAAGATTGAAAAGAAGATTGTTTATCAATTACGAAACTCCCTATACTAAGCCCTTGGAAGGAAGACTGAAAAGAAGATTGTTTATCAATTGCGAAACTGAGTTGCCCTTTATTAAACCCTTGGAAAGAAGACTGAAAAGAAGATTATTTATCGTTTGAGAAACTCAGTTCCCCTCTACTCAGCCTTTGAAAGGAAGACTGAAAGGAATTTTATCTATCCCTTTTGAAACTATGCTCCCCTTTACTAAGCCCTTGGAAGGAAGACTGAAAAGAAGATTATTTATCCCTTTTGAAACTCAATTAACCTTTACTAAGACTTTGGAAGGAAAACTGAAAAGAAGGTTATTTATTCCTTTTGAAACTCAGCTCCCCTTTACTAGGCCTTTGGAAGGAAGAGTGAAAAGAAGCTTATTTATCCCTTTTGAAACTCAGTTTCCCTTTACCAAGCCCTTGGAAGGAATACTGAAAAGAAGATTATTTACCGTTTGTAAGACTCAGTTTCCCATTACTAATCCTTTGAAAGGAAGACAGAAAAGAAGATTATTTAGATTTTCTAAAACTCAGTTTCCCATTACTAAGCCTTTGAAAGGAAAACTGAAAAGAAGATTATTTATCCCTTTTGAAACTCAGCTCCCCTTTACTAAGCCTATGGAAGGAAGACTGAAAGGAAGATTATTTACTGTTTGTGAGACAAAGTTTCCCTTTTCTAAGCCTTTGAAAGGAAGACTGAAAAGAAGATTATTTATCCCTTTTGAAACTCGGTTCCCCTTTACTAAAGTTTTGGAAGGAAGGTTGAAAAGGAGATTGTTTATCAATTGCGAAACTGAGTTGCCCTATACTAAGCCCTTGGAAAGAAGACTGAAAAGAAGATTATTTACCGTTTGTGAGACACAGTTTCCCTCTTCTAAGCCTTTGAAAGGAAGACTGAAAAGAAAATTATTTATCCCTTTTGAAACTCAGTTCCCCTTTACTAAAATTATGGAAGGAAGATTGAGAAGAAGGTTGTTTATACGAAACTCAGTTGCCCTTTACTAAGCCCTCGGAAGGAAGACTCAGTCTCCCTTTACTAAGCCTATGGAAGGAAGACTGAAAAGAAGATAGTTTATCAATTGCGGAACTGAGTTGCCCTTTCTTAAGCCCTTGGAAGGAAGACTGAAAAGAAGATTATTTACCGTTTGTAAGACTCAGTTTCCCTTTACTAAGCCCTTGGAAGGAAGACTGAAAAGAAGATTATTTATCCCTTTTGAAACTCAGTTAACCTTTACTAAGCTTTTGGAAGGAAAACTGAAAAGAAGTTTATTCATTCCTTTTGAAACTCAGCTCCCCTTTACTAGGCCTTTGGAAGGAAGAATGAAAAGAAACTTATTTATCCCTTTTGAAACTCAGCTCCCCTTTACTATATTTTTGGAAGGAAGATTGAAAAGAAGATTGTTTATCAATTACGAAACTCAGTTGCCCTATACTAAGCCCTTGGAAGGAAGACTGAAAAAAGATTATCTATCCCTTTTTAAACTTAGTTAACCTTTACTAAACCTTTGGAAGGAAAACTGAAAAGAAGGTTATTTATTCCTTTTGAAACTCAGCTCCCCTTTACTAGGCCTTTGGAAGGAAGAGTGAAAAGAAGCTTATTTATCCCTTTTGAAACTAAGTTTCCCTTTACTAAGCCTTTGAAAGGAAGACTGAAAAGAAGATTAGTTATCCCTTTTGAAACTCAGCTCCCCTTTACTGAATTTTTGGAAGGAAGATTGAAAAGAAGATTGTTTATCAATTGCGAAACTCAGTTGCCCTTTACTAAGCCCTTGGAGGGAAGACTGAAAAGAATATTATTTATCGTTTGAGAGACTCAGTTTCCCTCTACTCAGCCTTTGAAAGGAAGACTGAAAGGAATTTTATTTATCCCTTTTGAAACTATGTTCCCCTTTACTAAGCCCTTGGAAGGAAGACTGAAAAGAAGATTATTTATCCCTTTTCAAACTCAATTAACCTTTTCTAAGACTTTGGAAGGAAAACTGAAAAAAGGCTATTTATTCCTTTTGAAACTCAGCTCCCCTTTACTATGCCTTTGGAAGGAAGAGTGAAAAGAAGCTTATTTATCCCTTTTGAAACTCAGTTTCCCTTTACCAAGCCTGTGAAAGGAAGACTGAAAAGAAGATTATTTATCGTTTGTGAGACTCAGTTTCCTTTTACTAAGCCTTTGAAAGGAAGACTGAAAAGAAGATTATTTATACCTTTTGAAACTCAGCTCGCCTTTACTAAGCCTGTGGAAGGAAGACTGAAAAGAAGATTGTTTATCAATTGCGAAACTGAGTTGCCCTTTATTAAGCCCTTGGAAGGAAGACTGAAAAGAAGATTATTTATCAATTACGAAACTCAGTTGCCCTATACTAAGCCCTTGGAAAGAAGACTGAAAAAAGATTATCTATCCCTTTTGAAACTCAGTTAACCTTTACTAAACCTTTGGAAGGAAAACTGAAAAGAAGGTTATTTATTCCTTTTGAAACTCAGCTCCCCTTTACTAGGCCTTTGGAAGGAAGAGTGAAAAGAAGCTTATTTATCCCTTTTGAAACTAAGTTTCCCTTTACTAAGCCTTTGAAAGGAAGACTGAAAAGAAGATTAGTTATCCCTTTTGAAACTCAGCTCCCCTTTACTGAATTTTTGGAAGGAAGATTGAAAAGAAGATTGTTTATCAATTACGAAACTCAGTTGCCCTATACTAAGCCCTTGGAAGGAAGACTGAAAAGAAGATTGTTTATCAATTACGAAACTCAGTTGCCCTATACTAAGCCCTTGGAAGGAAGACTGAAAAAAGATTATCTATTCCTTTTGAAACTCAGTTAACCTTTACTAAACCTTTGGAAGGAAAACTGAAAAGAAGGTTATTTATTCCTTTTGAAACTCAGCTCCCCTTTACTAGGCCTTTGGAAGGAAGAGTGCAAAGAAGCTTATTTATCCCTTTTGAAACTAAGTTTCCCTTTACTAAGCCTTTGAAAGGAAGACTGAAAAGAAGATTAGTTATCCCTTTTGAAACTCAGCTCCCCTTTACTGAATTTTTGGAAGGAAGATTGAAAAGAAGATTGTTTATCAATTACGAAACTCAGTTGCCCTATACTAAGCCCTTGGAAGGAAGACTGAAAAGAAGATTGTTTATCAATTGCGAAACTGAGTTGCCCTTTATTAAACCCTTGGGAGGAAGACTGAAAAGAATATTATTTATCGTTTGAGAGACTCAGTTTCCCTCTACTCAGCCTTTGAAAGGAAGACTGAAAAGAAGATTATTTATCCCTTTTGAAACTCAGTTAACCTTTACTAAGCTTTTGGAAGGAAAACTGAAAAGAAGTTTATTCATTCCTTTTGAAACTCAGCTCCCCTTTACTAGGCCTTTGGAAGGAAGAGTGAAAAGAAGCTTATTTATCCCTTTTGAAACTCAGCTCCCCTTTACTAGGCCTTTGGAAGGAAGATTGAAAAGAAGATTGTTTATCAATTACGAAACGCAGTTGCCTTATACTAAGCAATTGGAAGGAAGACTGAAAAAAGATTATCTATCCCTTTTGAAACTCAGTTAACCTTTACTAAACCTTTGGAAGGAAAACTGAAAAGAAGGTTATTTATTCCTTTTGAAACTCAGCTCGCCTTTACTAAGCCTGTGGAAGGAAGACTGAAAAGAAGATTGTTTATCAATTGCGAAACTGAGTTGCCCTTTATTAAACCCTTGGAAAGAAGACTGAAAAGAAGATTATTTATCGTTTGAGAAACTCAGTTCCCCTCTACTCAGCCTTTGAAAGGAAGACTGAAAGGAATTTTATTTATCCCTTTTGAAACTATGTTCCCCTTTACTAAGCCCTTGGAAGGAAGACTGAAAAGAAGATTATTTATCCCTTTTGAAACTCAATTAACCTTTACTAAGACTTTGGAAGGAAAACTGAAAAGAAGGTTATTTATTCCTTTTGAAACTCAGCTCCCCTTTACTAGGCCTTTGGAAGGAAGAGTGAAAAGAAGCTTATTTATCCCTTTTGAAACTCAGTTTCCCTTTACCAAGCCCTTGGAAGGAATACTGAAAAGAAGATTATTTACCGTTTGTAAGACTCAGTTTCCCTTTACTAAGCCCTTGGAAGGAAGACTGAAAAGAAGATTATTTATCCCTTTTGAAACTCAGCTCCCCTTTACTAAGCCTATGGAAGGAAGACTGAAAGGAAGATTATTTACTGTTTGTGAGACAAAGTTTCCCTTTTCTAAGCCTTTGAAAGGAAGACTGAAAAGAAGATTATTTATCCCTTTTGAAACTCAGTTCCCGTTTACTAAAATTATGGAAGGAAGATTGAGAAGAAGGTTGTTTATACGAAACTCAGTTGCCCTTTACTAAGCCCTCGGAAGGAAGACTCAGTCTCCCTTTACTAAGCCTATGGAAGGAAGACTGAAAAGAAGATAGTTTATCAATTGCGGAACTGAGTTGCCCTTTATTAAACCCTTGGAAGGAAGACTGAAAAGAAGATTATTTACCGTTTGTAAGACTCAGTTTCCCTTTACTAAGCCCTTGGAAGGAAGACTGAAAAGAAGATTATTTATCCCTTTTGAAACTCAGTTAACCTTTACTAAGCTTTTGGAAGGAAAACTGAAAAGAAGTTTATTCATTCCTTTTGAAACTCAGCTCCCCTTTACTAGGCTTTTGGAAGGAAGAGTGAAAAGAAACTTATTTATCCCTTTTGAAACTCAGCTCCCCTTTACTATATTTTTGGAAGGAAGATTGAAAAGAAGATTGTTTATCAATTACGAAACTCAGTTTCCCTTTACTAAGCCTTTGAAAGGAAGACTGAAAAGAAGATTATTTATCGTTTGTGAGACTCAGTTTCCTTTTACTAAGCCTTTGAAATTAAGACTGAAAAGAAGATTATTTATACCTTTTGAAACTCAGCTCCCCTTTACTAGGCCTTTGGAAGGAAGACTGAAAAGAAGATTATTTACCGTTTGTAAGACTCAGTTTCCCTTTACTAAGCCCTTGGAAGGAAGAGTGAAAAGAAGATTATTTATCCCTTTTGAATCTCTGTTAACATTTACTAAGCCTTTGGAAGGAAAACTGAAAAGAAGGTTTTTTATTCCTTTTGAAACTCAGCTCACCTTTACTAGGCCTTTGGAAGGAAGAGTGAAAAGAAGCTTATTTATGTCTTTTGAAACTCAGCTACCCTTTACTATATTTTTGGAAGGAAGATTGAAAAGAAGATTATTTATACCTTTTGACACTCAGCTCCCCTTTACTAGGCCTATGGAAGGATGACTGAAAAGAAGATTCTTTATCAATTGCGAAACTGAGTTGCCCATTACTACGCCTTGGAAGGAATACTGAAAAGAAGATTATTTACCCCTTTTGAAACTCAGTTAACCTTTACTGAGCCTTTGGAAGGAAAACTGAAAAGAAGGTTATTTATTCCTTTTGAAATTCAGCTCCCCTTTACTAGGCCTTTGGAAGGAAGAGTAAAAAGAAACTTATTTATATCTTTTGAAACTCAGCTACCCTTTACTATATTTTTGGAAGGAAGATTGAAAAGAAGATTATTTATACCTTTTGAAACTCAGCTCCCCTTTACTAGGCCTATGGAAGGATGACTGAAAAGAAGATTCTTTATCAATTGCGAAACTGAGTTGCCCATTACTAAGCCCTTGGAAGGAATACTGAAAAGAAGATTATTTACCGTTTGTAAGACTCAGTTTCCCATTACTAAGCCTTTGAAAGGACGACAGAAAAGAAGATTATTTATCGTTTGTGAGACTCAGTTTCCTTTTACTAAGCCTTTGAAAGGAAGACTGAAAAGAAGATTATTTATACCTTTTGAAACTCAGCTCCCCTTTACTAGGCCTTTGGAAGGAAGACTGAAAAGAAGATTATTTACCGTTTGTAAGACTCAGTTTCCCTTTACTAAGCCCTTGGAAGGAAGAGTGAAAAGAAGATTATTTATCCCTTTTGAATCTCTGTTAACATTTACTAAACCTTTGGAAGGAAAACTGAAAAGAAGGTTTTTTATTCCTTTTGAAACTCAGCTCCCCTTTACTAGGCCTTTGGAAGGAAGAGTGAAAAGAAGCTTATTTATGTCTTTTGAAACTCAGCTAAGAAGATTATTTACCGTTTGTAAGACTCAGTTTCCCTTTACTAAGCCCTTGGAAGGAAGAGTGAAAAGAAGATTATTTATCCCTTTTGAAACTCTGTTAACATTTACTAAGCCTTTGGAAGGAAAACTGAAAAGAAGGTTTTCTATTCCTTTTGAAACTCAGCTCCCCTTTACTAGGCCTTTGGAAGGAAGAGTGAAAAGCAGATTATTAACCGTTTGTGAGACACAGTTTCCCTTTTCTAAGCCTTTGAAAGGAAAACTGAAAAGAAGATTATTTATCCCTTTTGAAACTCAGTTCCCCTTTACTAAAATTTTGGATGGAAAATTGAAAAGAAGGTCGTTTATCAATTACGAAACTCAGTTCCCCTTTATTAAAAATTTTGGAGGGAAGACTGAAAAGAAGATTGTTTATCAATCGCGAAGCTCAATTTCCCTTTACTAAGCCCTTGGAAGGAAGACTGAAAAGAAGATTATTTATCCCTTTTGAAACTCAGTTAACCTTTACTAAGCCTTTGGAAAGAAAACTGAAAAGAAGGTTATTTATTCCTTTTGAAACTCAGTTTCCCTTTACTAAGCCTTTGAAAGGAAGACTGAAAAGAAGATTATTTATCGTTTGTGAGACTCAGTTTCCTTTTACTAAGCCTTTGAAAGGAAGACTGAAAAGAAGATTATTTATACCTTTTGAGACTCAGATCCCCTTTACTAGGCCTTTGGAAGGAAGACTGAAAAGAAGATTATTTACCGTTTGTAAGACTCAGTTTCCCTTTACTAAGCCCTTGGAAGGAAGAGTGAAAAGAAGATTATTTATCCCTTTTGAAACTCTGTTAACATTTACTAAGCCTTTGGAAGGAAAACTGAAAAGAAGGTTTTCTATTCCTTTTGAAACTCAGCTCCCCTTTACTAGGCCTTTGGAAGGAAGAGTGAAAAGAAGCTTATTCATCCCCTTTACTAGGCCTTTGGAAGGAAGCCTGAAAAGAATATTAATTACTGTTTGTAAGACTCAGTTTCCCATTACTAAACCTTTGAAAGGCAGACTGAAAGAAGATTATTTATCCCTTTTGAAACTCAGCTCCCCTTTACTAAGCCTATGGAAGGATGACTGAAAAGAAGATTCTTTATCAATTGCGAAACTGAGTTGCCCTTTACTAAGCCCTTGGAAGGAAGACTGAAAAGAAGATTATTTATCGTTTGTAAGACTCAGTTTCCCATTACTAAGCCTTTGAAAGGAAGACTGAAAAGAAGATTATTTATCCCTTTTGAAACTCAGTTGCCCTATACTAAGCCCTTGGAAGGAAGACAGAAAAGAAGATTATTTACCGTTTCTAAAACTCAGTTTCCCATTACTAAGCCTTTGAAAGGAAGACTGAAAAGAAGATTATGTATCCCTTTTGAAACTCAGTTGCCCTATACTAAGCCCTTGGAAGGAAGACAGAAAAGAAGATTATTTACCGTTTCTAAAACTCAGTTTCCCATTACTAAGCCTTTGAAAGGAAGACTGAAAAGAAGATTATTTATCCCTTCTGAAACTCAGTTGCCCTATACTAAGCCCTTGGAAGGAAGACTGAAAAGAAGATTAGTTACAGTTTGTAAGACTTAGTTTCCCATTACTAAGCCTTTGAAAGGAAGACAGAAAAGAAGATTATTTACCATTTCTGAGACTCAGTTTCCCATTACTAAGCCTTTGAAAGGAAGACTGAAAAGAAGATTATTTATCCCTTCTGAAACTCAGTTGCCCTATACTAAGCCCTTGGAAGGAAGACTGAAAAGAAGATTAGTTACCGTTTGTAAGACTTAGTTTCCCATTACTAAGCCTTTGAAAGGAAGACAAAAAAGAAGATTATTTACCATTTCTGAGACGAAGTTTCCCTCTACTAAGCCTTTGAAAGGAAGACTGAAAAGAAGAGGTTATTTATCGATTTTGAAACCCAGCTCCCCTTTACTAGGCATTTGGAAGGAAGGCTGAAAATAAGATTATTTACCGTTTGTAAGACTCAGTTTCTCATTACTAATCCTTTGAAAGGCAGACTGAAAAGAAGATTATTTATCCGTTTTTAAACTCAGCTCCCCTTTACTAAGCCTATGGAAGGATGACTGAAAAGAAGATTCTTTATCAATTGCGAAAATGAGTTGCCCTTTACTATGCCCTTGGAAGGAAGACTGAAAAGAAGATTATTTACCGTTTGTAAGACTTAGTTTCCCATTACTAAGCCTTTGAAAGGAAGACAGAAAAGAAGATTATTTACCATTTCTGAGACTCAGTTTCCCATTATTAAGCCTTTGAAAGGAAGACTGAAAAGAAGATTATTTATCCCTTTTGAAACTCAGTTTCCCTTTACTAAGCCTTTGGAAAGAAGACTGAAAGGAAGATTATTTACAGATTCTGAGACTCAGTTTCCCATTACTAAGCCTTTGAAGGAAAACTGAAAAGAAGATTATTTATCCCTTTTGAAACTCAGCTCCCCTTTACTAAGCCCTTGGAAGAAAGACTGAAAAAAGTTTATATATCCCTTTTGAAACTCAGTTAACCTTTACTAAACCTTTGGAAGGAAAACTGAAAAGAAGGTTATTTATCCCTTTTGAAACTCAGCTTCCCTTTACTAAACTTTTGGAAGGAAGATTGAAAGGAAGATTGTTTATTAATTACGAAACTCAGTTGCCCTTTACTAAGCCTATGGAAGGAAGAGTGAAAAGGACATTATTTATCAATTGCGAAACTCAGTTTCCCTTTACTAAGCCCTTGGAAGGAAGACTGAAAAAAGATTATCTATCCCTTTTGAAACTCAGTTAACCTTTACTAAACCTTTGGAAGGAAAACTGAAAAGAAGGTTATTTATACCTTTTGAAACTCAGCTCCCCTTTACTAGGCCTTTGGATGGAAGAGTGAAAAGAAGCTTATTTATCCCTTTTGAAACTAAGTTTCCCTTTACTAAGCCTTTGAAAGGAAGATTGAAAAGAAGATTAGTTATCCCTTTTGAAACTCAGCTCCCCTTTACTGAATTTTTGGAAGGAAGATTGAAAAGAAGATTGTTTATCAATTACGAAACTCCCTATACTAAGCCCTTGGAAGGAAGACTGAAAAGAAGATTGTTTATCAATTGCGAAACTGAGTTGCCCTTTATTAAACCCTTGGAAAGAAGACTGAAAAGAAGATTATTTATCGTTTGAGAAACTCAGTTCCCCTCTACTCAGCCTTTGAAAGGAAGACTGAAAGGAATTTTATCTATCCCTTTTGAAACTATGCTCCCCTTTACTAAGCCCTTGGAAGGAAGACTGAAAAGAAGATTATTTATCCCTTTTGAAACTCAATTAACCTTTACTAAGACTTTGGAAGGAAAACTGAAAAGAAGGTTATTTATTCCTTTTGAAACTCAGCTCCCCTTTACTAGGCCTTTGGAAGGAAGAGTGAAAAGAAGCTTATTTATCCCTTTTGAAACTCAGTTTCCCTTTACCAAGCCCTTGGAAGGAATACTGAAAAGAAGATTATTTACCGTTTGTAAGACTCAGTTTCCCATTACTAATCCTTTGAAAGGAAGACAGAAAAGAAGATTATTTAGATTTTCTAAAACTCAGTTTCCCATTACTAAGCCTTTGAAAGGAAAACTGAAAAGAAGATTATTTATCCCTTTTGAAACTCAGCTCCCCTTTACTAAGCCTATGGAAGGAAGACTGAAAGGAAGATTATTTACTGTTTGTGAGACAAAGTTTCCCTTTTCTAAGCCTTTGAAAGGAAGACTGAAAAGAAGATTATTTATCCCTTTTGAAACTCGGTTCCCCTTTACTAAAGTTTTGGAAGGAAGGTTGAAAAGGAGATTGTTTATCAATTGCGAAACTGAGTTGCCCTATACTAAGCCCTTGGAAAGAAGACTGAAAAGAAGATTATTTACCGTTTGTGAGACACAGTTTCCCTCTTCTAAGCCTTTGAAAGGAAGACTGAAAAGAAAATTATTTATCCCTTTTGAAACTCAGTTCCCCTTTACTAAAATTATGGAAGGAAGATTGAGAAGAAGGTTGTTTATACGAAACTCAGTTGCCCTTTACTAAGCCCTCGGAAGGAAGACTCAGTCTCCCTTTACTAAGCCTATGGAAGGAAGACTGAAAAGAAGATAGTTTATCAATTGCGGAACTGAGTTGCCCTTTCTTAAGCCCTTGGAAGGAAGACTGAAAAGAAGATTATTTACCGTTTGTAAGACTCAGTTTCCCTTTACTAAGCCCTTGGAAGGAAGACTGAAAAGAAGATTATTTATCCCTTTTGAAACTCAGTTAACCTTTACTAAGCTTTTGGAAGGAAAACTGAAAAGAAGTTTATTCATTCCTTTTGAAACTCAGCTCCCCTTTACTAGGCCTTTGGAAGGAAGAATGAAAAGAAACTTATTTATCCCTTTTGAAACTCAGCTCCCCTTTACTATATTTTTGGAAGGAAGATTGAAAAGAAGATTGTTTATCAATTACGAAACTCAGTTGCCCTATACTAAGCCCTTGGAAGGAAGACTGAAAAAAGATTATCTATCCCTTTTTAAACTTAGTTAACCTTTACTAAACCTTTGGAAGGAAAACTGAAAAGAAGGTTATTTATTCCTTTTGAAACTCAGCTCCCCTTTACTAGGCCTTTGGAAGGAAGAGTGAAAAGAAGCTTATTTATCCCTTTTGAAACTAAGTTTCCCTTTACTAAGCCTTTGAAAGGAAGACTGAAAAGAAGATTAGTTATCCCTTTTGAAACTCAGCTCCCCTTTACTGAATTTTTGGAAGGAAGATTGAAAAGAAGATTGTTTATCAGTTACGAAACTCAGTTGCCCTATACTAAGCCCTTGGAAGGAAGACTGAAAAGAAGATTGTTTATCAATTGCGAAACTCAGTTGCCCTTTACTAAGCCCTTGGAGGGAAGACTGAAAAGAATATTATTTATCGTTTGAGAGACTCAGTTTCCCTCTACTCAGCCTTTGAAAGGAAGACTGAAAGGAATTTTATTTATCCCTTTTGAAACTATGTTCCCCTTTACTAAGCCCTTGGAAGGAAGACTGAAAAGAAGATTATTTATCCCTTTTCAAACTCAATTAACCTTTTCTAAGACTTTGGAAGGAAAACTGAAAAAAGGCTATTTATTCCTTTTGAAACTCAGCTCCCCTTTACTATGCCTTTGGAAGGAAGAGTGAAAAGAAGCTTATTTATCCCTTTTGAAACTCAGTTTCCCTTTACCAAGCCTGTGAAAGGAAGACTGAAAAGAAGATTATTTATCGTTTGTGAGACTCAGTTTCCTTTTACTAAGCCTTTGAAAGGAAGACTGAAAAGAAGATTATTTATACCTTTTGAAACTCAGCTCGCCTTTACTAAGCCTGTGGAAGGAAGACTGAAAAGAAGATTGTTTATCAATTGCGAAACTGAGTTGCCCTTTATTAAGCCCTTGGAAGGAAGACTGAAAAGAAGATTATTTATCAATTACGAAACTCAGTTGCCCTATACTAAGCCCTTGGAAAGAAGACTGAAAAAAGATTATCTATCCCTTTTGAAACTCAGTTAACCTTTACTAAACCTTTGGAAGGAAAACTGAAAAGAAGGTTATTTATTCCTTTTGAAACTCAGCTCCCCTTTACTAGGCCTTTGGAAGGAAGAGTGAAAAGAAGCTTATTTATCCCTTTTGAAACTAAGTTTCCCTTTACTAAGCCTTTGAAAGGAAGACTGAAAAGAAGATTAGTTATCCCTTTTGAAACTCAGCTCCCCTTTACTGAATTTTTGGAAGGAAGATTGAAAAGAAGATTGTTTATCAATTACGAAACTCAGTTGCCCTATACTAAGCCCTTGGAAGGAAGACTGAAAAGAAGATTGTTTATCAATTACGAAACTCAGTTGCCCTATACTAAGCCCTTGGAAGGAAGACTGAAAAAAGATTATCTATTCCTTTTGAAACTCAGTTAACCTTTACTAAACCTTTGGAAGGAAAACTGAAAAGAAGGTTATTTATTCCTTTTGAAACTCAGCTCCCCTTTACTAGGCCTTTGGAAGGAAGAGTGCAAAGAAGCTTATTTATCCCTTTTGAAACTAAGTTTCCCTTTACTAAGCCTTTGA
Organism: Xylota segnis; assembly: GCA_963583995.1. Taxonomy (NCBI): domain Eukaryota; kingdom Metazoa; phylum Arthropoda; class Insecta; order Diptera; family Syrphidae; genus Xylota; species Xylota segnis. The sequence goes on along the minus strand of OY757236.1, from coordinate 89,784,327 downwards.
AAGGAAGACTGAAAAGAAGATTAGTTATCCCTTTTGAAACTCAGCTCCCCTTTACTGAATTTTTGGAAGGAAGATTGTTTATCAATTACGAAACTCAGTTGCCCTATACTAAGCCCTTGGAAGGAAGACTGAAAAGAAGATTGTTTATCAATTGCGAAACTGAGTTGCCCTTTATTAAACCCTTGGGAGGAAGACTGAAAAGAATATTATTTATCGTTTGAGAGACTCAGTTTCCCTCTACTCAGCCTTTGAAAGGAAGACTGAAAAGAAGATTATTTATCCCTTTTGAAACTCAGTTAACCTTTACTAAGCTTTTGGAAGGAAAACTGAAAAGAAGTTTATTCATTCCTTTTGAAACTCAGCTCCCCTTTACTAGGCCTTTGGAAGGAAGAGTGAAAAGAAGCTTATTTATCCCTTTTGAAACTCAGCTCCCCTTTACTAGGCCTTTGGAAGGAAGATTGAAAAGAAGATTGTTTATCAATTACGAAACGCAGTTGCCTTATACTAAGCAATTGGAAGGAAGACTGAAAAAAGATTATCTATCCCTTTTGAAACTCAGTTAACCTTTACTAAACCTTTGGAAGGAAAACTGAAAAGAAGGTTATTTATTCCTTTTGAAACTCAGCTCGCCTTTACTAAGCCTGTGGAAGGAAGACTGAAAAGAAGATTGTTTATCAATTGCGAAACTGAGTTGCCCTTTATTAAACCCTTGGAAAGAAGACTGAAAAGAAGATTATTTATCGTTTGAGAAACTCAGTTCCCCTCTACTCAGCCTTTGAAAGGAAGACTGAAAGGAATTTTATTTATCCCTTTTGAAACTATGTTCCCCTTTACTAAGCCCTTGGAAGGAAGACTGAAAAGAAGATTATTTATCCCTTTTGAAACTCAATTAACCTTTACTAAGACTTTGGAAGGAAAACTGAAAAGAAGGTTATTTATTCCTTTTGAAACTCAGCTCCCCTTTACTAGGCCTTTGGAAGGAAGAGTGAAAAGAAGCTTATTTATCCCTTTTGAAACTCAGTTTCCCTTTACCAAGCCCTTGGAAGGAATACTGAAAAGAAGATTATTTACCGTTTGTAAGACTCAGTTTCCCTTTACTAAGCCCTTGGAAGGAAGACTGAAAAGAAGATTATTTATCCCTTTTGAAACTCAGCTCCCCTTTACTAAGCCTATGGAAGGAAGACTGAAAGGAAGATTATTTACTGTTTGTGAGACAAAGTTTCCCTTTTCTAAGCCTTTGAAAGGAAGACTGAAAAGAAGATTATTTATCCCTTTTGAAACTCAGTTCCCGTTTACTAAAATTATGGAAGGAAGATTGAGAAGAAGGTTGTTTATACGAAACTCAGTTGCCCTTTACTAAGCCCTCGGAAGGAAGACTCAGTCTCCCTTTACTAAGCCTATGGAAGGAAGACTGAAAAGAAGATAGTTTATCAATTGCGGAACTGAGTTGCCCTTTATTAAACCCTTGGAAGGAAGACTGAAAAGAAGATTATTTACCGTTTGTAAGACTCAGTTTCCCTTTACTAAGCCCTTGGAAGGAAGACTGAAAAGAAGATTATTTATCCCTTTTGAAACTCAGTTAACCTTTACTAAGCTTTTGGAAGGAAAACTGAAAAGAAGTTTATTCATTCCTTTTGAAACTCAGCTCCCCTTTACTAGGCTTTTGGAAGGAAGAGTGAAAAGAAACTTATTTATCCCTTTTGAAACTCAGCTCCCCTTTACTATATTTTTGGAAGGAAGATTGAAAAGAAGATTGTTTATCAATTACGAAACTCAGTTGCCCTATACTAAGCCCTTGGAAGGAAGACTGAAAAAAGATTATCTATCCCTTTTGAAACTCAGTTAACCTTTACTAAACCTTTGGAAGGAAAACTGAAAAGAAGGTTATTTATTCCTTTTGAAACTCAGCTCCCCTTTACTAGGCCTTTGGAAGGAAGAGTGAAAAGAAGCTTATTTATCCCTTTTGAAACTAAGTTTCCCTTTACTAAGCCTTTGAAAGGAAGACTGAAAAGAAGATTATTTACCGTTTGTAAGACTCAGTTTCCCTTTACTAAGCCCTTGGAAGGAAGACTGAAAAGAAGATTATTTATCCCTTTTGAAACTCAGTTAACCTTTACTAAGCTTTTGGAAGGAAGAGTGAAAAGAAGCTTATTTATCCCTTTTGAAACTAAGTTTCCCTTTACTAAGCCTTTGAAAGGAAGACTGAAAAGAAGATTAGTTATCCCTTTTGAAACTCAGCTCCCCTTTACTGAATTTTTGGAAGGAAGATTGAAAAGAAGATTGTTTATCAATTACGAAACTCAGTTGCCCTATACTAAGCCCTTGGAAGGAAGACTGAAAAGAAGATTGTTTATCAATTGCGAAACTGAGTTGCCCTTTATTAAACCCTTGGGAGGAAGACTGAAAAGAATATTATTTATCGTTTGAGAGACTCAGTTTCCCTCTATTCAGCCTTTGAAAGGAAGACTGAAAGGAATTTTATTTATCCCTTTTGAAACTATGTTCCCCTTTACTAAGCCCTTGGAAGGAAGACTGAAAAGAAGATTATTTATCCCTTTTGAAACTCAGCTCCCCTTTACTATATTTTTGGAAGGAAGATTGAAAAGAAGATTGTTTATCAATTACGAAACTCAGTTGCCCTATACTAAGCCCTTGGAAGGAAGACTGAAAAAAGATTATCTATCCCTTTTTAAACTTAGTTAACCTTTACTAAACCTTTGGAAGGAAAACTGAAAAGAAGGTTATTTATTCGTTTTGAAACTCAGCTCCCCTTTACTAGGCCTTTGGAAGGAAGAGTGAAAAGAAGCTTATTTATCCCTTTTGAAACTAAGTTTCCCTTTACTAAGCCTTTGAAAGGAAGACTGAAAAGAAGATTAGTTATCCCTTTTGAAACTCAGCTCCCCTTTACTGAATTTTTGGAAGGAAGATTGAAAAGAAGATTGTTTATCAATTACGAAACTCAGTTGCCCTATACTAAGCCCTTGGAAGGAAGACTGAAAAGAAGATTGTTTATCAATTGCGAAACTGAGTTGCCCTTTATTAAACCCTTGGAAGGAAGACTGAAAAGAAGATTATTTACCGTTTGTAAGACTCAGTTTCCCTTTACTAAGCCCTTGGAAGGAAGACTGAAAAGAAGATTATTTATCCCTTTTGAAACTCAGTTAACCTTTACTAAGCTTTTGGAAGGAAAACTGAAAAGAATTTTATTCATTCCTTTTGAAACTCAGCTCCCCTTTACTAGGCCTTTGGAAGGAAGAGTGAAAAGAAACTTATTTATCCCTTTTGAAACTCAGCTCCCCTTTACTATATTTTTGGAAGGAAGATTGAAAAGAAGATTGTTTATCAATTACGAAACTCAGTTGCCCTATACTAAGCCCTTGGAAGGAAGACTGAAAAAAGATTATCTATCCCTTTTTAAACTTAGTTAACCTTTACTAAACCTTTGGAAGGAAAACTGAAAAGAAGGTTATTTATTCCCTTTGAAACTCAGCTCCCCTTTACTAGGCCTTTGGAAGGAAGAGTGAAAAGAAGCTTATTTATCCCTTTTGAAACTAAGTTTCCCTTTACTAAGCCTTTGAAAGGAAGACTGAAAAGAAGATTAGTTATCCCTTTTGAAACTCAGCTCCCCTTTACTGAATTTTTGGAAGGAAGATTGAAAAGAAGATTGTTTATCAGTTACGAAACTCAGTTGCCCTATACTAAGCCCTTGGAAGGAAGACTGAAAAGAAGATTGTTTATCAATTGCGAAACTCAGTTGCCCTTTACTAAGCCCTTGGAAGGAAGACTGAAAAGAATATTATTTATCGTTTGAGAGACTCAGTTTCCCTCTACTCAGCCTTTGAAAGGAAGACTGAAAGGAATTTTATTTTTCCCTTTTGAAACTATGTTCCCCTTTACTAAGCCCTTGGAAGGAAGACTGAAAAGAAGATTATTTATCCCTTTTCAAACTCAATTAACCTTTTCTAAGACTTTGGAAGGAAAACTGAAAAAAGGTTATTTATTCCTTTTGAAACTCAGCTCCCCTTTACTATGCCTTTGGAAGGAAGAGTGAAAAGAAGCTTATTTATCCCTTTTGAAACTCAGTTTCCCTTTACCAAGCCTGTGAAAGGAAGACTGAAAAGAAGATTATTTATCGTTTGTGAGACTCAGTTTCCTTTTACTAAGCCTTTGAAAGGAAGACTGAAAAGAAGATTATTTATACCTTTTGAAACTCAGCTCGCCTTTACTAAGCCTGTGGAAGGAAGACTGAAAAGAAGATTGTTTATCAATTGCGAAACTGAGTTGCCCTTTATTAAGCCCTTGGAAGGAAGACTGAAAAGAAGATTATTTATCAATTACGAAACTCAGTTGCCCTATACTAAGCCCTTGGAAGGAAGACTGAAAAAAGATTATCTATCCCTTTTGAAACTCAGTTAACCTTTACTAAACCTTTGGAAGGAAAACTGAAAAGAAGGTTATTTATTCCTTTTGAAACTCAGCTCCCCTTTACTAGGCCTTTGGAAGGTAGAGTGAAAAGAAGCTTATTTATCCCTTTTGAAACTAAGTTTCCCTTTACTAAGCCTTTGAAAGGAAGACTGAAAAGAAGATTAGTTATCCCTTTTGAAACTCAGCTCCCCTTTACTGAATTTTTGGAAGGAAGATTGAAAAGAAGATTGTTTATCAATTACGAAACTCAGTTGCCCTATACTAAGCCCTTGGAAGGAAGACTGAAAAGAAGATTGTTTATCAATTGCGGAACTGAGTTGCCCTTTATTAAACCCTTGGGAGGAAGACTGAAAAGAATATTATTTATCGTTTGAGAGACTCAGTTTCCCTCTACTCAGCCTTTGAAAGGAAGACTGAAAGGAATTTTATTTATCCCTTTTGAAACTATGTTCCCCTTTACTAAGCCCTTGGAAGGAAGACTGAAAAGAAGATTAGTTATCCCTTTTGAAACTCAGCTCCCCTTTACTGAATTTTTGGAAGGAAGATTGAAAAGAAGATTGTTTATCAATTACGAAACTCAGTTGCCCTATACTAAGCCCTTGGAAGGAAGACTGAAAAGAAGATTGTTTATCAATTGCGAAACTGAGTTGCCCTTTATTAAACCCTTGGGAGGAAGACTGAAAAGAATATTATTTATCGTTTGAGAGACTCAGTTTCCCTCTACTCAGCCTTTGAAAGGAAGACTGAAAGGAATTTTATTTATCCCTTTTGAAACTATGTTCCCCTTTACTAAGCCCTTGGAAGGAAAACTGAAAAGAAGATTATTTATCCCTTTTGAAACTCAGCTCCCCTTTACTGAATTTTTGGAAGGAAGATTGAAAAGAAGATTGTTTATCAATTACGAAACTCAGTTGCCCTATACTAAGCCCTTGGAAGGAAGACTGAAAAGAAGATTGTTTATCAATTACGAAACTCAGTTGCCCTATACTAAGCCCTTGGAAGGAAGACTGAAAAAAGATTATCTATTCCTTTTGAAACTCAGTTAACCTTTACTAAACCTTTGGAAGGAAAACTGAAAAGAAGGTTATTTATTCCTTTTGAAACTCAGCTCCCCTTTACTAGGCCTTTGGAAGGAAGAGTGCAAAGAAGCTTATTTATCCCTTTTGAAACTAAGTTTCCCTTTACTAAGCCTTTGAAAGGAAGACTGAAAAGAAGATTAGTTATCCCTTTTGAAACTCAGCTCCCCTTTACTGAATTTTTGGAAGGAAGATTGAAAAGAAGATTGTTTATCAATTACGAAACTCAGTTGCCCTATACTAAGCCCTTGGAAGGAAGACTGAAAAGAAGATTGTTTATCAATTGCGAAACTGAGTTGCCCTTTATTAAACCCTTGGGAGGAAGACTGAAAAGAATATTATTTATCGTTTGAGAGACTCAGTTTCCCTCTACTCAGCCTTTGAAAGGAAGACTGAAAAGAAGATTATTTATCCCTTTTGAAACTCAGTTAACCTTTACTAAGCTTTTGGAAGGAAAACTGAAAAGAAGTTTATTCATTCCTTTTGAAACTCAGCTTCCCTTTACTAGGCCTTTGGAAGGAAGATTGAAAAGAAGATTGTTTATCAATTACGAAACGCAGTTGCCTTATACTAAGCCCTTGGAAGGAAGACTGAAAAAAGATTATCTATCCCTTTTGAAACTCAGTTAACCTTTACTAAACCTTTGGAAGGAAAACTGAAAAGAAGGTTATTTATTCCTTTTGAAACTCAGCTCGCCTTTACTAAGCCTGTGGAAGGAAGACTGAAAAGAAGATTGTTTATCAATTGCGAAACTGAGTTGCCCTTTATTAAACCCTTGGAAAGAAGACTGAAAAGAAGATTATTTATCGTTTGAGAAACTCAGTTCCCCTCTACTCAGCCTTTGAAAGGAAGACTGAAAGGAATTTTATTTATCCCTTTTGAAACTATGTTCCCCTTTACTAAGCCCTTGGAAGGAAGACTGAAAAGAAGATTATTTATCCCTTTTGAAACTCAATTAACCTTTACTAAGACTTTGGAAGGAAAACTGAAAAGAAGGTTATTTATTCCTTTTGAAACTCAGCTCCCCTTTACTAGGCCTTTGGAAGGAAGAGTGAAAAGAAGCTTATTTATCCCTTTTGAAACTCAGTTTCCCTTTACCAAGCCCTTGGAAGGAATACTGAAAAGAAGATTATTTACCGTTTGTAAGACTCAGTTTCCCATTACTAAGCCTTTGAAAGGAAGACAGAAAAGAAGATTATTTAGATTTTCTAAAACTCAGTTTCCCATTACTAAGCCTTTGAAAGGAAAACTGAAAAGAAGATTATTTATCCCTTTTGAAACTCAGCTCCCCTTTACTAAGCCTATGGAAGGAAGACTGAAAGGAAGATTATTTACTGTTTGTGAGACAAAGTTTCCCTTTTCTAAGCCTTTGAAAGGAAGACTGAAAAGAAGATTATTTATCCCTTTTGAAACTCAGTTCCAATTTACTAAAGTTTTGGAAGGAAGGTTGAAAAGGAGATTGTTTATCAATTGCGAAACTGAGTTGCCCTATACTAAGCCCTTGGAAAGAAGACTGAAAAGAAGATTATTTACCGTTTGTGAGACACAGTTTCCCTCTTCTAAGCCTTTGAAAGGAAGACTGAAAAGAAAATTATTTATCCCTTTTGAAACTCAGTTCCCCTTTACTAAAATTATGGAAGGAAGATTGAGAAGAAGGTTGTTTATACGAAACTCAGTTGCCCTTTACTAAGCCCTCGGAAGGAAGACTCAGTCTCCCTTTACTAAGCCTATGGAAGGAAGACTGAAAAGAAGATAGTTTATCAATTGCGGAACTGAGTTGCCCTTTATTAAACCCTTGGAAGGAAGACTGAAAAGAAGATTATTTACCGTTTGTAAGACTCAGTTTCCCTTTACTAAGCCCTTGGAAGGAAGACTGAAAAGAAGATTATTTATCCCTTTTGAAACTCAGTTAACCTTTACTAAGCTTTTGGAAGGAAAACTGAAAAGAAGTTTATTCATTCCTTTTGAAACTCAGCTCCCCTTTACTAGGCCTTTGGAAGGAAGAGTGAAAAGAAACTTATTTATCCCTTTTGAAACTCAGCTCCCCTTTACTATATTTTTGGAAGGAAGATTGAAAAGAAGATTGTTTATCAATTACGAAACTCAGTTGCCCTATACTAAGCCCTTGGAAGGAAGACTGAAAAAAGATTATCTATCCCTTTTGAAACTCAGTTAACCTTTACTAAACCTTTGGAAGGAAAACTGAAAAGAAGGTTATTTATTCCTTTTGAAACTCAGTTAACCCTTACTAAGCTTTTGGAAGGAAGAGTGAAAAGAAGCTTATTTATCCCTTTTGAAACTAAGTTTCCCTTTACTAAGCCTTTGAAAGGAAGACTGAAAAGAAGATTAGTTATCCCTTTTGAAACTCAGCTCCCCTTTACTGAATTTTTGGAAGGAAGATTGAAAAGAAGATTGTTTATCAATTACGAAACTCAGTTGCCCTATACTAAGCCCTTGGAAAGAAGACTGAAAAGAAGATTGTTTATCAATTGCGAAACTGAGTTGCCCTTTATTAAACCCTTGGGAGGAAGACTGAAAAGAATATTATTTATCGTTTGAGAGACTCAGTTTCCCTCTACTCAGACTTTGAAAGGAAGACTGAAAGGAATTTTATTTATCCCTTTTGAAACTATGTTCCCCTTTACTAAGCCCTTGGAAGGAAGTCTGAAAAGAAGATTATTTATCCCTTTTGAAACTCAGCTCCCCTTTACTATATTTTTGGAAGGAAGATTGAAAAGAAGATTGTTTATCAATTACGAAACTTAGTTGCCCTATACTAAGCCCTTGGAAGGAAGACTGAAAAAAGATTATCTATCCCTTTTGAAACTCAGTTAACCTTTACTAAACCTTTGGAAGGAAAACTGAAAAGAAGGTTATTTATTCGTTTTGAAACTCAGCTCCCCTTTACTAGGCCTTTGGAAGGAAGAGTGAAAAGAAGCTTATTTATCCCTTTTGAAACTAAGTTTCCCTTTACTAAGCCTTTGAAAGGAAGACTGAAAAGAGGATTAGTTATCCCTTTTGAAACTCAGCTCCCCTTTACTGAATTTTTGGAAGGAAGATTGAAAAGAAGATTGTTTATCAATTACGAAACTCAGTTGCCCTATACTAAGCCCTTGGAAGGAAGACTGAAAAGAAGATTGTTTATCAATTGCGAAACTGAGTTGCCCTTTATTAAACCCTTGGAAGGAAGACTGAAAAGAAGATTATTTACCGTTTGTAAGACTCAGTTTCCCTTTACTAAGCCCTTGGAAGGAAGACTGAAAAGAAGATTATTTATCCCTTTTGAAACTCAGTTAACCTTTACTAAGCTTTTGGAAGGAAAACTGAAAAGAAGTTTATTCATTCCTTTTGAAACTCAGCTCCCCTTTACTAGGCCTTTGGAAGGAAGAGTGAAAAGAAACTTATTTATCCCTTTTGAAACTCAGCTCCCCTTTACTATATTTTTGGAAGGAAGATTGAAAAGAAGATTGTTTATCAATTACGAAACTCAGTTGCCCTATACTAAGCCCTTGGAAGGAAGACTGAAAAAAGATTATCTATCCCTTTTTAAACTTAGTTAACCTTTACTAAACCTTTGGAAGGAAAACTGAAAAGAAGGTTATTTATTCCTTTTGAAACTCAGCTCCCCTTTACTAGGCCTTTGGAAGGAAGAGTGAAAAGAAGCTTATTTATCCCTTTTGAAACTAAGTTTCCCTTTACTAAGCCTTTGAAAGGAAGACTGAAAAGAAGATTAGTTATCCCTTTTGAAACTCAGCTCCCCTTTACTGAATTTTTGGAAGGAAGATTGAAAAGAAGATTGTTTATCAGTTACGAAACTCAGTTGCCCTATACTAAGCCCTTGGAAGGAAGACTGAAAAGAAGATTGTTTATCAATTGCGAAACTCAGTTGCCCTTTACTAAGCCCTTGGAAGGAAGACTGAAAAGAATATTATTTATCGTTTGAGAGACTCAGTTTCCCTCTACTCAGCCTTTGAAAGGAAGACTGAAAGGAATTTTATTTATCCCTTTTGAAACTATGTTCCCCTTTACTAAGCCCTTGGAAGGAAGACTGAAAAGAAGATTATTTATCCCTTTTCAAACTCAATTAACCTTTTCTAAGACTTTGGAAGGAAAACTGAAAAAAGGTTATTTATTCCTTTTGAAACTCAGCTCCCCTTTACTATGCCTTTGGAAGGAAGAGTGAAAAGAAGCTTATTTATCCCTTTTGAAACTCAGTTTCCCTTTACCAAGCCTGTGAAAGGAAGACTGAAAAGAAGATTATTTATCGTTTGTGAGACTCAGTTTCCTTTTACTAAGCCTTTGAAAGGAAGACTGAAAAGAAGATTATTTATACCTTTTGAAACTCAGCTCGCCTTTACTAAGCCTGTGGAAGGAAGACTGAAAAGAAGATTGTTTATCAATTGCGAAACTGAGTTGCCCTTTATTAAGCCCTTGGAAGGAAGACTGAAAAGAAGATTATTTATCAATTACGAAACTCAGTTGCCCTATACTAAGCCCTTGGAAGGAAGACTGAAAAAAGATTATCTATCCCTTTTGAAACTCAGTTAACCTTTACTAAACCTTTGGAAGGAAAACTGAAAAGAAGGTTATTTATTCGTTTTGAAACTCAGCTCCCCTTTACTAGGCCTTTGGAAGGAAGAGTGAAAAAAAAGCTTATTTATCCCTTTTGAAACTAAGTTTTCCTTTACTAAGCCTTTGAAAGGAAGACTGAAAAGAAGATTAGTTATCCCTTTTGAAACTCAGCTCCCCTTTACTGAATTTTTGGAAGGAAGATTGAAAAGAAGATTGTTTATCAATTACGAAACTCAGTTGCCCTATACTAAGCCCTTGGAAGGAAGACTGAAAAGAAGATTGTTTATCAATTGCGAAACTGAGTTGCCCTTTATTAAACCCTTGGAAGGAAGACTGAAAAGAAGATTATTTACCGTTTGTAAGACTCAGTTTCCCTTTACTAAGCCCTTGGAAGGAAGACTGAAAAGAAGATTATTTATCCCTTTTGAAACTCAGTTAACCTTTACTAAGCTTTTGGAAGGAAAACTGAAAAGAAGTTTATTCATTCCTTTTGAAACTCAGCTCCCCTTTACTAGGCCTTTGGAAGGAAGAGTGAAAAGAAACTTATTTATCCCTTTTGAAACTCAGCTCCCCTTTACTATATTTTTGGAAGGAAGATTGAAAAGAAGATTGTTTATCAATTACGAAACTCAGTTGCCCTATACCAAGCCCTTGGAAGGAAGACTGAAAAAAGATTATCTATCCCTTTTTAAACTTAGTTAACCTTTACTAAACCTTTGGAAGGAAAACTGAAAAGAAGGTTATTTATTCCTTTTGAAACTCAGCTCCCCTTTACTAGGCCTTTGGAAGGAAGAGTGAAAAGAAGCTTATTTATCCCTTTTGAAACTAAGTTTCCCTTTACTAAGCCTTTGAAAGGAAGACTGAAAAGAAGATTAGTTATCCCTTTTGAAACTCAGCTCCCCTTTACTGAATTTTTGGAAGGAAGATTGAAAAGAAGATTGTTTATCAATTACGAAACTCAGTTGCCCTATACTAAGCCCTTGGAAGGAAGACTGAAAAGAAGATTGTTTATCAATTGCGAAACTGAGTTGCCCTTTATTAAACCCTTGGGAGGAAGACTGAAAAGAATATTATTTATCGTTTGAGAGACTCAGTTTCCCTCTACTCAGCCTTTGAAAGGAAGACTGAAAGGAATTTTATTTATCCCTTTTGAAACTATGTTCCCCTTTACTAAGCCCTTGGAAGGAAGACTGAAAAGAAGATTATTTATCCCTTTTGAAACTCAGCTCCCCTTTACTGAATTTTTGGAAGGAAGATTGAAAAGAAGATTGTTTATCAATTACGAAACTCAGTTGCCCTATACTAAGCCCTTGGAAGGAAGACTGAAAAGAAGATTGTTTATCAATTACGAAACTCAGTTGCCCTATACTAAGCCCTTGGAAGGAAGACTGAAAAAAGATTATCTATTCCTTTTGAAACTCAGTTAACCTTTACTAAACCTTTGGAAGGAAAACTGAAAAGAAGGTTATTTATTCCTTTTGAAACTCAGCTCCCCTTTACTAGGCCTTTGGAAGGAAGAGTGCAAAGTAGCTTATTTATCCCTTTTGAAACTAAGTTTCCCTTTACTAAGACTTTGGAAGGAAAACTGAAAAGAAGGTTATTTATTCCTTTTGAAACTCAGCTCCCCTTTACTAGGCCTTTGGAAGGAAGAGTGAAAAGAAGCTTATTTATCCCTTTTGAAACTCAGTTTCCCTTTACCAAGCCCTTGGAAGGAATACTGAAAAGAAGATTATTTACCGTTTGTAAGACTCAGTTTCCCATTACTAAGCCTTTGAAAGGAAGACTGAAAATAAGATTAGTTATCCCTTTTGAAACTCAGCTCCCCTTTACTGAATTTTTGGAAGGAAGATTGAAAAGAAGATTGTTTATCAGTTACGAAACTCAGTTGCCCTATACTAAGCCCTTGGAAGGAAGACTGAAAAGAAGATTGTTTATCAATTGCGAAACTGAGTTGCCCTTTATTAAACCCTTGGGAGGAAGACTGAAAAGAATATTATTTATCGTTTGAGAGACTCAGTTTCCCTCTACTCAGCCTTTGAAAGGAAGACTGAAAAGAAGATTATTTATCCCTTTTGAAACTCAGTTAACCTTTACTAAGCTTTTGGAAGGAAAACTGAAAAGAAGTTTATTCATTCCTTTTGAAACTCAGCTCCCCTTTACTAGGCCTTTGGAAGGAAGAGTGAAAAGAAGCTTATTTATCCCTTTTGAAACTCAGCTCCCCTTTACTAGGCCTTTGGAAGGAAGATTGAAAAGAAGATTGTTTATCAATTACGAAACGCAGTTGCCTTATACTAAGCCCTTGGAAGGAAGACTGAAAAAAGATTATCTATCCCTTTTGAAACTCAGTTAACCTTTACTAAACCTTTGGAAGGAAAACTGAAAAGAAGGTTATTTATTCCTTTTGAAACTCAGCTCGCCTTTACTAAGCCTGTGGAAGGAAGACTGAAAAGAAGATTGTTTGTCAATTGCGAAACTGAGTTGCCCTTTATTAAACCCTTGGAAAGAAGACTGAAAAGAAGATTATTTATCGTTTGAGAAACTCAGTTCCCCTCTCTTCAGCCTTTGAAAGGAAGACTGAAAGGAATTTTATTTATCCCTTTTGAAACTATGTTCCCCTTTACTAAGCCCTTGGAAGGAAGACTGAAAAGAAGATTATTTATCCCTTTTGAAACTCAATTAACCTTTACTAAGACTTTGGAAGGAAAACTGAAAAGAAGGTTATTTATTCCTTTTGAAACTCAGCTCCCCTTTACTAGGCCTTTGGAAGGAAGAGTGAAAAGAAGCTTATTTATCCCTTTTGAAACTCAGTTTATCTTTACCAAGCCCTTGGAAGGAATACTGAAAAGAAGATTATTTACCGTTTGTAAGACTCAGTTTCCCATTACTAAGCCTTTGAAAGGAAGACAGAAAAGAAGATTATTTAGATTTTCTAAAACTCAGTTTCCCATTACTAAGCCTTTGAAAGGAAAACTGAAAAGAAGATTATTTATCCCTTTTGAAACTCAGCTCCCCTTTACTAAGCCTATGGAAGGAAGACTGAAAGGAAGATTATTTACTGTTTGTGAGACAAAGTTTCCCTTTTCTAAGCCTTTGAAAGGAAGACTGAAAAGAAGATTATTTATCCCTTTTGAAACTCAGTTCCCCTTTACTAAAGTTTTGGAAGGAAGGTTGAAAAGGAGATTGTTTATCAATTGCGAAACTGAGTTGCCCTATACTAAGCCCTTGGAAAGAAGACTGAAAAGAAGATTATTTACCGTTTGTGAGACACAGTTTCCCTCTTCTAAGCCTTTGAAACTAAGACTGAAAAGAAAATTATTTATCCCTTTTGAAACTCAGTTCCCCTTTACTAAAATTATGGAAGGAAGATTGAGAAGAAGGTTGTTTATACGAAACTCAGTTGCCCTTTACTAAGCCCTCGGAAGGAAGACTCAGTCTCCCTTTACTAAGCCTGTGGAAGGAAGACTGAAAAGAAGATAGTTTATCAATTGCGGAACTGAGTTGGCCTTTCTTAAGCCCTTGGAAGGAAGACTGAAAAGAAACTTATTTATCTTTTGTGAGGCGCAGTTTCCCTCTACTAAGCCTTTGAAAGGAAGACTGAAAAGAAGAGGTTATTTATCCATTTTGAAACCCTGCTCCCCTTTACTAGGCCTTTGGAAGGAAGACTGAAAAGAAGGTTATTTACCGTTTGTAAGACTCAGTTTCCCTTTACTAAGCCCTTGGAAGGAAGACTGAAAAGAAGATTATTTATCCCTTTTGAAACTCAGTTAACCTTTACTAAGCTTTTGGAAGGAAAACTGAAAAGAAGTTTATTCATTCCTTTTGAAACTCAGCTCCCCTTTACTAGGCCTTTGGAAGGAAGAGTGAAAAGAAACTTATTTAACCCTTTTGAAACTCAGCTCCCCTTTACTATATTTTTGGAAGGAAGATTGAAAAGAAGATTGTTTATCAATTACGAAACTCAGTTGCCCTATACTAAGCCCTTGGAAGGAAGACTGAAAAAAGATTATCTATCCCTTTTGAAACTCAGTTAACCTTTACTAAACCTTTGGAAGGAAAACTGAAAAGAAGGTTATTTATTCCTTTTGAAACTCAGCTCCCCTTTACTAGGCCTTTGGAAGGAAGAGTGAAAAGAAGCTTATTTATCCCTTTTGAAACTAAGTTTCCCTTTACTAAGCCTTTGAAAGGAAGACTGAAAAGAAGATTAGTTATCCCTTTTGAAACTCAGCTCCCCTTTACTGAAATTTTGGAAGGAAGATTGAAAAGAAGATTGTTTATCAATTACGAAACTCAGTTGCCCTATACTAAGCCCTTGGAAGGAAGACTGAAAAGAAGATTGTTTATCAATTGCGAAACTGAGTTGCCCTTTATTAAACCCTTGGAAGGAAGACTGAAAAGAAGATTATTTACCGTTTGTAAGACTCAGTTTCCCTTTACTAAGCCCTTGGAAGGAAGACTGAAAAGAAGATTATTTATCCCTTTTGAAACTCAGTTAACCTTTACTAAGCTTTTGGAAGGAAAACTGAAAAGAAGTTTATTCATTCCTTTTGAAACTCAGCTCCCCTTTACTAGGCCTTTGGAAGGAAGAGTGAAAAGAAACTTATTTATCCCTTTTGAAACTCAGCTCCCCTTTACTATATTTTTGGAAGGAAGATTGAAAAGAAGATTGTTTATCAATTACGAAACTCAGTTGCCCTATACTAAGCCCTTGGAAGGAAGACTGAAAAAAGATTATCTATCCCTTTTTAAACTCAGTTAACCTTTACTAAACCTTTGGAAGGAAAACTGAAAAGAAGGTTATTTATTCCTTTTGAAACTCAGCTCCCTTTTACTAGGCCTTTGGAAGGAAGAGTGAAAAGAAGCTTATTTATCCCTTTTGAAACTAAGTTTCCCTTTACTAAGCCTTTGAAAGGAAGACTGAAAAGAAGATTAGTTATCCCTTTTGAAACTCAGCTCCCCTTTACTGAATTTTTGGAAGGAAGATTGAAAAGAAGATTGTTTATCAATTACGAAACTCAGTTGCCCTATACTAAGCCCTTGGAAGGAAGACTGAAAAGAAGATTGTTTATCAATTGCGAAACTCAGTTGCCCTTTACTAAGCCCTTGGAAGGAAGACTGAAAAGAATATTATTTATCGTTTGAGAGACTCAGTTTCCCTCTACTCAGCCTTTGAAAGGAAGACTGAAAGGAATTTTATTTATCCCTTTTGAAACTATGTTCCCCTTTACTAAGCCCTTGGAAGGAAGACTGAAAAGAAGATTATTTATCCCTTTTCAAACTCAATTAACCTTTTCTAAGACTTTGGAAGGAAAACTGAAAAGAAGGTTATTTATTCCTTTTGAAACTCAGCTCCCCTTTACTATGCCTTTGGAAGGAAGAGTGAAAAGAAGCTTATTTATCCCTTTTGAAACTCAGTTTCCCTTTACCAAGCCTTTGAAAGGAAGACTGAAAAGAAGATTATTTATCGTTTGTGAGACTCAGTTTCCTTTTACTAAGCCTTTGAAAGGAAGACTGAAAAGAAGATTATTTATACCTTTTGAAACTCAGCTCGCCTTTACTAAGCCTGTGGAAGGAAGACTGAAAAGAAGATTGTTTATCAATTGCGAAACTGAGTTGCCCTTTATTAAGCCCTTGGAAGGAAGACTGAAAAGAAGATTATTTATCGTTTGTGAGACGAAGTTTCCCTCTACTAAGCCTTTGAAAGGAAGACTGAAAAGAAGAGGTTATTTATCCATTTTGAAACCCTGCTCCCCTTTACTAGGCCTTTGGAAGGAAGACTGAAAAGAAGATTATTTACTGTTTGTAAGACTCAGTTTCCCTTTACTAAGCCCTTGGAAGGAAGACTGAAAAGAAGATTATTTATCCCTTTTGAAACTCAGTTAACCTTTACTAAGCTTTTGGAAGGAAAACTGAAAAGAAGTTTATTCATTCCTTTTGAAACTCAGCTCCCCTTTACTAAGCCTTTGAAAGGAAGACTGAAAAGAAGATTAGTTAACCCTTTTGAAACTCAGCTCCCCTTTACTGAATTTTTGGAAGGAAGATTGAAAAGAAGATTGTTTATCAATTACGAAACTCAGTTGCCCTATACTAAGCCCTTGGAAGGAAGACTGAAAAGAAGATTGTTTATCAATTGCGAAACTGAGTTGCCCTTTATTAAACCCTTGGGAGGAAGACTGAAAAGAATATTATTTATAGTTTGAGAGACTCAGTTTCCCTCTACTCAGCCTTTGAAAGGAAGACTGAAACAAATTTTATTTATCCCTTTTGAAACTATGTTCCCCTTTACTAAGCCCTTGGAAGGAATACTGAAAAGAAGATTATTTATCCCTTTTGAAACTCAGCTCCCCTTTACTGAATTTTTGGAAGGAAGATTGAAAAGAAGATTGTTTATCAATTACGAAACTCAGTTGCCCTATACTAAGCCCTTGGAAGGAAGACTGAAAAAAGATTATCTATTCCTTTTGAAACTCAGTTAACCTTTACTAAACCTTTGGAAGGAAAACTGAAAAGAAGGTTATTTATTCCTTTTGAAACTCAGCTCCCCTTTACTAGGCCTTTGGAAGGAAGAGTGAAAAGAAGCTTATTTATCCCTTTTGAAACTAAGTTTCCCTTTACTAAGCCTTTGAAAGGAAGACTGAAAAGAAGATTAGTTATCCCTTTTGAAACTCAGCTCCCCTTTACTGAATTTTTGGAAGGAAGATTGAAAAGAAGATTGTTTATCAATTACGAAACTCAGTTGCCCTATACTAAGCCCTTGGAAGGAAGACTGAAAAGAAGATTGTTTATCAATTGCGAAAC
Organism: Xylota segnis; assembly: GCA_963583995.1. Taxonomy (NCBI): domain Eukaryota; kingdom Metazoa; phylum Arthropoda; class Insecta; order Diptera; family Syrphidae; genus Xylota; species Xylota segnis. Next base: position 89,767,459 of record OY757236.1, on the reverse strand, counting down.
TGAGTTGCCCTTTATTAAACCCTTGGAAGGAAGACTGAAAAGAAGATTATTTACCGTTTATAAGACTCAGTTTCCCTTTACTAAGCCCTTGGAAGGAAGACTGAAAAGAAGATTATTTATCCCTTTTGAAACTCAGCTCCCCTTTACTAGGCCTTTGGAAGGAAGAGTGAAAAGAAACTTATTTATCCCTTTTGAAACTCAGCTCCCCTTTACTATATTTTTGGAAGGAAGATTGAAAAGAAGATTGTTTATCAATTACGAAACTCAGTTGCCCTATACTAAGCCCTTGGAAGGAAGACTGAAAAAAGACTATCTATCCCTTTTGAAACTCAGTTAACCTTTACTAAACCTTTGGAAGGAAAACTGAAAAGAAGGTTATTTATTCCTTTTGAAACTCAGCTCCCCTTTACTAGGCCTTTGGAAGGAAGAGTGAAAAGAAGCTTATTTATCCCTTTTGAAACTAAGTTTCCCTTTACTAAGCCTTTGAAAGGAAGACTGAAAAGAAGATTAGTTATCCCTTTTGAAACTCAGCTCCCCTTTACTGAATTTTTGGAAGGAAGATTGAAAAGAAGATTGTTTATCAATTACGAAACTCAGTTGCCCTATACTAAGCCCTTGGAAGGAAGACTGAAAAAAGATTATCTATCCCTTTTTAAACTCAGTTAACCTTTACTAAACCTTTGGAAGGAAAACTGAAAAGAAGGTTATTTATTCCTTTTGAAACTCAGCTCCCCTTTACTAGGCCTTTGGAAGGAAGAGTGAAAAGAAGCTTATTTATCCCTTTTGAAACTAAGTTTCCCTTTACTAAGCCTTTGAAAGGAAGACTGGAAAGAAGATTAGTTATCCCTTTTGAAACTCAGCTCCCCTTTACTGAATTTTTGGAAGGAAGATTGAAAAGAAGATTGTTTATCAATTACGAAACTCAGTTGCCCTATACTAAGCCCTTGGAAGGAAGAGTGAAAAGAAGATTGTTTATCAATTGCGAAACTCAGTTGCCCTTTACTAAGCCCTTGGAAGGAAGACTGAAAAGAATATTATTTATCGTTTGAGAGACTCAGTTTCCCCCTACTCAGCCTTTGAAAGGAAGACTGAAAAGAAGATTATTTATCCCTTTTGAAACTCAGCTCCCCTTTACTAGGCCTTTGGAAGGAAGAGTGAAAAGAAACTTATTTATCCCTTTTGAAACTCAGCTCCCCTTTACTATATTTTTGGAAGGAAGATTGAAAAGAAGATTGTTTATCAATTACGAGACTCAGTTGCCCTATACTAAGCCCTTGGAAGGAAGACTGAAAAAAGACTATCTATCCCTTTTGAAACTCAGTTAACCTTTACTAAACCTTTGGAAGGAAAACTGAAAAGAAGGTTATTCATTCCTTTTGAAACTCAGCTCCCCTTTACTAGGCCTTTGGAAGGAAGAGTGAAAAGAAACTTATTTATCCCTTTTGAAACTCAGCTCCCCTTTACTATATTTTTGGAAGGAAGATTGAAAAGAAGATTGTTTATCAATTACGAAACTCAGTTGCCCTATACTAAGCCCTTGGAAGGAAGACTGAAAAAAGACTATCTATCCCTTTTGAAACTCAGTTAACCTTTACTAAACCTTTGGAAGGAAAACTGAAAAGAAGGTTATTTATCCCTTTTGAAACTAAGTTTCCCTTTACTAAGCCTTTGAAAGGAAGACTGAAAAGAAGATTAGTTATCCCTTTTGAAACTCAGCTCCCCTTTACTGAATTTTTGGAAGGAAGATTGAAAAGAAGATTGTTTATCAATTACGAAACTCAGTTGCCCTATACTAAGCCCTTGGAAGGAAGACTGAAAAGAAGATTGTTTATCAATTGCGAAACTGAGTTGCCCTTTATTAAACCCTTGGAAGGAAGACTGAAAAGAAGATTATTTACCGTTTGTAAGACTCAGTTTCCCTTTACTAAGCCCTTGGAAGGAAGACTGAAAAGAAGATTATTTATCCCTTTTGAAACTCAGTTAACCTTTACTAAGCTTTTGGAAGGAAAACTGAAAAGAAGTTTATTCATTCCTTTTGAAACTCAGCTCCCCTTTACTAGGCCTTTGGAAGGAAGAGTGAAAAGAAACTTATTTATCCCTTTTGAAACTCAGCTCCCCTTTACTATATTTTTGGAAGGAAGATTGAAAAGAAGATTGTTTATCAATTACGAAACTCAGTTGCGATATACTAAGCCCTTGGAAGGAAGACTGAAAAAAGATTATCTATCCCTTTTTAAACTCAGTTAACCTTTACTAAACCTTTGGAAGGAAAACTGAAAAGAAGGTTATTTATTCCTTTTGAAACTCAGCTCCCTTTTACTAGGCCTTTGGAAGGAAGAGTGAAAAGAAACTTATTTAACCCTTTTGAAACTCAGCTCCCCTTTACTATATTTTTGGAAGGAAGATTGAAAAGAAGATTGTTTATCAATTACGAAACTCAGTTGCCCTATACTAAGCCCTTGGAAGGAAGACTGAAAAAAGATTATCTATCCCTTTTGAAACTCAGTTAACCTTTACTAAACCTTTGGAAGGAAAACTGAAAAGAACTTTATTTATTCCTTTTGAAACTCAGCTCCCCTTTACTAGGCCTTTGGAAGGAAGAGTGAAAAGAAGCTTATTTATCCCTTTTGAAACTAAGTTTCCCTTTACTAAGCCTTTGAAAGGAAGACTGAAAAGAAGATTAGTTATCCCTTTTGAAACTCAGCTCCCCTTTACTGAATTTTTGGAAGGAAGATTGAAAAGAAGATTGTTTATCAATTACGAAACTCAGTTGCCCTATACTAAGCCCTTGGAAGGAAAACTGAAAAGAAGATTGTTTATCAATTGCGAAACTGAGTTGCCCTTTATTAAACCCTTGGAAGGAAGACTGAAAAGAAGATTATTTACCGTTTGTAAGACTCAGTTTCCCTTTACTAAGCCCTTGGAAGGAAGACTGAAAAGAAGATTATTTATCCCTTTTGAAACTCAGTTAACCTTTACTAAGCTTTTGGAAGGAAAACTGAAAAGAAGTTTATTCATTCCTTTTGAAACTCAGCTCCCCTTTACTAGGCCTTTGGAAGGAAGAGTGAAAAGAAACTTATTTATCCCTTTTGAAACTCAGCTCCCCTTTACTATATTTTTGGAAGGAAGATTGAAAAGAAGATTGTTTATCAATTACGAAACTCAGTTGCCCTATACTAAGCCCTTGGAAGGAAGACTGAAAAAAGATTATCTATCCCTTTTTAAACTCAGTTAACCTTTACTAAACCTTTGGAAGGAAAACTGAAAAGAAGGTTATTTATTCCTTTTGAAACTCAGCTCCCTTTTACTAGGCCTTTGGAAGGAAGAGTGAAAAGAAGCTTATTTATCCCTTTTGAAACTAAGTTTCCCTTTACTAAGCCTTTCAAAGGAAGACTGAAAAGAAGATTAGTTATCCCTTTTGAAACGAAGCTCCCCTTTACTGAATTTTTGGAAGGAAGATTGAAAAGAAGATTGTTTATCAATTACGAAACTCAGTTGCCCTATACTAAGCCCTTGGAAGGAAGACTGAAAAGAAGATTGTTTATCAATTGCGAAACTCAGTTGCCCTTTACTAAGCCCTTGGAAGGAAGATTGAAAAGAATATTATTTATCGTTTGAGAGACTCAGTTTCCCTCTACTCAGCCTTTGAAAGGAAGACTGAAAGGAATTTTATTTATCCCTTTTGAAACTATGTTCCCCTTTACTAAGCCCTTGGAAGGAAGACTGAAAAGAAGATTATTTATCCCTTTTCAAACTCAATTAACCTTTTCTAAGACTTTGGAAGGAAAACTGAAAAGAAGGTTATTTATTCCTTTTGAAACTCAGCTCCCCTTTACTATGCCTTTGGAAGGAAGAGTGAAAAGAAGCTTATTTATCCCTTTTGAAACTCAGTTTCCCTTTACCAAGCCTTTGAAAGGAAGACTGAAAAGAAGATTATTTATCGTTTGTGAGACTCAGTTTCCTTTTACTAAGCCTTTGAAAGGAAGACTGAAAAGAAGATTATTTATACCTTTTGAAACTCAGCTCGCCTTTACTAAGCCTGTGGAAGGAAGACTGAAAAGAAGATTGTTTATCAATTGCGAAACTGAGTTGCCCTTTATTAAGCCCTTGGAAGGAAGACTGAAAAGAAGATTATTTATCGTTTGTGAGACGAAGTTTCCCTCTACTAAGCCTTTGAAAGGAAGACTGAAAAGAAGAGGTTATTTATCCATTTTGAAACCCTGCTCCCCTTTACTAGGCCTTTGGAAGGAAGACTGAAAAGAAGATTATTTACTGTTTGTAAGACTCAGTTTCCCTTTACTAAGCCCTTGGAAGGAAGACTGAAAAGAAGATTATTTATCCCTTTTGAAACTCAGTTAACCTTTACTAAGCTTTTGGAAGGAAAACTGAAAAGAAGTTTATTCATTCCTTTTGAAACTCAGCTCCCCTTTACTAAGCCTTTGAAAGGAAGACTGAAAAGAAGATTAGTTATCCCTTTTGAAACTCAGCTCCCCTTTACTGAATTTTTGGAAGGAAGATTGAAAAGAAGATTGTTTATCAATTACGAAACTCAGTTGCCCTATACTAAGCCCTTGGAAGGAAGACTGAAAAGAAGATTGTTTATCAATTGCGAAACTGAGTTGCCCTTTATTAAACCCTTGGGAGGAAGTCTGAAAAGAATATTATTTATAGTTTGAGAGACTCAGTTTCCCTCTACTCAGCCTTTGAAAGGAAGACTGAAAGAAATTTTATTTATCCCTTTTGAAACTATGTTCCCCTTTACTAAGCCCTTGGAAGGAATACTGAAAAGAAGATTATTTATCCCTTTTGAAACTCAGCTCCCCTTTACTGAATTTTTGGAAGGAAGATTGAAAAGAAGATTGTTTATCAATTACGAAACTCAGTTGCCCTATACTAAGCCCTTGGAAGGAAGACTGAAAAAAGATTATCTATTCCTTTTGAAACTCAGTTAACCTTTACTAAACCTTTGGAAGGAAAACTGAAAAGAAGGTTATTTATTCCTTTTGAAACTCAGCTCCCCTTTACTAGGCCTTTGGAAGGAAGAGTGAAAAGAAGCTTATTTATCCCTTTTGAAACTAAGTTTCCCTTTACTAAGCCTTTGAAAGGAAGACTGAAAAGAAGATTAGTTATCCCTTTTGAAACTCAGCTCCCCTTTACTGAATTTTTGGAAGGAAGATTGAAAAGAAGATTGTTTATCAATTACGAAACTCAGTTGCCCTATACTAAGCCCTTGGAAGGAAGACTGAAAAGAAGATTGTTTATCAATTGCGAAACTGAGTTGCCCTTTATTAAACCCTTGGAAGGAAGACTGAAAAGAAGATTATTTACCGTTTATAAGACTCAGTTTCCCTTTACTAAGCCCTTGGAAGGAAGACTGAAAAGAAGATTATTTATCCCTTTTGAAACTCAGTTAACCTTTACTAAGCTTTTGGAAGGAAAACTGAAAAGAAGTTTATTCATTCCTTTTGAAACTCAGCTCCCCTTTACTAGGCCTTTGGAAGGAAGAGTGAAAAGAAACTTATTTATCCCTTTTGAAACTCAGCTCCCCTTTACTATATTTTTGGAAGGAAGATTGAAAAGAAGATTGTTTATCAATTACGAAACTCAGTTGCCCTATACTAAGCCCTTGGAAGGAAGACTGAAAAAAGACTATCTATCCCTTTTGAAACTCAGTTAACCTTTACTAAACCTTTGGAAGGAAAACTGAAAAGAAGGTTATTTATTCCTTTTGAAACTCAGCTCCCCTTTACTAGGCCTTTGGAAGGAAGAGTGAAAAGAAGCTTATTTATCCCTTTTGAAACTAAGTTTCCCTTTACTAAGCCTTTGAAAGGAAGACTGAAAAGAAGATTAGTTATCCCTTTTGAAACTCAGCTCCCCTTTACTGAATTTTTGGAAGGAAGATTGAAAAGAAGATTGTTTATCAATTACGAAACTCAGTTGCCCTATACTAAGCCCTTGGAAGGAAGACTGAAAAAAGATTATCTATACCTTTTTAAACTCAGTTAACCTTTACTAAACCTTTGGAAGGAAAACTGAAAAGAAGGTTATTTATTCCTTTTGAAACTCAGCTCCCCTTTACTAGGCCTTTGGAAGGAAGAGTGAAAAGAAGCTTATTTATCCCTTTTGAAACTAAGTTTCCCTTTACTAAGCCTTTGAAAGGAAGACTGGAAAGAAGATTAGTTATCCCTTTTGAAACTCAGCTCCCCTTTACTGAATTTTTGGAAGGAAGATTGAAAAGAAGATTGTTTATCAATTACGAAACTCAGTTGCCCTATACTAAGCCCTTGGAAGGAAGAGTGAAAAGAAGATTGTTTATCAATTGCGAAACTCAGTTGCCCTTTACTAAGCCCTTGGAAGGAAGACTGAAAAGAATATTATTTATCGTTTGAGAGACTCAGTTTCCCTCTACTCAGCCTTTGAAAGGAAGACTGAAAGGAATTTTATTTATCCCTTTTGAAACTATGTTCCCCTTTACTAAGCCCTTGGAAGGAAGACTGAAAAGAAGATTATTTATCCTTTTCAAACTCAATTAACCTTTTCTAAGACTTTGGAAGGAAAACTGAAAAGAAGGTTATTTATTCCTTTTGAAACTCAGCTCCCCTTTACTATGCCTTTGGAAGGAAGAGTGAAAAGAAGCTTATTTATCCCTTTTGAAACTCAGTTTCCCTTTACCAAGCCTTTGAAAGGAAGACTGAAAAGAAGATTATTTATCGTTTGTGAGACTCAGTTTCCTTTTACTAAGCCTTTGAAAGGAAGACTGAAAAGAAGATTATTTATACCTTTTGAAACTCAGCTCGCCTTTACTAAGCCTGTGGAAGGAAGACTGAAGAGAAGATTGTTTATCAATTGCGAAACTGAGTTGCCCTTTATTAAGCCCTTGGAAGGAAGACTGAAAAGAAGATTATTTATCGTTTGTGAGACGAAGTTTCCCTCTACTAAGCCTTTGAAAGGAAGACTGAAAAGAAGAGGTTATTTATCCATTTTGAAACCCTGCTCCCCTTTACTAGGCCTTTGGAAGGAAGACTGAAAAGAAGATTATTTACTGTTTGTAAGACTCAGTTTCCCTTTACTAAGCCCTTGGAAGGAAGACTGAAAAGAAGATTATTTATCCCTTTTGAAACTCAGTTAACATTTACTAAGCTTTTGGAAGGAAAACTGAAAAGAAGTTTATTCATTCCTTTTGAAACTCAGCTCCCCTTTACTAGGCCTTTGGAAGGAAGAGTGAAAAGAAGCTTATTTATCCCTTTTGAAACTCAGCTCCCCTTTACTAGGCCTTTGGAAGGAAGATTGAAAAGAAGATTGTTTATCAATTACGAAACTCAGTTGCCCTATACTAAGCCCTTGGAAGGAAGACTGAAAAAAGATTATCTATCCCTTTTGAAACTCAGTTAACCTTTACTAAACCTTTGGAAGGAAAACTGAAAAGAAGGTTATTTATTCCTTTTGAAACTCAGCTCCCCTTTACTAGGCCTTTGGAAGGAAGAGTGAAAAGAAGCTTATTTATCCCTTTTGAAACTAAGTTTCCCTTTACTAAGCCTTTGAAAGGAAGACTGAAAAGAAGATTAGTTATCCCTTTTGAAACTCAGCTCCCCTTTACTGAATTTTTGGAAGGAAGATTGAAAAGAAGATTGTTTATCAATTACGAAACTCAGTTGCCCTATACTAAGCCCTTGGAAGGAAGACTGAAAAGAAGATTGTTTATCAATTGCGAAACTGAGTTGCCCTTTATTAAACCCTTGGGAGGAAGACTGAAAAGAATATTATTTATCGTTTGAGAGACTCAGTTTCCCTCTACTCAGCCTTTGAAAGGAAGACTGAAAGGAATTTTATTTATCCCTTTTGAAACTATGTTCCCCTTTACTAAGCCCTTGGAAGGAAGACTGAAAAGAAGATTATTTATCCCTTTTGAAACTCAGCTCCCCTTTACTGAATTTTTGGAAGGAAGATTGAAAAGAAGATTGTTTATCAATTACGAAACTCAGTTGCCCTATACTAAGCCCTTGGAAGGAAGACTGAAAAGAAGATTGTTTATCAATTACGAAACTCAGTTGCCCTATACTAAGCCCTTGGAAGGAAGACTGAAAAAAGATTATCTATTCCTTTTGAAACTCAGTTAACCTTTACTAAACCTTTGGAAGGAAAACTGAAAAGAAGGTTATTTATTCCTTTTGAAACTCAGCTCCCCTTTACTAGGCCTTTGGAAGGAAGAGTGAAAAGAAGCTTATTTATCCCTTTTGAAACTAAGTTTCCCTTTACTAAGCCTTTGAAAGGAAGACTGAAAAGAAGATTAGTTATCCCTTTTGAAACTCAGCTCCCCTTTACTGAATTTTTGGAAGGAAGATTGAAAAGAAGATTGTTTATCAATTACGAAACTCAGTTGCCCTATACTAAGCCCTTGGAAGGAAGACTGAAAAGAAGATTGTTTATCAATTGCGAAACTGAGTTGCCCTTTATTAAACATTTGGAAGGAAGACTGAAAAGAAGATTATTTACCGTTTATAAGACTCAGTTTCCCTTTACTAAGCCCTTGGAAGGAAGACTGAAAAGAAGATTATTTATCCCTTTTGAAACTCAGTTAACCTTTACTAAGCTTTTGGAAGGAAAACTGAAAAGAAGTTTATTCATTCCTTTTGAAACTCAGCTCCCCTTTACTAGGCCTTTGGAAGGAAGAGTGAAAAGAAACTTATTTATCCCTTTTGAAACTCAGCTCCCCTTTACTATATTTTTGGAAGGAAGATTGAAAAGAAGATTGTTTATCAATTACGAAACTCAGTTGCCCTATACTAAGCCCTTGGAAGGAAGACTGAAAAAAGATTATCTATCCCTTTTGAAACTCAGTTAACCTTTACTAAACCTTTGGAAGGAAAACTGAAAAGAAGGTTATTTATTCCTTTTGAAACTCAGCTCCACTTTACTAGGCCTTTGGAAGGAAGAGTGAAAAGAAGCTTATTTATCCCTTTTGAAACTAAGTTTCCCTTTACTAAGCCTTTGAAAGGAAGACTGAAAAGAAGATTAGTTATCCCTTTTGAAACTCAGCTCCCCTTTACTGAATTTTTGGAAGGAAGATTGAAAAGAAGATTGTTTATCAATTACGAAACTAAGTTGCCCTATACTAAGCTCTTGGAAGGAAGACTGAAAAGAAGATTGTTTATCAATTGCGAAACTCAGTTGCCCTTTACTAAGCCCTTGGAAGGAAGACTGAAAAGAATATTATTTATCGTTTGAGAGACTCAGTTTCCCTCTACTCAGCCTTTGAAAGGAAGACTGAAAGGAATTTTATTTATCCCTTTTGAAACTATGTTCCCCTTTACTAAGCCCTTGGAAGGAAGACTGAAAAGAAGATTATTTATCATTTTTGAAACTCAATTAACCTTTTCTAAGACTTTGGAAGGAAAACTGAAAAGAAGGTTATTTATTCCTTTTGAAACTCAGCTCCCCTTTACTAGGCCTTTGGAAGGAAGAGTGAAAAGAAGCTTATTTATCCCTTTTGAAACTAAGTTTCAATTTACTAAGCCTTTGAAAGGAAGACTGAAAAGAAGATTAGTTATCCCTTTTGAAACTCAGCTCCCCTTTACTGAATTTTTGGAAGGAAGATTGAAAAGAAGATTGTTTATCAATTACGAAACTCAGTTGCCCTATACTAAGCCCTTGGAAGGAAGACTGAAAAGAAGATTGTTTATCAATTGCGAAACTGAGTTGCCCTTTATTAAACCCTTGGAAGGAAGACTGAAAAGAAGATTATTTACCGTTTATAAGACTCAGTTTCCCTTTACTAAGCCCTTGGAAGGAAGACTGAAAAGAAGATTATTTATCCCTTTTGAAACTCAGTTAACCTTTACTAAGCTTTTGGAAGGAAAACTGAAAAGAAGTTTATTCATTCCTTTTGAAACTCAGCTCCCCTTTACTAGGCCTTTGGAAGGAAGAGTGAAAAGAAACTTATTTATCCCTTTTGAAACTCAGCTCCCCTTTACTATATTTTTGGAAGGAAGATTGAAAAGAAGATTGTTTATCAATTACGAAACTCAGTTGCCCTATACTAAGCCCTTGGAAGGAAGACTGAAAAAAGATTATCTATCCCTTTTGAAACTCAGTTAACCTTTACTAAACCTTTGGAAGGAAAACTGAAAAGAAGGTTATTTATTCCTTTTGAAACTCAGCTCCACTTTACTAGGCCTTTGGAAGGAAGAGTGAAAAGAAGCTTATTTATCCCTTTTGAAACTAAGTTTCCCTTTACTTAGCCTTTGAAAGGAAGGCTGAAAAGAAGATTAGTTATCCCTTTTGAAACTCAGCTCCCCTTTACTGAATTTTTGGAAGGAAGATTGAAAAGAAGATTGTTTATCAATTACGAAACTAAGTTGCCCTATACTAAGCTCTTGGAAGGAAGACTGAAAAGAAGATTGTTTATCAATTGCGAAACTCAGTTGCCCTTTACTAAGCCCTTGGAAGGAAGACTGAAAAGAATATTATTTATCGTTTGAGAGACTCAGTTTCCCTCTACTCAGCCTTTGAAAGGAAGACTGAAAGGAATTTTATTTATCCCTTTTGAAACTATGTTCCCCTTTACTAAGCCCTTGGAAGGAAGACTGAAAAGAAGATTATTTATCATTTTTGAAACTCAATTAACCTTTTCTAAGACTTTGGAAGGAAAACTGAAAAGAAGGTTATTTATTCCTTTTGAAACTCAGCTCCCCTTTACTAGGCCTTTGGAAGGAAGAGTGAAAAGAAGCTTATTTATCCCTTTTGAAACTCAGTTTCCCTTTACCAAGCCTTTGAAAGGAAGACTGAAAGAAGATTATTTATCGTTTGTGAGACTCAGTTTCCTTTTACTAAGCCTTTGAAAGGAAGACTGAAAAGAAGATTATTTATACCTTTTGAAACTCAGCTCGCCTTTACTAAGCCTGTGGAAGGAAGACTGAAAAGAAGATTGTTTATCAATTGCGAAACTGAGTTGCCCTTTATTAAGCCCTTGGAAGGAAGACTGAAAATAAGATTATTTATCATTTGTGAGACGAAGTTTCCCTCTACTAAGCCTTTGAAAGGAAGACTGAAAAGAAGAGGTTATTTATCCATTTTGAAACCCTGCTCCCCTTTACTAGGCCTTTGGAAGGAAGACTGAAAAGAAGATTATTTACCGTTTGTAAGACTCAGTTTCCCTTTACTAAGCCCTTGGAAGGAAGACTGAAAAGAAGATTATTTATCCCTTTTGAAACTCAGTTAACCTTTACTAAGCTTTTGGAAGGAAAACTGAAAAGAAGTTTATTCATTCCTTTTGAAACTCAGCTCCCCTTTACTAGGCCTTTGGAAGGAAGAGTGAAAAGAAACTTATTTATCCCTTTTGAAACTCAGCTCCCCTTTACTATATTTTTGGAAGGAAGATTGAAAAGAAGATTGTTTATCAATTACGAAACTCAGTTGCCCTATACTAAGCCCTTGGAAGGAAGACTGAAAAAAGATTATCTATCCCTTTTGAAACTCAGTTAACCTTTACTAAACCTTTGGAAGGAAAACTGAAAAGAAGGTTATTTATTCCTTTTGAAACTCAGCTCCCCTTTACTAGGCCTTTGGAAGGAAGAGTGAAAAGAAGCTTATTTATCCCTTTTGAAACTAAGTTTCCCTTTACTAAGCCTTTGAAAGGAAGACTGAAAAGAAGATTAGTTATCCCTTTTGAAACTCAGCTCCCCTTTACTGAATTTTTGGAAGGAAAATTGAAAAGAAGATTGTTTATCAATTACGAAACTAAGTTGCCCTATACTAAGCTCTTGGAAGGAAGACTGAAAAGAAGATTGTTTATCAATTGCGAAACTCAGTTGCCCTTTACTAAGCCCTTGGAAGGAAGACTGAAAAGAATATTATTTATCGTTTGAGAGACTCAGTTTCCCTCTACTCAGCCTTTGAAAGGAAGACTGAAAGGAATTTTATTTATCCCTTTTGAAACTATGTTCCCCTTTACTAAGCCCTTGGAAGGAAGACTGAAAAGAAGATTATTTATCCCTTTTGAAACTCAATTAACCTTTACTAAGACTTTGGAAGGAAAACTGAAAAGAAGGTTATTTATTCCTTTTGAAACTCAGCTCCCCTTTACTAGGCCTTTGGAAAGAAGAGTGAAAAGAAGCTTATTTATCCCTTTTGAAACTCAGTTTCCCTTTACCAAGCCCTTGGAAGGAATACTGAAAAGAAGATTATTTACCGTTTGTAAGACTCAGTTTCCCATTACTAAGCCTTTGAAAGGAAGACAGAAAAGAAGATTATTTAGATTTTCTAAAACTTAGTTTCCCATTACTAAGCCTTTGAAAGGAAAACTGAAGAGAAGATTATTTATCCCTTTTGAAACTCAGCTCCCCTTTACTAAGCCTATGGAAGGAAGACTGAAAGGAAGATTATTTACTGTTTGTGAGACAAAGTTTCCCTTTTCTAAGCCTTTGAAAGGAAGACTGAAAAGAAGATTATTTATCCCTTTTGAAACTCAGTTCCCCTTTACTAAAGTTTTGGAAGGAAGGTTGAAAAGGAGATTGTTTATCAATTGCGAAACTGAGTTGCCCTATACTAAGCCCTTGGAAAGAAGACTGAAAAGAAGATTATTTACCGTTTGTGAGACACAGTTTCCCTCTTCTAAGCCTTTGAAAGGAAGACTGAAAAGAAAATTATTTATCCCTTTTGAAACTCAGTTCCCCTTTACTAAAATTTTGGAAGGAAGATTGAGAAGAAGGTTGTTTATACGAAACTCAGTTGCCCTTTACTAAGCCCTCGGAAGGAAGACTCAGTCTCCCTTTACTAAGCCTATGGAAGGAAGACTGAAAGGAAGATTATTTACTGTTTGTGAGACAAAGTTTCCCTTTTCTAAGCCTTTGAAAGGAAGACTGAAAAGAAGATTATTTATCCCTTTTGAAACTCAGTTCCCCTTTACTAAAGTTTTGGAAGGAAGGTTGAAAAGGAGATTGTTTATCAATTGCGGAACTGAGTTGCCCTTTCTTAAGCCCTTGGAAGGAAGACTGAAAAGAAGATTATTTATCTTTTGTGAGGCGCAGTTTCCCTCTACTAAGCCTTTGAAAGGAAGACTGAAAAGAAGTTTATTCATTCCATTTGAAACTCAGTTCCCCTTTACTAAAGTTTTGCAAGGAAGATTGCAAAGAAGATTGTTTATCAATTGCGAAACTCAGTTGCCCTTTACTAAGCCCTTGGAAGGAAGACTGAAAAGAATATTATTTATCGTTTGAGAGACTCAGTTTCCCTCTACTCAGCCTTTGAAAGGAAGACTGAAAGGAATTTTATTTATCCCTTTTGAAACTATGTTCCCCTTTACTAAGCCCTTGGAAGGAAGACTGAAAAGAAGATTATTTATCCCTTTTGAAACTCAATTAACCTTTACTAAGACTTTGGAAGGAAAACTGAAAAGAAGGTTATTTATTCCTTTTGAAACTCAGTTCCCCTTTACTAGGCCTTTGGAAGGAAGAGTGAAAAGGAGCTTATTTATCCCTTTTGAAACTCAGTTTCCCTTTACCAAGCCTTTGAAAGGAAGACTGAAAAGAAGATTATTTATCGTTTGTGGGACTCAGTTTCCTTTTATTAAGCCTTTGAAAGGAAGACTGAAAAGAAGATTATTTATACCTTTTGAAACTCAGCTCGCCTTTACTAAGCCTGTGGAAGGAAGACTGAAAAGAAGATTGTTTATCAGTTGCGAAACTGAGTTGCCTTTTATTAAGCCCTTGGAAGGAAGACTGAAAAGAAGATTATTTATCGTTTGTGAGACGAAGTTTCCCTCTACTAAGCCTTTGAAAGGAAGACTGAAAAGAAGAGGTTATTTATCCATTTTGAAACCCTGCTCCCCTTTACTAGGCCTTTGGAAGGAAGACTGAAAAGAAGATTATTTACCGTTTGTAAGACTCAGTTTCCCTTTACTAAGCCCTTGGAAGGAAGACTGAAAAGAAGATTATTTATCCCTTTTGAAAGTCAGTTAACCTTTACTAAGCTTTTGGAAGGAAAACTGAAAAGAAGTTTATTCATTCCTTTTGAAACTCAGCTCCCCTTTACTAGGCCTTTGGAAGGAAGAGTGAAAAGAAACTTATTTATCCCTTTTGAAACTCAGCTCCCCTTTACTATATTTTTGGAAGGAAGATTGAAAAGAAGATTGTTTATCAATTACGAAACTCAGCTGCCATATACTAAGCCCTTGGAAGGAAGACTGAAAGAAGATTATTTATTGTTTGTAAGACTCAGTTTCCTTTTACTAAGCCTTTGAAAGGAAGACTGAAAAGAAGATTATTTAAACATTTTGAAACTCAGCTTCCCTTTACTAAGCCTATGGAAGGAAGACTGAAAAGAAGATTGTTTATCAATTGCGAAACTGAGTTGCCCTTTATTAAGCCCTTGGAAGGAAGACTGAAAAGAAGATTATTTATCGTTTGTGAGACGCAATTTCCTTCTACTAAGCCTTTGAAAGGCAGACTGAAAAGAAGGTTATTTATCGATTTTGAAACCCAGCTGCCCTTTACTAGGCATTTGGAAGGAAGGCTGAAAATAAGATTATTTACCGTTTGTAAGACTCAGTTTCTCATTACTAATCCTTTGAAAGGCAGACTGAAAAGAAGATTATTTATCCGTTTTTAAACTCAGCTCCCCTTTACTAAGCCTATGGAAGGATGACTGAAAAGAAGATTCTTTATCAATTGCGAAAATGAGTTGCCCTTTACTAAGCCCTTGGAAGGAAGACTGAAAAGAAGATTATTTACCGTTTGTAAGACTTAGTTTCCCTCTACTCAGCCTTTGAAAGGAAGACAGAAAAGAAGATTATTTACCGTTTCTGAGACTCAGTTTCCCATTATTAAGCCTTTGAAAGGAAGACTGAAAGGAAGATTATTTACAGATTCTGAGACTCAGTTTCCCATTACTAAGCCTTTGAAAGGAAGACTGAAAAGAAGATTATTTATCCCTTTTGAAACTCAGTTTCCCTTTACTAAGCCTTTGGAAAGAAGACTGAAAGGAAGATTATTTACAGATTCTGAGACTCAGTTTCCCATTACTAAGCCTTTGAAGGAAAACTGAAAAGAAGATTATTTATCCCTTTTGAAACTCAGTTTCCCTTTACTAAGCCTTTGGAAAGAAGACTGAAAGGAAGATTATTTACAGATTCTGAGACTCAGTTTCCCATTACTAAGCCTTTGAAGGAAAACTGAAAAGAAGGTTATTTATCCCTTTTGAAACTCAGCTTCCCTTTACTAAACTTTTGGAAGGAAGATTGAAAGGAAGATTGTTTATTAATTACGAAACTCAGTTGCCCTTTATTAAGCCTATTTCAGGAAGAGTGAAAAGGACATTCTTTATCAATTGCGAAACTCAGTTTCCCTTTACTAAGCCCTTGGAAGGAAGACTGAAAAAAGATTATCTATCCCTTTTGAAACTCAGTTAACCTTTACTAAACCTTTGGAAGGAAAACTGAAAAGAAGGTTATTTATTCCTTTTGAAACTCAGCTCCCCTTTACTGAATTTTTGGAAGGAAGATTGAAAAGAAGATTGTTTATCAATTACGAAACTCAGTTGCCCTATACTAAGCCCTTGGAAGGAAGACTGAAAAGAAGATTGTTTATCAATTGCGAAACTGAGTTGCCCTTTATTAAACCCTTGGAAAGAAGATTGAAAAGAAGATTATTTATCTTTTGTGAGGCGCAGTTTCCCTCTACTAAGCCTTTGAAAGGAAGACTGAAAAGAAGTTTATTCATTCCATTTGAAACTCAGTTCCCCTTTGCTAAAGTTTTGCAAGGAAGATTGAAAAGAAGATTGTTTATCAATTGCGAAACTCAGTTGCCCTTTACTAAGCCCTTGGAAGGAAGACTGAAAAGAATATTATTTATCGTATGAGAGACTCAGTTTCCCTCTACTCAGCCTTTGAAAGGAAGACTGAAAGGAATTTTATTTATCCCTTTTGAAACTATGTTCCCCTCTACTAAGCCCTTGGAAGGAAGACTGAAAAGAAGATTATTTATCCCTTTTGAAACTCAATTAACCTTTACTAAGACTTTGGAAGGAAAACTGAAAAGAAGGTTATTTATTCCTTTTGAAACTCAGCTCCCCTTTACTAGGCCTTTGGAAGGAAGAGTGAAAAGAAGCTTATTTATCCCTTTTGAAACTCAGTTTCCCTTTACCAAGCCTCTGAAAGGAAGACTGAAAAGAAGATTATTTATCGTTTGTGAGACTCAGTTTCCTTTTACTAAGCCTTTGAAAGGAAGAATGAAAAGAAGATTATTTATACCTTTTGAAACTCAGCTCCCCTTTACTAAGCCTGTGGAAGGAAGACTGAAAAGAAGTTTGTTTATCAATTGCGAAATTGAGTTCCCTTTATTAAGCCCTTGGAAGGAAGACTGAAAAGAAGATTATTTATCGTTTGTGAGACGAAGTTTCCCTCTACTAAGCCTTTGAAAGGAAAACTGAAAAGAAGGTTATTTATCCATTTTGAAACCCAGCTCCCTTTACTAGGCCTTTGGAAGGAAGACTGAAAAGAAGATTATTTACCATTTGCAAGACTCAGTTTCCCTTTACTAAGCCCTTGGAAGGAAGACTGAAAAGAAGATTATTTATCCCTTTTGAAACTCAGTTAACCTTTACTAAGCTTTTGGAAGGAAAACTGAAACGAAGTTTATTCATTCCTTTTGAAACTCAGCTCCCCTTTACTAGGCCTTTGGAAGGAAGAGTGAAAAGAAGCTTATTTATACCTTTTGAAATTCAGCTCCCCTTTACTATATTTTTGGAAGGAAGATTGAAAAGAAGATTGTTTATCAATTACGAAACTCAGCTGCCATATACTAAGCCCTTGGAAGGAAGACTGAAAAGAAGATTATTTATCGTTTGTAAGACTCAGTTTCCTTTTACTAAGCCTTTGAAAGGAAGACTGAAAAGAAGATTATTTATACCTTTTGAAACTCAGCTTCCCTTTACTAAGCCCTTGGAAGGAAGACTGAAAAGAAGATTGTTTATCAATTGCGAAACTGAGTTGCCCTTTATTAAACCCTTGGAAAGAAGACTAAAAAGAAGATTATTTATCGTTTGTGAGACTCAGTTTCCTTCTACTAAGCCTTTGAAAGGAAAACTGAAAAGAATATTATTTATTCCTTTTGAAACTCAGCTCCCCTTTACTAGGACTTTAGAAGGAAGAGTGAAAAGAAGCTTATTTATCCCTTTTGAAACTCAGTTTCCCCTTACTAAGCCTTTGAAAGGAAGACTGAAAAGAAGATTAGTTATCCCTTTTGAAACTCAGTTCCCCTTTACTAAAATTTTGGAAGGAAGATTGAGAAGAAGGTTGTTTATACGAAACTCAGTTGCCCTTTACTAAGCCCTCGGAAGGAAGACTCAGTCTCCCTTTACTAAGCCTATGGAAGGAAGACTGAAAGGAAGATTGTTTATCAATTACGAAACTCAGCTGCCATATACTAAACCCTTGGAAAGAAGACTAAAAAGAAGATTATTTATCGTTTGTGAGACTCAGTTTCCTTCTACTAAGCCTTTGAAAGGAAAACTGAAAAGAATATTATTTATTCCTTTTGAAACCCAGCTCCCTTTACTAGGCCTTTGGAAGGAAGACTGAAAAGAAGATTATTTATCGTTTGTGAGACTCAGTTTCCCTTTACCAAGCCTTTGAAAGGAAGACTGAAAAGAAGATTATTTATCGTTTGTGAGACTCAGTTTCCTTTTACTAAGCCTTTGAAAGGAAGACTGAAAAGAAGATTATTTATACCTTTTGAAACTCAGCTCGCCTTTACTAAGCCTGTGGAAGGAAGACTGAAAAGAAGATTGTTTATCAATTGCGAAACTGAGTTGCCTTTTATTAACCCTTGGAAGGAAGACTGAAAAGAAGATTATTTATCGTTTGTGAGACGAAGTTTCCCTCTACTAAGCCTTTGAAAGGAAGACTGAAAAGAAGAGGTTATTTATCTATTTTGAAACCCTGCTCCCCTTTACTAGGCCTTTGGAAGGAAGAGTGAAAAGAAGATTATTTATCCCTTTTGAAACTCCATTAACCTTTACTAAGACTTTGGAAGGAAGATTGAGAAGAAGGTTGTTTATACGAAACTCAGTTGCCCTTTACTAAGCCCTCGGAAGGAAGACTCAGTCTCCCTTTACTAAGCCTATGGAAGGAAGACTGAAAGGAAGATTATTTACTGTTTGTGAGACAAAGTTTCCCTTTTCTAAGCCTTTGAAAGGAAGACTGAAAAGAAGATTATTTATCCCTTTTGAAACTCAGTTCCCCTTTACTAAAGTTTTGGAAGGACGGTTGAAAAGGAGATTGTTTATCAATTGCGAAACTGAGTTGCCCTATACTAAGCCCTTGGAAAGAAGACTGAAAAGAAGATTATTTACCGTTTGTGAGACACAGTTTCCCTCTTCTAAGCCTTTGAAAGGAAGACTGAAAAGAAAATTATTTATCCCTTTTGAAACTCAGTTCCCCTTTACTAAAATTTTGGAAGGAAGATTGAGAAGAAGGTTGTTTATACGAAACTCAGTTGCCCTTTACTAAGCCCTCGGAAGGAAGACTCAGTCTCCCTTTACTAAGCCTATGGAAGGAAGACTGAAAGGAAGATTATTTACTGTTTGTGAGACAAAGTTTCCCTTTTCTAAGCCTTTGAAAGGAAGACTGAAAAGAAGATTATTTATCCCTTTTGAAACTCAGTTCCCCTTTACTAAAGTTTTGGAAGGAAGGTTGAAAAGGAGATTGTTTATCAATTGCGGAACTGAGTTGCCCTTTCTTAAGCCCTTGGAAGGAAGACTGAAAAGAAGATTATTTATCTTTTGTGAGGCTCAGTTTCCCTCTACTAAGCCTTTGAAAGGAAGACTGAAAAGAAGTTTATTCATTCCATTTGAAACTCAGTTCCCCTTTACTAAAGTTTTGCAAGGAAGATTGCAAAGAAGATTGTTTATCAATTGCGAAACTCAGTTGCCCTTTAGTAAGCCCTTGGAAGGAAGACTGAAAAGTATATTATTTATCGTTTGAGAGACTCAGTTTCCCTCTACTCAGCCTTTGAAAGGAAGACTGAAAGGAATTTTATTTATCCCTTTTGAAACTATGTTCCCCTTTACTAAGCCCTTGGAAGGAAGACTGAAAAGAAGATTATTTATCCCTTTTGAAACTCAATTAACCATTACTAAAACTTTGGAAGGAAAACTGAAAAGAAGGTTATTTATTCCTTTTGAAACTCAGCTCCCCTTTACTAGGCCTTTGGAAGGAAGAGTGAAAAGAAGCTTATTTATCCCTTTTGAAACTGAGTTTCCCTTTACCAAGCCTTTGAAAGGAAGACTGAAAAGAAGATTATTTATGGTTTGTGAGACTCAGTTTCCTTTTACTAAGCCTTTGAAAGGAAGACTGAAAAGAAGATTATTTATACCTTTTGAAACTCAGCTCGCCTTTACTAAGCCTGTGGAAGGAAGACTGAAAAGAAGATTGTTTATCAATTGCGAAACTGAGTTGCCTTTTATTAAGCCCTTGGAAGGAAGACTGAAAAGAAGATTATTTATCGTTTGTGAGACGAAGTTTCCCTCTACTAAGCCTTTGAAAGGAAGACTGAAAAGAAGAGGTTATTTATCCATTTTGAAACCCTGCTCCCCTTTACTAGGCCTTTGGAAGGAAGAGTGAAAAGAAGATTATTTACCATTTGCAAGACTCAGTTTCCCTTTACTAAGCCCTTGGAAGGAAGACTGAAAAGAAGATTATTTATCCCTTTTGAAACTCAGTTAACCTTTACTAAGCTTTTGGAAGGAAAACTGAAAAGAAGTTTATTCATTCCTTTTGAAACTCAGCTCCCCTTTACTAGGTCTTTGGAAGGAAGAGTGAAAAGAAACTTATTTATCCCTTTTGAAACTCAGCTCCCCTTTACTATATTTTTGGAAGGAAGATTGAAAAGAAGATATTGTTTATCAATTACGAAACTCAGCTGCCATATACTAAGCCCTTGGAAGGAAGACTGAAAAGAAGATTATTTATCGTTTGTAAGACTCAGTTTCCTTTTACTAAGCCTTTGAAAGGAAGACTGAAAAGAAGATTATTTATACATTTTGAAACTCAGCTTCCCTTTACTAAGCCTATGGAAGGAAGACTGAAAAGAAGATTGTTTATCAATTGCGAAACTGAGTTACCCTTTATTAAGCCCTTGGAAGGAAGACTGAAAAGAAGATTATTTATCGTTTGTGAGACGCAATTTCCCTCTACTAAGCCTTTGAAAGGCAGACTGAAAAGAAGGTTATTTATCGATTTTGATACCCAGCTCCCCTTTACTAGGCATTTGGAAGGAAGGCTGAAAATAAGATTATTTACCGTTTGTAAGACTCAGTTTCTCATTACTAATCCTTTGAAAGGCAGACTGAAAAGAAGATTATTTATCCGTTTTTAAACTCAGCTCCCCTTTACTAAGCCTATGGAAGGATGACTGAAAAGAAGATTCTTTATCAATTGCGAAAATGAGTTGCCCTTTACTAAGCCCTTGGAAGGAAGACTGAAAAGAAGATTATTTACCGTTTGTAAGACTTAGTTTCCCTCTACTCAGCCTTTGAAAGGAAGACAGAAAAGAAGATTATTTACCGTTTCTGAGACTCAGTTTCCCATTATTAAGCCTTTGAAAGGAAGACTGAAAAGAAGATTATTTATCCCTTTTGAAACTCAGTTTCCCTTTACTAAGCCTTTGGAAAGTAGACTGAAAGGAAGATTATTTACAGATTCTGAGACTCAGTTTCCCATTACTAAGCCTTTGAAGGAAAACTGAAAAGAAGATTATTTTTCCCTTTTGAAACTCAGCTCCCCTTTACTAAGCCCTTGGAAGGAAGACTGAAAAAAGTTTATATATCCCTTTTGAAACTCAGTTAACCTTTACTAAACCTTTGGAAGGAAAACTGAAAAGAAGGTTATTTATCCCTTTTGAAACTCAGCTTCCCTTTACTAAACTTTTGGAAGGAAGATTGAAAGGAAGATTGTTTATTAATTACGAAACTCAGTTCCCCTTTACTAAGCCTATGGCAGGAAGAGTGAAAAGGACATTCTTTATCAATTGCGAAACTCAGTTTCCCTTTACTAAGCCCTTGGAAGGAAGACTGAAAAAAGATTATCTATCCCTTTTGAAACTCAGTTAACCTTTACTAAACCTTTGGAAGGAAAACTGAAAAGAAGGTTATTTATTCCTTTTGAAACTCAGCTCCCCTTTACTGAATTTTTGGAAGGAAGATTGAAAAGAAGATTGTTTATCAATTACGAAACTCAGTTGCCCTATACTAAGCCCTTGGAAGGAAGACTGAAAAGAAGATTGTTTATCAATTGCGAAACTGAGTTGCCCTTTATTAAACCCTTGGAAAGAAGACTGAAAAGAAGATTATTTAACGTATGAGAGACTCAGTTTCCCTCTACTCAGCCTTTGAAAGGAAGACTGAAAGGAATTTTATTTATCCCTTTTGAAACTATGTTCCCCTTTACTAAGCCCTTGGAAGGAAGACTGAAAAGAAGATTATTTATCCCTTTTGAAACTCAATTAACCTTTACTAAGACTTTGGAAGGAAGATTGAGAAGAAGGTTGTTTATACGAAACTCAGTTGCCCTTTACTAAGCCCTCGGAAGGAAGACTCAGTCTCCCTTTACTAAGCCTATGGAAGGAAGACTGAAAGGAAGATTATTTACCGTTTGTGAGACAAAGTTTCCCTTTTCTAAGCCTTTGAAAGGAAGACTGAAAAGAAGTTTATTCATTCCATTTGAAACTCAGTTCCCCTTTGCTAAAGTTTTGCAAGGAAGATTGAAAAGAAGATTGTTTATCAATTGCGAAACTCAGTTGCCCTTTACTAAGCCCTTGGAAGGAAGACTGAAAAGAATATTATTTATCGTATGGGAGACTCAGTTTCCCTCTACTCAGCCTTTGAAAGGAAGACTGAAAGGAATTTTATTTATCCCTTTTGAAACTATGTTCCCCTTTACTAAGCCCTTGGAAGGAAGACTGAAAAGAAGATTATTTATCCCTTTTGAAACTCAATTAACCTTTACTAAGACTTTGGAAGGAAGATTGAGAAGAAGGTTGTTTATACGAAACTCAGTTGCCCTTTACTAAGCCCTCGGAAGGAAGACTCAGTCTCCCTTTACTAAGCCTATGGAAGGAAGACTGAAAGGAAGATTATTTACTGTTTGTGAGACAAAGTTTCCCTTTTCTAAGCCTTTGAAAGGAAGACTGAAAAGAAGATTATTTATCCCTTTTGAAACTCAGTTCCCCTTTACTAAAGTTTTGGAAGGAAGGTTGAAAAGGAGATTGTTTATCAATTGCGAAACTGAGTTGCCCTATACTAAGCCCTTGGAAAGAAGACTGAAAAAAAGATTATTTACCGTTTGTGAGACACAGTTTCCCTCTTCTAAGCCTTTGAAAGGAAGACTGAAAAGAAAATTATTTATCCCTTTTGAAACTCAGTTCCCCTTTACTAAAATTTTGGAAGGAAGATTGAGAAGAAGGTTGTTTATACGAAACTCAGTTGCCCTTTACTAAGCCCTCGGAAGGAAGACTCAGTCTCCCTTTACTAAGCCTATGGAAGGAAGACTGAAAGGAAGATTATTTACTGTTTGTGAGACAAAGTTTCCCTTTTCTAAGCCTTTGAAAGGAAGACTGAAAAGAAGATTATTTATCCCTTTTGAAACTCAGTTCCCCTTTACTAAAGTTTTGGAAGGAAGGTTGAAAAGGAGATTGTTTATCAATTGCGGAACTGAGTTGCCCTTTCTTAAGCCCTTGGAAGGAAGACTGAAAAGAATATTATTTATCGTTTGAGAGACTCAGTTTCCCTCTACTCAGCCTTTGAAAGGAAGACTGAAAGGAATTTTTTTTATACCTTTTGAAACTATGTTCCCCTCTACTAAGCCCTTGGAAGGAAGACTGAAAAGAAGATTATTTATCCCTTTTGAAACTCAATTAACCTTTACTAAGACTTTGGAAGGAAAACTGAAAAGAAGGTTATTTATTCCTTTTGAAACTCAGCTCCACTTTACTAGGCCTCTGAAAGGAAGACTGAAAAGAAGATTATTTATCGTTTGTGAGACTCAGTTTCCTTTTACTAAGCCTTTGAAAGGAAGAATGAAAAGAAGATTATTTATACCTTTTGAAACTCAGCTACCCTTTACTAGGCCTATTTAAGGATGACTGAAAAGAAGATTCTTTATCAATTGCGAAACTGAGTTGCCCATTACTAAGCCCTTGGAAGGAATACTGAAAAGAAGATTATTTACCGTTTGTAAGACGAAGTTTCCCTCTACTAAGCCTTTGAAAGGAAGACTGAAAAGAAGGTTATTTATCCATTTTGAAACCCAGCTCCCTTTACTAGGCCTTTGGAAGGAAGACTGAAAAGAAGATTATTTACCGTTTGCAAGACTCAGTTTCCCTTTACTAAGCCCTTGGAAGGAAGACTGAAAAGAAGATTATTAATCCCTTTTGAAACTCAGTTAACCTTTACTAAGCTTTTGGAAGGAAAACTGAAAAGAAGTTTATTCATTCCTTTTGAAACTCAGCTCCCCTTTACTAGGCCTTTGGAAGGAAGAGTGAAAAGAAGCTTATTTATCCCTTTTGAAACTCAGCTCCCCTTTACTATATTTTTGGAAGGAAGATTGAAAAGAAGATTGTTTATCAATTACGAAACTCAGCTGCCATATACTAAGCCCTTGGAAGGAAGACTGAAAAGAAGATTATTTATCGTTTGTAAGACTCAGTTTCCTTTTACTAAGCCTTTGAAAGGAAGACTGAAAAGAAGATTATTTACCGTTTGCAAGACTCAGTTTCCCTTTACTAAGCCCTTGGAAGGAAGACTGAAAAGAAGATTATTTATCCCTTTTGAAACTCAGTTAACCTTTACTAAGCTTTTGGAAGGAAAACTGAAAAGAAGTTTATTCATTCCTTTTGAAACTCAGCTCCCCTTTACTAGGCCTTTGGAAGGAAGAGTGAAAAGAAGCTTATTTATCCCTTTTGAAACTCAGCTCCCCTTTACTATATTTTTGGAAGGAAGATTGAAAAGAAGATTGTTTATCAATTACGAAACTCAGCTGCCATATACTAAGCCCTTGGAAGGAAGACTGAAAAGAAGATTATTTATCGTTTGTAAGACTCAGTTTCCTTTTACTAAGCCTTTGAAAGGAAGACTGAAAAGAAGATTATTTATACCTTTTGAAACTCAGCTTCCCTTTACTAAGCCCTTGGAAGGAAGACTGAAAAGAAGATTGTTTATCAATTGCGAAACTGAGTTGCCCTTTATTAAACCCTTGGAAAGAAGACTGAAAAGAAGATTATTTATCGTTTGTGAGACTCAGTTTCCCTCTACTAAGCCTTTGAAAGGAAAACTGAAAAGAATATTATATATTCCTTTTGAAACTCAGCTCCCCTTTACTAGGACTTTAGAAGGAAGAGTGAAAAGAAGCTTATTTATCCCTTTTGAAACTCAGTTTCCCTTTACTAAGCCTTTGAAAGGAAGACTGAAAAGAAGATTAGTTATCCCTTTTGAAACTCAACTCCCCTTTACTGAATTTTTGGAAGGAAGATTGAAAAGAAGATTGTTTATCAATTACGAAACTCAGTTGCCTTATACTAAGCCCTTGGAAGGAAGACTGAAAGAAGATTGTTTATCAATTGCGAAACTGGAGCTTAATTAAACCCTTGGAAAGAAGACTGAAAAGAAGATTATTTATCGTTTGTGAGACTCAGTTTCCCTTTACTAAGCCTTTGAAAGGAAGATTGAAAAGAAGATTGTTTATCAATTACGAAACTCAGTTGCCCTATACTAAGCCCTTGGAAGGAAGACTGAAAGAAGATTGTTTATCAATTGCGAAACTGGAGCTTTATTAAACCCTTGGAAAGAAGACTGAAAAGAAGATTATTTATCGTTTGTGAGACTCAGTTTTCCTTTACCAAGCCTTTGAAAGGAAGACTGAAAAGAAGATTATTTATCGTTTGTGAGACTCAGTTTCCTTTTACTAAGCCTTTGAAAGGAAGACTGAAAAGAAGATTATTTATTCCTTTTGAAACTCAGCTCCCCTTTACTAGGCCTCTGAAAGGAAGACTGAAAAGAAGATTATTTATCGTTTGTGAGACTCAGTTTCCTTTTACTAAGCCTTTGAAAGGAAGAATGAAAAGAAGATTATTTATACCTTTTGAAACTCAGCTACCCTTTACTAGGCCTATTTAAGGATGACTGAAAAGAAGATTCTTTATCAATTGCGAAACTGAGTTGCCCATTACTAAGCCCTTGGAAGGAATACTGAAAAGAAGATTATTTACCGTTTGTAAGACGAAGTTTCCCTCTACTAAGCCTTTGAAAGGAAGACTGAAAAGAAGGTTATTTATCCATTTTGAAACCCAGCTCCCTTTACTAGGCCTTTGGAAGGAAGACTGAAAAGAAGATTATTTACCGTTTGCAAGACTCAGTTTCCCTTTACTAAGCCCTTGGAAGGAAGACTGAAAAGAAGATTATTAATCCCTTTTGAAACTCAGTTAACCTTTACTAAGCTTTTGGAAGGAAAACTGAAAAGAAGTTTATTCATTCCTTTTGAAACTCAGCTCCCCTTTACTAGGCCTTTGGAAGGAAGAGTGAAAAGAAGCTTATTTATCCCTTTTGAAACTCAGCTCCCCTTTACTATATTTTTGGAAGGAAGATTGAAAAGAAGATTGTTTATCAATTACGAAACTCAGCTGCCATATACTAAGCCCTTGGAAGGAAGACTGAAAAGAAGATTATTTATCGTTTGTAAGACTCAGTTTCCTTTTACTAAGCCTTTGAAAGGAAGACTGAAAAGAAGATTATTTACCGTTTGCAAGACTCAGTTTCCCTTTACTAAGCCCTTGGAAGGAAGACTGAAAAGAAGATTATTTATCCCTTTTGAAACTCAGTTAACCTTTACTAAGCTTTTGGAAGGAAAACTGAAAAGAAGTTTATTCATTCCTTTTGAAACTCAGCTCCCCTTTACTAGGCCTTTGGAAGGAAGAGTGAAAAGAAGCTTATTTATCCCTTTTGAAACTCAGCTCCCCTTTACTATATTTTTGGAAGGAAGATTGAAAAGAAGATTGTTTATCAATTACGAAACTCAGTTGCCTTATACTAAGCCCTTGGAAGGAAGACTGAAAGAAGATTGTTTATCAATTGCGAAACTGGAGCTTAATTAAACCCTTGGAAAGAAGACTGAAAAGAAGATTATTTATCGTTTGTGAGACTCAGTTTCCCTTTACTAAGCCTTTGAAAGGAAGATTGAAAAGAAGATTGTTTATCAATTACGAAACTCAGTTGCCCTATACTAAGCCCTTGGAAGGAAGACTGAAAGAAGATTGTTTATCAATTGCGAAACTGGAGCTTTATTAAACCCTTGGAAAGAAGACTGAAAAGAAGATTATTTATCGTTTGTGAGACTCAGTTTTCCTTTACCAAGCCTTTGAAAGGAAGACTGAAAAGAAGATTATTTATCGTTTGTGAGACTCAGTTTCCTTTTACTAAGCCTTTGAAAGGAAGACTGAAAAGAAGATTATTTATTCCTTTTGAAACTCAGCTCCCCTTTACTAGGCCTCTGAAAGGAAGACTGAAAAGAAGATTATTTATCGTTTGTGAGACTCAGTTTCCTTTTACTAAGCCTTTGAAAGGAAGAATGAAAAGAAGATTATTTATACCTTTTGAAACTCAGCTACCCTTTACTAGGCCTATTTAAGGATGACTGAAAAGAAGATTCTTTATCAATTGCGAAACTGAGTTGCCCATTACTAAGCCCTTGGAAGGAATACTGAAAAGAAGATTATTTACCGTTTGTAAGACGAAGTTTCCCTCTACTAAGCCTTTGAAAGGAAGACTGAAAAGAAGGTTATTTATCCATTTTGAAACCCAGCTCCCTTTACTAGGCCTTTGGAAGGAAGACTGAAAAGAAGATTATTTACCGTTTGCAAGACTCAGTTTCCCTTTACTAAGCCCTTGGAAGGAAGACTGAAAAGAAGATTATTAATCCCTTTTGAAACTCAGTTAACCTTTACTAAGCTTTTGGAAGGAAAACTGAAAAGAAGTTTATTCATTCCTTTTGAAACTCAGCTCCCCTTTACTAGGCCTTTGGAAGGAAGAGTGAAAAGAAGCTTATTTATCCCTTTTGAAACTCAGCTCCCCTTTACTATATTTTTGGAAGGAAGATTGAAAAGAAGATTGTTTATCAATTACGAAACTCAGCTGCCATATACTAAGCCCTTGGAAGGAAGACTGAAAAGAAGATTATTTATCGTTTGTAAGACTCAGTTTCCTTTTACTAAGCCTTTGAAAGGAAGACTGAAAAGAAGATTATTTACCGTTTGCAAGACTCAGTTTCCCTTTACTAAGCCCTTGGAAGGAAGACTGAAAAGAAGATTATTTATCCCTTTTGAAACTCAGTTAACCTTTACTAAGCTTTTGGAAGGAAAACTGAAAAGAAGTTTATTCATTCCTTTTGAAACTCAGCTCCCCTTTACTAGGCCTTTGGAAGGAAGAGTGAAAAGAAGCTTATTTATCCCTTTTGAAACTCAGCTCCCCTTTACTATATTTTTGGAAGGAAGATTGAAAAGAAGATTGTTTATCAATTACGAAACTCAGCTGCCATATACTAAGCCCTTGGAAGGAAGACTGAAAAGAAGATTATTTATCGTTTGTAAGACTCAGTTTCCTTTTACTAAGCCTTTGAAAGGAAGACTGAAAAGAAGATTATTTATACCTTTTGAAACTCAGCTTCCCTTTACTAAGCCCTTGGAAGGAAGACTGAAAAGAAGATTGTTTATCAATTGCGAAACTGAGTTGCCCTTTATTAAACCCTTGGAAAGAAGACTGAAAAGAAGATTATTTATCGTTTGTGAGACTCAGTTTCCCTCTACTAAGCCTTTGAAAGGAAAACTGAAAAGAATATTATATATTCCTTTTGAAACTCAGCTCCCCTTTACTAGGACTTTAGAAGGAAGAGTGAAAAGAAGCTTATTTATCCCTTTTGAAACTCAGTTTCCCTTTACTAAGCCTTTGAAAGGAAGACTGAAAAGAAGATTAGTTATCCCTTTTGAAACTCAACTCCCCTTTACTGAATTTTTGGAAGGAAGATTGAAAAGAAGATTGTTTATCAATTACGAAACTCAGTTGCCTTATACTAAGCCCTTGGAAGGAAGACTGAAAGAAGATTGTTTATCAATTGCGAAACTGGAGCTTAATTAAACCCTTGGAAAGAAGACTGAAAAGAAGATTATTTATCGTTTGTGAGACTCAGTTTCCCTTTACTAAGCCTTTGAAAGGAAGATTGAAAAGAAGATTGTTTATCAATTACGAAACTCAGTTGCCCTATACTAAGCCCTTGGAAGGAAGACTGAAAGAAGATTGTTTATCAATTGCGAAACTGGAGCTTTATTAAACCCTTCGAAAGAAGACTGAAAAGAAGATTATTTATCGTTTGTGAGACTCAGTTTTCCTTTACCAAGCCTTTGAAAGGAAGACTGAAAAGAAGATTATTTATCGTTTGTGAGACTCAGTTTCCTTTTACTAAGCCTTTGAAAGGAAGACTGAAAAGAAGATTATTTATACATTTTGAAACTCAGCTCGCCTTTACTAAGCCTGTGGAAGGAAGACTGAAAAGAAGATTGTTTATCAATTGCGAAACTGAGTTGCCTTTTATTAAGCCCTTGGAAGGAAGACTGAAAAGAAGATTATTTATCGTTTGTGAGACGAAGTTTCCCTCTACTAAGCCTTTGAAAGGAAGACTGAAAAGAAGAGGTTATTTATCCATTTTGAAACCCTGCTCCCCTTTACTAGGCCTTTGGAAGGAAGAGTGAAAAGAAGATTATTTATCCCTTTTGAAACTCAATTAACCTTTACTAAGACTTTGGAAGGAAGATTGAGAAGAAGGTTGTTTATACGAAACTCAGTTGCCCTTTACTAAGCCCTCGGAAGGAAGACTCAGTCTCCCTTTACTAAGCCTATGGAAGGAAGACTGAAAGGAAGATTATTTACTGTTTGTGAGACAAAGTTTCCCTTTTCTAAGCCTTTGAAAGGAAGACTGAAAAGAAGATTATTTATCCCTTTTGAAACTCAGTTCCCCTTTACTAAAGTTTTGGAAGGAAGGTTGAAAAGGAGATTGTTTATCAATTGCGAAACTGAGTTGCCCTATACTAAGCCCTTGGAAAGAAGACTGAAAAGAAGATTATTTACCGTTTGTGAGACACAGTTTCCCTCTTCTAAGCCTTTGAAAGGAAGACTGAAAAGAAAATTATTTATCCCTTTTGAAACTCAGTTCCCCTTTACTAAAATTTTGGAAGGAAGATTGAGAAGAAGGTTGTTTATACGAAACTCAGTTGCCCTTTACTAAGCCCTCGGAAGGAAGACTCAGTCTCCCTTTACTAAGCCTATGGAAGGAAGACTGAAAGGAAGATTATTTACTGTTTGTGAGACAAAGTTTCCCTTTTCTAAGCCTTTGAAAGGAAGACTGAAAAGAAGATTATTTATCCCTTTTGAAACTCAGTTCCCCTTTACTAAAGTTTTGGAAGGAAGGTTGAAAAGGAGATTGTTTATCAATTGCGGAACTGAGTTGCCCTTTCTTAAGCCCTTGGAAGGAAGACTGAAAGGAAGATTATTTATCTTTTGTGAGGCTCAGTTTCCCTCTACTAAGCCTTTGAAAGGAAGACTGAAAAGAAGTTTATTCATTCCATTTGAAACTCAGTTCCCCTTTACTAAAGTTTTGCAAGGAAGATTGCAAAGAAGATTGTTTATCAATTGCGAAACTCAGTTGTCCTGTACTAAGCCCTTGGAAGGAAGACTGAAAAGAATATTATTTATCGTTTGAGAGACTCAGTTTCCCTCTACTCAGCCTTTGAAAGGAAGACTGAAAGGAATTTTATTTATCCCTTTTGAAACTATGTTCCCCTTTACTAAGCCCTTGGAAGGAAGACTGAAAAGAAGATTATTTATCCCTTTTGAAACTCAATTAACCTTTACTAAGACTTTGGAAGGAAAACTGAAAAGAAGGTTATTTATTCCTTTTGAAACTCAGCTCCCCTTTACTAGGCCTTTGGAAGGAAGAGTGAAAAGAAGCTTATTTATCCCTTTTGACACTGAGTTTCCCTTTACCAAGCCTTTGAAAGGAAGACTGAAAAGAAGATTATTTATCGTTTGTGAGACTCAGTTTCCTTTTACTAAGCCTTTGAAAGGAAGACTGAAAAGAAGATTATTTATACCTTTTGAAACTCAGCTCGCCTTTACTAAGAATGTGGAAGGAAGACTGAAAAGAAGATTGTTTATCAATTGCGAAACTGAGTTGCCTTTTATTAAGCCCTTGGAAGGAAGACTGAAAAGAAGATTATTTATCGTTTGTGAGACGAAGTTTCCCTCTACTAAGCCTTTGAAAGGAAGACTGAAAAGAAGAGGTTATTTATCCATTTTGAAACCCTGCTCCCCTTTACTAGGCCTTTGGAAGGAAGACTGAAAAGAAGATTATTTACCGTTTGTAAGACTCAGTTTCCCTTTACTAAGCCCTTGGAAGGAAGACTGAAAAGAAGATTATTTATCCCTTTTGAAAGTCAGTTAACCTTTACTAAGCTTTTGGAAGGAAAACTGAAAAGAAGTTTATTCATTCCTTTTGAAACTCAGCTCCCCTTTACTAGGCCTTTGGAAGGAAGAGTGAAAAGAAACTTATTTATCCCTTTTGAAACTCAGCTCCCCTTTACTATATTTTTGGAAGGAAGATTGAAAAGAAGATTGTTTATCAATTACGAAACTCAGCTGCCATATACTAAGCCCTTGGAAGGAAGACTGAAAAGAAGATTATTTATCGTTTGTAAGACTCAGTTTCCTTTTACTAAGCCTTTGAAAGGAAGACTGAAAAGAAGATTATTTATACATTTTGAAACTCAGCTTCCCTTTACTAAGCCTATGGAAGGAAGACTGAAAAGAAGATTGTTTATCAATTGCGAAACTGAGTTGCCCTTTATTAAGCCCTTGGAAGGAAGACTGAAAAGAAGATTATTTATCGTTTGTGAGACGCAATTTCCCTCTACTAAGCCTTTGAAAGGCAGACTGAAAAGAAGGTTATTTATCGATTTTGAAACCCAGCTCCCCTTTACTAGGCATTTGGAAGGAAGGCTGAAAATAAGATTATTTACCGTTTGTAAGACTCAGTTTCTCATTACTAATCCTTTGAATGGCAGACTGAAAAGAAGACTATTTATCCATTTTTAAACTCAGCTCCCCTTTACTAAGCCTATGGAAGGATGACTGAAAAGAAGATTCTTTATCAATTGCGAAAATGAGTTGCCCTTTACTAAGCCCTTGGAAGGAAGACTGAAAAGAAGATTATTTACCGTTTGTAAGACTTAGTTTCCCTCTACTCAGCCTTTGAAAGGAAGACAGAAAAGAAGATTATTTACCGTTTCTGAGACTCAGTTTCCCATTATTAAGCCTTTGAAAGGAAGACTGAAATGAAGATTATTTATCCCTTTTGAAACTCAGTTTCCCTTTACTAAGCCTTTGGAAAGTAGACTGAAAGGAAGATTATTTACAGATTCTGAGACTCAGTTTCCCATTACTAAGCCTTTGAAGGAAAACTGAAAAGAAGATTATTTATCCCTTTTGAAACTCAGCTCCCCTTTACTAAGCCCTTGGAAGGAAGACTGAAAAAAGTTTATATATCCCTTTTGAAACTCAGTTAACCTTTACTAAACCTTTGGAAGGAAAACTGAAAAGAAGGTTATTTATCCCTTTTTAAACTCAGCTTCCCTTTACTAAACTTTTGGAAGGAAGATTGAAAGGAAGATTGTTTATTAATTACGAAACTCAGTTCCCCTTTACTAAGCCTATGGCAGGAAGAGTGAAAAGGACATTCTTTATCAATTGCGAAACTCAGTTTCCCTTTTCTAAGCCCTTGGAAGGAAGACTGAAAAAAGATTATCTATCCCTTTTGAAACTCAGTTAACCTTTACTAAACCTTTGGAAGGAAAACTGAAAAGAAGGTTATTTATTCCTTTTGAAACTCAGCTCCCCTTTACTGAATTTTTGGAAGGAAGATTGAAAAGAAGATTGTTTATCAATTACGAAACTCAGTTGCCCTATACTAAGCCCTTGGAAGGAAGACTGAAAAGAAGATTGTTTATCAATTGCGAAACTGAGTTGCCCTTTATTAAACCCTTGGAAATGTTGCGTTCAAAAAACGCACAAAAGTCCTTCTCCGCTCCATCCCTCCTAACCCTACCCATCCACCCTTTTTCTTGCCTTTTCTTTTCTCTTACCCGTCGTCCTCGGAAGAGCTAAGGGTTAACTGAGCGTTCCTGGGTTGGTTTCCAACTCAGTGCTCACTCGTTCCCATATGCTTGAAGGGGATGACAAAGCAGGTATCCCGGAGCCAGACGGATGAGTCTGAAGCAGGAAGAGCCAGGTGGACCGCCTGGAGACTCATCCTGACCCTTTCAATGAAGACCACAAAGAGGCTACGAAACGCCTCCAACGTCCCAAAATCTGATGTCCAAAGTTATAAGGCCAGGAGGCCCACCCTAAATCTATTTGTTTGCTCATCACCCACCATTATATAAACTCTCAGAAGAGAGCGCTATTTTTA
Organism: Xylota segnis; assembly: GCA_963583995.1. Classification (NCBI taxonomy): domain Eukaryota; kingdom Metazoa; phylum Arthropoda; class Insecta; order Diptera; family Syrphidae; genus Xylota; species Xylota segnis. The sequence goes on along the minus strand of OY757236.1, from coordinate 89,734,908 downwards.
GTTTGTAAAGGATAGCTCCCGATTCTCTGGGTACCGTTTTCCCTTAAAGTCTGCACGATGGTTTACGCGATCGATAGTTCCGCGGTTACTTATCCTTTTCTTAGGGTCTTTTAATAATCTTTTATAATTTCATATTTAGCCCTGGTCAGGAGAGTGGATGCGAACCTAAGCAGTCACTGAAATCCTTAAACAAACAGAGCGACGAGAGAGTGAGAACTTGAAGCCGTGAGAGAGGAAGCTGTCAGAGCTCTGGATGTGATTCCCTTTGTTCTGGCAGCTAAATCAACTGCAGCGGAGAGAACGAGGCGAATTCAGTCTCCACCAACACCAATACAGTTCCCCGCCAGAGAGACAGGCGCCAGGAACTGTTCGTTGCCCAGAAGGTTGGAGACGGCTGAATTCTCCTCATGAGTGTGTGTGTGTGTGAATGCGTGAGTGGAGGGAAGAAGCTGGACTTGTTCCAACAAGCCACTTCTTAATCTGGTAGAGAACGAGGAAGTTCTGCTTGGCAGAGAAAAAAAAAACAACAAAGCAAGGGAGATAAGGAGAGATCCCACAGGGGACAAAATAAAAAAAAGATCTAAAGAGGAGAAACAGGATAGGAATAGCCATCTAGGACGAGCCTAGAAATCCCAGAGAAGGACGAGATCAGTTCAGTGACTGTGGCGGAAAGCACCCACCATCCCCCAACCAGGAGTTTAGAACCAGTGTTCCCGACCCCGAAAGAAAGGATAAGAGAGTTAAGTATAGTGTTTCATTATAGTGTTTTCAAGTGATTTGTATAGTAAGTAATAAGTTAGATAAGTCGTGTAGGAAATTATTTTTCAAAAGTTTATTCGCGTAAGCCATCGCCCGTTCGATAGTCTGATAACCGAAGGCTAATTCCGGTTAAAGTTTACTGTTCGCGACCCACCCCGTAACTTCAACCGTATGAGAATCCGGAGCTACCCTCTGTGGCCGAATTTTCATTGCTTTTTATTTCAACTTCTTTTTCTTTACGGCCCCTTTTGTATTAACCATTACCGAGGTTAATAAATATACATACATATATTTATATATATCTGCCACCACCAAAATCGTGTTTCTTATTTCAAAGGTTTTGGTAATTTTACCTTTTTTTATTAAAAGATTACCTGGCGCCCCTTGTGTTCCAACCCAAGGAACAAATTCCCTGCATTTTTATCCCGGACCCACCCCAGCTGAGCAGTCGGGAATTCGCAGCAAGCGACCTTTGCTGCATTGTTGTGTTTCCCTTTTTCGCTCCCCATCTCATTCGCATTTTTACCATTCGCGTGCGCGGCCGTTTTTGTGTCTCCAGTTTGTTTTCTTTTTTATTTAATTTCCCCTTTTATAAAACCCCCTCATTAACGCCGCGCGGTAAATTAACCCCTTCGATCGGGGAACACAACAAATTGACGCCCAACGTGTGGGGCTCAAAAAAAAAAATAATAATTTGTGTGGTGCAGTGCTTTGTGTGTGATCAGGGAAGTGTCTGTGTTTTCTTCTTTTTTGAGAACTTTTACTTTGTTTTCTTTTTCTTCCCAGTGTTTAGGTATTCGGCCCATCCATCCCCCTTTCTCGGAACCCAGCCTTCAAGGAATACCTGTGTACCCAGCGACAGGTCAACGAGGGAGTATTTTTTCCCACCACCAAAACAACCAGAAACCAGGTTGTTCTACCCCTGGTCACCAAGTAGGTGTTTGCCTTTTTTCTTTTCTTTTATTGGTTTTTTTTATTGTTATCATTTATTTTATTGGGAATTCCCTTTGTTTCTTTAATTTCAATTTTGCTTTTCATTTTTGTTTTGGGTGCATTCCTTTTGGTTTGCACATTTTGGTTTCATATACATATATATATATTTTTTTCTTTGTTTGTCGTTTTTTTTTGCTTTTTGCTTGCACATTTGTGCGACGGGTAGCGGCGAATTTTCGTGGGTTTTTTTTATATTGAGTCTGGGTTTGGTGCACTAGTGAATAGTGTTGCCGTAGTGCACTTCTCATATTACTACCTTTTGGGTATTTTTTTTCTGTTACACCATTCGTATTATTAGTATAGTATTTTTTTTTAATACTTTTACTTTACTTTACTTTTTTTTAATAATTTTATTCGGGGGTTTGATTTATTTGTTGTTGGTATTATTTTCTTTTTTTATCGCGGCTTAGTTCTTTTAAATGGAGATCAATAGGCTTTCGCAGGAGGAACTCTCCTACGAACTAGAGTTCAGGGGATTAGCGGTAGGGACGGTCGATAAAATGCGAAAGGCATTACGGGCCGCGAAAGTCCTCGAACGAAGGGGGTCGTTCGAAGGGACCGAGTACCCTTTTAGTTTCGCGGAAGATAGGGACGCGGTCGAAAGCAAGATCGGGGAGATCGAGCTTTTGCTAGAGGATAGGCCTCAACGGAGTACGCCGGAATACGCGAAGGTCGTGACCAAAATCGAGTGGGCGACTTCGCGTATTGGTAGATCGCGCCCCGATTCGAAACAGGAGGAAGAGGACAAAAAGGCCCTAAAAACGGAGCTGATGATGTTGTTGGCCACGCTCGAGGACGAAGAAGACGAAGACACCCCTCAGGAGCAGCCACACCAACAACCTCAGCCACTACAGCAACATCAGCCACAACAACAACTCCACCAGCAACAACTCCATCAACAGCAGCCGCAGGGTTCCGAAGTAGTACGTCCGGAAACGTCTACTGTCGCGTTAGGAGAGGTCCGCAAGGTTGAGAACCTATCCAAATGGGACCTTAAGTTCTCGGGTGAGCGATGCGGATCATCGCTGAACTCCTTTTTAGAACGCGTGGAAGAGCTACGGGAAGCGCGTGGGGTTAGTGAACCACAGCTGTTCAGGTCAGCTGTGGATTTGTTTTCGGGGAAGGCTCTCCTGTGGTTTAGGTCGGTTAGGAGAACCGTTTGTTCTTGGCAGGAGTTGGTAAGGGAGTTGAAATTGGAGTTCCTCCCTCCCAACTATGATGATCTTCTTCTGGAGGAGATCAGGCGTCGTACCCAAGGGAAGGAAGAGTCCATTGGCGTGTATGTCGCCATCATGGACAATCTGTTTGGTAGGCTCTCTGAACCATTGAGTGAGAGGAGGAAGCTAGGGATGATACAGCGGAACCTGGCTCCATTCTACCAGATGCAACTCGGGTTGGCTGACCCCAAGACCATTTCGGACTTGGTTGCATTGGGTAGAAAGTTGGAGGTGGTCCGGGCCAATGTTGACTCCTTCACTCCACCTCCCACTCAATGTTCACGCGGCTTGTTGGAACCCGACTTGGCGTACGTAGCAGTCGAGGAACCAGAAGTTGCGGTGGTTGCGAGAAGGAACCCTCAACCTGTTCGACGGTTGAGGTGTTTCAACTGCAACCAAGAGGGTCATCTTTCGAGTTCTTGTTCCGCTCCTAGGCGTTGTTTAGGTTGCGGTAAGGTAGGAGTTCTCCGTAGGGATTGCGGAAACTGTGCGGGAAATGGGAGTCGGTGTCTTGCAACGGCAGGGCAAGAACGCCGAAGAAATTAAGTAGGTCGCCTGCTGGCAACCAGTTGGATGTTGTGCAGCTAGGCTTTACGCTTGAGGCATCGAAGGATGACGTACGCCCATATTTAGGAGTTAGGGTTTTTGGCATTAGGATGATAGGGCTTTTAGATTCAGGAGCGTCGCGTACGATCATCGGTAGGGACGGTTGGGATATTTTGAAGAGTTTAGGATTAGAATTAGGTAGCGGGAAAGTTAGGCAGGTAGCTTTAGCTGATGGTGCGGGAATTAGGGTATTAGGTTGTGTTACAATTCCATTTGTGGTGCAAGATAAATCGGTGTTGCTGGAATGTCTTGTCATTCCAACTCTACCTCACGTCTTGATCCTCGGTGCCGACTTTTGGGCCCGAACGGGAATCGTCCCGGATTTAAGATCAGGCGAGTGGACCTTTTCGAATCAAGCCAGGGTGGCTTCGATTTCGACGATAAAGGAAAGGTCAGAGTTGGATGAGGCACAAGATAAGCAACTATCCGGATTTGTGGAAAAGGTTTTCCAAAAGATGCCTGAAGGCATCGGTTGCACACATATGGTAGAACACAAAATTAGGACGGCGTCTGAACCGATCAAACAGAGGTATTACCCGGTATCGCCTGCGGTTCAACGTCACATAGATAGGGAGCTAGATGATATGTTGAGGGACGGGATAATAGAGATGTCAAGTAGTCCATGGGCCTCTCCTATAGTCATGATAAAGAAGAAGGATGGGTCCTTCAGATTTTGTGTGGACTATAGGAAGCTCAACAAAGTTACTGAGCGAGATGCTTATCCTCTCCCTTATATTTCAGCCACACTAGACAAGCTCAGGGATGCCAAGTTTCTGTCTTCGCTGGACATTAAGTCCGCATATTGGCAGATCCCTGTGGAGGAGAAGTCTAGGCCGTACACTGCCTTTACAGTACCAAACCGAGGACTCTTCCAGTTTAAGAGAATGCCATTCGGGTTGCATAACGCACCGGCGACATGGCAAAGGTTTATAGACACCGTGCTTGGGGCCGATTTAGAACCGCACGTGTTTGTATATTTGGACGATATTATCATCGTTACAAATAGTTTCCAAAAACATCTGGAAATCCTGGAAGAAGTTTTCAAGCGATTATGTGCGGCGGGGCTGAAAGTGAGCAGGGAGAAGTGTAACTTCTGCAGGTCATCTCTGAAATTCCTAGGTTACGTAGTGGATCGCCATGGGTTGCATGTGGATCCAGAAAAAGTAGAAAGCATGTTAGGGATTCCTGCACCAAGGAATGTTAGGGAAGTTAGGAGCTTTGTCGGCACGGTATCCTGGTATAGGAGATTTATACCAAACTTCTCAGTTTTGGTGAAACCGTTGACCGACTTGCTAAAGAAGAGTAGTAAGTAGGTTCATCTGGTCTGAAGAGTGCGAGGGGAGTTTTCAAAAGGCAAAGGAGTGCCTGGTGACTGCCCCGATTCTGACCTGCCCGGATTTTGAGCGGAAGTTTGTCGTACAAACAGACGCTTCGGACTATGGGGTCGGAGCAGTACTCAGTCAGACATTTGATGAGGGGGAAAAAGTAATCTGTTATTTAAGTAGGTCGTTGAATAGGAACGAGAGGAACTATTCAACCACGGAGAAGGAGTGCTTGGCTGTACTGTGGGCAGTTGAGAAGTTGCGTCCGTATATCGAAGGGGTTCGGTTTACTGTTGTGACGGATCACTATTCCCTAGTGTGGTTGAGCAATCTCAAGGATCCGTGTGGTAGGTTAGCGCACTGGGCGGTGAGGCTTCAACAGTTCGACTTCGAAATCGTGCATCGGAAGGGAAAGGACCATGTAGTTCCCGATATGCTCTCTAGGAACGCTGCGGTTGTAGCGGAAATAGATGAGCAAAGTTCCGATCCTTGGATCGTTAAGATGATCACGAAAGTAGAATCGAATCCTTTAGCTTTTCCAGCCTGGAGGGTCGATAGGGGAATTTTATTTAAGTTTGTTAGGGCAAATCACGTGGTTGTGCATGACAGTAGTTCCGAGTGGAAAGAAGTAGTTGCTAAAGCAGATAGGCTTAGAGTGTTGAGGGAATGTCATGACAACCCATTAGCAGGGCACATGGGGGTTCGCAAAACGTTTGCGAGAGTAGGGACCCGGTATTACTGGCCTAAGATGAGGTCAGATATTACCAAATATGTTAGAAATTGTAGGGTATGCCAGAGCGTGAAGCCAGTGAACGAGAAACCAGCTGGTTGGATGGTTGAAAGGAGAGGGATTTCGAATCCCTGGGAGACGATTTGTGTCGACTTGGTTGGCCCTCTGCCAAGGTCAAGTCGGGGGTTTGTTTATATTCTTACCGTCGTAGACTACTTCACTAAATTCCCCTTGTTGTTCCCCCTTAGGTCTGCGACGGCATCGGCGATTTGTAGGGATCTGGAAGATCATGTTTTTCTTTTATTCGGCGTACCTAAATCTGTTATCTGCGACAACGGCCCTCAGTTCCGGAGTAAGGAACTGAAATCTCTGTGTGAATCGTATGGTTCACAAATTCGTTACACTGCCCATTACCACCCCCAGGCTAATCCTGCCGAGAGGATTAACCAGATAATCAAGACGACACTTCGCGCGTATGTGTCGGAGAATCATCGGACGTGGGACATGCACCTCGCGAAGGTGGCATGCAGTATCCGCACGTCAGAACACGATGTTCTTCGGGTCTCTCCGTACTACGCGAATTTTGGTAGGGAAATGGTTACTTACGCCGGCGGCCAAGTAAGGACCATTTCAGATGTTAGGGATAGAGACTCAGCTGTGGAAGATAGGGAAATAGATATAGGAGATAGGGACACTAGGCCGTTAGATAGGGAAAATAGCATAGGAGATAGGGAACCACCCACAGCTGATAGGGAATTAGATATGTCCATGTTAGAGAGTAGGTTTAGTAAGCTCAGGGAAGACATTAGGAAGAAGCTAGCTTTAGCGAGTCAGAAGGCGAGTAGGGCCTACAATCTCAGGAGGAGAGATGTCCAGTATCTTCCGAATGAGGTTGTATGGCGCAGGAATTTCGCGCTCTCCGAGGCGGCGAATTTTTATGCTGCGAAACTGGCGCCAAAATACGTGGGTCCTTTCTTTATTCAAAAGAAAGTCTCCCCTTGGACTTATGTCCTTAGGGATGAACAGGGGAAAGAAAGAGGAACATGGCACGTGAAGGACCTCAAGCCATGCAACGATGACCACGAGCCAGATAGGGTAGATAGTCGCGCCGAAGAAGCGCCAAGAAGAGCTCGCCAAGGGCGATTACGACGTAGGTAGTTGTATCGTCCCCCCTTAGTATTTGTTAACCTTTGTTGTGTCGTCTGCCTGGGGTGATCCATTTCGGATTTTTTTTTACTTCGACATTTCGGGCGAAATGTCAACTCCTTTCTTTTAGGAGGTAAGGGTGGGGTTTGTTGCGTTCAAAAAACGCACAAAAGTCCTTCTCCGCTCCATCCCTCCTAACCCTACCCATCCACCCTTTTTCTTGCCTTTTCTTTTCTCTTACCCGTCGTCCTCGGAAGAGCTAAGGGTTAACTGAGCGTTCCTGGGTTGGTTTCCAACTCAGTGCTCACTCTTTCCCATATGCTTGAAGGGGATGACAAAGCAGGTATCCCGGAGCCAGACGGATGAGTCTGAAGCAGGAAGAGCCAGGTGGACCGCCTGGAGACTCATCCTGACCCTTTCAATGAAGACCACAAAGAGGCTACGAAACGCCTCCAACGTCCCAAAATCTGATGTCCAAAGTTATAAGGCCAGGAGGCCCACCCTAAATCTATTTGTTTGCTCATCACCCACCATTATATAAGCTCTCAGAAGAGAGCGCTATTTTTAGTTTGTAAAGGATAGCTCCCGATTCTCTGGGTACCGTTTTCCCTTAAAGTCTGCACGATGGTTTACGCGATCGATAGTTCCGCGGTTACTTATCCTTTTCTTAGGGTCTTTTAATAATCTTTTATAATTTCATATTTAGCCCTGGTCAGGAGAGTGGATGCGAACCTAAGCAGTCACTGAAATCCTTAAACAAACAGAGCGACGAGAGAGTGAGAACTTGAAGCCGTGAGAGAGGAAGCTGTCAGAGCTCTGGATGTGATTCCCTTTGTTCTGGCAGCTAAATCAACTGCAGCGGAGAGAACGAGGCGAATTCAGTCTCCACCAACACCAATACAGTTCCCCGCCAGAGAGACAGGCGCCAGGAACTGTTCGTTGCCCAGAAGGTTGGAGACGGCTGAATTCTCCTCATGAGTGTGTGTGTGTGTGAATGCGTGAGTGGATGGAAGAAGCTGGACTTGTTCCAACAAGCCATTTCTTAATCTGGTAGAGAACGAGGAAGTTCTGCTTGGCAGAGAAAAAAAAAACAACAAAGCAAGGGAGATAAGGAGAGATCCCACAGGGGACAAAACAAAAAAAAGATCTAAAGAGGAGAAACAGGATAGGAATAGCCATCTAGGACGAGCCTAGAAATCCCAGAGAAGGACGAGATCAGTTCAGTGACTGTGGCGGAAAGCACCCACCATCCCCCAACCAGGAGTTTAGAACCAGTGTTCCCGACCCCGAAAGAAAGGATAAGAGAGTTAAGTATAGTGTTTCATTACAGTGTTTTCAAGTGATTTGTATAGTGAGTAATAAGTTAGATAAGTCGTGTAGGAAATTATTTTTCAAAAGTTTATTCGCGTAAGCCATCGCCCGTTCGATAGTCTGATAACCGAAGGCTAATTCCGGTTAAAGTTTACTGTTCGCGACCCACCCCGTAACTTCAACCGTATGAGAATCCGGAGCTACCCTCTGTGGCCGAATTTTCATTGCTTTTTATGTCAACTTCTTTTTCTTTACGGCCCCTTTTGTATTAACCATTACCGAGGTTAATAAATATACATACATATATTTATATATATCTGCCACCACCAAAATCGTGTTTCTTATTTCAAAGGTTTTGGTAATTTTACCTTTTTTTATTAAAAGATTACCTGGCGCCCCTTGTGTTCCAACCCAAGGAACAAATTCCCTGCATTTTTATCCCGGACCCACCCCAGCTGAGCAGTCGGGAATTCGCAGCAAGCGACCTTTGCTGCATTGTTGTGTTTCCCTTTTTCGCTCCCCATCTCATTCGCATTTTTACCATTCGCGTGCGCGGCCGTTTTTGTGTCTCCAGTTTGTTTTCTTTTTTATTTAATTTCCCCTTTTATAAAACCCCCTCATTAACGCCGCGCGGTAAATTAACCCCTTCGATCGGGGAACACAACAGAAAGAAGACTGAAAAGAAGATTATTTATCTTTTGTGAGGCGCAGTTTCCCTCTACTAAGCCTTTGAAAGGAAGACTGAAAAGAAGTTTATTCATTCCATTTGAAACTCAGTTCCCCTTTGCTAAAGTTTTGCAAGGAAGATTGAAAAGAAGATTGTTTATCAATTGCGAAACTCAGTTGCCCTTTACTAAGCCCTTGGAAGGAAGACTGAAAAGAATATTATTTATCGTATGAGAGACTCAGTTTCCCTCTACTCAGCCTTTGAAAATAAGACTGAAAGGAATTTTATTTATCCCTTTTGAAACTATGTTCCCCTTTACTAAGCCCTTGGAAGGAAGACTGAAAAGAAGATTATTTATCCCTTTTGAAACTCAATTAACCTTTACTAAGACTTTGGAAGGAAGATTGAGAAGAAGGTTGTTTATACGAAACTCAGTTGCCCTTTACTAAGCCCTCGGAAGGAAGACTCAGTCTCCCTTTACTAAGCCTATGGAAGGAAGACTGAAAGGAAGATTATTTACTGTTTGTGAGACAAAGTTTCCCTTTTCTAAGCCTTTGAAAGGAAGACTGAAAAGAAGATTATTTATCCCTTTTGAAACTCAGTTCCCCTTTACTAAAGTTTTGGAAGGAAGGTTGAAAAGGAGATTGTTTATCAATTGCGAAACTGAGTTGCCCTATACTAAGCCCTTGGAAAGAAGACTGAAAAGAAGATTATTTACCGTTTGTGAGACACAGTTTCCCTCTTCTAAGCCTTTGAAAGGAAGACTGAAAAGAAAATTATTTATCCCTTTTGAAACTCAGTTCCCCTTTACTAAAATTTTGGAAGGAAGACTGAGAAGAAGGTTGTTTATACGAAACTCAGTTGCCCTTTACTAAGCCCTCGGAAGGAAGACTCAGTCTCCCTTTACTAAGCCTATGGAAGGAAGACTGAAAGGAAGATTATTTACTGTTTGTGAGACAAAGTTTCCCTTTTCTAAGCCTTTGAAAGGAAGACTGAAAAGAAGATTATTTATCCCTTTTGAAACTCAGTTCCCCTTTACTAAAGTTTTGGAAGGAAGGTTGAAAAGGAGATTGTTTATCAATTGCGGAACTGAGTTGCCCTTTCTTAAGCCCTTGGAAGGAAGACTGAAAAGAAGATTATTTATCTTTTGTGAGGCGCAGTTTCCCTCTACTAAGCCTTTGAAAGGAAGACTGAAAAGAAGTTTATTCATTCCATTTGAAACTCAGTTCCCCTTTACTAAAGTTTTGCAAGGAAGATTGCAAAGAAGATTGTTTATCAATTGCGAAACTCAGTTGCCCTTTACTAAGCCCTTGGAAGGAAGACTGAAAAGAAGATTACTTACCGTTTGTGAGACTCAGTTTCCCATTACTAACTCTTAGAAAGGAAGACTGAAAGGAATTTTATTTATCCCTTTTGAAACTATGTTCCCCTTTACTAAGCCCTTGGAAGGAAGACTGAAAAGAAGATTATTTATCCCTTTTGAAACTCAGCTCCCCTTTACTAGGCCTTTGGAAGGAAGAGTGAAAAGAAGCTTATTTATCCCTTTTGAAACTCAGTTTCCCTTTACCAAGCCTTTGAAAGGAAGACTGAAAAGAAGATTATTTATCGTTTGTGAGACTCAGTTTCCTTTTACTAAGCCTTTGAAAGGAAGACTGAAAAGAAGATTATTTATACCTTTTGAAACTCAGCTCGCCTTTACTAAGCCTATGGAAGGAAGACTGAAAAGAAGATTGTTTATCAATTGCGAAACTGAGTTGCCCTTTATTAAGCCCTTGGAAGGAAGACTGAAAAGAAGATTATTTATCGTTTGTGAGACGCAATTTCCCTCTACTAAGCCTTTGAAAGGCAGACTGAAAAGAAGGTTATTTATCGATTTTGAAACCCAGCTCCCCTTTACTACGCATTTGGAAGGAAGGCTGAAAATAAGATTATTTACCGTTTGTAAGACTCAGTTTCTCATTACTAATCCTTTGAATGGCAGACTGAAAAGAAGATTATTTATCCGTTTTTAAACTCAGCTCCCCTTTACTAAGCCTATGGAAGGATGACTGAAAAGAAGATTCTTTATCAATTGCGAAAATGAGTTGCCCTTTACTAAGCCCTTGGAAGGAAGACTGAAAAGAAGATTATTTACCGTTTGTAAGACTTAGTTTCCCTCTACTCAGCCTTTGAAAGGAAGACAGAAAAGAAGATTATTTACCGTTTCTGAGACTCAGTTTCCCATTATTAAGCCTTTGAAAGGAAGACTGAAAAGAAGATTATTTATCCCTTTTGAAACTCAGTTTCCCTTTACTAAGCCTTTGGAAAGAAGACTGAAAGGAAGATTATTTACAGATTCTGAGACTCAGTTTCCCATTACTAAGCCTTTGAAGGAAAACTGAAAAGAAGATTATTTATCCCTTTTGAAACTCAGCTCCCCTTTACTAAACTTTTGGAAGGAAGATTGAAAGGAAGATTGTTTATTAATTACGAAACTCAGTTGCCCTTTACTAAGCCTATGGCAGGAAGAGTGAAAAGGACATTGATTATCAATTGCGAAACTCAGTTTCCCTTTACTAAGCCCTTGGAAGGAAGACTGAAAAAAGATTATCTATCCCTTTTGAAACTCAGTTAACCTTTACTAAACCTTTGGAAGGAAAACTGAAAAGAAGGTTATTTATTCCTTTTGAAACTCAGCTCCCCTTTACTGAATATTTGGAAGGAAGATTGAAAAGAAGATTGTTTATCAATTACGAAACTCAGTTGCCCTATACTAAGCCCTTGGAAGGAAGACTGAAAAGAAGATTGTTTATCAATTGCGAAACTGAGTTGCCCTTTATTAAACCCTTGGAAAGAAGACTGAAAAGAAGATTATTTATCTTTTGTGAGGCGCAGTTTCCCTCTACTAAGCCTTTGAAAGGAAGACTGAAAAGAAGTTTATTCATTCCATTTGAAACTCAGTTCCCCTTTGCTAAAGTTTTGCAAGGAAGATTGAAAAGAAGATTGTTTATCAATTGCGAAACTCAGTTGCCCTTTACTAAGCCCTTGGAAGGAAGACTGAAAAGAATATTATTTATCGTATGAGAGACTCAGTTTCCCTCTACTCAGCCTTTGAAAGGAAGACTGAAAGGAATTTTATTTATCCCTTTTGAAACTATGTTCCCCTTTACTAAGCCCTTGGAAGGAAGACTGAAAAGAAGATTATTTATCCCTTTTGAAACTCAATTAACCTTTACTAAGACTTTGGAAGGAAAACTGAAAAGAAGGTTAATTATTCCTTTTGAAACTCAGCTCCCCTTTACTAGGCCTTTGGAAGGAAGAGTGAAAAGAAGCTTATTTGTCCCTTTCGAAACTCAGTTTCCCTTTACCAAGCCTCTGAAAGGAAGACTGAAATGAAGATTATTTATCGTTTGTGAGACTCAGTTTCCTTTTACTAAGCCTTTGAAAGGAAGAATGAAAAGAAGATTATTTATACCTTTTGAAACTCAGCTCCCCTTTACTAAGCCTGTGGAAGGAAGACTGAAAAGAAGTTTGTTTATCAATTGCGAAACTCAGTTGCCCTTTACTAAGCCCTTGGAAGGAAGACTGAAAAGAATATTATTTATCGTATGTGAGACGAAGTTTCCCTCTACTAAGCCTTTGAAAGGAAGACTGAAAAGAAGGTTATTTATCCATTTTGAAACCCAGCTCCCTTTACTAGGCCTTTGGAAGGAAGACTGAAAAGAAGATTATTTACCGTTTGCAAGACTCAGTTTCCCTTTACTAAGCCCTTGGAAGGAAGACTGAAAAGAAGATTATTTATCCCTTTTGAAACTCAGTTAACCTTTACTAAGCTTTTGGAAGGAAAACTGAAAAGAAGTTTATTCATTCCTTTTGAAACTCAGCTCCCCTTTACTAGGCCTTTGGAAGGAAGAGTGAAAAGAAGCTTATTTATCCCTTTTGAAACTCAGCTCCCCTTTACTATATTTTTGGAAGGAAGATTGAAAAGAAGATTGTTTATCAATTACGAAACTCAGCTGCCATATACTAAGCCCTTGGAAGGAAGACTGAAAAGAAGATTATTTATCGTTTGTAAGACTCAGTTTCCTTTTACTAAGCCTTTGAAAGGAAGACTGAAAAGAAGATTATTTATACCTTTTGAAACTCAGCTTCCCTTTACTAAGCCTATGGAAGGAAGACTGAAAAGAAGATTGTTTATCAATTGCGAAACTGAGTTGCCCTTTATTAAGCCCTTGGAAGGAAGACTGAAAAGTAGATTATTTATCGTTTGTGAGACGCAATTTCCCTCTACTAAGCCTTTGAAAGGCAGACTGAAAAGAAGGTTATTTATCGATTTTGAAACCCAACTCCCCTTTACTAGGCATTTGGAAGGAAGGCTGAAAATAAGATTATTTACCGTTTGTAAGACTCAGTTTCTCATTACTAATCCTTTGAAAGGCAGACTGAAAAGAAGATTATTTATCCGTTTTTAAACTCATCTCCCCTTTACTAAGCCTATGGAAGGATGACTGAAAAGAAGATTCTTTATCAATTGGGAAAATGAGTTGCCCTTTACTAAGCCCTTGGAAGGAAGACTGAAAAGAAGATTATTTACCGTTTGTAAGACTTAGTTTCCCATTACTAAGCCTTTGAAAGGAAGACAGAAAAGAAGATTATTTACCGTTTCTGAGACTCAGTTTCCCATTATTAAGCCATTGAAAGGAAGATTGAAAAGAAGATTATTTATCCCTTTTGAAACTCAGTTTCCCTTTACTAAGCCTTTGGAAAGAAGACTGAAAGGAAGATTATTTACAGTTCTGGGACTCAGTTTCCCATTACTAAGCCTTTGAAGGAAAACTGAAAAGAAGATTATTTATTCCTTTTGAAACTCAGCTCCCCTTTACTAAGCCCTTGGAAGGAAGACTGAAAAAAGTTTATATATCCCTTTTGAAACTCAGTTAACCTTTACTAAACCTTTGGAAGGAAAACTGAAAAGAAGGTTATTTATCCCTTTTGAAACTCAGCTTCCCTTTACGAAACTTTCCTGCCTATGGCAGGAAGAGTGAAGAGGATATTGTTTATCAATTGCGAAACTCAGTTTCCCATTATTAAGCCATTGAAAGGAAGACTGAAAAGAAGATTATTTATCCCTTTTGAAACTCAGTTTCCCTTTACTAAGCCTTTGGAAAGAAGACTGAAAGGAAGATTATTTACAGATTCTGGGACTCAGTTTCCCATTACTAAGCCTTTGAAGGAAAACTGAAAAGAAGATTATTTATCCCTTTTGAAACTCAGCTCCCCTTTACTAAGCCCTTGGAAGGAAGACTGAAAAAAATTTATATATCCCTTTTGAAACTCAGTTAACCTTTACTAAACCTTTGGAAGGAAAACTGAAAAGAAGGTTATTTATTCCTTTTGAAACTCAGCTCCCCTTTACTAGGCCTTTGGAAGGAAGAGTGAAAAGAAGCTTATTTATCCCTTTTGGAACTAAGTTTCCCTTTACTAAGCCTTTGAAAGGAAGACTGAAAAGAAGATTAGTTATCCCTTTTGAAACTCAGCTCCCCTTTACTGAATTTTTGGAAGGAAGATTGAAAAGAAGATTGTTTATCAATTACGAAACTCAGTTGCCCTATACTAAGCCCTTGGAAGGAAGACTGAAAAGAAGATTGTTTATCAATTGCGAAACTGAGTTGCCCTTTATTAAACCCTTGGAAAGAAGACTGAAAAGAAGACTGAAAAGAAGATTATTTATCGTTTGTGAGACTCAGTTTCTCTCTACTAAGCCTTTGAAAGGAAAACTGAAAAGAATATTATTTATTCCTTTTGAAACTCAGCTCCCCTTTACTTGGACTTTAGAAGGAAGAGTGAAAAGAAGCTTATTTATCCCTTTTGAAACTCAGTTTCCCTTTACTAAGCCTTTGAAAGGAAGACTGAAAAGAAGATTAGTTATCCCTTTTGAAACTCAGCTCCCCTTTACTGAATTTTTGGAAGGAAGATTGAAAAGAAGATTGTTTATCAATTACGAAACTCAGTTGCCTTATACTAAGCCCTTGGAAGGAAGACTGAAAGAAGATTGTTTATCAATTGCGAAACTGGAGCTTAATTAAACCCTTGGAAAGAAGACTGAAAAGAAGATTATTTATCGTTTGTGAGACTCAGTTTCCCTTTACTAAGCCTTTGAAAGGAAGATTGAAAAGAAGATTGTTTATCAATTACGAAACTCAGTTGCCCTATACTAAGCCCTTGGAAGGAAGACTGAAAGAAGATTATCTATCCCTTTTGAAACTCAGTTAACCTTTACTAAACCTTTGGAAGGAAAACTGAAAAGAAGGTTATTTATACCTTTTGAAACTCAGCTCCCCTTTACTAAGCCTGTGGAAGGAAGACTGAAAAGAAGATTGTTTATCAATTGCGAAACTGAGTTGCCCTTTATTAAACCCTTGGAAAGAAGACTGAAAAGAAGATTATTTATCGTTTGTGAGACTCAGTTTCCCTCTACTAAGCCTTTGAAAGGAAGACTGAAAAGAAGGTTATTTATCCATTTTGAAACCCAGCTCCCCTTTACTAGGCCTTTGGAAGGAAGACTAAAAAGAAGATCATTTATCCATTGCGAAACTGAGTTGCCCTTTACTATGCCCTTGGAAGGAAGACTGAAAAGAAGATTATTTACCGTTTGTAAGACTCAGTTTCCCATTACTAAGCCTTTGAAAGGAAGACTGAAAAGAAGATTATTTATCTCTTTCGAAACTCAGTTTCCCTTTACCAAGCCTTTGAAAGGAAGACGGTAAAGAAGATTATTTACCGTTTCTGAGACTCAGTTTCCCATTACTAAGCCTTTGAAATGAAGACTGAAAAGAAGATTATTTATCCCTTTTGAAACTCAGCTCCCCTTTACTAAGCCTATGGAAGGAAGACTGTAAAGAAGATTCTTTATCGTTTGTGAGACTCAGTTTCCCTTTACTAAGCCTTTGAAAGGAAAACTGAATAGAAGATAATTTACCGTTTCTGAGACTCAGTTTCCCATTACTAAGCCTTTGAAAGGAAGACTGAAAAGAAAATTATTTATACCTTTTGCAACTCAGTTCCCCTTTACTAAGCCTACGGAAGGAAGACTGAAAAGAAGATTGTTTATCAATTGCGAAACTCAGTTGCCCTTTACTATGCCCTTGGAAGGAAGACTGAAAAGAAGATTCTTTATCAATTGCGAAACTGAGTTGCCCTTTGAAGGAAGACTGAAAAGAAGATTATTTACCGTTTGTAAGACTCAGTTTCCCATTACTAAGATTTTGAAAGGAAGACTGAAAAGAAGATTATTTATCGTTTGTGAGACCCAGTTTCGATCGACTGAGCCTTTGAAAGAAAGACTGAAATTAAGGTTATTTATCCCTTTTGAAACTCAGTTCCCCTTTACTAAGCCTGTGGAAGGAAGTCTGAAAAGAAGATTGTTTATCAATTGCGAAACTCAATTTTCCTTTACTAAGCCCTTGGAAGGAAGACTGAAAAGACGATTATTTATTCCTTTTGAAACTAAGTTTCCCTTTACTAAGCCTTTGAAAGGAAGACTGAAAAGAAGACTATTTATCCCTTTTGAAACTCAACTTCCCTTTACTAAACTTTTGGAAGGAAGATTGAAAAGAAGATTGTTTATTAATTACGAAACTCCATTGAACTTTACTAAGCCCTTGGAAGGAAGGCTGAAAAGAAGATTGTTTATCAATTGCGAAACTCAGTTGCCCTTTACTAAGCCCTTGAAATGAAGACTGAAAAGAAGATTATGTACCGTTTGTGAGACTCAGTTTCCCTCTACTAAGCCTTTGAAAGGAAGACTGAAAAGAAGGTTATTTATCGATTTTGAAACCCAGCTCCCCTTTACTAGGCATTTGGAAGGAAGGCTGAAAATAAGATTATTTACCGTTTGTAAGA
The DNA here is from genome assembly GCA_963583995.1 of Xylota segnis. Taxonomy (NCBI): domain Eukaryota; kingdom Metazoa; phylum Arthropoda; class Insecta; order Diptera; family Syrphidae; genus Xylota; species Xylota segnis. Next base: position 89,718,276 of record OY757236.1, on the reverse strand, counting down.
CTCAGTTTCTCATTACTAATCCTTTGAATGGCAGACTGAAAAGAAGATTATTTATCCGTTTTTAAACTCAGCTCCCCTTTACTAAGCCTATGGAAGGATGACTGAAAAGAAGATTCTTTATCAATTGCGAAAATGAGTTGCCCTTTACTAAGCCCTTGGAAGGAAGACTGAAAAGAAGATTATTTACCGTTTGTAAGACTTAGTTTCCCTCTACTCAGCCTTTGAAAGGAAGACAGAAAAGAAGATTATTTACCGTTTCTGAGACTCAGTTTCCCATTATTAAGCCTTTGAAAGGAAGACTGAAAAGAAGATTATTTATCCCTTTTGAAACTCAGTTTCGCTTTACTAAGCCTTTGGAAAGAAGACTGAAAGGAAGATTATTTACAGATTCTGAGACTCAGTTTCCCATTACTAAGCCTTTGAAGGAAAACTGAAAAGAAGATTATTTATCCCTTTTGAAACTCAGCTCCCCTTTACTAAACTTTTGGAAGGAAGATTGAAAGGAAGATTGTTTATTAATTACGAAACTCAGTTGCCCTTTACTAAGCCTATGGCAGGAAGAGTGAAAAGGACATTGATTATCAATTGCGAAACTCAGTTTCCCTTTACTAAGCCCTTGGAAGGAAGACTGAAAAAAGATTATCTATCCCTTTTGAAACTCAGTTAACCTTTACTAAACCTTTGGAAGGAAAACTGGAAAGAAGGTTATTTATTCCTTTTGAAACTCAGCTCCCCTTTACTGAATTTTTGGAAGGAAGATTGAAAAGAAGATTGTTTATCAATTACGAAACTCAGTTGCCCTATACTAAGCCCTTGGAAGGAAGACTGAAAAGAAGATTGTTTATCAATTGCGAAACTGAGTTGCCCTTTATTAAACCCTTGGAAAGAAGACTGAAAAGAAGATTATTTATCTTTTGTGAGGCGCAGTTTCCCTCTACTAAGCCTTTGAAAGGAAGACTGAAAAGAAGTTTATTCATTCCATTTGAAACTCAGTTCCCCTTTGCTAAAGTTTTGCAAGGAAGATTGAAAAGAAGATTGTTTATCAATTGCGAAACTCAGTTGCCCTTTACTAAGCCCTTGGAAGGAAGACTGAAAAGAATATTATTTATCGTATGAGAGACTCAGTTTCCCTCTACTCAGCCTTTGAAAGGAAGACTGAAAGGAATTTTATTTATCCCTTTTGAAACTATGTTCCCCTTTACTAAGCCCTTGGAAGGAAGACTGAAAAGAAGATTATTTATCCCTTTTGAAACTCAATTAACCTTTACTAAGACTTTGGAAGGAAAACTGAAAAGAAGGTTATTTATTCCTTTTGAAACTCAGCTCCCCTTTACTAGGCCTTTGGAAGGAAGAGTGAAAAGAAGCTTATTTATCCCTTTTGAAACTCAGTTTCCCTTTACCAAGCCTCTGAAAGGAAGACTGAAAAGAAGATTATTTATCGTTTGTGAGACTCAGTTTCCTTTTACTAAGCCTTTGAAAGGAAGAATGAAAAGAAGATTATTTATACCTTTTGAAACTCAGCTCCCCTTTACTAAGCCTGTGGAAGGAAGACTGAAAAGAAGTTTGTTTATCAATTGCGAAACTCAGTTGCCCTTTACTAAGCCCTTGGAAGGAAGACTGAAAAGAATATTATTTATCGTATGTGAGACGAAGTTTCCCTCTACTAAGCCTTTGAAAGGAAGACTGAAAAGAAGGTTATTTATCCATTTTGAAACCCAGCTCCCTTTACTAGGCCTTTGGAAGGAAGACTGAAAAGAAGATTATTTACCGTTTGCAAGACTCAGTTTCCCTTTACTAAGCCCTTGGAAGGAAAACTGAAAAGAAGATTATTTATCCCTTTTGAAACTCAGTTAACCTTTACTAAGCTTTTGGAAGGAAAACTGAAAAGAAGTTTATTCATTCCTTTTGAAACTCAGCTCCCCTTTACTAGGCCTTTGGAAGGAAGAGTGAAAAGAAGCTTATTTATCCCTTTTGAAACTCAGCTCCCCTTTACTATATTTTTGGAAGGAAGATTGAAAAGAAGATTGTTTATCAATTACGAAACTCAGCTGCCATATACTAAGCCCTTGGAAGGAAGACTGAAAAGAAGATTATTTATCGTTTGTAAGACTCAGTTTCCTTTTACTAAGCCTTTGAAAGGAAGACTGAAAGAAGATTATCTATCCCTTTTGAAACTCAGTTAACCTTTACTAAACCTTTGGAAGGAAAACTGAAAAGAAGGTTATTTATACCTTTTGAAACTCAGCTCCCCTTTACTAAGCCTGTGGAAGGAAGACTGAAAAGAAGATTGTTTATCAATTGCGAAACTGAGTTGCCCTTTATTAAACCCTTGGAAAGAAGACTGAAAAGAAGATTATTTATCGTTTGTGAGACTCAGTTTCCCTCTACTAAGTATTTGAAAGGAAGACTGAAAAGAAGGTTATTTATCCATTTTGAAACCCAGCTCCCCTTTACTAGGCCTTTGGAAGGAAGACTGAAAAGAAGATCATTTATCCATTGCGAAACTGAGTTGCCCTTTACTATGCCCTTGGAAGGAAGACTGAAAAGAAGATTATTTACCGTTTGTAAGACTCAGTTTCCCATTACTAAGCCTTTGAAAGGAAGACTGAAAAGAAGATTATTTATCTCTTTCGAAACTCAGTTTCCCTTTACCAAGCCTTTGAAAGGAAGACGGTAAAGAAGATTATTTACCGTTTCTGAGACTCAGTTTCCCATTACTAAGCCTTTGAAATGAAGACTGAAAAGAAGATTATTTATCCCTTTTGAAACTCAGCTCCCCTTTACTAAGCCTATGGAAGGAAGACTGTAAAGAAGATTCTTTATCGTTTGTGAGACTCAGTTTCCCTTTACTAAGCCTTTGAAAGGAAAACTGAATAGAAGATAATTTACCGTTTCTGAGACTCAGTTTCCCATTACTAAGCCTTTGAAAGGAAGACTGAAAAGAAAATTATTTATACCTTTTGCAACTCAGTTCCCCTTTACTAAGCCTACGGAAGGAAGACTGAAGAGAAGATTGTTTATCAATTGCGAAACTCAGTTGCCCTTTACTATGCCCTTGGAAGGAAGACTGAAAAGAAGATTCTTTATCAATTGCGAAACTGAGTTGCCCTTTGAAGGAAGACTGAAAAGAAGGTTATTTATCGATTTTGAAACCCAGCTCCCCTTTACTAGGCATTTGGAAGGAAGGCTGAAAAGAAAATTATTTATACCTTTTGCAACTCAGTTCCCCTTTACTAAGCCTACGGAAGGAAGACTGAAAAGAAGATTGTTTATCAATTGCGAAACTCAGTTGCCCTTTACTATGCCCTTGGAAGGAAGACTGAAAAGAAGATTCTTTATCAATTGCGAAACTGAGTTGCCCTTGGAAGGAAGACTGAAAAGAAGATTATTTACCGTTTGTAAGACTTAGTTTCCCTCTACTCAGCCTTTGAAAGGAAGACAGAAAAGAAGATTATTTACCGTTTCTGAGACTCAGTTTCCCATTATTAAGCCTTTGAAAGGAAGACTGAAAAGAAGATTATTTATCCCTTTTGAAACTCAGTTTCCCTTTACTAAGCCTTTGGAAAGAAGACTGAAAGGAAGATTATTTACAGATTCTGAGACTCAGTTTCCCATTACTAAGCCTTTGAAGGAAAACTGAAAAGAAGATTATTTATCCCTTTTGAAACTCAGCTCCCCTTTACTAAACTTTTGGAAGGAAGATTGAAAGGAAGATTGTTTATTAATTACGAAACTCAGTTGCCCTTTACTAAGCCTATGGCAGGAAGAGTGAAAAGGACATTGATTATCAATTGCGAAACTCAGTTTCCCTTTACTAAGCCCTTGGAAGGAAGACTGAAAAAAGATTATCTATCCCTTTTGAAACTCAGTTAACCTTTACTAAACCTTTGGAAGGAAAACTGAAAAGAAGGTTATTTATTCCTTTTGAAACTCAGCTCCCCTTTACTGAATTTTTGGAAGGAAGATTGAAAAGAAGATTGTTTATCAATTACGAAACTCAGTTGCCCTATACTAAGCCCTTGGAAGGAAGACTGAAAAGAAGATTGTTTATCAATTGCGAAACTGAGTCGCCCTTTATTAAACCCTTGGAAAGAAGACTGAAAAGAAGATTATTTATCTTTTGTGAGGCGCAGTTTCCCTCTACTAAGCCTTTGAAAGGAAGACTGAAAAGAAGTTTATTCATTCCATTTGAAACTCAGTTCCCCTTTGCTAAAGTTTTGCAAGGAAGATTGAAAAGAAGATTGTTTATCAATTGCGAAACTCAGTTGCCCTTTACTAAGCCCTTGGAAGGAAGACTGAAAAGAATATTATTTATCGTATGAGAGACTCAGTTTCCCTCTACTCAGCCTTTGAAAGGAAGACTGAAAGGAATTTTATTCATCCCTTTTGAAACTATGTTCCCCTTTACTAAGCCCTTGGAAGGAAGACTGAAAAGAAGATTATTTATCCCTTTTGAAACTCAATTAACCTTTACTAAGACTTTGGAAGGAGAACTGAAAAGAAGGTTATTTATTCCTTTTGAAACTCAGCTCCCCTTTACTAGGCCTTTGGAAGGAAGAGTGAAAAGAAGCTTATTTATCCCTTTTGAAACTCAGTTTCCCTTTACCAAGCCTCTGAAAGGAAGACTGAAAAGAAGATTATTTATCGTTTGTGAGACTCAGTTTCCTTTTACTAAGCCTTTGAAAGGAAGAATGAAAAGAAGATTATTTATACCTTTTGAAACTCAGCTCCCCTTTACTAAGCCTGTGGAAGGAAGACTGAAAAGAAGTTTGTTTATCAATTGCGAAACTCAGTTGCCCTTTACTAAGCCCTTGGAAGGAAGACTGAAAAGAATATTATTTATCGTATGTGAGACGAAGTTTCCCTCTACTAAGCCTTTGAAAGGAAGACTGAAAAGAAGGTTATTTATCCATTTTGAAACCCAGCTCCCTTTACTAGGCCTTTGGAAGGAAGACTGAAAAGAAGATTATTTACCGTTTGCAAGACTCAGTTTCCCTTTACTAAACCCTTGGAAGGAAGACTGAAAAGAAGATTATTTATCCCTTTTGAAACTCAGTTAACCTTTACTAAGCTTTTGGAAGGAAAACTGAAAAGAAGTTTATTCATTCCTTTTGAAACTCAGCTCCCCTTTACTAGGCCTTTGGAAGGAAGAGTGAAAAGAAGCTTATTTATCCCTTTTGAAACTCAGCTCCCCTTTACTATATTTTTGGAAGGAAGATTGAAAAGAAGATTGTTTATCAATTACGAAACTCAGCTGCCATATACTAAGCCCTTGGAAGGAAGACTGAAAAGAAGATTATTTATCGTTTGTAAGACTCAGTTTCCTTTTACTAAGCCTTTGAAAGGAAGACTGAAAAGAAGATTATTTATACCTTTTGAAACTCAGCTTCCCTTTACTAAGCCTATGGAAGGAAGACTGAAAAGAAGATTGTTTATCAATTGCGAAACTGAGTTGCCCTTTATTAAGCCCTTGGAAGGAAGACTGAAAAGAAGGTTATTTATCGATTTTGAAACCCAGCTCAACTTTACTAGGCATTTGGAAGGAAGGCTGAAAATAAGATTATTTACCGTTTGTAAGACTCAGTTTCTCATTACTAATCCTTTGAAAGGCAGACTGAAAAGAAGATTATTTATCCGTTTTTAAACTCATCTCCCCTTTACTAAGCCTATGGAAGGATGACTGAAAAGAAGATTCTTTATCAATTGCGAAAATGAGTTGCCCTTTACTAAGCCCTTGGAAGGAAGACTGAAAAGAAGATTATTTACCGTTTGTAAGACTTAGTTTCCCATTACTAAGCCTTTGAAAGGAAGACAGAAAAGAAGATTATTTACCGTTTCTGAGACTCAGTTTCCCATTATTAAGCCATTGAAAGGAAGACTGAAAAGAAGATTATTTATCCCTTTTGAAACTCAGTTTCCCTTTACTAAGCCTTTGGAAAGAAGACTGAAAGGAAGATTATTTACAGATTCTGGGACTCAGTTTCCCATTACTAAGCCTTTGAAGGAAAACTGAAAAAAAGATTATTTATCCCTTTTGAAACTCAGCTCCCCTTTACTAAGCCCTTGGAAGGAAGACTGAAAAAAGTTTATATATCCCTTTTGAAACTCAGTTAACCTTTACTAAACCTTTGGAAGGAAAACTGAAAAGAAGGTTATTTATCCCTTTTGAAACTCAGCTTCCCTTTACTAAACTTTCCTGCCTATGGCAGGAAGAGTGAAAAGGATATTGTTTATCAATTGCGAAACTCACTTTCCCATTATTAAGCCATTGAAAGGAAGACTGAAAAGAAGATTATTTATCCCTTTTGAAACTCAGTTTCCCTTTACTAAGCCTTTGGAAAGAAGACTGAAAGGAAGATTATTTACAGATTCTGGGACTCAGTTTCCCATTACTAAGCCTTTGAAGGAAAACTGAAAAGAAGATTATTTATCCCTTTTGAAACTCAGCTCCCCTTTACTAAGCCCTTGGAAGGAAGACTGAAAAAAGTTTATATATCCCTTTTGAAACTCAGTTAACCTTTACTAAACCTTTGGAATGAAAACTGAAAAGAAGGTTATTTATTCCTTTTGAAACTCAGCTCCCCTTTACTAGGCCTTTGGAAGGAAGAGTGAAAAGAAGCTTATTTATCCCTTTTGGAACTAAGTTTCCCTTTACTAAGCCTTTGAAAGGATGACTGAAAAGAAGATTAGTTATCCCTTTTGAAACTCAGCTCCCCTTTACTGAATTTTTGGAAGGAAGATTGAAAAGAAGATTGTTTATCAATTACGAAACTCAGTTGCCCTATACTAAGCCCTTGGAAGGAAGACTGAAAAGAAGATTGTTTATCAATTGCGAAACTGAGTTGCCCTTTATTAAACCCTTGGAAAGAAGACTGAAAAGAAGACTGAAAAGAAGATTATTTATCGTTTGTGAGACTCAGTTTCCCTCTACTAAGCCTTTGAAAGGAAAACTGAAAAGAATATTATTTATTCCTTTTGAAACTCAGCTCCCCTTTACTTGGACTTTAGAAGGAAGAGTGAAAAGAAGCTTATTTATCCCTTTTGAAACTCAGTTTCCCTTTACTAAGCCTTTGAAAGGAAGACTGAAAAGAAGATTAGTTATCCCTTTTGAAACTCAGCTCCCCTTTACTGAATTTTTGGAAGGAAGATTGAAAAGAAGATTGTTTATCAATTACGAAACTCAGTTGCCTTATACTAAGCCCTTGGAAGGAAGACTGAAAGAAGATTGTTTATCAATTGCGAAACTGGAGCTTAATTAAACCCTTGGAAAGAAGACTGAAAAGAAGATTATTTATCGTTTGTGAGACTCAGTTTCCCTTTACTAAGCCTTTGAAAGGAAGATTGAAAAGAAGATTGTTTATCAATTACGAAACTCAGTTGCCCTATACTAAGCCCTTGGAAGGAAGACTGAAAGAAGATTATCTATCCCTTTTGAAACTCAGTTAACCTTTACTAAACCTTTGGAAGGAAAACTGAAAAGAAGGTTATTTATACCTTTTGAAACTCAGCTCCCCTTTACTAAGCCTGTGGAAGGAAGACTGAAAAGAAGATTGTTGATCAATTGCGAAACTGAGTTGCCCTTTATTAAACCCTTGGAAAGAAGACTGAAAAGAAGATTATTTATCGTTTGTGAGACTCAGTTTCCCTCTACTAAGCCTTTGAAAGGAAGACTGAAAAGAAGGTTATTTATCCATTTTGAAACCCAGCTCCCCTTTACTAGGCCTTTGGAAGGAAGACTGAAAAGAAGATCATTTATCCATTGCGAAACTGAGTTGCCCTTTACTATGCCCTTGGAAGGAAGACTGAAAAGAAGATTATTTACCGTTTGTAAGACTCAGTTTCCCATTACTAAGCCTTTGAAAGGAAGACTGAAAAGAAGATTATTTATCTCTTTCGAAACTCAGTTTCCCTTTACAAAGCCTTTGAAAGGAAGACGGTAAAGAAGATTATTTACCGTTTCTGAGACTCAGTTTCCCATTACTAAGCCTTTGAAATGAAGACTGAAAAGAAGATTATTTATCCCTTTTGAAACTCAGCTCCCCTTTACTAAGCCTATGGAAGGAAGACTGTTAAGAAGATTCTTTATCGTTTGTGAGACTCAGTTTCCCTTTACTAAGCCTTTGAAAGGAAAACTGAATAGAAGATAATTTACCGTTTCTGAGACTCAGTTTCCCATTACTAAGCCTTTGAAAGGAAGACTGAAAAGAAAATTATTTATCCCTTTTGAAACTCAGCTCCCCTTTACTAAGCCTATGGAAGGAAGACTGTTAAGAAGATTCTTTATCGTTTGTGAGACTCAGTTCCCCTTTACTAAGCCTACGGAAGGAAGACTGAAAAGAAGATTGTTTATCAATTGCGAAACTCAGTTGCCCTTTACTATGCCCTTGGAAGGAAGACTGAAAAGAAGATTCTTTATCAATTGCGAAACTGAGTTGCCCTTTGAAGGAAGACTGAAAAGAAGATTATTTACCGTTTGTAAGACTCAGTTTCCCATTACTAAGATTTTGAAAGGAAGACTGAAAAGAAGATTATTTATCGTTTGTGAGACCCAGTTTCGATCGACTGAGCCTTTGAAAGAAAGACTGAAATTAAGGTTATTTATCCCTTTTGAAACTCAGTTCCCCTTTACTAAGCCTGTGGAAGGAAGTCTGAAAAGAAGATTGTTTATCAATTGCGAAACTCAATTTTCCTTTACTAAGCCCTTGGAAGGAAGACTGAAAAGACGATTATTTATTCCTTTTGAAACTAAGTTTCCCTTTACTAAGCCTTTGAAAGGAAGACTGAAAAGAAGACTATTTATCCCTTTTGAAACTCAACTTCCCTTTACTAAACTTTTGGAAGGAAGATTGAAAAGAAGATTGTTTATTAATTACGAAACTCCATTGAACTTTACTAAGCCCTTGGAAGGAAGGCTGAAAAGAAGATTGTTTATCAATTGCGAAACTCAGTTGCCCTTTACTAAGCCCTTGAAATGAAGACTGAAAAGAAGATTATGTACCGTTTGTGAGACTCAGTTTCCCTCTACTAAGCCTTTGAAAGGAAGACTGAAAAGAAGGTTATTTATCGTTTGTGAGACTCAGTTTCGATCTACTGAGCCTTTGACAGGAAGACTGAAAGGAAGGTTATTTATCCCTTTTGAAACTTAGTTCCCCTTTACTAAGCCTGTGGAAGGAAGGCTGAAGAGAAGATTGTTTATCAATTGCGAAACTCAATTTCCCTTTATTAAGCCCTTGAAAGGAAGACGGAAAAGAAGATTGTTTATCCCTTTTCAAACTCAGTTAACCTTTACTAAGCCTTTGGAAGGAAAACTGAAAATAAGGTTATTTATCCCTTTTGAAACTCAGCTCCCCTTTACAAGGTTTTTGGATGGAAGAGTTTAAAGAAGAAGATTTATCCCTTTTGAAACTCAGTTTCCCTTTACTAAGCCTTTGAAAAGAAGACTGAAAAGAAGATTATTTATCCCTTTTGAAACTCAGCTTCCCTTTACTAAAAGGGAGCCTTCCTTCAGTTCCCCTTTACTAAGCCTATCGAAGGAAGATTGAAAAGAAGATTATTTATCGTTTGTGAGACTCAGTTTCGATCTACTGAGCCTTTGAAAGGAAGACTGAAAGGAAGGTTATTTATCACTTTTGCAACTTAGTTCCCCTTTACTAAGCCTGTGGAAGGAAGGCTGAAAAGAAGATTGTTTATCAATTGCGAAACTCAATTTCCCTTTATTAAGCCCTTGAAAGGAAGACGGAAAAATAGATTGTTTATCCCTTTTCAAACTCAGTTAACCTTTACTAAGCCTTTGGAAGGAAAACTGAAAATAAGGTTATTTATCCCTTTTGAAACTCAGCTCCCCTTTACAAGGTTTTTGGATGGAAGAGTGAAAAGAAGATTATTTATCCCTTTTGAAACTCAGTTTCCCTTTACTAAGCCTTTGAAAAGAAGACTGAAAAGAAGATTATTTATCCCTTTTGAAACTCAGCTTCCCTTTACTAAACTTTTGGAAGGAAGATTGAAAAGAAGATTGTTTATCAATTACGAAATTCAGTTGCCCCTTACTAAGCCCTTGGAAGGAAGACTGAAAGAAGATTATTTATCGCTTGTGAGACTCAGTTTCCCTTTACTAAGATTTGAAAGTAAGACTGAAAAAAAAGATTATTTACCGTTTCTGAGACTCAGTTTCCCATTACTAAGCCTTTGAAAGGAAGACTGAAAAGAAGACTATTTATCCCTTTTTAAACTCAGCTCCCCTTTACTAAGCCTATGGAAGGAAGACTGAAAAGAAGATTGTTTATCAATTGCGAAACTGAGTTGACCTTTACTAAGTCTTTGGAAGGCGGACTGAAAAGAAGATTATTTACCGTTTGTGAGGCACAGTTTCCCTTTTCTAAGCCTTTGAAAGGAAAACTGAAAAGAAGATTATTTATCCCTTTTGAAACTCAGTTCCCCTTTACTAAAATTTTGGAAGGAAGATTGAAAAGAAGGTTGTTTATCAATTACGAAACTCAGTTGCCCTTTACTAAGCCCTTGGAAGGAAGACTGAAAAGAAGATTATTTATCGTTTGTGAGACTCAGTTTCCCTCTACTCAGCCTTTGAAAGGAAGACTGAAAGGAAGGTTATTTATCCCTTTTGAAACTCAGCTCAACTTTACTAAGCCTATGGAAGGAAGACTGAAAAAAGTTTATATATCCCTTTTGAAACTCAGTTAACCTTTACTAAACCTTTGGAAGGAAAACTGAAAAGAAGGTTATTTATCCCTTTTGAAACTCAGCTTCCCTTTACTAAACTTTTGGAAGGAAGATTGAAAGGAAGATTGTTTATTAATTACGAAACTCAGTTCCCCTTTACTAAGCCTATGGCAGGAAGAGTGAAAAGGACATTCTTTATCAATTGCGAAACTCAGTTTCCCTTTGCTAAGCCCTTGGAAGGAAGACTGAAAAAAGATTATCTATCCCTTTTGAAACTCAGTTAACCTTTACTAAACCTTTGCAAGGAAGACTGAAAAGAAGATTCTTTATCAATTGCGAAACTGAGTTGCCCTTTGAAGGAAGACTGAAAAGAAGATTATTTACCGTTTGTAAGACTCAGTTTCCCATTACTAAGATTTTGAAAGGAAGACTGAAAAGAAGATTATTTATCGTTTGTGAGACCCAGTTTCGATCGACTGAGCCTTTGAAAGAAAGACTGAAATTAAGGTTATTTATCCCTTTTGAAACTCAGTTCCCCTTTACTAAGCCTTTGAAAGGAAGACAGAAAAGAAGATTATTTACCGTTTCTGAGACTCAGTTTCCCATTATTAAGCCTTTGAAAGGAAGACTGAAAAGAAGATTATTTATCCCTTTTGAAACTCAGTTTCCCTTTACTAAGCCTTTGGAAAGTAGACTGAAAGGAAGATTATTTACAGATTCTGAGACTCAGTTTCCCATTACTAAGCCTTTGAAGGAAAACTGAAAAGAAGATTATTTATCCCTTTTGAAACTCAGCTCCCCTTTACTAAGCCCTTGGAAGGAAGACTGAAAAAAGTTTATATATCCCTTTTGAAACTCAGTTAACCTTTACTAAACCTTTGGAAGGAAAACTGAAAAGAAGGTTATTTATCCCTTTTGAAACTCAGCTTCCCTTTACTAAACTTTTGGAAGGAAGATTGAAAGGAAGATTGTTTATTAATTACGAAACTCAGTTCCCCTTTACTAAGCCTATGGCAGGAAGAGTGAAGAGGACATTCTTTATCAATTGCGAAACTCAGTTTCCCTTTGCTAAACCTTTGGAAGGAAAACTGAAAAGAAGGTTATTTATTCCTTTTGAAACTCAGCTCCCCTTTACTGAATTTTTGGAAGGAAGATTGAAAAGAAGATTGTTTATCAATTACGAAACTCAGTTGCCCTATACTAAGCCCTTGGAAGGAAGACTGAAAAGAAGATTGTTTATCAATTGCGAAACTGAGTTGCCCTTTATTAAACCCTTGGAAAGAAGACTGAAAAGAAGATTATTTATCTTTTGTGAGGCGCAGTTTCCCTCTACTAAGCCTTTGAAAGGAAGACTGAAAAGAAGTTTATTCATTCCATTTGAAACTCAGTTCCCCTTTGCTAAAGTTTTGCAAGGAAGATTGAAAAGAAGATTGTTTATCAATTGCGAAACTCAGTTGCCCTTTACTAAGCCCTTGGAAGGAAGACTGAAAAGAATATTATTTATCGTATGAGAGACTCAGTTTCCCTCTACTCAGCCTTTGAAAATAAAACTGAAAGGAATTTTATTTATCCCTTTTGAAACTATGTTCCCCTTTACTAAGCCCTTGGAAGGAAGACTGAAAAGAAGATTATTTATCCCTTTTGAAACTCAATTAACCTTTACTAAGACTTTGGAAGGAAGATTGAGAAGAAGGTTGTTTATACGAAACTCAGTTGCCCTTTACTAAGCCCTCGGAAGGAAGACTCAGTCTCCCTTTACTAAGCCTATGGAAGGAAGACTGAAAGGAAGATTATTTACTGTTTGTGAGACAAAGTTTCCCTTTTCTAAGCCTTTGAAAGGAAGACTGAAAAGAAGATTATTTATCCCTTTTGAAACTCAGTTCCCCTTTACTAAAGTTTTGGAAGGAAGGTTGAAAAGGAGATTGTTTATCAATTGCGAAACTGAGTTGCCCTATACTAAGCCCTTGGAAAGAAGACTGAAAAGAAGATTATTTACCGTTTGTGAGACACAGTTTCCCTCTTCTAAGCCTTTGAAAGGAAGACTGAAAAGAAAATTATTTATCCCTTTTGAAACTCAGTTCCCCTTTACTAAAATTTTGGAAGGAAGATTGAGAAGAAGGTTGTTTATACGAAACTCAGTTGCCCTTTACTTAGCCCTCGGAAGGAAGACTCAGTCTCCCTTTACTGGAAGGAAGACTGAAAGGAAGATTATTTACTGTTTGTGAGACAAAGTTTCCCTTTTCTAAGCCTTTGAAAGGAAGACTGAAAAGAAGATTATTTATCCCTTTTGAAACTCAGTTCCCCTCTACTAAAGTTTTGGAAGGAAGGTTGAAAAGGAGATTGTTTATCAATTGCGGAACTGAGTTGCCCTTTCTTAAGCCCTTGGAAGGAAGACTGAAAAGAAGATTATTTATCTTTTGTGAGGCGCAGTTTCCCTCTACTAAGCCTTTGAAAGGAAGACTGAAAAGAAGTTTATTCATTCCATTTGAAACTCAGTTCCCCTTTACTAAAGTTTTGCAAGGAAGATTGCAAAGAAGATTGTTTATCAATTGCGAAACTCAGTTGCCCTTTACTAAGCCCTTGGAAGGAAGACTGAAAAGAAGATTACTTACCGTTTGTGAGACTCAGTTTCCCATTACTAACTCTTTGAAAGGAAGACTGAAAGGAATTTTATTTATCCCTTTTGAAACTATGTTCCCCTTTACTAAGCCCTTGGAAGGAAGACTGAAAAGAAGATTATTTATCCCTTTTGAAACTCAATTAACCTTTACTAAGACTTTGGAAGGAAAACTGAAAAGAAGGTTATTTATTCCTTTTGAAACTCAGCTCCCCTTTACTAGGCCTTTGGAAGGAAGAGTGAAAGAAGCTTATTTATCCCTTTTGAAACTCAGTTTCCCTTTATCAAGCCTTTGAAAGGAAGACTGAAAAGAAGATTATTTATCGTTTGTGAGACTCAGTTTCCTTTTACTAAGCCTTTGAAAGGAAGACTGAAAAGAAGATTATTTATACCTTTTGAAACTCAGCTCGCCTTTACTAAGCCTGTGGAAGGAAGACTGAAAAGAAGATTGTTTATCAATTGCGAAACTGAGTTGCCTTTTATTAAGCCCTTGGAAGGAAGACTGAAAAGAAGATTATTTATCGTTTGTGAGACGAAGTTTCCCTCTACTAAGCCTTTGAAAGGAAGACTGAAAAGAAGTTTATTCATTCCATTTGAAACTCAGTTCCCCTTTACTAAAGTTTTGCAAGGAAGATTGCAAAGAAGATTGTTTATCAATTGCGAAACTCAGTTGCCCTTTACTAAGCCTTTGAAAGGAAGACTGAAAAGAAGAGGTTATTTATCCATTTTGAAACCCTGCTCCCCTTTACTAGGCCTTTGGAAGGAAGACTGAAAAGAAGATTATTTACCGTTTGTAAGACTCAGTTTCCCTTTACTAAGCCCTTGGAAGGAAGACTGAAAAGAAGATTATTTATCCCTTTTGAAAGTCAGTTAACCTTTACTAAGCTTTTGGAAGGAAAACTGAAAAGAAGTTTATTCATTCCTTTTGAAACTCAGCTCCCCTTTACTAGGCCTTTGGAAGGAAGAGTGAAAAGAAACTTATTTATCCCTTTTGAAACTCAGCTCCCCTTTACTATATTTTTGGAAGGAAGATTGAAAAGAAGATTGTTTATCAATTACGAAACTCAGCTGCCATATACTAAGCCCTTGGAAGGAAGACTGAAAAGAAGATTATTTATCGTTTGTAAGACTCAGTTTCCTTTTACTAAGCCTTTGAAAGGAAGACTGAAAAGAAGATTATTTATACATTTTGAAACTCAGCTTCCCTTTACTAAGCCTATGGAAGGAAGACTGAAAAGAAGATTGTTTATCAATTGCGAAACTGAGTTGCCCTTTATTAAGCCCTTGGAAGGAAGACTGAAAAGAAGATTATTTATCGTTTGTGAGACGCAATTTCCCTCTACTAAGCCTTTGAAAGGCAGACTGAAAAGAAGGTTATTTATCGATTTTGAAACCCAGCTCCCCTTTACTAGGCATTTGGAAGGAAGGCTGAAAATAAGATTATTTACCGTTTGTAAGACTCAGTTTCTCATTACTAATCCTTTGAATGGCAGACTGAAAAGAAGATTATTTATCCGTTTTTAAACTCAGCTCCCCTTTACTAAGCCTATGGAAGGATGACTGAAAAGAAGATTCTTTATCAATTGCGAAAATGAGTTGCCCTTTACTAAGCCCTTGGAAGGAAGACTGAAAAGAAGATTATTTACCGTTTGTAAGACTTAGTTTCCCTCTACTCAGCCTTTGAAAGGAAGACAGAAAAGAAGATTATTTACCGTTTCTGAGACTCAGTTTCCCATTATTAAGCCTTTGAAAGGAAGACTGAAAAGAAGATTATTTATCCCTTTTGAAACTCAGTTTCCCTTTACTAAGCCTTTGGAAAGAAGACTGAAAGGAAGATTATTTACAGATTCTGAGACTCAGTTTCCCATTACTAAGCCTTTGAAGGAAAACTGAAAAGAAGATTATTTATCCCTTTTGAAACTCAGCTCCCCTTTACTAAACTTTTGGAAGGAAGATTGTTTATTAATAACGAAACTCAGTTGCCCTTTACTAAGCCTATGGCAGGAAGAGTGAAAAGGACATTGATTATCAATTGCGAAACTCAGTTTCCCTTTACTAAGCCCTTGGAAGGAAGACTGAAAAAAGATTATCTATCCCTTTTGAAACTCAGTTAACCTTTACTAAACCTTTGGAAGGAAAACTGAAAAGAAGGTTATTTATTCCTTTTGAAACTCAGCTCCCCTTTACTGAATTTTTGGAAGGAAGATTGAAAAGAAGATTGTTTATCAATTACGAAACTCAGTTGCCCTATACTAAGCCCTTGGAAGGAAGACTGAAAAGAAGATTGTTTATCAATTGCGAAACTGAGTTGCCCTTTATTAAACCCTTGGAAAGAAGACTGAAAAGAAGATTATTTATCTTTTGTGAGGCGCAGTTTCCCTCTACTAAGCCTTTGAAAGGAAGACTGAAAAGAAGTTTATTCATTCCATTTGAAACTCAGTTCCCCTTTGCTAAAGTTTTGCAAGGAAGATTGAAAAGAAGATTGTTTATCAATTGCGAAACTCAGTTGCCCTTTACTAAGCCCTTGGAAGGAAGACTGAAAAGAATATTATTTATCGTATGAGAGACTCAGTTTCCCTCTACTCAGCCTTTGAAAGGAAGACTGAAAGGAATTTTATTTATCCCTTTTGAAACTATGTTCCCCTTTACTAAGCCCTTGGAAGGAAGACTGAAAAGAAGATTATTTATTTCTTTTGAAACTCAATTAACCTTTACTAAGACTTTGGAAGGAAAACTGAAAAGAAGGTTATTTATTCCTTTTGAAACTCAGCTCCCCTTTACTAGGCCTTTGGAAGGAAGAGTGAAAAGAAGCTTATTTATCCCTTTTGAAACTCAGTTTCCCTTTACCAAGCCTCTGAAAGGAAGACTGAAAAGAAGATTATTTATCGTTTGTGAGACTCAGTTTCCTTTTACTAAGCCTTTGAAAGGAAGAATGAAAAGAAGATTATCTATACCTTTTGAAACTCAGCTCCCCTTTACTAAGCCTGTGGAAGGAAGACTGAAAAGAAGTTTGTTTATCAATTGCGAAATTGAGTTCCCTTTATTAAGCCCTTGGAAGGAAGACTGAAAAGAAGATTATTTATCGTTTGTGAGACGAAGTTTCCCTCTACTAAGCCTTTGAAAGGAAGACTGAAAAGAAGGTTATTTATCCATTTTGAAACCCAGCTCCCTTTACTAGGCCTTTGGAATGAAGACTGAAAAGAAGATTATTTACCGTTTGCAAGACTCAGTTTCCCTTTACTAAGCCCTTGGAAGGAAGACTGAAAAGAAGATTATTTATCCCTTTTGAAACTCAGTTAACCTTTACTAAGCTTTTGGAAGGAAAACTGAAAAGAAGTTTATTCATTCCTTTTGAAACTCAGCTCCCCTTTACTAGGCCTTTGGAAGGAAGAGTGAAAATAAGCTTATTTATCCCTTTTGAAACTCAGCTCCCCTTTACTATATTTTTGGAAGGAAGATTGAAAAGAAGATTGTTTACCAATTACGAAACTCAGCTGCCATATACTAAGCCCTTGGAAGGAAGACTGAAAAGAAGATTATTTATCGTTTGTAAGACTCAGTTTCCTTTTACTAAGCCTTTGAAAGGAAGACTGAAAAGAAGATTATTTATACCTTTTGAAACTCAGCTTCCCTTTACTAAGCCTATGGAAGGAAGACTGAAAAGAAGATTGTTTATCAATTGCGAAACTGAGTTGCCCTTTATTAAGCCCTTGGAAGGAAGACTGAAAAGTAGATTATTTATCGTTTGTGAGACGCAATTTCCCTCTACTAAGCCTTTGAAAGGCAGACTGAAAAGAAGGTTATTTATCGATTTTGAAACCCAGCTCCCCTTTACTAGGCATTTGGAAGGAAGGCTGAAAATAAGATTATTTACCGTTTGTAAGACTCAGTTTCTCATTACTAATCCTTTGAAAGGCAGACTGAAAAGAAGATTATTTATCCGTTTTTAAACACATCTCCCCTTTACTAAGCCTATGGAAGGATGACTGAAAAGAAGATTCTTTATCAATTGCGAAAATGAGTTGCCCTTTATTAAGCCCTTGGAAGGAAGACTGAAAAGTAGATTATTTATCGTTTGTGAGACGCAATTTCCCTCTACTAAGCCTTTGAAAGGCAGACTGAAAAGTAGGTTATTTATCGATTTTGAAACCCAGCTCCCCTTTACTAGGCATTTGGAAGGAAGGCTGAAAATAAGATTATTTACCGTTTGTAAGACTCAGTTTCTCATTACTAATCCTTTGAAAGGCAGACTGAAAAGAAGATTATTTATCCGTTTTTAAACTCATCTCCCCTTTACTAAGCCTATGGAAGGATGACTGAAAAGAAGATTCTTTATCAATTGCGAAAATGAGTTGCCCTTTACTAAGCCCTTGGAAGGAAGACTGAAAAGAAGATTATTTACCGTTTGTAAGACTTAGTTTCCCATTACTAAGCCTTTGAAAGGAAGACAGAAAAGAAGATTATTTACCGTTTCTGAGACTCAGTTTCCCATTACTAAGCCATTGAAAGGAAGACTGAAAAGAAGTTTATTTATCCCTTTTGAAACTCAGTTTCCCTTTACTAAGCCTTTGGAAAGAAGACTGAAAGGAAGATTATTTACAGATTCTGGGACTCAGTTTCCCATTACTAAGCCTTTGAAGGAAAACTGAAAAGAAGATTATTTATCCCTTTTGAAACTCAACTCCCCTTTACTAAGCCCTTGGAAGGAAGACTGAAAAAAGTTTATATATCCCTTTTGAAACTCAGTTAACCTTTACTAAACCTTTGGAAGGAAAACTGAAAAGAAGGTTATTTATCCCTTTTGAAACTCAGCTTCCCTTTACTAAACTTTCCTGCCTATGGCAGGAAGAGTGAAAAGGATATTGTTTATCAATTGCGAAACTCAGTTTCCCATTATTAAGCCATTGAAAGGAAGACTGAAAAGAAGATTATTTATCCCTTTTGAAACTCAGTTTCCCTTTACTAAGCCTTTGGAAAGAAGACTGAAAGGAAGATTATTTACAGATTCTGGGACTCAGTTTCCCATTACTAAGCCTTTGAAGGAAAACTGAAAAGAAGATTATTTATCCCTTTTGAAACTCAGCTCCCCTTTACTAAGCCCTTGGAAGGAAGACTGAAAAAAGTTTATATATCCCTTTTGAAACTCAGTTAACCTTTACTAAACCTTTGGAAGGAAAACTGAAAAGAAGGTTATTTATACCTTTTGAAACTCAGCTCCCCTTTACTAAGCCTGTGGAAGGAAGACTGAAAAGAAGATTGTTTATCAATTGCGAAACTGAGTTGCCCTTTATTAAACCCTTGGAAAGAAGACTGAAAAGAAGATTATTTATCGTTTGTGAGACTCAGATTCCCTCTACTAAGCCTTTGAAAGGAAGACTGAAAAGAAGGTTATTTATCCATTTTGAAACCCAGCTCCCCTTTACTAGGCCTTTGGAAGGAAGACTGAAAAGAAGATCATTTATCCATTGCGAAACTGAGTTGCCCTTTACTATGCCCTTGGAAGGAAGACTGAAAAGAAGATTATTTACCGTTTGTAAGACTCAGTTTCCCATTACTAAGCCTTTGAAAGGAAGACTGAAAAGAAGATTATTTATCTCGTTCGAAACTCAGTTTCCCTTTACCAAGCCTTTGAAAGGAAGACGGTAAAGAAGATTATTTACCGTTTCTGAGACTCAGTTTCCCATTACTAAGCCTTTGAAATGAAGACTGAAAAGAAGATTATTTATCCCTTTTGAAACTCAGCTCCCCTTTACTAAGCCTATGGAAGGAAGACTGTAAAGAAGATTCTTTATCGTTTGTGAGACTCAGTTTCCCTTTACTAAGCCTTTGAAAGGAAAACTGAATAGAAGATAATTTACCGTTTCTGAGACTCAGTTTCCCATTACTAAGCCTTTGAAAGGAAGACTGAAAAGAAAATTATTTATACCTTTTGCAACTCAGTTCCCCTTTACTAAGCCTACGGAAGGAAGACTGAAAAGAAGATTGTTTATCAATTGCGAAACTCAGTTGCCCTTTACTATGCCCTTGGAAGGAAGACTGAAAAGAAGATTCTTTATCAATTGCGAAACTGAGTTGCACTTTGAAGGAAGACTGAAAAGAAGATTATTTACCGTTTGTAAGACTCAGTTTCCCATTACTAAGATTTTGAAAGGAAGACTGAAAAGAAGATTATTTATCGTTTGTGAGACCCAGTTTCGATCGACTGAGCCTTTGAAAGAAAGACTGAAATTAAGGTTATTTATCCCTTTTGAAACTCAGTTCCCCTTTACTAAGCCTGTGGAAGGAAGACTGAAAAGAAGATTATTTATCCCTTTTGAAACTCAGTTCCCCTTTACTAAAGTTTTGGAAGGAAGGTTGAAAAGGAGATTGTTTATCAATTGCGAAACTGAGTTGCCCTATACTAAGCCCTTGGAAAGAAGACTGAAAAGAAGATTATTTACCGTTTGTGAGACACAGTTTCCCTCTTCTAAGCCTTTGAAAGGAAGACTGAAAAGAAAATTATTTATCCCTTTTGAAACTCAGTTCCCCTTTACTAAAATTTTGGAAGGAAGATTGAGAAGAAGGTTGTTTATACGAAACTCAGTTGCCCTTTACTTAGCCCTCGGAAGGAAGACTCAGTCTCCCTTTACTGGAAGGAAGACTGAAAGGAAGATTATTTACTGTTTGTGAGACAAAGTTTCCCTTTTCTAAGCCTTTGAAAGGAAGACTGAAAAGAAGATTATTTATCCCTTTTGAAACTCAGTTCCCCTTTACTAAAGTTTTGGAAGGAAGGTTGAAAAGGAGATTGTTTATCAATTGCGAAACTGAGTTGCCCTATACTAAGCCCTTGGAAAGAAGACTGAAAAGAAGATTATTTACCGTTTGTGAGACACAGTTTCCCTCTTCTAAGCCTTTGAAAGGAAGACTGAAAAGAAAATTATTTATCCCTTTTGAAACTCAGTTCCCCTTTACTAAAATTTTGGAAGGAAGATTGAGAAGAAGGTTGTTTATACGAAACTCAGTTGCCCTTTACTTAGCCCTCGGAAGGAAGACTCAGTCTCCCTTTACTGGAAGGAAGACTGAAAGGAAGATTATTTACTGTTTGTGAGACAAAGTTTCCCTTTTCTAAGCCTTTGAAAGGAAGACTGAAAAGAAGATTATTTATCCCTTTTGAAACTCAGTTCCCCTTTACTAAAGTTTTGGAAGGAAGGTTGAAAAGGAGATTGTTTATCAATTGCGGAACTGAGTTGCCCTTTCTTAAGCCCTTGGAAGGAAGACTGAAAAGAAGATTATTTATCTTTTGTGAGGCGCAGTTTCCCTCTACTAAGCCTTTGAAAGGAAGACTGAAAAGAAGTTTATTCATTCCATTTGAAACTCAGTTCCCCTTTACTAAAGTTTTGCAAGGAAGATTGCAAAGAAGATTGTTTATCAATTGCGAAACTCAGTTGCCCTTTACTAAGCCCTTGGAAGGAAGACTGAAAAGAAGATTACTTACCGTTTGTGAGACTCAGTTTCCCATTACTAACTCTTTGAAAGGAAGACTGAAAGGAATTTTATTTATCCCTTTTGAAACTATGTTCCCCTTTACTAAGCCCTTGGAAGGAAGACTGAAAAGAAGATTATTTATCCCTTTTGAAACTCAATTAACCTTTACTAAGACTTTGGAAGGAAAACTGAAAAGAAGGTTATTTATTCCTTTTGAAACTCAGCTCCCCTTTACTAGGCCTTTGGAAGGAAGAGTGAAAGAAGCTTATTTATCCCTTTTGAAACTCAGTTTCCCTTTATCAAGCCTTTGAAAGGAAGACTGAAAAGAAGATTATTTATCGTTTGTGAGACTCAGTTTCCTTTTACTAAGCCTTTGAAAGGAAGACTGAAAAGAAGATTATTTATACCTTTTGAAACTCAGCTCGCCTTTACTAAGCCTCTGGAAGGAAGACTGAAAAGAAGATTGTTTATCAATTGCGAAACTGAGTTGCCTTTTATTAAGCCCTTGGAAGGAAGACTGAAAAGAAGATTATTTATCGTTTGTGAGACGAAGTTTCCCTCTACTAAGCCTTTGAAAGGAAGACTGAAAAGAAGTTTATTCATTCCATTTGAAACTCAGTTCCCCTTTACTAAAGTTTTGCAAGGAAGATTGCAAAGAAGATTGTTTATCAATTGCGAAACTCAGTTGCCCTTTACTAAGCCTTTGAAAGGAAGACTGAAAAGAAGAGGTTATTTATCCATTTTGAAACCCTGCTCCCCTTTACTAGGCCTTTGGAAGGAAGACTGAAAAGAAGATTATTTACCGTTTGTAAGACTCAGTTTCCCTTTACTAAGCCCTTGGAAGGAAGACTGAAAAGAAGATTATTTATCCCTTTTGAAAGTCAGTTAACCTTTACTAAGCTTTTGGAAGGAAAACTGAAAAGAAGTTTATTCATTCCTTTTGAAACTCAGCTCCCCTTTACTAAGCCTTTGAAGGAAAACTGAAAAGAAGATTATTTATCCCTTTTGAAACTCAGCTCCCCTTTACTAAACTTTTGGAAGGAAGATTGTTTATTAATTACGAAACTCAGTTGCCCTTTACTAAGCCTATGGCAGGAAGAGTGAAAAGGACATTGATTATCAATTGCGAAACTCAGTTTCCCTTTACTAAGCCCTTGGAAGGAAGACTGAAAAAAGATTATCTATCCCTTTTGAAACTCAGTTAACCTTTACTAAACCTTTGGAAGGAAAACTGAAAAGAAGGTTATTTATTCCTTTTGAAACTCAGCTCCCCTTTACTGAATTTTTGGAAGGAAGATTGAAAAGAAGATTGTTTATCAATTACGAAACTCAGTTGCCCTATACTAAGCCCTTGGAAGGAAGACTGAAAAGAAGATTGTTTATCAATTGCGAAACTGAGTTGCCCTTTATTAAACCCTTGGAAAGAAGACTGAAAAGAAGATTATTTATCTTTTGTGAGGCGCAGTTTCCCTCTACTAAGCCTTTGAAAGGAAGACTGAAAAGAAGTTTATTCATTCCATTTGAAACTCAGTTCCCCTTTGCTAAAGTTTTGCAAGGAAGATTGAAAAGAAGATTGTTTATCAATTGCGAAACTCAGTTGCCCTTTACTAAGCCCTTGGAAGGAAGACTGAAAAGAATATTATTTATCGTATGAGAGACTCAGTTTCCCTCTACTCAGCCTTTGAAAGGAAGACTGAAAGGAATTTTATTTATCCCTTTTGAAACTATGTTCCCCTTTACTAAGCCCTTGGAAGGAAGACTGAAAAGAAGATTATTTATTTCTTTTGAAACTCAATTAACCTTTACTAAGACTTTGGAAGGAAAACTGAAAAGAAGGTTATTTATTCCTTTTGAAACTCAGCTCCCCTTTACTAGGCCTTTGGAAGGAAGAGTGAAAAGAAGCTTATTTATCCCTTTTGAAACTCAGTTTCCCTTTACCAAGCCTCTGAAAGGAAGACTGAAAAGAAGATTATTTATCGTTTGTGAGACTCAGTTTCCTTTTACTAAGCCTTTGAAAGGAAGAATGAAAAGAAGATTATCTATACCTTTTGAAACTCAGCTCCCCTTTACTAAGCCTGTGGAAGGAAGACTGAAAAGAAGTTTGTTTATCAATTGCGAAATTGAGTTCCCTTTATTAAGCCCTTGGAAGGAAGACTGAAAAGAAGATTATTTATCGTTTGTGAGACGAAGTTTCCCTCTACTAAGCCTTTGAAAGGAAGACTGAAAAGAAGGTTATTTATCCATTTTGAAACCCAGCTCCCTTTACTAGGCCTTTGGAAGGAAGACTGAAAAGAAGATTATTTACCGTTTGCAAGACTCAGTTTCCCTTTACTAAGCCCTTGGAAGGAAGACTGAAAAGAAGATTATTTATCCCTTTTGAAACTCAGTTAACCTTTACTAAGCTTTTGGAAGGAAAACTGAAAAGAAGTTTATTCATTCCTTTTGAAACTCAGCTCCCCTTTACTAGGCCTTTGGAAGGAAGAGTGAAAATAAGCTTATTTATCCCTTTTGAAACTCAGCTCCCCTTTACTATATTTTTGGAAGGAAGATTGAAAAGAAGATTGTTTACCAATTACGAAACTCAGCTGCCATATACTAAGCCCTTGGAAGGAAGACTGAAAAGAAGATTATTTATCGTTTGTAAGACTCAGTTTCCTTTTACTAAGCCTTTGAAAGGAAGACTGAAAAGAAGATTATTTATACCTTTTGAAACTCAGCTTCCCTTTACTAAGCCTATGGAAGGAAGACTGAAAAGAAGATTGTTTATCAATTGCGAAACTGAGTTGCCCTTTATTAAGCCCTTGGAAGGAAGACTGAAAAGTAGATTATTTATCGTTTGTGAGACGCACTTTCCCTCTACTAAGCTTTTGAAAGGCAGACTGAAAAGAAGGTTATTTATCGATTTTGAAACCCAGCTCCCCTTTACTAGGCATTTGGAAGGAAGGCTGAAAATAAGATTATTTACCGTTTGTAAGACTCAGTTTCTCATTACTAATCCTTTGAAAGGCAGACTGAAAAGAAGATTATTTATCCGTTTTTAAACTCATCTCCCCTTTACTAAGCCTATGGAAGGATGACTGAAAAGAAGATTCTTTATCAATTGCGAAAATGAGTTGCCCTTTACTAAGCCCTTGGAAGGAAGACTGAAAAGAAGATTATTTACCGTTTGTAAGACTTAGTTTCCCATTACTAAGCCTTTGAAAGGAAGACAGAAAAGAAGATTATTTACCGTTTCTGAGACTCAGTTTCCCATTACTAAGCCATTGAAAGGAAGACTGAAAAGAAGTTTATTTATCCCTTTTGAAACTCAGTTTCCCTTTACTAAGCCTTTGGAAAGAAGACTGAAAGGAAGATTATTTACAGATTCTGGGACTCAGTTTCCCATTACTAAGCCTTTGAAGGAAGACTGAAAAGAAGATTATTTATACCTTTTGAAACTCAGCTTCCCTTTACTAAGCCTATGGAAGGAAGACTGAAAAGAAGATTGTTTATCAATTGCGAAACTGAGTTGCCCTTTATTAAGCCCTTGGAAGGAAGACTGAAAAGTAGATTATTTATCGTTTGTGAGACGCAATTTCCCTCTACTAAGCCTTTGAAAGGCAGACTGAAAAGAAGGTTATTTATCGATTTTGAAACCCAGCTCCCCTTTACTAGGCATTTGGAAGGAAGGCTGAAAATAAGATTATTTACCGTTTGTAAGACTCAGTTTCTCATTACTAATCCTTTGAAAGGCAGACTGAAAAGAAGATTATTTATCCGTTTTTAAACTCATCTCCCCTTTACTAAGCCTATGGAAGGATGACTGAAAAGAAGATTCTTTATCAATTGCGAAAATGAGTTGCCCTTTATTAAGCCCTTGGAAGGAAGACTGAAAAGTAGATTATTTATCGTTTGTGAGACGCAATTTCCCTCTACTAAGCCTTTGAAAGGCAGACTGAAAAGTAGGTTATTTATCGATTTTGAAACCCAGCTCCCCTTTACTAGGCATTTGGAAGGAAGGCTGAAAATAAGATTATTTACCGTTTGTAAGACTCAGTTTCTCATTACTAATCCTTTGAAAGGCAGACTGAAAAGAAGATTATTTATCCGTTTTTAAACTCATCTCCCCTTTACTAAGCCTATGGAAGGATGACTGAAAAGAAGATTCTTTATCAATTGCGAAAATGAGTTGCCCTTTACTAAGCCCTTGGAAGGAAGACTGAAAAGAAGATTATTTACCGTTTGTAAGACTTAGTTTCCCATTACTAAGCCTTTGAAAGGAAGACAGAAAAGAAGATTATTTACCGTTTCTGAGACTCAGTTTCCCATTACTAAGCCATTGAAAGGAAGACTGAAAAGAAGTTTATTTATCCCTTTTGAAACTCAGTTTCCCTTTACTAAGCCTTTGGAAAGAAGACTGAAAGGAAGATTATTTACAGATTCTGGGACTCAGTTTCCCATTACTAAGCCTTTGAAGGAAAACTGAAAAGAAGATTATTTATCCCTTTTGAAACTCAACTCCCCTTTACTAAGCCCTTGGAAAGAAGACTGAAAAAAGTTTATATATCCCTTTTGAAACTCAGTTAACCTTTACTAAACCTTTGGAAGGAAAACTGAAAAGAAGGTTATTTATCCCTTTTGAAACTCAGCTTCCCTTTACTAAACTTTCCTGCCTATGGCAGGAAGAGTGAAAACTATATTGTTTATCAATTGCGAAACTCAGTTTCCCATTATTAAGCCATTGAAAGGAAGACTGAAAAGAAGATTATTTATCCCTTTTGAAACTCAGTTTCCCTTTACTAAGCCTTTGGAAAGAAGACTGAAAGGAAGATTATTTACAGATTCTGGGACTCAGTTTCCCATTACTAAGCCTTTGAAGGAAAACTGAAAAGAAGATTATTTATCCCTTTTGAAACTCAGCTCCCCTTTACTAAGCCCTTGGAAGGAAGACTGAAAAAAGTTTATATATCCCTTTTGAAACTCAGTTAACCTTTACTAAACCTTTGGAAGGAAAACTGAAAAGAAGGTTATTTATACCTTTTGAAACTCAGCTCCCCTTTACTAAGCCTGTGGAAGGAAGACTGAAAAGAAGATTGTTTATCAATTGCGAAACTGAGTTGCCCTTTATTAAACCCTTGGAAAGAAGACTGAAAAGAAGATTATTTATCGTTTGTGAGACTCAGATTCCCTCTACTAAGCCTTTGAAAGGAAGACTGAAAAGAAGGTTATTTATCCATTTTGAAACCCAGCTCCCCTTTACTAGGCCTTTGGAAGGAAGACTGAAAAGAAGATCATTTATCCATTGCGAAACTGAGTTGCCCTTTACTATGCCCTTGGAAGGAAGACTGAAAAGAAGATTATTTACCGTTTGTAAGACTCAGTTTCCCATTACTAAGCCTTTGAAAGGAAGACTGAAAAGAAGATTATTTATCTCGTTCGAAACTCAGTTTCCCTTTACCAAGCCTTTGAAAGGAAGACGGTAAAGAAGATTATTTACCGTTTCTGAGACTCAGTTTCCCATTACTAAGCCTTTGAAATGAAGACTGAAAAGAAGATTATTTATCCCTTTTGAAACTCAGCTCCCCTTTACTAAGCCTATGGAAGGAAGACTGTAAAGAAGATTCTTTATCGTTTGTGAGACTCAGTTTCCCTTTACTAAGCCTTTGAAAGGAAAACTGAATAGAAGATAATTTACCGTTTCTGAGACTCAGTTTCCCATTACTAAGCCTTTGAAAGGAAGACTGAAAAGAAAATTATTTATACCTTTTGCAACTCAGTTCCCCTTTACTAAGCCTACGGAAGGAAGACTGAAAAGAAGATTGTTTATCAATTGCGAAACTCAGTTGCCCTTTACTATGCCCTTGGAAGGAAGACTGAAAAGAAGATTCTTTATCAATTGCGAAACTGAGTTGCACTTTGAAGGAAGACTGAAAAGAAGATTATTTACCGTTTGTAAGACTCAGTTTCCCATTACTAAGATTTTGAAAGGAAGACTGAAAAGAAGATTATTTATCGTTTGTGAGACCCAGTTTCGATCGACTGAGCCTTTGAAAGAAAGACTGAAATTAAGGTTATTTATCCCTTTTGAAACTCAGTTCCCCTTTACTAAGCCTGTGGAAGGAAGTCTGAAAAGAAGATTGTTTATCAATTGCGAAACTCAATTTTCCTTTACTAAGCCCTTGGAAGGAAGACTGAAAAGACGATTATTTATTCCTTTTGAAACTAAGTTTCCCTTTACTAAGCCTTTGAAAGGAAGACTGAAAAGAAGACTATTTATCCCTTTTGAAACTCAACTTCCCTTTACTAAACTTTTGGAAGGAAGATTGAAAAGAAGTTTGTTTATTAATTACGAAACTCCATTGAACTTTACTAAGCCCTTGGAAGGAAGGCTGAAAAGAAGATTGTTTATCAATTGCGAAACTCAGTTGCCCTTTACTAAGCCCTTGAAATGAAGACTGAAAAGAAGATTATGTACCGTTTGTGAGACTCAGTTTCCCTCTACTAAGCCTTTGAAAGGAAGACTGAAAAGAAGGTTATTTATCGTTTGTGAGACTCAGTTTCGATCTACTGAGCCTTTGACAGGAAGACTGAAAGGAAGGTTATTTATCCCTTTTGAAACTTAGTTCCCCTTTACTAAGCCTGTGGAAGGAAGGCTGAAAAGAAGATTGTTTATCAATTGCGAAACTCAATTTCCCTTTATTAAGCCCTTGAAAGGAAGACGGAAAAGAAGATTGTTTATCCCTTTTCAAACTCAGTTAACCTTTACTAAGCCTTTGGAAGGAAAACTGAAAATAAGGTTATTTATCCCTTTTGAAACTCAGCTCCCCTTTACAAGGTTTTTGGATGGAAGAGTGAAAAGAAGATTATTTATCCCTTTTGAAACTCAGTTTCCCTTTACTAAGCCTTTGAAAAGAAGACTGAAAAGAAGATTATTTATCCCTTTTGAAACTCAGCTTCCCTTTACTAAAAGGGAGCCTTCCTTCAGTTCCCCTTTACTAAGCCTATCGAAGGAAGATTGAAAAGAAGATTATTTATCGTTTGTGAGACTCAGTTTCGATCTACTGAGCCTTTGAAAGGAAGACTGAAAGGAAGGTTATTTATCCCTTTTGCAACTTAGTTCCCCTTTACTAAGCCTGTGGAAGGAAGGCTGAAAAGAAGATTGTTTATCAATTGCGAAACTCAATTTCCCTTTATTAAGCCCTTGAAAGGAAGACGGAAAAATAGATTGTTTATCCCTTTTCAAACTCAGTTAACCTTTACTAAGCCTTTGGAAGGAAAACTGAAAATAAGGTTATTTATCCCTTTTGAAACTCAGCTCCCCTTTACAAGGTTTTTGGATGGAAGAGTGAAAAGAAGATTATTTATCCCTTTTGAAACTCAGTTTCCCTTTACTAAGCCTTTGAAAAGAAGACTGAGAAGAAGATTATTTATCCCTTTTGAAACTCAGCTTCCCTTTACTAAACATTTGGAAGGAAGATTGAAAAGAAGATTGTTTATCAATTACGAAATTCAGTTGCCCCTTACGAAGCCCTTGGAAGGAAGACTGAAAGAAGATTATTTATCGCTTGTGAGACTCAGTTTCCCTTTACTAAGATTTGAAAGTAAGACTGAAAAAAAAGATTATTTACCGTTTCTGAGACTCAGTTTCCCATTACTAAGCCTTTGAAAGGAAGACTGAAAAGAAGACTATTTATCCCTTTTTAAACTCAGCTCCCCTTTACTAAGCCTATGGAAGGAAGACTGAAAAGAAGATTGTTTATCCCTTTTGAAACTCAGTTTCCCTTTACTAAGCCTTTGAAAGGAAGACTGAAAAGAAGATTAGTTATCCCTTTTGAAACTCAACTCCCCTTTACTGAATTTTTGGAAGGAAGATTGAAAAGAAGATTGTTTATCAATTGCGAAACTCAATTTCCCTTTATTAAGCCCTTGAAAGGAAGACGGAAAATAGATTGTTTATCCCTTTTCAAACTCAGTTAACCTTTACTAAGCCTTTGGAAGGAAAACTGAAAATAAGGTTATTTATCCCTTTTGAAACTCAGCTCCCCTTTACAAGGTTTTTGGATGGAAGAGTGAAAAGAAGATTATTTATCCCTTTTGAAACTCAGTTTCCCTTTACTAAGCCTTTGAAAAGAAGACTGAGAAGAAGATTATTTATCCCTTTTGAAACTCAACTTCCCTTTACTAAACTTTTGGAAGGAAGATTGAAAAGAAGATTGTTTATCAATTACGAAATTCAGTTGCCCCTTACTAAGCCCTTGGAAGGAAGACTGAAAGAAGATTATTTATCGCTTGTGAGACTCAGTTTCCCTTTACTAAGATTTGAAAGTAAGACTGAAAAAAAAGATTATTTACCGTTTCTGAGACTCAGTTTCCCATTACTAAGCCTTTGAAAGGAAGACTGAAAAGAAGACTATTTATCCCTTTTTAAACTCAGCTCCCCTTTACTAAGCCTATGGAAGGAAGACTGAAAAGAAGATTGTTTATCCCTTTTGAAACTCAGTTTCCCTTTACTAAGCCTTTGGAAGGAAAACTGAAAATAAGGTTATTTATCCCTTTTGAAACTCAGCTCCCCTTTACAAGGTTTTTGGATGGAAGAGTGAAAAGAAGATTATTTACCGTTTCTGAGACTCAGTTTCCCATTACTAAGCCATTGAAAGGAAGACTGAAAAGAAGTTTATTTATCCCTTTTGAAACTCAGTTTCCCTTTACTAAGCCTTTGGAAAGAAGACTGAAAGGAAGATTATTTACAGATTCTGGGACTCAGTTTCCCATTACTAAGCCTTTGAAGGAAGACTGAAAAGAAGATTATTTATACCTTTTGAAACTCAGCTTCCCTTTACTAAGCCTATGGAAGGAAGACTGAAAAGAAGATTGTTTATCAATTGCGAAACTGAGTTGCCCTTTATTAAGCCCTTGGAAGGAAGACTGAAAAGTAGATTATTTATCGTTTGTGAGACGCAATTTCCCTCTACTAAGCCTTTGAAAGGCAGACTGAAAAGAAGGTTATTTATCGATTTTGAAACCCAGCACCCCTTTACTAGGCATTTGGAAGGAAGGCTGAAAATAAGATTATTTACCGTTTGTAAGACTCAGTTTCTCATTACTAATCCTTTGAAAGGCAGACTGAAAAGAAGATTATTTATCCGTTTTTAAACTCATCTCCCCTTTACTAAGCCTATGGAAGGATGACTGAAAAGAAGATTCTTTATCAATTGCGAAAATGAGTTGCCCTTTATTAAGCCCTTGGAAGGAAGACTGAAAAGTAGATTATTTATCGTTTGTGAGACGCAATTTCCCTCTACTAAGCCTTTGAAAGGCAGACTGAAAAGAAGGTTATTTATCGATTTTGAAACCCAGCTCCCCTTTACTAGGCATTTGGAAGGAAGGCTGAAAATAAGATTATTTACCGTTTGTAAGACTCAGTTTCTCATTACTAATCCTTTGAAAGGCAGACTGAAAAGAAGATTATTTATCCGTTTTTAAACTCATCTCCCCTTTACTAAGCCTATGGAAGGATGACTGAAAAGAAGATTCTTTATCAATTGCGAAAATGAGTTGCCCTTTACTAAGCCCTTGGAAGGAAGACTGAAAAGAAGATTATTTACCGTTTGTAAGACTTAGTTTCCCATTACTAAGCCTTTGAAAGGAAGACAGAAAAGAAGATTATTTACCGTTTCTGAGACTCAGTTTCCCATTACTAAGCCATTGAAAGGAAGACTGAAAAGAAGTTTATTTATCCCTTTTGAAACTCAGTTTCCCTTTACTAAGCCTTTGGAAAGAAGACTGAAAGGAAGATTATTTACAGATTCTGGGACTCAGTTTCCCATTACTAAGCCTTTGAAGGAAAACTGAAAAGAAGATTATTTATCCCTTTTGAAACTCAACTCCCCTTTACTAAGCCCTTGGAAGGAAGACTGAAAAAAGTTTATATATCCCTTTTGAAACTCAGTTAACCTTTACTAAACCTTTGGAAGGAAAACTGAAAAGAAGGTTATTTATCCCTTTTGAAACTCAGCTTCCCTTTACTAAACTTTCCTGCCTATGGCAGGAAGAGTGAAAAGGATATTGTTTATCAATTGCGAAACTCAGTTTCCCATTATTAAGCCATTGAAAGGAAGACTGAAAAGAAGATTATTTATCCCTTTTGAAACTCGGTTTCCCTTTACTAAGCCTTTGGAAAGAAGACTGAAAGGAAGATTATTTACAGATTCTGGGACTCAGTTTCCCATTACTAAGCCTTTGAAGGAAAACTGAAAAGAAGATTATTTATCCCTTTTGAAACTCAGCTCCCCTTTACTAAGCCCTTGGAAGGAAGACTGAAAAAAGTTTATATATCCCTTTTGAAACTCAGTTAACCTTTACTAAACCTTTGGAAGGAAAACTGAAAAGAAGGTTATTTATACCTTTTGAAACTCAGCTCCCCTTTACTAAGCCTGTGGAAGGAAGACTGAAAAGAAGATTGTTTATCAATTGCGAAACTGAGTTGCCCTTTATTAAACCCTTGGAAAGAAGACTGAAAAGAAGATTATTTATCGTTTGTGAGACTCAGATTCCCTCTACTAAGCCTTTGAAAGGAAGACTGCAAAGAAGGTTATTTATCCATTTTGAAACCCAGCTCCCCTTTACTAGGCCTTTGGAAGGAAGACTGAAAAGAAGATCATTTATCCATTGCGAAACTGAGTTGCCCTTTACTATGCCCTTGGAAGGAAGACTGAAAAGAAGATTATTTACCGTTTGTAAGACTCAGTTTCCCATTACTAAGCCTTTGAAAGGAAGACTGAAAAGAAGATTATTTATCTCGTTCGAAACTCAGTTTCCCTTTACCAAGCCTTTGAAAGGAAGACGGTAAAGAAGATTATTTACCGTTTCTGAGACTCAGTTTCCCATTACTAAGCCTTTGAAATGAAGACTGAAAAGAAGATTATTTATCCCTTTTGAAACTCAGCTCCCCTTTACTAAGCCTATGGAAGGAAGACTGTAAAGAAGATTCTTTATCGTTTGTGAGACTCAGTTTCCCTTTACTAAGCCTTTGAAAGGAAAACTGAATAGAAGATAATTTACCGTTTCTGAGACTCAGTTTCCCATTACTAAGCCTTTGAAAGGAAGACTGAAAAGAAAATTATTTATACCTTTTGCAACTCAGTTCCCCTTTACTAAGCCTACGGAAGGAAGACTGAAAAGAAGATTGTTTATCAATTGCGAAACTCAGTTGCCCTTTACTATGCAATTGGAAGGAAGACTGAAAAGAAGATTCTTTATCAATTGCGAAACTGAGTTGCCCTTTGAAGGAAGACTGAAAAGAAGATTATTTACCGTTTGTAAGACTCAGTTTCCCATTACTAAGATTTTGAAAGGAAGACTGAAAAGAAGATTATTTATCGTTTGTGAGACCCAGTTTCGATCGACTGAGCCTTTGAAAGAAAGACTGAAATTAAGGTTATTTATCCCTTTTGAAACTCAGTTCCCCTTTACTAAGCCTGTGGAAGGAAGTCTGAAAAGAAGATTGTTTATCAATTGCGAAACTCAATTTTCCTTTACTAAGCCCTTGGAAGGAAGACTGAAAAGACGATTATTTATTCCTTTTGAAACTAAGTTTCCCTTTACTAAGCCTTTGAAAGGAAGACTGAAAAGAAGACTATTTATCCCTTTTGAAACTCAACTTCCCTTTACTAAACTTTTGGAAGGAAGATTGAAAAGAAGATTGTTTATTAATTACGAAACTCCATTGAACTTTACTAAGCCCTTGGAAGGAAGGCTGAAAAGAAGATTGTTTATCAATTGCGAAACTCAGTTGCCCTTTACTAAGCCCTTGAAATGAAGACTGAAAAGAAGATTATGTACCGTTTGTGAGACTCAGTTTCCCTCTACTAAGCCTTTGAAAGGAAGACTGAAAAGAAGGTTATTTATCGTTTGTGAGACTCAGTTTCGATCTACTGAGCCTTTGACAGGAAGACTGAAAGGAAGGTTATTTATCCCTTTTGAAACTTAGTTCCCCTTTACTAAGCCTGTGGAAGGAAGGCTGAAAAGAAGATTGTTTATCAATTGCGAAACTCAATTTCCCTTTATTAAGCCCTTGAAAGGAAGACGGAAAAGAAGATTGATTATCCCTTTTCAAACTCAGTTAACCTTTACTAAGCCTTTGGAAGGAAAACTGAAAATAAGGTTATTTATCCCTTTTGAAACTCAGCTCCCCTTTACAAGGTTTTTGGATGGAAGAGTGAAAAGAAGATTATTTATCCCTTTTGAAACTCAGTTTCCCTTTACTAAGCCTTTGAAAAGAAGACTGAAAAGAAGATTATTTATCCCTTTTGAAACTCAGCTTCCCTTTACTAAAAGGGAGCCTTCCTTCAGTTCCCCTTTACTAAGCCTATCGAAGGAAGATTGAAAAGAAGATTATTTATCGTTTGTGAGACTCAGTTTCGATCTACTGAGCCTTTGAAAGGAAGACTGAAAGGAAGGTTATTTATCCCTTTTGCAACTTAGTTCCCCTTTACTAAGCCTGTGGAAGGAAGGCTGAAAAGAAGATTGTTTATCAATTGCGAAACTCAATTTCCCTTTATTAAGCCCTTGAAAGGAAGACGGAAAAATAGATTGTTTATCCCTTTTCAAACTCAGTTAACCTTTACTAAGCCTTTGGAAGGAAAACTGAAAATAAGGTTATTTATCCCTTTTGAAACTCAGCTCCCCTTTACAAGGTTTTTGGATGGAAGAGTGAAAAGAAGATTATTTATCCCTTTTGAAACTCAGTTTCCCTTTACTAAGCCTTTGAAAAGAAGACTGGGAAGAAGATTATTTATCCCTTTTGAAACTCAGCTTCCCTTTACTAAACTTTTGGAAGGAAGATTGAAAAGAAGATTGTTTATCAATTACGAAATTCAGTTGCCCCTTACTAAGCCCTTGGAAGGAAGACTGAAAGAAGATTATTTATCGCTTGTGAGACTCAGTTTCCCTTTACTAAGATTTGAAAGTAAGACTGAAAAAAAAGATTATTTACCGTTTCTGAGACTCAGTTTCCCATTACTAAGCCTTTGAAAGGAAGACTGATAAGAAGACTATTTATCCCTTTTTAAACTCAGCTCCCCTTTACTAAGCCTATGGAAGGAAGACTGAAAAGAAGATTGTTTATCCCTTTTGAAACTCAGTTTCCCTTTACTAAGCCTTTGGAAGGAAAACTGAAAATAAGGTTATTTATCCCTTTTGAAACTCAGCTCCCCTTTACAAGGTTTTTGGATGGAAGAGTGAAAAGAAGATTATTTACCGTTTCTGAGACTCAGTTTCCCATTACTAAGCCATTGAAAGGAAGACTGAAAAGAAGTTTATTTATCCCTTTTGAAACTCAGTTCCCCTTTACTAAAATTTTGGAAGGAAGATTGAAAAGAAGGTTGTTTATCAATTACGAAACTCAGTTGCCCTTTACTAAGCCCTTGGAAGGAAGACTGAAAAGAAGATTATTTATCGTTTGTGAGACTCAGTTTCCCTCTACTCAGCCTTTGAAAGGAAGACTGAAAGGAAGGTTATTTATCCCTTTTGAAACTCAGCTCAACTTTACTAAGCCTATGGAAGGAAGACTGAAAAGAGGATTGTTTATGAATTGCGAAACTCAGTTGCCCTTTACTAAGCCCTGGGAAGAAAGACTGAAAAGAAGATTATTTATCGTTTGTGAGGCTCAGCTTCCCTCTACTCAGCCTTTGAAAGGAAGACTGAAAGGAAGGTTATTTATCCCTTTTGAAACTCAGTTGCCCTTTACTAAGCCCTGGGAAGGAAGACTGAAAAGAAGATTATTTATCGTTTGTGAAACTCAGTTCCCCTTTTCTAAGCCTTTGAAAGGAAGACTGAAAAGAATATTATTTATCCCTTTTGAAACTCAATTCCCCTTTACTAAAATTTTGGAAGGTAGATTGAAAAGGAGGTTGTTTATCAATAACGAAACTCAGTTGCCCTTTACTAAGCCCTTGGAAGGAAGACTGAAAAGAAGATTATTTACCGTTTGTGAGACTCAGTTTCGATCTACTGAGCCTTTGAAAGGAAGACTGAAAGGAAGGTTATTTATCCCTTTTGAAACTCAGCTCAACTTTACTAAGCCTATGGAAGGAAGGCTGAGAAGAGGATTGTTTATGAATTGCGAAACTCAGTTGCCCTTTACTAAGCCCTGGGAAGAAAGACTGAAAAGAAGATTATTTATCGTTTGTGAGGCTCAGTTTCCCTCTACTCAGCCTTTGAAAGGAAGACTGAAAGGAAGGTTATTTATCCCTTTTGAAACTCAGTTGTCCTTTACTAAGCCCTTGGCAAGAAAACTGAAAAGAAGACTATATACCGTTTGTGAGACTCAGTTTCGATCTACTGAGCCTTTGAAAGGAAGACTGAAAAGAAGGTTATTTATACCTTTTGAAACTCAGCTCCCCGTTACTAAGCCTATGGAAGGAAGACTGAAAAGAAGATTGTTTATCAATTGCGAAACTGAGTTGCCCTTTACTAAGCCCTTTGAAGGAAAACTGAAAGAAGATTATTTATCGTTTGTGAGACTCAGTTTCCATTTACTAAGATTTGAAAGGAAGACTGAAAAGAAGGTTATTTATCCCTTTTGAAACCCAGCTCCCCTTTACTAGGCCTTT